>OZ010603.1:73194923-73427423 GCA_963932145.1 Acanthosepion lycidas | reverse complement strand
TTGAGCACTATTACGTTTACACCTCATGCATAAATTTAACGATTATTTATTTGCTTGCCTGCGTATGCACAGCAGTACACGCGTGCACAAGCTTATATTTGGCCGTTTCATTTATCCACTTTACAACTATATATATATATATATATATATATATATATATATATATATATATACTAGCAGCATGGCAAGGCGTTGCCTGTGCTTGATTCAAAAATCGTACGACTCATACAGCAATCGCTGTCATTTGACTTAAAATATTTTTGCCCTTCCTTGACTTTACTTCTTGCCTATCTCACACTGCACATTTTTCTAAGCTCTATACTAAACATTAAATCTGTTACGAAAAAAGAACTAAACAAAATGAACACAAAACGATCAGCTTTAAAAAAGGACTCGTAAATGGAAAAACCGATTGAAAATAGAATGTTAACAACAAATATTTTTTCACACCCAACCCAGTTCTGCGGAATCAGAATCAACGTTGAGTTTAAGCAAGCGAATGAGCCAATTGGAGTAAAGTGCCATGCAGATTTAAATTTTTCCTACTTCTGACGAATGCAGCTATCAATATTTTTGCATGCTAGCATGCTAGTGAACATTCGTGTCAGTCAGCTGTTGGTTCTCATGCTGGCCAATAGAATTTTCCTGGCTATTCGTGGCAGCCAGATATAGGTTTTCAGTCTTGCCAGTAGAAAAAACTACATGAAAACTGCCGTAGAAGCATGAAAAAATCGATTATTTCCACTATCGATGGGAGTTGGGAAATGCAAAGTCTGTCTTGGCCTTCGTACTAACTTGGAGCATGTGCATGTAAATTTTGGTGCAAATCTGTTGAAAATTGCGGCCGTGCATTCGTTACACACACACACATCCTGCCTTTTATATATATATATATATATATATATATATATATATATATTCATGAATCATTCATACTAAAAACAAATATAGAGGTTAATGATTTAAATGGCGAGAATATAACAATATAAATAAGATACACCAACCCCGAACCTGTATATGAATGATATGATCCCTGTTTATAAATTCCAGTTGCATAAGGTCTTTTTAATTTTTTACAAGTTTTCGTCTGTTCCTACAGACATCATCAGGTATGGAAGTAGATTTTGTTCTTGTTTTTACTTCTCGGTAATAAAAGGACAACGAAAATAGAGATGTAATCCCAAAAAATGCGATAAGAAATGTGTTATTATTTTGGAACGTGCGGTCGCAACGCTGAGTTTGAATTTAAATTTTATGGTTGTGCGTTTTTGTACAAATATAGCAATAAGATAATTCTTTTTTACTGGTAGATTTTCCGTCAATATATATATATATATATATATATATAGTTATAATAATTCATCGAGTCTAGGAGAATCCTCAACAGAATGCAAAAAAACACTAGACGGCCATTTCGTCCTATTTGGGACTCATCAGCAGTGTGAATCCACTATCGAGATTCGAACTCGGACAGTTTCCTTACAACGGAATGTCACCAACTGTTCCAACGGGGCCTCGGCGACAAAAAAAAAAAGAAACTGAACAGAATCGATATAACGCCGCTACTCACAAATTCCGTGCTGATACTCATCCAAATATGCATAAGCCAACACATTGTACCCCAAGAGCCACGTGTTTCCTTTCCCACGAACCGCTCCATCGCAGAGCATTAGCTGGGTCAAGCAAGGATATACAAGTAATAGAATTTGGGGGATTTAGGCAAATCATTATAGTAATTCATCGAGTCTAGAAGAATCCTCAACAGAATGCAGAATGAGGATTCTTCTAACAGCGCGTAAGTGAATGATAAAATGGAAAAACGTATTTCGTTCCAAGAAGGAATTTTGCAATTTTAAAGCAGTTCCTTTTCAAAACAAAATGCGTCACTGATAGATTGTTTTTCATTGACATTCGCTTACATAAATATTTCACAAAAATCTTGTCGAATTTGCCAAAAATGTCATTGCAAAACACGAATATAGGACAACCTTCTTGATAACTGAAGGTAGAAATTAAGCATTGACCCGATATCAATCATCAGTGTCAATGCTGATAAACACTCTCTCGTGACAGTCAGTATGGCATACGTTATTTTGAAACCGATCTATATTCGACACTCTTCTTGCTTCAGTTTGTGAACTGGCTATCAGCAACATCTTTCAAACATCAGATTTCACGCGCCATAGTCTCTGAGAAAATCATTTTTTAAGTGATTTGTTTAAGGGATGATTTTTTTTTTTTTTTTGAATCATCAAATTTTGTCGAAAGCGTCGCATCCTCTCCCCGGGGAACGTGTTCATAATCCATGGTAGACAAAAGTTAGTTAAACATTTTAGATAAGGAATTTTAATAAAGGTATAAATTTTTTTTTTTTTTTTTTTTTTTGCTGGCCTTGAAAATATATATACAAAAATAAGCAAAAGAAAATCATATTAAATTATCTTGAATATAATTTGGACTTGATAATTATACGACAATTCTTCTTTTCACGCGATTATAAACCCCAAAGGCGTAAAAGGGACAACCACTTCAGAACTTTCGTCACTTAGTCATATATGGTTATCAAGCTTGTCTTGCTAGATCAGTTACTACTGAAAAGTGAGATCGATCCTCACTGGGTGTTCCATATTTTCGGCCTTGTGTCACATCTAAGCTACCCTTGGAAAATCGCTACTCTGCTTGAGGTTAACATCAGCCATACGGATGGAAAAAGAAAAAAAATCTCTAATACGATTAAAAGAGAGTCTCGCTTTGGAGGCGTAAAAATAATTTTTTAAAATAATGATGTTAACGGGAGTACATTTTTAAATAGTTTTCTCCCTTTTTAAATAATATGGACGCATTAAAAAAGGATACAAAAATTCGCATAGCTAAAGTCTGGACAGCCCTGAATAAAATGGATGTAATCTGGAAATCTGATCTACCAGAAAACCAGCAACTTCCGAGCCACTGCGGAGTTGGCTGCAATGGCTGATGTCACTGCTCGGACATTAACTAAAACCATGGAGTCTAAGCTAGATGGAACATACATTCGGATGCTAAGAGTTATAATTAACATCTCTTGGAGACAACATCCAAATAAATCACAGCTCTACGGACCAATCCCTAATATTTCTACAACCTTAAACCCTAGAGTCTAAGCTTGATGGAGCCAACACTTGGATGCTCAGAGCTATACTTAACATCTCTTGGAGACAACATCCAAATAAATCACAGCTCTACGGACCAATCCCTAATATTTCTACAACCTTAAACCCTAGAGTCTAAGCTTGATGGAGCCAACACTTGGATGCTCAGAGCTATACTTAACATCTCTTGGAGACAACATCCAAATAAATCACAGCTATACGGACCAATCCCTAATATTTCTACAACCTTAAACCCTAGAGTCTAAGCTTGATGGAGCCAACACTTTGAAGCTCCGAGCTATACTTAACATCTCTTGGAGACAACATCCAAATAAATCACAGCTCTACGGACCAATCCCTAATATTTCTACAACCTTAAACCCTAGAGTCTAAGCTTGATGGAGCCAACACTTTGATGCTCCGAGCTATACTTAACATCTCTTGGAGACAACACCCAAATAAGTCACAGCTCTACGGACCAATCCCTAATATTTCTACAATCTTAAACCCTAGACTGTAAGCTTGATGGAGCCAACACTTGGATGTTCAGAGCTATACTTAACATCTCTTGGAGACAACATCCAAATAAATCACAGCTTTACGGACCAATCCCTAATATTTTTACAACCTTAAACCCTAGAGTCTAAGCTTGATGGAGCCAACACTTTGATGCTCCGAGCTATACTTAACATCTCTTGGAGACAACACCCAAATAAGTCACAGCTCTACGGACCAATCCCTAATATTTCTACAATCTTAAACCCTAGAGTCTAAGCTTGATGGAGTCAACACTTGGATGCTCAGAGCTATACTTAACATCTCTTGGAGACAACATCCAAATAAATCACCCCTCTACGGACCAATCCCTAATATTTCTACAATCTTAAACGATAGACTCTAAACTTGATGGAGTCAACACTTGGATGCTCAGAGCTATACTTAACATCTCTTGGAGACAACATCCAAATAAATCACAGCTCTACGGACCAATCCCTAATATTTCTACAACCTTAAACCCTAGAGTCTAAGCTTAATGGAGCCAACACTTAGATGCTGAGCGCTATATTTAACATCTCTTTCTGCCATTTATAAACTTAGTGAAAGAGTTGTGAGTTCAATACCTGGTTAAGGCAGTGGAGAACTTTGACAGGTGAACTAACATGAGAAAACTGATAACTGACATCCATTAGACATGGCACGTGAAACTAGAACATTTTACTCCAGCGAGTGAAATAAAGGGTTCAGTTCGACATTCCAACCACCTGATGAAGGCCGGAGCGTACAACTGCCGAAACTTTGTAATAAATATGTGTTATGGTCCGGTTTAACGTGGGCTCGGCCAAAAATATGCCCATTGAACCCGTATAAACGGGTTCAGGGTCGGTTTACCTCCCCGAAAGAGAATCCACCCTTCCCCGTAGCCTCCTTCGGGTTCCTCCTCGCCCGAAGGCAGAGACTTCAACTGAACAGCCGGTCAGGACTTGAGCGACTGACGATATTCAGTCACCCCCCCACGAGGGCGTCATGTGGCACAAGGCCTTTTTAACGTGGGATCTCCGAGCCCGTCGGCCCGGCCAAAAATATGCCCATTGAACCCGATAAACGGGTTCAGGGTCGGTTTACCTCCCCGAAAGAGAGTCCGCTCTTCGGCGTAGCCTCCTTCGGGTTCCTCCCCGCCCGAAGGGAGAGAGTTCAACCGAACCGTCGCTCAAGAGTTGATCGACACACTATATTTAGTCAACCCCACCCCACGTGGGCGTCATGTGGCACAAGGCCCGTTTATCGTCGGCACTCCGAGTCCGCGGGCTCGGCCAAAAATATACCCATTGAACCTGTATAAACGGGTTCAGGGCCGGTCTACCTCCCCGAAGGAGACTCCGCCCTTCGGCGTAGCCTCCTTCGGGTTCCTCCCGCCCGAAAGCAGAGAGTTGAACCGAACCGTCGCTCAAGGGTTGAGCGACGGACTCACTGCCTACTGAGGCGCAGTATTTATTAAGTATGGAATAGCCCATTATTATTATAATGGGTAAGATCCCATAACAATATGGCCGCAATGATGAGGACAATAGTCCGAATAATGTAAATAATGTACATAATACCTCATCTCGGAAATATAGACAGAAATTAAATGTTTTTAATGTATGATGATAAATATTGAATAGTAGACATTTAAACGTAGGTTCGTTTTACCTACCGTTCGTATGTCGAATGTTTTGTCGTTCGGTTACAATGTCGTTCATACCTTTGTAAGTGATCAATCAATTCGAGCTAAAACCGATAAGGCTATCAACCATAGTGTTATGGGACCTTACCCATAATAACATAATGGACTACTCCATACGTAATAAATACTGCGCCTCAAGAGGAAGCAGGGAGTTCCGTCTGAAGTCTGGAGTGAAGTCCGTCAGAAGTCTGTCAGTCAGTCGAGTCAGAGGCAGACCGAAACAGAGTCGTGTTCAGACAATTACTACTAAACCTGATTGTTCGTACTAACACTTTCTACTTCTCTGTATATATTCCTGTTTGTAATATATCTGTGTTATTCCATATCCGTATTCGAGATCTTCTTTATTGGTTCTACCTTGGACCATCACCAAGAATATGTTATGTTTATATTCATCATTACAAAACAAAATAAAACCGGGTTAATATGGAACCGTCCAGCCCAGAAAAATAAAATTGGCCGCTGTATCCTGCAGATAAAAAGAAGCTGCCTCGCTAGTGACCGGACGGAAATCATTTTAAGTGGAGAAATATAACAATCTGGTTCAATCAAGATGAGCAAAACTGGAGTGATGGAATATCTTGATTAGGATCATGAGAAAAGCCGGGACGAGGCTTCGAACGGCAATCACTCAATTTAACTAGAACAAGGGATGGAATCCGCTGGGAATCCGCTGGGAATCCGCTGGGAATCCGCTGGGAATCCGTCTATTCGTGGGACTAAAAAGGGAATCAATATTGGCCAGATTCACGCGAACCAGCCTAGCAACTGGCACGCACCTTTCGGTGAAATTCCGCGGTAACCTGTCGTTTTCTATCAGTTGTGATCTTCATCCTGACATGATGCCCAAAGAATCCAATCACATCCTGATGAGACTAGTGTCCGTTTCGTAAGATTCCCTCAGCTCGCCTCACCCACCCTACCATTCTTGCCACGGATAGCTGTCTCATAAACGCCAACCGTTTCACCATGGAGCGACACATTGTGGCACAAGTACGCGAGTTCAATGAACACAAGCTGTCCGGAATTGATACGAGCTGTCAACTTACCGAGATGGTCCCAGCGGAGAGTGGAAGAAGGCTTGCTCAGCCGTCTCCTCTAACACATGATCACACCGGTGGCAATCAGGCATATCTGACAAGCCTACCTTGAAACATACGTCAATGAGAGCCAGCGCATTCCGAGCCAATCGCCAGCTAAGCGAAAACTTAGGTTTACTGAGATAATCCACCGCTGACGACCAAAACCAAAAAGAGTGCAAATCATCTACCAACAACCCAAGCCGGTCACAGAGCGGGTTCGCCGTGACCTACTCCATAAATGCTCAATACGGTATCTTACTAATAATCAGCATTTCCTAATCAGAGACGAGGCCACAATTGCTGGACATCTAAAGAAATCACTTTTAAGAAAAAAATGATCGAGATTGACTCGAAGTAGTTTTTGTTAATTATTTGACCCCAAAGCAAGGTGGGAATGCCACTAGAACGCAGCGATTTAAATTTAAATTTTTGAACATTGTATTTATCAGGGAAACAAGAAGCAGGAGGAATTTCCACAGGTAGGAAGTGCGAGATAAAAGCATCAGTTGACTGTGATTGTATAATGTATTGTTGAAAGGGGCAATAAAAGTTACGTCTACATTACATTTGGCTAACTTTATTAACAGATTGAGATAGATAGATAGATAGATAGATATGAACAGAATCAGATAGATAGATAGATAGATAGATATGAACAGAATCAGATAGATAGATAGATAGATAGATAGATAGATAGATATGAACAGAATCGGATAGATAGATAGATATGAAGAAAATGGAAACAGATCGATAGATACGAAGAAAAAGATAGATAGATAGATAGATAGATAGATAAGAAGAAAATGGAAACAGATCGATAGATACGAAGAAAAAGAAAGATAGATAGATAGATAGATAGATAGATGAAATATATCTTAAACTGTTCGAGGCAGTTTTAAGATAGATAGAAAAATCCAAACATACATATATACAGACATACATACGCATAGGCATTAATATATATGAACAAACATAGATCGATGTCGGCACACAGTCGCATCTGATCGTCATCCTGTCTCCCTATTCTTTCCCCGCCCCCTGTCGTGAGCAGGAGTCACAGAGAAGTGTGAGTTGTGGATGTGGTTTGGGGAGTCAGGCTCTCCTTCAATCATATCAGGGACCCTCTTCATACCGACTAGTGTACACTGAAGTCTAAGATCCCCAACCACCACCTTCGAATGCAAGTATGCCAGGAAGATCGGTACGTTGAAAAGGTTTCCCAGGTTTCAGGGTCGATGCTGGCTTGTGTGAGCGATGTCTTCAACTGATCCTTGAAGCGTCGTTTTGAGTCTCCGCGTAGCTTCTTGCCGATGGCAAGTTCTCCAAACAGGATGATATAAGGGAGTTGGGATATAGATATATTCAAACACAGATAGATAGATAGATAGATAGATAGATAGATAACATGAACTGAATGAATTATATAATAATACATTAAGATTGATATATATATATATATATATATATATATATATATATATATATATGTATATATATATATATATATATATGTATATATATATATATATATATATATATATATAGAGAGAGAGAGAGAGAGAGATAGATAGATAGATAGATAGATAGATAGATAGATAGATAGATAGGTACCGACTTAGATAATAATAAATTAGATAGATAACATGAACTGAATGAGTTATATAGTAATAAATTAAGATAGATAGATAGATAGATAGATAGATAGATAGATAGATAAACAAATTGATCTAAACAATTCTCTATATACGAAGTGGACAACGTAATTAACAGACTGACATATTGCGCTCGGGCTAAAACCTATAATCAATCGTAAGTCTGATTATTTTCTGAATTTGATAATGATCTCCCATTAGGGATGATTTATTTGGAACCATTGATATAATCAATGTTAGATTAATAAAAAGATTTAAGAATATTAGTACAGTGCACATGACTGTCTCCACTCATCTTTCCTTATGCTTCTGTTGCTGCTGCTTTAAGGGCCTTACTGTCATGTCTCGTTCTATATTAATGAACAGCTCCGATACTGCATTTCTTGGCCAAACTCAGCAATAACTTAGCAGAAGAACATAATAATAACACAAGTTATCCACAGTCGTAGAGAGCGGAACTAGAACAATCTAAAGCCGCAATAAAATTAGTAAAATCTACAAGTTGAAATAATAAAAATTAAGTACAAGTCTTAGTTAAGTTACGTACTATCGAGGATTATTCTATTTTTTTAAAGTCAATGTCATACTATTGTTCACAACATCAACAATTGATTCAAGATGTCTATTTTTAAGTACAAGTCGAGTTTTCAAGCCTAAAAATATTTCTAGGTTGCACTGTTGGGTCACCGTATGTTTGAGGTGGGAGGCAACCTATAAGCCTGACTCAGAATTTTGGGCTAAAAATCTTGAGGTCGACTTATACGTTGCAATTTATGGTAGCTATGACATGTGCACATATTGTCAAGAGGACGGGTTACTTCGACATGGTGTAATGGTTAACGAGCTTGCCTCGCTAGATCAGTTACGACTGAATATATTCGATCCTCACTGGGTGCCCTAAACTTTCTAGGTTTTTCTTAGCGTAGCTTAAACGTAGCACAAGGCCGAAAGTATGGGGCACCGAGTGAGGATCGAATTCACTACTGAGTTGTAATTGTTCTAGCGAGACAATTGTAAATTACTGGTGATTGAACGATTTATTTAGATTTAAATGCAAAATGCATTCTCCTTTTACGAAAAAATTTTTTTCTTTAAAGTGTGTGTTATAATGTTTGTGGGTTTTACTCTGATCAACCAATCAACATGACCTACGTTAAATTTAAATTAAACGAAGAAGCAAAAATTAAAAAATTGACAGCTAACAACATCCAGCCATAAACAGGAGCGGATGTAAATGGATACATAAATTATACAAAGTAGACAATACCATTTCCTAAGAAATAAATATAGGGTGGGATTTCATACATATTTTTTACAGTTGATAAGTAAATAGCTTCATTAAGAAACTAGTAAATAATTTAAACGTATAGAATTATTTGGTAAAATTTACCGAATCTATTTTTTTCGTAAAAAGAAGTTGTATTTTGCTTTTAAATCTAAATGAATCGTTCGCTCGCCACTAATTTCCAATCGCCTGATGAGATGCATTGATACGCATCGAATCACGACTGCATTTGTGTAGCGATTTTGATATGATTTTGGTGTAATATCCTTAAATAATATATATATATATATATATATATATATATATATATATATATATATATATAACATAAGCGGTAACGTTAAATTTGTATATCGATTTTTGAAAATTTATTTAAATAAATATTTCATCTATGTTATTCATTTTTAATTTAAAAATTGCCATCTATAAGAAATATTTTCTCAATAAATGTTTTTTTTAATTCCTTGTGTGTATAGGAAGAATTTTTTATGTTTCTTATCAATGTCCTTTCGTAAGATAAAAAAACCTGCTGTAATAATAAGCATTGTTGTCATCTGATATTTCACTTTAATACAAATTAACCGAATGCTGCAGAAGAAAATTTATATAAAACGGTCAAAATATTCCGTTTAATTGGATCTTCGTAAAACTGTACACAATTAAACAAGTGAAAAACTAGTATGTTTACCGAATTAATGTATTATTATTATTAATAATATGAAAATTAGAAAATTATTCAAATATAGCTATGGCCAAAATAGGAAATTCAAGCAGTCTTCGAATGTTGACGAAAGGAACTTTAGGAAATAGTTATCTTGCTGAAAATGTTCTTTATATATAATTTCTAGGGAGATAGGAGAATTTCTATGAAAATTAATCTTTTCGTAGAACGGGTTTTCGGTTAGCATTATAAATGTAATAGTATGATAATATTTCGTCAAAAGATGGCTCGATCAGGTTAATTCTGGAAGATAACGTTTTCTCTTTGTAATTATGTTGCTCAAAACTAAACTAGTGATGTTCCATTATCATCACCGAGCAGACACTGAAGTTTCACCTATCGTGATGAACGGACGTTCTCTCAAGGAGGCCCCTTTGCCTCGAACGTCTACTGGGATTTAATCTCAACTCAGACCTCGTTCATACGATCCATCGCTAAAGACCCTCCTGTAATTACATGACACTTCCTTCTATCTTCTACTTTTACAAGAGACAGATCTGGCCGAAAATGATGCACTGCTACCATATATGGACAGGAGCTGGCCATTTGTCACTTTCCAGTCCCGATAGACTCCAAAAGCATGTCCGCGTCCTTGTGGGTGATGAAATATTTCCCACCCTATAACCCCTTTCTCACAGACAGAACATTGCAAGACTCTCGTTGCTCTATCACTTTTTCTATGGAAAGTGTACAAAAGAACTATATTCCTAAGTTCCCCCGGTTCTAACCTTCACAACTAAGTCCCCCCCATGCCACACCCATTGTCGTGAACAACCCTTATTCCCTTCATATTCCATTGGTGACATGTAAGTTCCACTCGAGCAGTTTCTTCCCACGAGCCGCTGTTTTGTGGAATCGACCCCAAGAGAATTCTTTCTCGATCTCTATAATCTTAACCTGTTCAAGTCTCCGGTTAACAGTTATTTTCCTCACATGCATCTATGCATTTTTCTCTATAAACTTCAACCTGGGGTGGCTCTTGGGCCTTGTACAGGGGAACATCATTGTAAAGAATATCAATTGACAGATCAGTAATAAGAATAAATAAAATTAAATATGTTCATTTATGACTATACATTATGAGATTCGTGGAATCAAATCCAGGCTTCAGGAGGCGTAATGGTAATTTGGAATCATTTTCAGAAACCATATTTTTCTTAAAAGACGTTATTATATGGCGTAATCTTATTTGAATCTAATGTGGACATATACCTTATGTTGAATCTACTTTTGCATCATAATGTCAAGGAAATGGTAATAGTAATATTAACCGGATCCTTATAAGCAAATGGTGATGGTAATAATAAACGTTCCCTAAGAGGGAAATGGTAATGATAATAATAACCATTTCCTTATAAGGAAATGGTATGGGCAATATTAAGCGTTTCCTCATAAGGAAATGGTAATGGTTATTTTAATGATTTTTTCATAAGGAAATGGTAATGGTAATATTAACTGTTTCCTCATAAGGAAATGGTGAGTGCAATTTTAACCATTTCCTTATAAGGAAGTAGTATGGGCAATATTAAACGTTTCCTCATAAGGATATGGTAATGGTAATATTAACTATTTCTTTATAAGGAAATGGCAATGGTAATTTTAACCAGTTCGTTATAAGGGGAAGGTAACGGTAATATTAAACCGCTCCTTATACAGAAATGGTAACGGTAATATGAACGGGTTCCTTATAAGGAAAAGAAAACGGTAATATTAAACGGTTCCTTATAAGGAAATGGTAATCGTAATATTAAACATTTCTTCATAAGAAGATGGTAACGGTAATATTAACCGGTTTCTTATAAGGAAAAAGTAACGGTAATATTAACCGGTTCTTCATAAGGAAATGGTAATCGTAATATTAAACATTTCTTCATAAGAAGATGGTAACGGTAATATTAACCGGTTTCTTATAAGGAAAAAGTAACGGTAATATTAACCGGTTCTTCATAAGGAAATGGTAATCGTAATATTAAACATTTCTTCATAAGAAAATGGTAACGGTAATATTAACCGGTTCCTTACACAGAAATGCTAACGGTAATATTAACCGGTTCTTCATAAGGAAATGGTAACTGCAATATTAACCAGTTCCTTATAAGGAAATTGTAATTGTAATATTAGCCATTTCTTCATAAGGAAATGGTAAGGGTAAAATTAACCGATTCCTCCTAAGGCAATATTTGATGTCCATTGAACGAGCTCCCAGTGCTAATCTCAGTTGAAACTTGTAAAATCGTTCTTATGAAAACAATTTTCAGCCAATTAGACTTTCTCAAGTTCACTGTTATCACTCGTTCTAGTATTGATGGGCGCTTCATTCCTAACCTTTTCTTTGATGTCGTGGGGAATATTAACATTTTTGTTACGGACAGTTTTTTCTCTACGATTTACATGTGCTATCCATTTTAATTGTTGCTGTTGAATATCTTTAAGTGGTGCAGTTCCTGTTACTTAGTTAAGTTCATTGTGATTATGTAGCGCAAGTCGACGAAGTTCGAATGAGAGTAGTCCTCACTAAGACCTACAGGCTTCATTCGCTTGAAGGCTTTTTTTTAATTATTGATCTAAGAAAGTGCTTGTATACAGCTGACAGTTTAGATAATTCTGGACATCTATATGAAAGTTTCGATCTGACATATCGATTTAAGAACATGACTGGACTTTTTAGTTTGATGTTTTGTTGTAGCAACGTGCGGGATTGTGTGAAACTATCCTTAGCGCGCAGCCTAATGTTGACTTTACCCTTAATTCTTCTGAAGAGTGGATGCGAATCCCCGAAACTCAGAGCAGACATAGACATGAGAAAAGTGAACGAATTTAAATTATTATTATTATTATTATTATTATAGTAAATACTGTATGTTGGTCTGCAGTTGGATATTCGTCTCTAGCTGTGCTGGTCAAACTCCTCCGGGCAGAGATGACGAGGCTGTGTCGAATGGCAGAGTCTCGTCTCGGGAAACAGCTACGCATCCCCGTTTTATACGAGATCTACGCGGAATTTTTGGCCAAGCCTACGGGCTCGGATATCCCACATTAAATTCGGCATTGGGCAGTTGGTAGATATCCTGCAGTTGGAGATTCATTGTGGAATTCACTTGACTCACTTCTACGTGCTCCTGGCAAATCTTATATGCGTTGTTCTTGTCCCAAATATTCTCGTTCATTATCAACCTTCGTATGATGATTCTATTCAGTAACTTTTCAGGTTACAACAATTATTATTATTATTATTATTATTATTATTATATGAAGATTAATACTCCTAAGTCTACCACGCTAATCTTTGATGCGTTGGGAATAGATTAATATTCAGAGTTAGCTTTCTCCTAGACTGATTACCCTGCCAAAGTTAGTGAGCCTAGTATGCTCTACTATTTTACTCATAGCTGACGAAGGGAAGACACATGACGGTCTCGGCTGGAATTGGAACTCATTCGGCTGATACCATTTTACACGACAATAATCGCTACACTGACACTGAACAGTTCTAAAACGGACCAAAAAATTCTCTTCCTAAAAGATTATGAGATTTGGTAAGTCGGTTATTGTTAACGGATAAAAACGTTGGAGGCATGCAGTCGCAACGCTAAGGTTTAATTTTATCCGTTAACCCATATTTGATTTAAAAGAACTGATCCGACGTGCTAATTTTCGATATAACAGCTGAGACATTACTCTATTTATTGACTGAAAAACTCCTACAATAAAAAAAATTCTCAAATTACCACACTTTCTTAAATTTTTGATAAAATTCAACCTTAGCGTTGCGACTGCACGCTCCAAAAGTTTTTATCCGTTAACAATAACACATTTCTGAAAAAAAAACATATTTCGATTCGCATTTAATCTTTCATGTCCGCTACTACCTGGATTTACTAAAAACAAAATAATTTCCATGCCTGAGGATGACTGTGTGTACAGTCGAAAGTACTTGCAGATTAAAAAAATGACTTTATACAACTTGTAGTTATTAAAAACAAGGATCATGACATTCATCGAGTGGTTCGTAGGTTAATGCAACTTTAAAAATTTGTTTGCGAAGAAGTTTTCGCCATTTTATATCATTAACTTTAGTAATCTACCTTTTGTATGAATGATTCATGTAATATAAATTGAACTGCACCATATATTTGATATATATATATATATATATATATATATATAATATATATATATATATAATAATAATAATAAATTGGTCTAATTATGTTATGTCTGCTTCTTAATCATATGTGTGTGTGTGTGTGTGTAATAAAAAGGTAATGTTAAGAGTTGAATTAGACCAGGAAACAGTACTATTAAAAACATGCTCAATACACATATAAAAAGATTTAAAATTTAACATGTAGAGCTTTTAAGTATAGAAAATTAAGAGATCAGCCCAATCGGTATTAAAAAAAAAATAAAAGATTGTGAACGCTATACTATTTACTATCGTCCTCATCTTTGTTGCTATATTTATTACAACGTTTCGGCCGTTGTACGTTCCGGACTTCTTCAGGTGGTTGGAATGTCGAAATGAACTCTTTACTTCGCTCGCTTGGATAGACTGTTCTATAATAGTTTCACATGTCATGTTTAATGGATGTCAGTTATCAGTTATCTCCTGTTAATTCTCCTCTCCAAGTTCTCCACTGCCTTAAACGAGTATTGGACTCACACACTTTAGGTCATGTCACTGGATCTAACCAACGCTTTTATCCACTATACCATATGTCCTTGAGGGCATCTCTGTAGGAATTCCTGGGTATTATAAACCTAATGTCTTCAGCAACCATTTTTTACCAGTGTGAGTTCAATACCTGGTAGAATTTTTTGTCGTCTGAGAAAAATCAAAGCCTGTTCAGTTGAGAGTGTTCAAAAGCTTCGTAGTGTGGTCTTTTCTCTTGTCCTTCAAGCCTTGGGATAAAAATTGAACCTTTCTCATCTTGTATGAGAAATAGCGAATGTCTTCCTGCACTACCTACCTGTTAAGAAACTCAGGCACTCCTGTGTGTCTGCTATGGACCTGATTCACTTCGAGGGATCCTTGTCAATCATGACCTAGATCTCTCCAACACATTCAGGAGTGCTTTTCTTATCAGAACAATCAGAGTGAGTTTCCTAAGCTGCCCCCTCCATGACAATCTCCATTAGACTCATCCTCTTCTTTCAGAATCCTCTGCACTGTCCTCAGATTGACACCCACACACTCTGAAATGGTCGTATTGAAGCTTCCAACCTGACTACCGGGCAGTACAACATACCATTTCCAAATTTTAGGCGGTGTGAACTACGTCATGGGGCTCTTTTTCTTACAGACGGTGCCCAACTGACCCTACTATATGGTGCAGTCGAAAGAATCAAAAACAAAGAAGGCGCATGTGCGAAATTTAAAATATAGAGACAATTTACCCATCGCACTCTGTATATATATTTATAAAGAACTAGCAGTAGAGCCCGGCGTTGCCCGGGGATGTAACAGTAAGAGATAGATCAAGTATCGACCATCATAAAGACTGAAAAATAAAATTGACAAAGATTATTGTTTAAGGTTGACGGACACGCATGTCTTAATTTTTTTTTTTTTTTATGAATTGGTCAAACCCAAACTCAAACAAAAATATTGTTTGCAAACGTTATGAGTCTACCGATTGAATAGAATTTTATTATAACCAATTGTCTTGTAAATGGAATTTTAAAAGCATTCTGAATGTAAAAATAAAGAAAAAAGTGTGCAAGACAATAAGAAACACTAAATGCTAATAGAAAAGTGAAGTTTTGTTGAAATAGGTTGAAAAATGTAGGAAATCTGATCTCATATATAAACGAAAATACACACACACACACACACACACACGCACAAACAACCTGGGTTTTATAATAAGTATAACTAGATGTGAGTTGTTCCCCTTTCATTAATGCCTCGTAATCGTGTTTTCAAATTGATTTCGTGTAAAAACAATTGTGTTTTCCCAATTTTTGGCGCTGTCAGAACCACCGCAAGGTAATTTTACGTAGTCCTGTGAAGTTTTGTTGAAATCGGTTGAAAAATGTAGGAAATCCGATCCAATATATAAACGTACAGACACACACACACACACACACAACCTGGGTTTTATAATAAGTATGATTAAAACAAAATGAATACAAATAAAATGAGTTTCATGGATATTTCCAAGATAACAGTTAACCCTCGACTAGAAGAGGTTAATATTATAGTGATTGGAAAAGCGTCCTGTTATGCCTCTGTTCCATAAATTGTCAGTTCTTCGGAAGATTCTGTCCGTGTGGAAATTCCTCCTTATTAATGGAATACAAAGAAAATAAAAACGATTTTAGGAATTACTGGGTGTCTAACTGAAGAAGGCTATAGATATCGGCTGAAACTTTGTTCTAGTAACAAGAAATAAACAAATAATGAATATAAAATTCTATACATGGCTTTCGAATGATTTCCCCCTATAGTCACGCCTTCTTTTTTTCCTTACATTATGACCCTCGTGAACATATTAGGTTGGTGCAAAAATAATGTCGTTTTCTCACATAGTAACATATCTGAGAAAACGACATTATTTTTGCACCAACCTAATATATTGTGAGCATTTAGCTTAAAGTTATTTTTTTTTTCCAACATACTCCATTGATATTTTAATCATCACAAATTATATTTTATATTTACAATTTACATATACAGAAAGATAAGGGATAATGATTGTTTTAGAATTAAGCAAATAATTTCATGGTAATTGTTCGAATAAGCTTTTCAATATGGCGCCTAGACTTTATGAATTTAAGCGGAGTACAAGATTGGCAACAAGGTCTCATCAGTTTACAGCTGAATTGGCTAGATGCAACCGTAAGTTGTATGCTAAAAGTTTTTTTTTTCTCGCACTTCTCGCTTGTGGAATTCTCATTCGGCTTCTTGTTTTCCAGCCAACTTTGATCTTGAAAAATTTAAATCCAATGTCAATCGTTATCTACTGTCTTATTCATTCCTCCTCTTTATTGTCTTCGGTCCTTAATAATATTTTCTTTTTCTTATTCTTTCATACTTAGTAACCCCCTGCGTCTTAGTGACTTTGGTGCCTTGCTTGGGATGAAATGATCAAAAAAGGAAAAAAGAAAGAGATATGTGAAAGGAACTTCACAATCGATCCTACATATTCCTAAGTCTACTATTCATCCTTGCTTTGAATATTGCTCCCAAATATGGTCTGGTGTTACTGTAGTATATATAGAGATTCTTCTAAAATCCAATGAAGAATCAGTGACTTTATGGTTCCTTAGATAGCATCTCGGCTTTCTTAATGTTGCCTCCGTGTGCCATTTCTATAGATACTTTCATGGTAATTATTCCGCTATGTTACCTAGACTTTATGAATTTAAGTGCAGTACTAGATTAATAACAAATAATTCACCAATTTACAGTTAAAATGGCTACATGCAACCATAAGTTCCATGCTAACATTTTCTACTCTCACGCTTCTCGCTTGTGGAATTCTCGTCCGGCTTCTTGCTTTTCAGCTAATTTTGATTTTCAAACATATATACCGGGCGTAACAGCAAAATTGTCCAAATCGTATAACAACAAATTTGTCCAATTGTTAGATTAAGATTTGAACCGTTGTATCGTAAAAATTATTAAAGATATCTTACTGAAATTCTCCGACATTTTTTATAACACTCTACTTTGAGCAATAAGAATGTATGATTACTCTCTAAGCTTAACAAAAGAATCGATCATGAACGAAAATGACATGTTCATCATTAATTAATCATAGCTAAAGATTAGAAACTCATGAAGGATTGAAATAAAATTCAAATTTATATATATATCACAGGAGAACATTTCCCAAATTATTTAAGATGATCTTCGCCCTCTCTAACCTTTCTAACTTTCTGTCCTTGACTAACAATTTGCCTCACACATTTCACATACGATTTGATTTTCAAGTCTTTTTTTTCACTGCTATTTGGACTTTCATAGCTGAAAATACTCTCTCGCGTACCAAATATCTTATGGATTGAGTTGGATCTTTTCTAATTGATCTCTTTAACTCTAAGTTGAAAGAATGATCCGTCATCCTGTTTTCGGCGTCTGATCCAGTTTTCTTCTCTACTATTCAATCTTTTTTAAACTTATTCAAAGTTCTCTTGATGGCTAATGAATGGACTTTGAAGATGGAAGCCAGATTATGAATGTTGATACCATTACAGAAGGCCTGAATGATATTTTTCATCTCACCATTGCTCAGTAGAGAATAGGGTAGGGCCGACGCAAAACGATTTAACCTGTTCTCTTTCTAGCTGAATAACTCAAAGTGTTCTTCAGTGATTCTTACGACAAATCGTATCAAGATGGATTATCTGAAAACCTGAAAAAAGAAATTCAATTATTTTAGTGTTTATTTTTAAGATATTAAACATTTTGTGGGATGGATAATTATGCTGTAACAGAGTTTGGACAATTTTGTAGTTACACCCGGTAAATGCAGTGTCAATCGTTATCTGCAGTCTCCTTGATTCCTCTTCTTTTATTGTTCTCTCTACTTAATAGTGTTTTTCTTTTTCTCATATTCTTTCACACTCAGTAACACCTTGCGTCTTAGTAGATTTATTGCCTTGCTTCGGATGAAACGATTAAATGCAATGTCAATCATTATCTTCTGTCTTCTTAATTCCTCTTCTTTTATTGTTCTCTCTCCTTTTCTTCTTTTTCTCGTAATCTTTCACACTCAGTAACACCTTGCGTCTTAGTAGATTTATTGCCTTCCTTGGGATGAAATGATTAAATGCAATGTCAATCGTTATCTTCTGTCTTTTTGATTCCTCTTCTTTTATTGTTCTCTCTCCTTTTCTTCTTTTTCTCATATTCTTTCACACTCAGTAAGACCCTGCGTCTTAGTAGATTTATTGCCTTGCTTGTGATGAAAGGATCAAATGCAATGTCAATCGTTATCTTCTGTCTTCTTGATTCCTCTTCTTTTATTGTTCTCTCTCCTTAATAATATTTTACTTTTTTATTATTCTTTTACACTCAATAACCACTTGTGTTGTAGTGGCTTTACTGCTTTGCTCGGGATGAAATGAGAATATATCTGTAATTAATTGAAATAACATTTTTTTAAATAAAAAAAAAAAATATTTATATCGATCGTAAGAAAATATCGAAACCAATTTTATGAAAAAAGTACATAATCAATGATAATGATCAGTCGATATTTGTCCAGAATTTCATATTATCGTTTGTTTCCTAATTAAAAAAAAAAAATTCTAATTATATTCTTATCTGACACATCTTAAAAAGTATCCTGGTGCCATATTGTCCCATGATGCAATACTACCGGATAAACATCCTGCTATTTACGCGTGCGCATGCGTATATTTCAATATGGATCTCTACTGCTGAACGTCTTCAACCTCGCCAAGATATTTTATTATTTATGCTACAGTCTCCGTTGTTGTGGAACCCATCGATGTACTCAACCAACACAAGAAACCACCATTGCTACATCGTGCTTTTTTTATATTGTCGGACAATATAATAATGTGTATAACTGTTTTTATCGTTAAAAAAAAGAGCTCAGAATATTTTAGAAATAAATGCTCTGTCATTTCAAACAGATGGAACGGATAAACGAATATATTATAACCTTTTGTAATACAAGGAGTTTATAAAGTTTATAAAGTGAGTGTGCAATTTTAAATTCAATTTTCTAACGGTGAATAAAGAATTCCCTTAAACAAATCCCTTAATTCTAAAGAATTAAGGGATTTGTTTCTAATCCAATGTCTTTTATTACTTCAAACGTTATTATGCTGGATATTCATTCATAGCCGAGTGGTAAAGGACACCGAATGAAACAGTAGATTCTCATACAAAGCACGCTTTCTTTATTAAGATTACTTGAATGCACAGGCCTATAGTAGTGGGAGTTGAAAGTATCGCCCTGTTTGGTCACAATTCAGCCCTTTGATGGTTACTAGAAAGACCTATCCAGGGTGCAGGCCTGTGCGATGGCATATGATGGCCGGGAGCAGTCCAGACTATATACGCTCTCCACCTCTCTCTCGGCCGTACTGACCCCATCCAAAACTGCAGGAGTTGCCGGAAAAATTGAGTGTTGACAGCCAAGCGCAGTTGGGTCCCCACTTCAGGTTTTCTGTCTAGATTTACTACCATAGCCTATTCCGTATTTGGAGATGGCCGCAATCTATAAATCAACTATCCGTCCTTGCATGGAATATTGCGGTCATATATGGTCTGGTGCTCCAGCTGTACGTCTCGATGTCCTCGACAAAATCCAGAGACGAATATGAAAGATTATAGGTCCTGATATGGCATCTAGTCTACAATAGCAATTCCACAGACGTTCCGTGGCTTCCCTCTATCGTTTCTACAAGTATTTTCACAGCAATTATCCCGACGGGCTACTTTCGCTGGTTTTCGGACTGCATTAATTTAAGCGAGCTATCAGGCTGGCATCTCAGTCCCAGCTTTTTACAGTCAAAACGGTTAAATGTAACCCTTTCTTCTACTCAAACAGATTCTTCTCTCGCACTTCCCGTCTGTAGAATTATTTATAGTTCCCTGATAACTATAATCTTCAAATATTCAACTATTAGGTTGGTGCAAAAATAATGACGTAATAATGTCGTTTTTTGACGTTAAAAAATACGTCAAAAAACGACATTTTTACGTCATTATTTTTGCACCAACCCAATATAATATAAATCGACATCTTCTGATACCCTGGTCTTGTTCCCCGTCCTTTTCTGTACCCTTTTCTCAAACACGCCTCTTTACTCTTGTTCTCAATTCTCTGTAATCCCTTGCGTTTTAGTAGCACTCCCGCCTTGAATGGGGTGAATTGCCTTTAAAAAAAGACAGCGGATGTTTAAAAAGAGGGTTTTCCTTCCGCTAGATGGACTGCCTTCCTAAACTCCATTTACTCGAAGCTGCTGGTCATGAGGCGCCAGTTGTCTGCCTTCGTTCCTTCTCCGGCCTAGAGCTGGACATAGTTGTTAGAGCATATTTGAGTTGAATGTCACGGAAGTATTTTATGGACAACGGGAGTTTGTCCCCACTAACCTGACCGGCTGTGACAACAATAGTAGTAATACATAGTGTTTAAAGTAATATAATGTGGCGTCTATTACAGATACGAGTATCCACGATTATAACGTTTGAACTAATATTCCCTTTCATTTATTATGTTGTTCTAAAGATGCCATAAATTCTTCATTTGCCTTTGGTCTTCAAAACCGTGGTTTATCAATGACAAAACCTGTTCCTTGAAACTTAGGTATATGATTGTTGTGCGTATTTTTTTTTATTATAATGAGTTCTAAAGCTTCCTTGGAAATCGGCAACATATTTCAGTTTAGCATGCCAAACAACGCAGTTTAGTTTCTCTTTTAGTGAAGCCATGAGCAAATAATAATTCTGGAAATAATGGCCATCTGGAAGTTTCAAGAAAAGGATCTTATTAAGCTTGTCTATCCTTTTCTTCCCTAGTTAATACGTATGTACGTTACGTCCTGTAAATACCTTATAAATAATGAACTATTCTGTTTTGATCGCATGAAAAAACGAAAAAGAGATAACAGAGACACTATTTTTTGAAAGAAAGAAAGAAAGAAAGAAAAAAAGAAAGAAAGAAAGAAACGAACAGTCGTTGAACCTTGCTACTACCTGCTAAATAATGGACTCTTCCGATTTGATCGCCTGGAATGACGGAAAAGACATATCAGAGACGCTACAATGAGAAAAAAAAGAAAACACCGTTACGCCCTGTAATACCTCATAAATAATGGCGTGTATTTCAGATACGAGTATCCACGATTATAGCGTAGAATGACGGAAAAGACATATCAGAGACGCTAATGGTTTCATTAAGAAAAAGAAAGAATGAAAAAAATGAAGTGAAGATAGTAGTGTTTAACGTCTCTTTCAATGGAAAAGGTTATCAATTTCATTTTTTAATTATTTATACCCCCTTACTTCTTTAAATAACGCCCAGAATTCATACCTATGGTTGTATGGCCAATATTTTGTTGAAGTTGTTAAAAATAACAATGATTAATCAAGTTTATCAATATCAACCGATTAATATAAATCGAGGCTATTAAATATTTTAAAATTGCATATGAGCTTTATCCACTCTTTGTATAGACATGGTTACGTGAGCTGTTCCAAAAGTTTAAAGAAAAGAATTTTGAATGATATGACAATAGAAACTGAAAATTTTTGTTTATTTTTATTTATTTTTCTGTAGTGATTTTTATTCTGTTTTTTAAACAAAGATTGCGTCCACAGACCGTCCTGATCTTGGTTCGTCTACAAGGTCTCTCCTTGCTCCATGGTAGCACAACGTTTGACTGTCACAAAAGGGTACGTATACCACGGTAGATATTTTGAATGCGATCATAGTATTCTTGCAGCCGAATCAGTTCCAGAGGACATATAGCCATATGGCGGTGAAACACTTGCTCTCGTACGATCATTGAGGGAATATCAGCAATTTACTGAAAATAAATTGCTGATATCTCCTGAAGAGTAGACGGATAGTTCCGCCTACGAAACTCTGAAGCATCCCGACTCCAGTGAGCTAAGTAACAAATATTTACTCATATTAATCCTATTCATGCTCTGTCTTTGATATCGATCACTTTATTGCAAAGACGGCTTGCCTTAAATGTTTTTTTCTCTCAGTATCCATTGACAGTCAGTATTTTTGGCTTCATTTCTAACATCGATATATGTCAAAGGTTAACAGAAGAATCGTGATGAAATCGATCCTAAACGCAAATGACAATCCCAGCTAAGGATCGGAAAGTCACGACGGATTGAAATAAAATTCATATATATATATATATATATATATATATATATTTGTGTGTGTGTGCGCGTATTCCAGAATCATTTCCAAACTTATTCAAGATGTTCTTCACCCTCTCTAACCTTCTGTCATGGACTAACGAGTAGTCTCATACATTTCACATACGATTTAATTTTCAAGTCTTTTTTTATTATTACTGCTCTTTGGACTGTCATAGCTCACGTACCAAACGTCTTACTGATCTGTTGTAATGATCTCTTTAAGTTGAAATGATGATCCCTCTTCCTGCTGTGACCTCCTGATCCAGTTTCCTCTCTACTGTTCCCTCTTTTTTAAACTTATTCACCGTTCTCTTGATGGTTCTTGAATGGACTTTGAAGATGGAAGCCAGAGTATGAATGTTGGTACCCTTACTGAAGGCCTGAAGGATATTTTCCTCTAACCATTGTTATATATATATATATATATATATATATATATATATATATATATATATATATATATAAAAGAAAGAGGTTGTAGTGGTTCCAACGAGAGAATGGTGTGGGATGGTGTGTATGTGCGTATGTATGTGTATGCGTGTATATGTACAAATGAGTTTACTAATTCCTCATAGTAAGACAGTATATGTATGGAGGGGGAATATACGCACGCATATATACACGCATGCTGACAGAAACACACAAAAATGGAAACAGATCCAAGAACACATAGGGGTCAGTAAAACATTAAAAGATAAAATGCCGATAAGTAATTCATCATTTCGCTTGGACCAACCTTAATTGTTTTATGACCCTTCGCGCAGAACTCTTCATTGCCAATTCAAGAAAGAAATTCGGATTACTAACACAGAAAATGTCTCATATCGAGAATATTTAACATTGAAATACAAAAGAAAAAATTAATTATTTTTAATATGTGGAAATCTCCGCTTTTACCTGAAGACGGTCACGAGACCAGAAACACGTGTAGTAAAATTATGTAAAACAAAACATAATATTTTTTCTAAATAAATCCACATTACAACCAAAAACGTTTACGGCACCTCTCTTCACTTCTTTTTAATATATATATATATATATATATATATATATATATATATATATATATATATATATATATATATATATATATATATATATATATATTGTGTATATTTACGCAGTAATTTTTCATATATATATATAGGTAAAATGAGAACAAATGGAGTGTGATTCCACTGTACGTAATATTTAATTTAAAAGAGGGCTCAATCTGTATCTACCCAGAAGGAAATTGTATAGGTTTTATATGCAGGCCCCTTCCTGTCATTATCTATATTAAAGAAATTTTGTCCGGTGAATTTGAATTTTGAAATCAAATTAATCTTTTTCTCGCCAATAGTTTAACATCGCCTGAAGAGACACATTTATAGTGTCGAAACATAGTTGCAATTTTGTAGCGATTTAAACATGTTTTAACATTCTAAGAGGTCAGTTGAATACGCGATGTTGGTTTCGAACTTACGGTCTAATCGGCCGATTTTTTATCACTGTTTTCTCGTCGGTTTCAGCTCTGACCATTAACCTTTTATATATACACTAGCAGCATGACCCGGCGTTGTCCGTGTTTGATTCAAAAATCGTACTCATGCAGCAATCGCTATCACTTGACTTAAAATATTTTTGCCCTTCCTTGCCTTTAACGGAGTGTTCTTAGCCGTGCTGATGTTGCTACATGCCTTACTTCTTGCCTATCTCACACTGCACATTTTTTCTAAGCTCTATACTAAACTAAATCTGTTACAAAAAAGAACTGAACAAAATGAAGACATAACGATCAGCTTTAAAAAACGACTCGTAACTGGAAAAACCGAATGTAAAAGAATGTTAACATAAATACTTTTTCACACCCAACCCAATTCTGCGGAATCAGAATCAACGTTGAGTTTAAGCAAGCGAATGAGCCAATTAGAGTAAAGTGCCATGCAGATTTAAATTTTTCCCACTTGTGACGAATGCAGCTACCGATTTTTTTTTTTTTTTTTTGCATGCTAGCATGCTAGTTAATATTCGTGTCAGTCAGCTGTTGGCTCTCACGCTGGCCAATAGAATCTTCCCACCTATTCGTGGCAGCCAGCTATAAGCATTCAGTCTGGCCAGTAGAAAATGGCTGCAAACTACATGAAAACTGGCGTAGAAGCATGTAAAAATCGATTATTTCCATTATCGGTGGGAGTTGGGAAATGCAAAGTCGGTCTTGGCCTTCCAGCTAACTTGGAGCATGTGCATGTAAATTTTGGTGCAAATCCGTCGAAAATTTCGGCCGTGTATTCGTTATGCACACACAGAGATCCTGCCTTTTACATATATATATATATACATATACATATATATATATATATATATATATATATATATATAATCCTTATATATATATATATATATATATATATATATATATATAATCCTTGAAAATGGATAAATGTACAGCCGAAAGCGCTCGGATAAAAAGAACATTCGGACATGTTTTATATAATTTATCATCTGAAAAGAAAAAAAATTATTAGATTGCATGAGAAATTGTATAAAAAACTAAATAAAAGCACCTTGTCTGTTGTATTCAATGAAATCTGCATATATATATATATATATATATATATATATATATATATATATATATATATATATATATTGTCATCCACAGGCAGACTGTTTCGCTGTATCAAAGCTCATCGGTGTGACTAGACGTCCCGTTGCCTCTAGCTAGGATTTAAACCCGACTGAATTATTGTTCTAACCCTAAGCCGTTGGCGCACAGCAGGGATGAAGGCGAATTTAAGCGTATTTATTCTTAGATAAACACATAGTGACTGGGATAACACGATTCGATTTACCGAAGAGATTTGCATTATTAGCCGTAATAGTCACTGTTTACAAACCCACACTTCCTCCCCAGAGAGCTCAACCGAAATAATACTTTGTGTGTAGTATCCGTCGATCTCGAGAATCATTGGATCTGCACCCAAAAGAGTCATGCTTTTCTGCTTCTGCTGGCGGTGCAGCATCTGTTATGGCTGTGAAGGGCCACACATGAGTGAGTCTCGATTCCAGTGAATTCGTGTGAAGACACCCTCCCCCGATGTTGCTTTGTCTTCTTTCCGTCAGACACGCTTCTTCCCAGCGGCAAGCCTTCGTTTCTGCCCTCTTCGGTACAGCTTTTGGTGTAAGTTAGGTCTCCAGCCTGAGCAATCGTTGACAACGTCTTCCTACTTCTCGATGTCCATGTCCATCGCCTTCACATCCCTTTTGCATAGGTCCTTGAAGCGAAAAGGCCGCCCTCGTACCTTCTTGCCTGTGGTCCCGTTCAGAAGGACGTTCGGAATTCTCCCATCCGGCATACAGTATACATGTCCAAACCAGCAGTGATCTCTTGTTTCCTTCTCTACTGTTTTGAATTTCAAAACTGTACAGAAGGAAACAAGAAACCACTCCTTCATCTTTTCAAAGTGAGGACAACTGAGAGATAAAAAAATAAAATGAAAACATCTGTGGAAAGCCATGATCGCCTACTTCAGGAAGGGACATAACATTTTAAAAATAGCAAATCAGTACTTACATTAAATAGAAAAAGATCATGGGTGTAGGAAAAGCAGTTTCGCAGACAATTAATAATGGAATTAAAGCTTTACTGAGCGCTCCATATCCATGGTCTTGTGCCACATTAATCTGACTTAAATATCGATGAAAAATAGGCCACTAACTCTCGAACTTGTAAGACAATTTTGTAATAAACGCTCAAATCCTATACAGAAAGATATTTGAGCAAATCATCGAAAATATTTGACAAGAAGTCGGACAGGGTTGCATATCAGACACACCTACATTATAAAACGACACAATAAAGACACACGCTTACCAGTGCATTTTCCTTTGTGCGTCTAATGTTCGTCTATCATTCCAGTTTGTTTCGATATGCTCCCATCCATTTAAGAATGTAAGACATCCTATTGTATTTTCTACATGGATTGTTCATAGATGGAAGCACCAACTGTTTTCTACGGTAAAGCTCTGAATCTTATATTTCTTGGCTTATCTCGAAGCCACATTATCATTTTGGTAGAAACACTCAGGGCCGTAGCAGCCAGTGGGAGAGAGGCCTTGGCGCCCCTCAAAGTTTTACAAATTGTAGTATTTTTTTTTAAATGGTTTTATTTTAACAAAATATAATAGAGAAAGTAATAAAACAAAGTATCAAGTAAATGAAGTACTGGATATTGTAAATGATCTTGTCGCTAGCCATGTAGGCGTCCTTTGAAAACTTAAGGCTAAATTCTAATTTTGGGAGGGCTCTCCGAAAACATTCGTCTCAGCTACGGCCCTGACACTTGAAGAACTCAAATGTCAACTTTGGCAAAGATAATAAAAATACAAGTTTAACAGAGGGACACGATTTAGAGATTAAATTAAATTATCCCATAGCCGAAAAAGGAGCACAATAAATAAAGGTTTGAAAAAGTAATGCAAATTTGAAATGTCGTTTATTTATCAAATAAACGTTTGAACAGAATCTTGATTAGATATTTACCCTCATAAGCGTCTGACAGATAGACACAACGGAGAATGAACATTATTAAACGAGGGAAGGTTACACACAAAAAAAAAAAACAATTTTAAGATGACTTTTATTTATGTAATAACAATTTTATCAAGTTACACAATGGAGAAAGAACATTATTAATAAACAGAAGTTTTCACAAAGGGACCTAATTTAGTGAAGACATTTACTGATGTAATAAAAATCTAATCGAGAAAACAATGGTAAAAGAACATAATTCATAAGTATTATAGGGTCCACCCTTTTCTGATATAAATGGACTCGTCCTGCTGCCATAAAATAGCCACAGTCAGTCAGTCATGAGTATGAAGGGAGAGGAACGTGTGGAGGAACAGGGTGGAGAAACAGAGTGGAAAGTACATAGACACTGTGATTGAGTTGACGTTAGAAGTCAGTTACAATGATGTCCGACTCTAAGGAAGTTTACTTCGAGACTGTATATAGCGATCTTTGATTAATACTAACCGGCGTTCCTGGATTTTTATTAACAGCATTACCTTTTGTATTTTGTGTAAATACATTTAATTTCTTAGCTTAAACACTTGCGTTTGTCATTTATTGGAGACCGATTTTTCACGCAGAATCCACAACAATAAGGTTTCACAACGGAGCCAACTTAGAGATAACATTTATTCATGTAATAACAATATGACCAAATCAATGGAAAAAGAACATTAAAAAAAAATATATACGTTTCACAAAGAGACCCAATTTAGAGGTGACATTTATTTATGTAATAACGATCTGAATAAGAAACACAATGGAAAAAGAACACAATTAATAAAGAGAAGTTTTTACAAAGGTTCCAATTTTGAGATGACATTTATTGATCTAATAACGCTCAAATCAAGGCACGCAATGAAGAAAAACGTTATCAATAAAATAAAGGAAATAATTTTCAGTTTGTTTTCTTTTATCAAATGGATAAAATGGGGGCTTTTATTTATATAATAAGCAGGTGAACAAGACTCAGAACAGACAAAAAATATAACGTAAATGTTTTTCAAAGGGAAAAATTTTGAGATGGTTTGATTTATATAATAAGCAGGTGAACAAGACTGAGAACAGAGAAAAAATATAATAACGTGTTTTTCAAAGGGACGAAATTTTGAGTTGCTCTTATTTATATCATATGAAGGTGAACAAGACTCATTCTTTATATAATAACGTAAATGTTTTTCAAAGGGAAAAATTTTCAGTTGGTATTATTTAAAAAATAACCAGGTGAACAAGACTCACAACAGAGAAAAGATATGATAACGTATATGTTTTCCGACGGGAAAATTTTGAGTTGGTGTTATTTATATAATAAGCCGTTGAACAAGACTCGCAACAGAATAAAAATATAATAACGTAAAAGACTTTCAAAAAGGTACAAAACTTTGAGTTGGACTAATTTATATAATAAGCAGGGGAACAAGAATCACAAAAGAGAAAAAATATAATAAGATAAAAATTTTGCAAAGGTACAAAATTTTGAGTTGGATTTATTTATATAATAAGCAATTGAACAAGACTCATGACAGACAAAAATATAATAACTTAAATGTTTTCAAAGGGTCAAATTTTGAGATGGATTTATTTATATAATGAACACCTGAACAAGACTCACAACAAAGAACAAATATAATAACATAAATGTTTTTCAAAGGTACACAATTTTGAGTTAATTTCATTTATATAATAAGCAGGTGAACAAGACTCACAACAGAGAAAAGATATAACAGCGTAAATGTTTTTCAAAGGGACAGAATTATAATTTCTTTTTTTATATAATAAGCAGTTTAACAAGTCTCACAAGAGAGAAAAAATATAATAACGTAAAAGGTTTTCAAAGGGACAAAATTTTGAGTTAATTTTATTTATATAATAAGCAGGTGAAAAAAAGACTCACAACAGAAAAATATAATAACGTAAATGTTTTTCAAAGAGACAGAATTATAGTTGTTTTTTATATAATAAGAAGGGGAACAAGACTCACAACAGAGCAAAAATGTAATAAAGTAAATGTTTTTCAAAGGGACAAAATTTTGAGTTGGTTTTATTTATGTAGTAAGCAGGTAACCAAGACACATAATAGAGAAAAATATAAAAACGTGAATTTTTTCAAAGGCACAAAATTTAGGTTGCTTTTATTTATATAATAATCAGGTGATCAAAACTCACAACAGAGAAAAAATAAAATGACGTATATTTTTATCCAATAGAAAATTTTAAGGTTTTATTAATATAATATACTGTTGAACAAGACTCACGACAGAGAAAATCTATAATAATGTAAAAGTTTTTCAAAGGAATAAAATTTTGAGTTGGAATTATTTATATAATAAGCAGGTTAACAACACTCATTACAGAGAAAAAATATAATAACTTAAATTTTTTTCAAAGGTACAAAATTTTGAGTTGATTTTATTTATATAATAAGCAGGAGAACAAGACTCATGACAGAGAAAAATATAACTTAAATGTCTTTAAAAGGGACAAAATTATAGTTGGATTTTTTATATAATAAGCAAGGTGAACTAGACTCACAACAGAGAAAATATATAATAACGTAAAAGTTTTTTAAAGGGTCAAAACTTTGTGTTGCTCTTATTTATATAATAAGAAGGTGAACAAGACTGACAAGAGAGAAAAAAATATAATAACGTAAATGTCTTCAAAAGGGACAAAATTTCGAGTTGGATTTTTTTATATAATAAGCAGGTGAAAAAGACTCACAACCGAGTAAAATTGTAATAACGTAAATGTTTTTCAGAGAGAAAAAAATTTGAGTTAGATTTATTTAAACAATAAGCAGATGAACGAGACTCACAAAAAATTTTATAAAGTAAATGTTGTTCAAAGGGACAAAATTTTGAGCTGTATTTATTTATGTACTAACCAGATGAACAAGACACACAACAGAGAAAATATATAAGGACGTAAATGTTGTTCAAATGGACAAAATTTTTCGTTGGTTTTACTTATATGGTAACCAGTTGAACAATACTCACAAAAAAAGAGAAAAAATATAATAACGTACATACAGAAAAACAAATAATAATAACGTAAATGTTGTTCAAGGAGACAAAAGTTTGTGTTGGTTTTATTTACATAATAACCAAGTGAACAATACTCACAACAGAAAAAATATAGTACCGTAAAACATTTACGGTACTATATTTCAAAAGGACAAAATCTTGAGTTGGCTTTATTTATATAATAACCAAGTGAACAATACTCACAACAGAAAAAGTATAGTACCGTAAAACATTTACGGTACTATATTTCAAAAGGACAAAATCTTGAGTTGGCTTTATTTATGTAATAACCAAGGGAAGAATACTCACAACAGAAAAAATATAGTACCGTAAAACATTTACGGTACTATATTTCAAAAGGACAAAATCTTGAGTTGGCTTTATTTATATAATAACCAAGGGAACAATACTCACAACAGAAAAAATATAGTACCGTAAAACATTTACGGTTCTATATTTCAAAAGGACAAAATCTTGAGTTGGCTTTATTTATATAATAACCAAGGGAACAATACTCACAACAGAAAAAATATAGTACCGTAAAACATTTACGGTACTATATTTCAAAAGGATAAAATCTTGAGTTGGCTTTATTTATATAATAACCAAGTGAACAATACTCACAACAGAAAAAATATAGTACCGTAAAACATTTACGGTACTATATTTCAAAAGGACAAAATCTTGAGTTGGCTTTATTTATATAATAACCAAGGGAACAATACTCACAACAGAAAAAATATAGTACCGTAAAACATTTACGGTACTATATTTCAAAAGGACAAAATCTTGAGTTGGCTTTATTTATATAATAACCAAGGGAACAATACTCACAACAGAAAAAATATAGTACCGTAAAACATTTACGGTACTATATTTCAAAAGGACAAAATCTTGAGTTGCCTTTATTTATATAATAACCAAGGGAACAATACTCACAACAGAAAAAATATAGTACCGTAAAACATTTACGGTACTATATTTCAAAAGGACAAAATCTTGAGTTGGCTTTATTTATATAATAACCAAGGGAACAATACTCACAAGAGAAAAAATATAGTACCGTAAAACATTTACGGTACTATATTTCAAAAGGACAAAATCTTGAGTTGGCTTTATTTATATAATAACCAAGTGAACAATACTCACAACAGAAAAAATATAGTACCGTAAAACATTTACGGTACTATATTTCAAAAGGACAAAATCTTGAGTTAGCTTTATTTATATAATAACCAAGGGAACAATACTCACAACAGAAAAAATATAGTACCGTAAAACATTTACGGTACTATATTTCAAAAGGACAAAATCTTGAGTTGGCTTTATTTATATAATAACCAAGTGAACAATACTCACGACAGAAATAATATAGTACCGTAAAACATTTACGGTACTATATTTCAAAAGGACAAAATCTTGAGTTGACTTTATTTATATAATAACCAAGGGAACAATACTCACAACAGAAAAAATATAGTACCGTAAAACATTTACGGTTCTATATTTCAAAAGGACAAAATCTTGAGTTAGCTTTATTTATATAATAACCAAGGGAACAATACTCACAACAGAAAAAATATAGTACCGTAAAACATTTACGGTACTATATTTCAAAAGTACAAAATCTTGAGTTGGTTTTATTTATATAATAACCAAGTGAACAATACTCACAACAGAAAAAATATAGTACCGTAAAACATTTACGGTACTATATTTCAAAAAGACAAAATCTTGAGTTGGCTTTATTTATATAATAAGCAGGTGAAGAAGTCTCACAACAGAAAAAATATGTTATAACGTAAGTGTTTTTCAAAGGGACAAAATGTTGAGTTCGTTTTATTCATATAAAAACCAGCTGAACAAGATTCACAGCAGAAAAAATATCGTAAAAGTTATATAAACAATGCTTATTTTAAAATTAAGTAGGGTTTAAAGTTAAATTTTAAAACAATTAAAATTTCAGTGGTCTTTTATTTTAATATAACCTCGAGACTCTCAATAGCGAAAGAACATATTAACGTAAAGAGACATAATTTTGAGTTGGTTTTTATTTATATAATATCCTAGAGACTCACAATAGAGACAAAACATAATAACGTAAATAGACACAATTATGAGTGGGTTTTATTGATAATATTATCCTAGATTCTCACAATAGAGAAAGAACATATTAACGTAAGGAGACACAATTATGAGTTCGTTTTCAGTTGTAATAATAACCTGGAGACTCACAATAGAGAAAGAACATAATAGCGTAAAAGACACAATTATGAGTTGTTTTTTATTCATATAATAACCAATTGATCAATACCCACTATAGAGAAAAAACATGACTATGTAAAGGTTTTGCAAGAGGGGGCGCAATTAAGTGTTGGCTTTTATTTCATTTACGCCCTATGCGACCAAGACTCAGAAAAGAAAAAGAAAATAATAACGTAATAGGTTTAGGAAGGAGTAAAATTTTGTGTTGCTTTTATTTATAAATTAAACAGCTGACCAAGAATCACATACATAGAGAGAAAATAAGGTTATGGGTTTACAAAGGGTTAAAACTTTGAGTTGGCTTTTATTTATAAATTAAACAGCTGACCAAGATTACCATACATAGAGAGAAAATAAGGTTATGGGTTTACGAAGGGTTAAAACTTTGAGTTGGCTTTTATTTATAAATTAAACAGCTGACCAAGATTCACATACATAGAGAGAAAATAAGGTTATGGGTTTACAAAGGGTTAAAACTTTGAGTTGGCTTTTATTTATAAATTAAACAGCTGACCAAGATTCACATACATAGAGAGAAAATAAGGTTATGGGTTTACAAAGGGTTAAAACTTTGAGTTGGCTTTTATTTATAAATTTAACAGCTGACCAAGATTCAACTACATAGAGAGAAAATAAGGTTATGGGTTTACAAAGGGTTAAAACTTTGAGTTGGCTTTTATTTATGAATTAAACAGCTGACCAAGATTTCCATACATAGAGAGAAAATAAGGTTATGGGTTTACGAAGGGTTAAAAATTTGAGCTGGCTTTTATTTATAAATTAAACAGTTGAACAAGATTCAACTACATAGAGAGAAAATAAGGTTATGGGTTTACAAAGGGTTAAAACTTTGAGTTGGCTTTTATTTATAAATTAAACAGCTGACCAAGATTTCCATACATAGAGAGAAAATAAGGTTATGGGTTTACGAAGGGTTAAAACTTTGAGTTGGCTTTTATTTATGAATTAAACAGCTGACCAAGATTCAACTACATAGAGAGAAAATAAGGTTATGGGTTTACAAAGGGTTAAAACTTTGAGTTGGCTTTTATTTATAAATTAAACAGCTGACCAAGATTACCATACATAGAGAGAAAATAAGGTTATGGGTTTACGAAGGGTTAAAACTTTGAGTTGGCTTTTATTTATAAATTAAACAGCTGACCAAGATTTCCATACATAGAGAGAAAATAAGGTTATGGGTTTACGAAGAGTTAAAAATTTGAGTTGGCTTTTATTTATAAATTAAACAGCTGACCAAGATTCACATACATAGAGAGAAAATAAGATTATGGGTTTACAAAGGGTTAAAACTTTGAGTTGGCTTTTATTTATAAATTAAACAGCTGACCAAGATTCACATACATAGAGAGAAAATAAGGTTATGGGTTTACAAAGGGTTAAAACTTTGAGTTGGCTTTTATTTATAAATTAAACAGCTGAACAAGATTCAACTACATAGAGAGAAAATAAGGTTATGGGTTTACAAAGGGTTAAAACTTTGAGTTGGCTTTTATTTAGAAATTAAACAGCTGACCAAGATTCACATCCATAGAGAGAAAATAAGGTTATGGGTTTACAAAGGGTTAAAACTTTGAGTTGGCTTTTATTTATAAATTAAACAGCTGACCAAGATTCAACTACATAGAGAGAAAATAAGGTTATGGGTTTACAAAGGCTAAAACTTTGAGTTGACTTTTATTTATAAATTAAACAGCTGACCAAGATTCACATCCATAGAGAGAAAATGAGGTTATGGGTTTACAAAGGGTTAAAACTTTGAGTTGCCTTTTATTTATAAATTAAACAGCTGACCAAGATTCAACTACATAGGGAGAAAATAAGGTTATGGGTTTACAAAGGCTAAAACTTTGAGTTGACTTTTATTTATAAATTAAACAGCTGACCAAGATTCACATCCATAGAGAGAAAATAAGGTTATGGGTTTACAAAGGCTAAAACTTTGAGTTGACTTTTATTTATAAATTAAACAGCTGACCAAGTCTCACATACATAGAGAGAAAATAAGGTTATGGGTTTACAAAGGGTTAAAACTTTGAGTTGGCTTTTATTTATAAATTAAACAGCTGACCAAGATTCACATACATAGAGAGAAAATAAGGTTATGGGTTTACAAAGGCTAAAACTTTGAGTTGACTTTTATTTATAAATTAAACAGCTGACCAAGATTCACATACATAGAGAGAAAATAAGGTTATGGGTTTACAAAGGGTTAAAACTTTGAGTTGGCTTTTATTTATAAATTAAACAGCTGACCAAGATTCACATACATAGAGAGAAAATAAGGTTATGGGTTTACAAAGGCTAAAACTTTGAGTTGACTTTTATTTATAAATTAAACAGCTGACCAAGATTCACATCCATAGAGAGAAAATAAGGTTATGGGTTTACAAAGGGTTAAAACTTTGAGTTGGCTTTTATTTATAAATTAAACAGCTGACCAAGATTCACATCCATAGAGAGAAAATAAGGTTATGGGTTTACAAAGGCTAAAACTTTGAGTTGACTTTTATTTATAAATTAAACAGCTGACCAAGATTCACATCCATAGAGAGAAAATAAGATTATGGGTTTACAAAGGGTTAAAACTTTGAGTTGGCTTTTATTTATAAATTAAACAGCTGACCAAGATTCAACTACATAGAGAGAAAATAAGGTTATGGGTTTACAAAGGGTTAAACTTTGAGTTGGCTTTTATTTATAAATTAAACAGCTGACCAAGATTCACATCCATAGAGAGAAAATAAGGTTATGGGTTTACAAAGGCTAAAACTTTGAGTTGACTTTTATTTATAAATTAAACAGCTGACCAAGATTCACATACATAGAGAGAAAATAAGGTTATGGGTTTACAAAGGCTAAAACTTTGAGTTGACTTTTATTTATAAATTAAACAGCTGAACAAGATTCAACTACATAGAGAGAAAATAAGATTATGGGTTTACAAAGGGTTAAAACTTTGAGTTGGCTTTTATTTATAAATTAAACAGCTGACCAAGATTCACATCCATAGAGAGAAAATAAGGTTATGGGTTTACAAAGGGTTAAAACTTTGAGTTGGCTTTTATTTATAAATTAAACAGCTGACCAAGATTCACATCCATAGAGAGAAAATAAGGTTATGGGTTTACAAAGGCTAAAACTTTGAGTTGACTTTTATTTATAAATTAAACAGCTGACCAAGATTCACATCCATAGAGAGAAAATAAGGTTATGGGTTTACAAAGGGTTAAAACTTTGAGTTGGCTTTTATTTATAAATTAAACTGCTGACCAAGATTCACATACATAGAGAGAAAATAAGGTTATGGGTTTACAAAGGCTAAAACTTTGAGTTGACTTTTATTTATAAATTAAACAGCTGACCAAGATTCACATCCATAGAGAGAAAATAAGGTTATGGGTTTACAAAGGCTAAAACTTTGAGTTGACTTTTATTTATAAATTAAACAGCTGACCAAGATTCACATACATAGAGAGAAAATAAGGTTATGGGTTTACAAAGGCTAAAACTTTGAGTTGGCTTTTATTTATAAATTAAACAGCTGACCAAGATTCAACTACATAGAGAGAAAATAAGATTATGGGTTTACAAAGGGTTAAAACTTTGAGTTGGCTTTTATTTATAAATTAAACAGCTGACCAAGATTCACATCCATAGAGAGAAAATAATGTTATGGGTTTACAAAGGGTTAAAACTTTGAGTTGACTTTTATTTATAAATTAAACAGCTGACCAAGATTCACATCCATAGAGAGAAAATAAGGTTATGGGTTTACAAAGGGTTAAAACTTTGAGTTGGCTTTTATTTATAAATTAAACAGCTGACCAAGATTCACATCCATAGAGAGAAAATAAGGTTATGGGTTTACAAAGGCTAAAACTTTGAGTTGACTTTTATTTATAAATTAAACAGCTGACCAAGATTCACATACATAGAGAGAAAATAAGGTTATGGGTTTACAAAGGGTTAAAACTTTGAGTTGGCTTTTATTTATAAATTAAACAGCTGACCAAGATTCACATACATAGAGAGAAAATAAGGTTATGGGTTTACAAAGGGTTAAAACTTTGAGTTGGCTTTTATTTATAAATTAAACAGCTGACCAAGATTTCCATACATAGAGAGAAAATAAGTTTATGGGTTTACGAAGGGTTAAAACTTTGAGTTGGCTTTAATTTATAAATTAAACAGCTGACCAAGATTCAACTACATAGAGAGAAAATAAGGTTATGGGTTTACAAAGGGTTAAACTTTGAGTTGGCTTTTATTTATAAATTAAACAGCTGACCAAGATTTCCATACATAGAGAGAAAATAAGGTTATGGGTTTACGAAGGGTTAAAAATTTGAGTTGGCTTTTATTTATAAATTAAACAGTTGAACAAGATTCAACTACATAGAGAGAAAATAAGGTTATGGGTTTACAAAGGGTTAAAACTTTGAGTTGGCTTTTATTTATAAATTAAACAGCTGACCAAGATTTCCATACATAGAGAGAAAATAAGGTTATGGGTTTACGAAGGGTTAAAACTTTGAGTTGGCTTTTATTTATGAATTAAACAGCTGACCAAGATTCAACTACATAGAGAGAAAATAAGGTTATGGGTTTACAAAGGGTTAAAACTTTGAGTTGGCTTTTATTTATAAATTAAACAGCTGACCAAGATTACCATACATAGAGAGAAAATAAGGTTATGGGTTTACGAAGGGTTAAAACTTTGAGTTGGCTTTTATTTATAAATTAAACAGCTGACCAAGATTTCCATACATAGAGAGAAAATAAGGTTATGGGTTTACGAAGAGTTAAAAATTTGAGTTGGCTTTTATTTATAAATTAAACAGCTGACCAAGATTCACATACATAGAGAGAAAATAAGATTATGGGTTTACAAAGGGTTAAAACTTTGAGTTGGCTTTTATTTATAAATTAAACAGCTGACCAAGATTCACATACATAGAGAGAAAATAAGGTTATGGGTTTACAAAGGGTTAAAACTTTGAGTTGGCTTTTATTTATAAATTAAACAGCTGAACAAGATTCAACTACATAGAGAGAAAATAAGGTTATGGGTTTACAAAGGGTTAAAACTTTGAGTTGGCTTTTATTTATAAATTAAACAGCTGACCAAGATTCACATCCATAGAGAGAAAATAAGGTTATGGGTTTACAAAGGGTTAAAACTTTGAGTTGGCTTTTATTTATAAATTAAACAGCTGACCAAGATTCAACTACATAGAGAGAAAATAAGGTTATGGGTTTACAAAGGCTAAAACTTTGAGTTGACTTTTATTTATAAATTAAACAGCTGACCAAGATTCACATCCATAGAGAGAAAATAAGGTTATGGGTTTACAAAGGCTAAAACTTTGAGTTGACTTTTATTTATAAATTAAACAGCTGACCAAGTCTCACATACATAGAGAGAAAATAAGGTTATGGGTTTACAAAGGGTTAAAACTTTGAGTTGGCTTTTATTTATAAATTAAACAGCTGACCAAGATTCACATACATAGAGAGAAAATAAGGTTATGGGTTTACAAAGGCTAAAACTTTGAGTTGACTTTTATTTATAAATTAAACAGCTGACCAAGATTCACATACATAGAGAGAAAATAAGGTTATGGGTTTACAAAGGGTTAAAACTTTGAGTTGGCTTTTATTTATAAATTAAACAGCTGACCAAGATTCACATACATAGAGAGAAAATAAGGTTATGGGTTTACAAAGGCTAAAACTTTGAGTTGACTTTTATTTATAAATTAAACAGCTGACCAAGATTCACATCCATAGAGAGAAAATAAGGTTATGGGTTTACAAAGGGTTAAAACTTTGAGTTGGCTTTTATTTATAAATTAAACAGCTGACCAAGATTCACATCCATAGAGAGAAAATAAGGTTATGGGTTTACAAAGGCTAAAACTTTGAGTTGACTTTTATTTATAAATTAAACAGCTGACCAAGATTCACATACATAGAGAGAAAATAAGGTTATGGGTTTACAAAGGGTTAAAACTTTGAGTTGGCTTTTATTTATAAATTAAACAGCTGACCAAGATTCACATACATAGAGAGAAAATAAGGTTATGGGTTTACAAAGGGTTAAAACTTTGAGTTGGCTTTTATTTATAAATTAAACAGCTGACCAAGATTTCCATACATAGAGAGAAAATAAGTTTATGGGTTTACGAAGGGTTAAAACTTTGAGTTGGCTTTAATTTATAAATTAAACAGCTGACCAAGATTCAACTACATAGAGAGAAAATAAGGTTATGGGTTTACAAAGGGTTAAACTTTGAGTTGGCTTTTATTTATAAATTAAACAGCTGACCAAGATTTCCATACATAGAGAGAAAATAAGGTTATGGGTTTACGAAGGGTTAAAAATTTGAGTTGGCTTTTATTTATAAATTAAACAGTTGAACAAGATTCAACTACATAGAGAGAAAATAAGGTTATGGGTTTACAAAGGGTTAAAACTTTGAGTTGGCTTTTATTTATAAATTAAACAGCTGACCAAGATTTCCATACATAGAGAGAAAATAAGGTTATGGGTTTACGAAGGGTTAAAACTTTGAGTTGGCTTTTATTTATGAATTAAACAGCTGACCAAGATTCAACTACATAGAGAGAAAATAAGGTTATGGGTTTACAAAGGGTTAAAACTTTGAGTTGGCTTTTATTTATAAATTAAACAGCTGACCAAGATTACCATACATAGAGAGAAAATAAGGTTATGGGTTTACGAAGGGTTAAAACTTTGAGTTGGCTTTTATTTATAAATTAAACAGCTGACCAAGATTTCCATACATAGAGAGAAAATAAGGTTATGGGTTTACGAAGAGTTAAAAATTTGAGTTGGCTTTTATTTATAAATTAAACAGCTGACCAAGATTCACATACATAGAGAGAAAATAAGATTATGGGTTTACAAAGGGTTAAAACTTTGAGTTGGCTTTTATTTATAAATTAAACAGCTGACCAAGATTCACATACATAGAGAGAAAATAAGGTTATGGGTTTACAAAGGGTTAAAACTTTGAGTTGGCTTTTATTTATAAATTAAACAGCTGAACAAGATTCAACTACATAGAGAGAAAATAAGGTTATGGGTTTACAAAGGGTTAAAACTTTGAGTTGGCTTTTATTTATAAATTAAACAGCTGACCAAGATTCACATCCATAGAGAGAAAATAAGGTTATGGGTTTACAAAGGGTTAAAACTTTGAGTTGGCTTTTATTTATAAATTAAACAGCTGACCAAGATTCAACTACATAGAGAGAAAATAAGGTTATGGGTTTACAAAGGCTAAAACTTTGAGTTGACTTTTATTTATAAATTAAACAGCTGACCAAGATTCACATCCATAGAGAGAAAATAAGGTTATGGGTTTACAAAGGCTAAAACTTTGAGTTGACTTTTATTTATAAATTAAACAGCTGACCAAGTCTCACATACATAGAGAGAAAATAAGGTTATGGGTTTACAAAGGGTTAAAACTTTGAGTTGGCTTTTATTTATAAATTAAACAGCTGACCAAGATTCACATACATAGAGAGAAAATAAGGTTATGGGTTTACAAAGGCTAAAACTTTGAGTTGACTTTTATTTATAAATTAAACAGCTGACCAAGATTCAACTACATAGAGAGAAAATAAGGTTATGGGTTTACAAAGGGTTAAAACTTTGAGTTGGCTTTTATTTATAAATTAAACAGCTGACCAAGATTCACATACATAGAGAGAAAATAAGGTTATGGGTTTACAAAGGCTAAAACTTTGAGTTGACTTTTATTTATAAATTAAACAGCTGACCAAGATTCACATCCATAGAGAGAAAATAAGGTTATGGGTTTACAAAGGGTTAAAACTTTGAGTTGGCTTTTATTTATAAATTAAACAGCTGACCAAGATTCACATCCATAGAGAGAAAATAAGGTTATGGGTTTACAAAGGCTAAAACTTTGAGTTGGCTTTTATTTATAAATTAAACAGGTGACCAAGATTCACATACATAGAGAGAAAATAAGGTTATGGGTTTACAAAGGCTAAAACTTTGAGTTGGCTTTTATTTATAAATTAAACAGCTGACCAAGATTCAACTACATAGAGAGAAAATAAGATTATGGGTTTACAAAGGGTTAAAACTTTGAGTTGGCTTTTATTTATAAATTAAACAGCTGACCAAGATTCACATCCATAGAGAGAAAATAATGTTATGGGTTTACAAAGGGTTAAAACTTTGAGTTGACTTTTATTTATAAATTAAACAGCTGACCAAGATTCACATCCATAGAGAGAAAATAAGGTTATGGGTTTACAAAGGGTTAAAACTTTGAGTTGGCTTTTATTTATAAATTAAACAGCTGACCAAGATTCACATCCATAGAGAGAAAATAAGGTTATGGGTTTACAAAGGCTAAAACTTTGAGTTGACTTTTATTTATAAATTAAACAGCTGACCAAGATTCACATACATAGAGAGAAAATAAGGTTATGGGTTTACAAAGGGTTAAAACTTTGAGTTGGCTTTTATTTATAAATTAAACAGCTGACCAAGATTCACATACATAGAGAGAAAATAAGGTTATGGGTTTACAAAGGGTTAAAACTTTGAGTTGGCTTTTATTTATAAATTAAACAGCTGACCAAGATTTCCATACATAGAGAGAAAATAAGTTTATGGGTTTACGAAGGGTTAAAACTTTGAGTTGGCTTTAATTTATAAATTAAACAGCTGACCAAGATTCAACTACATAGAGAGAAAATAAGGTTATGGGTTTACAAAGGGTTAAACTTTGAGTTGGCTTTTATTTATAAATTAAACAGCTGACCAAGATTTCCATACATAGAGAGAAAATAAGGTTATGGGTTTACGAAGGGTTAAAAATTTGAGTTGGCTTTTATTTATAAATTAAACAGTTGAACAAGATTCAACTACATAGAGAGAAAATAAGGTTATGGGTTTACAAAGGGTTAAAACTTTGAGTTGGCTTTTATTTATAAATTAAACAGCTGACCAAGATTTCCATACATAGAGAGAAAATAAGGTTATGGGTTTACGAAGGGTTAAAACTTTGAGTTGGCTTTTATTTATGAATTAAACAGCTGACCAAGATTCAACTACATAGAGAGAAAATAAGGTTATGGGTTTACAAAGGGTTAAAACTTTGAGTTGGCTTTTATTTATAAATTAAACAGCTGACCAAGATTACCATACATAGAGAGAAAATAAGGTTATGGGTTTACGAAGGGTTAAAACTTTGAGTTGGCTTTTATTTATAAATTAAACAGCTGACCAAGATTTCCATACATAGAGAGAAAATAAGGTTATGGGTTTACGAAGAGTTAAAAATTTGAGTTGGCTTTTATTTATAAATTAAACAGCTGACCAAGATTCACATACATAGAGAGAAAATAAGATTATGGGTTTACAAAGGGTTAAAACTTTGAGTTGGCTTTTATTTATAAATTAAACAGCTGACCAAGATTCACATACATAGAGAGAAAATAAGGTTATGGGTTTACAAAGGGTTAAAACTTTGAGTTGGCTTTTATTTATAAATTAAACAGCTGAACAAGATTCAACTACATAGAGAGAAAATAAGGTTATGGGTTTACAAAGGGTTAAAACTTTGAGTTGGCTTTTATTTATAAATTAAACAGCTGACCAAGATTCACATCCATAGAGAGAAAATAAGGTTATGGGTTTACAAAGGGTTAAAACTTTGAGTTGGCTTTTATTTATAAATTAAACAGCTGACCAAGATTCAACTACATAGAGAGAAAATAAGGTTATGGGTTTACAAAGGCTAAAACTTTGAGTTGACTTTTATTTATAAATTAAACAGCTGACCAAGATTCACATCCATAGAGAGAAAATAAGGTTATGGGTTTACAAAGGCTAAAACTTTGAGTTGACTTTTATTTATAAATTAAACAGCTGACCAAGTCTCACATACATAGAGAGAAAATAAGGTTATGGGTTTACAAAGGGTTAAAACTTTGAGTTGGCTTTTATTTATAAATTAAACAGCTGACCAAGATTCACATACATAGAGAGAAAATAAGGTTATGGGTTTACAAAGGCTAAAACTTTGAGTTGACTTTTATTTATAAATTAAACAGCTGACCAAGATTCACATACATAGAGAGAAAATAAGGTTATGGGTTTACAAAGGGTTAAAACTTTGAGTTGGCTTTTATTTATAAATTAAACAGCTGACCAAGATTCACATACATAGAGAGAAAATAAGGTTATGGGTTTACAAAGGCTAAAACTTTGAGTTGACTTTTATTTATAAATTAAACAGCTGACCAAGATTCACATCCATAGAGAGAAAATAAGGTTATGGGTTTACAAAGGGTTAAAACTTTGAGTTGGCTTTTATTTATAAATTAAACAGCTGACCAAGATTCACATCCATAGAGAGAAAATAAGGTTATGGGTTTACAAAGGCTAAAACTTTGAGTTGACTTTTATTTATAAATTAAACAGCTGACCAAGATTCACATACATAGAGAGAAAATAAGGTTATGGGTTTACAAAGGGTTAAAACTTTGAGTTGGCTTTTATTTATAAATTAAACAGCTGACCAAGATTCACATACATAGAGAGAAAATAAGGTTATGGGTTTACAAAGGGTTAAAACTTTGAGTTGGCTTTTATTTATAAATTAAACAGCTGACCAAGATTTCCATACATAGAGAGAAAATAAGTTTATGGGTTTACGAAGGGTTAAAACTTTGAGTTGGCTTTAATTTATAAATTAAACAGCTGACCAAGATTCAACTACATAGAGAGAAAATAAGGTTATGGGTTTACAAAGGGTTAAACTTTGAGTTGGCTTTTATTTATAAATTAAACAGCTGACCAAGATTTCCATACATAGAGAGAAAATAAGGTTATGGGTTTACGAAGGGTTAAAAATTTGAGTTGGCTTTTATTTATAAATTAAACAGTTGAACAAGATTCAACTACATAGAGAGAAAATAAGGTTATGGGTTTACAAAGGGTTAAAACTTTGAGTTGGCTTTTATTTATAAATTAAACAGCTGACCAAGATTTCCATACATAGAGAGAAAATAAGGTTATGGGTTTACGAAGGGTTAAAACTTTGAGTTGGCTTTTATTTATGAATTAAACAGCTGACCAAGATTCAACTACATAGAGAGAAAATAAGGTTATGGGTTTACAAAGGGTTAAAACTTTGAGTTGGCTTTTATTTATAAATTAAACAGCTGACCAAGATTACCATACATAGAGAGAAAATAAGGTTATGGGTTTACGAAGGGTTAAAACTTTGAGTTGGCTTTTATTTATAAATTAAACAGCTGACCAAGATTTCCATACATAGAGAGAAAATAAGGTTATGGGTTTACGAAGAGTTAAAAATTTGAGTTGGCTTTTATTTATAAATTAAACAGCTGACCAAGATTCACATACATAGAGAGAAAATAAGATTATGGGTTTACAAAGGGTTAAAACTTTGAGTTGGCTTTTATTTATAAATTAAACAGCTGACCAAGATTCACATACATAGAGAGAAAATAAGGTTATGGGTTTACAAAGGGTTAAAACTTTGAGTTGGCTTTTATTTATAAATTAAACAGCTGAACAAGATTCAACTACATAGAGAGAAAATAAGGTTATGGGTTTACAAAGGGTTAAAACTTTGAGTTGGCTTTTATTTATAAATTAAACAGCTGACCAAGATTCACATCCATAGAGAGAAAATAAGGTTATGGGTTTACAAAGGGTTAAAACTTTGAGTTGGCTTTTATTTATAAATTAAACAGCTGACCAAGATTCAACTACATAGAGAGAAAATAAGGTTATGGGTTTACAAAGGCTAAAACTTTGAGTTGACTTTTATTTATAAATTAAACAGCTGACCAAGATTCACATCCATAGAGAGAAAATAAGGTTATGGGTTTACAAAGGCTAAAACTTTGAGTTGACTTTTATTTATAAATTAAACAGCTGACCAAGTCTCACATACATAGAGAGAAAATAAGGTTATGGGTTTACAAAGGGTTAAAACTTTGAGTTGGCTTTTATTTATAAATTAAACAGCTGACCAAGATTCACATACATAGAGAGAAAATAAGGTTATGGGTTTACAAAGGCTAAAACTTTGAGTTGACTTTTATTTATAAATTAAACAGCTGACCAAGATTCACATACATAGAGAGAAAATAAGGTTATGGGTTTACAAAGGGTTAAAACTTTGAGTTGGCTTTTATTTATAAATTAAACAGCTGACCAAGATTCACATACATAGAGAGAAAATAAGGTTATGGGTTTACAAAGGCTAAAACTTTGAGTTGACTTTTATTTATAAATTAAACAGCTGACCAAGATTCACATCCATAGAGAGAAAATAAGGTTATGGGTTTACAAATGGTTAAAACTTTGAGTTGGCTTTTATTTATAAATTAAACAGCTGACCAAGATTCACATCCATAGAGAGAAAATAAGGTTATGGGTTTACAAAGGGTTAAAACTTTGAGTTGACTTTTATTTATAAATTAAACAGCTGACCAAGATTCACATCCATAGAGAGAAAATAAGGTTATGGGTTTACAAAGGGTTAAAACATTGAGTTGGCTTTTATTTATAAATTAAACAGCTGACCAAGATTCAACTACATAGAGAGAAAATAAGGTTATGGGTTTACAAAGGGTTAAACTTTGAGTTGGCTTTTATTTATAAATTAAACAGCTGACCAAGATTCACATCCATAGAGAGAAAATAAGGTTATGGGTTTACAAAGGCTAAAACTTTGAGTTGACTTTTATTTATAAATTAAACAGCTGACCAAGATTCACATACATAGAGAGAAAATAAGGTTATGGGTTTACAAAGGCTAAAACTTTGAGTTGACTTTTATTTATAAATTAAACAGCTGAACAAGATTCAACTACATAGAGAGAAAATAAGATTATGGGTTTACAAAGGGTTAAAACTTTGAGTTGGCTTTTATTTATAAATTAAACAGCTGACCAAGATTCACATCCATAGAGAGAAAATAAGGTTATGGGTTTACAAAGGGTTAAAACTTTGAGTTGGCTTTTATTTATAAATTAAACAGCTGACCAAGATTCACATCCATAGAGAGAAAATAAGGTTATGGGTTTACAAAGGCTAAAACTTTGAGTTGACTTTTATTTATAAATTAAACAGCTGACCAAGATTCACATCCATAGAGAGAAAATAAGGTTATGGGTTTACAAAGGCTAAAACTTTGAGTTGACTTTTATTTATAAATTAAACAGCTGACCAAGATTCACATACATAGAGAGAAAATAAGGTTATGGGTTTACAAAGGCTAAAACTTTGAGTTGGCTTTTATTTATAAATTAAACAGCTGACCAAGATTCAACTACATAGAGAGAAAATAAGATTATGGGTTTACAAAGGGTTAAAACTTTGAGTTGGCTTTTATTTATAAATTAAACAGCTGAACAAGATTCACATCCATAGAGAGAAAATAATGTTAAGGGTTTACAAAGGGTTAAAACTTTGAGTTGGCTTTTATTTATAAATTAAACAGCTGACCAAGATTCACATCCATAGAGAGAAAATAAGGTTATGGGTTTACAAAGGGTTAAAACTTTGAGTTGGCTTTTATTTATAAATTAAACAGCTGACCAAGATTCACATCCATAGAGAGAAAATAAGGTTATGGGTTTACAAAGGCTAAAACTTTGAGTTGACTTTTATTTATAAATTAAACAGCTGACCAAGATTCACATACATAGAGAGAAAATAAGGTTATGGGTTTACAAAGGGTTAAAACTTTGAGTTGGCTTTTATTTATATATTAAACAGCTGACCAAGATTCACATACATAGAGAGAAAATAAGGTTATGGGTTTACAAAGGGTTAAAACTTTGAGTTGGCTTTTATTTATAAATTAAACAGCTGACCAAGATTTCCATACATAGAGAGAAAATAAGTTTATGGGTTTACGAAGGGTTAAAACTTTGAGTTGGCTTTTATTTATAAATTAAACAGCTGACCAAGATTCAACTACATAGAGAGAAAATAAGGTTATGGGTTTACAAAGGGTTAAACTTTGAGTTGGCTTTTATTTATAAATTAAACAGCTGACCAAGATTTCCATACATAGAGAGAAAATAAGGTTATGGGTTTACGAAGGGTTAAAAATTTGAGTTGGCTTTTATTTATAAATTAAACAGTTGAACAAGATTCAACTACATAGAGAGAAAATAAGGTTATGGGTTTACAAAGGGTTAAAACTTTGAGTTGGCTTTTATTTATAAATTAAACAGCTGACCAAGATTTCCATACATAGAGAGAAAATAAGGTTATGGGTTTACGAAGGGTTAAAAATTTGAGTTGGCTTTTATTTATGAATTAAACAGCTGACCAAGATTCAACTACATAGAGAGAAAATAAGGTTATGGGTTTACAAAGGGTTAAAACTTTGAGTTGGCTTTTATTTATAAATTAAACAGCTGACCAAGATTTCCATACATAGAGAGAAAATAAGCTTATGGGTTTACGAAGGGTTAAAAATTTGAGTTGGCTTTTATTTATAAATTAAACAGCTGACCAAGATTTCCATACATAGAGAGAAAATAAGGTTATGGGTTTACGAAGGGTTAAAACTTTGAGTTGGCTTTTATTTATAAATTAAACAGCTGACCAAGATTACCATACATAGAGAGAAAATAAGGTTATGGGTTTACGAAGTGTTAAATCTTTGAGTTGGCTTTTATTTATAAATTAATCAGCTGACCAAGATTTCCATACATAGAGAGAAAATAAGGTTATGGGTTTACGAAGTGTTAAAACTTTGAGTTGGCTTTTATTTATAAATTAAACAGCTGACCAAGATTTCCATACATAGAGAGAAAATAAGGTTATGGGTTTACGAAGGGTTAAAACTTTGAGTTGGCTTTTATTTATAAATTAAACAGCTGACCAAGATTCACATACATAGAGAGAAAATAATGTTATGGGTTTACAAAGGGTTAAAACTTTGAGTTGGCTTTTATTTATAAATTAAACAGCTGACCAAGATTCACATCCATAGAGAGAAAATAAGGTTATGGGTTTACAAAGGGTTAAAACTTTGAGTTGGCTTTTATTTATAAATTAAACAGCTGACCAAGATTCACATACATAGAGATTCAACTACATAGAGAGAAAATAAGGTTATGGGTTTACAAAGGGTTAAAACTTTGAGTTGGCTTTTATTTATAAATTAAACAGCTGACCAAGATTCACATACATAGAGAGAAAATAATGTTATGGGTTTACAAAGGGTTAAAACTTTGAGTTGGCTTTTATTTATAAATTAAACAGCTGACCAAGATTCACATACATAGAGAGAAAATAAGGTTATGGGTTTACAAAGGGTTAAAACTTTGAGTTGGCTTTTATTTATAAATTAAACAGCTGACCAAGATTCAACTACATAGAGAGAAAATAAGGTTATGGGTTTACAAAGGGTTAAAACTTTGAGTTGGCTTTTATTTTTAAATTAAACTGCTGACCAAGATTCACATACATAGAGAGAAAATAAGGTTATGGGTTTACAAAGGGTTAAAACTTTGAGTTGGCTTTTATTTATAAATTAAACAGCTGACCAAGATTTCCATACATAGAGAGAAAATAAGCTTATGGGTTTACGAAGGGTTAAAAATTTGAGTTGGCTTTTATTTATAAATTAAACAGCTGACCAAGATTTCCATACATAGAGAGAAAATAAGGTTATGGGTTTACGAAGGGTTAAAACTTTGAGTTGGCTTTTATTTATAAATTAAACAGCTGACCAAGATTACCATACATAGAGAGAAAATAAGGTTATGGGTTTACGAAGTGTTAAATCTTTGAGTTGGCTTTTATTTATAAATTAATCAGCTGACCAAGATTTCCATACATAGAGAGAAAATAAGGTTATGGGTTTACGAAGTGTTAAAACTTTGAGTTGGCTTTTATTTATAAATTAAACAGCTGACCAAGATTTCCATACATAGAGAGAAAATAAGGTTATGGGTTTACGAAGGGTTAAAACTTTGAGTTGGCTTTTATTTATAAATTAAACAGCTGACCAAGATTCACATACATAGAGAGAAAATAAGGTTATGGGTTTACAAAGGGTTAAAACTTTGAGTTGGCTTTTATTTATAAATTAAACAGCTGACCAAGATTCACATCCATAGAGAGAAAATAAGGTTATGGGTTTACAAAGGGTTAAAACTTTGAGTTGGCTTTTATTTATAAATTAAACAGCTGACCAAGATTCACATACATAGAGATTCAACTACATAGAGAGAAAATAAGGTTATGGGTTTACAAAGGGTTAAAACTTTGAGTTGGCTTTTATTTATAAATTAAACAGCTGACCAAGATTCACATACATAGAGAGAAAATAATGTTATGGGTTTACAAAGGGTTAAAACTTTGAGTTGGCTTTTATTTATAAATTTAACAGCTGACCAAGATTCAACTACATAGAGAGAAAATAAGGTTATGGGTTTACAAAGGGTTAAAACTTTGAGTTGGCTTTTATTTTTAAATTAAACTGCTGACCAAGATTCACATACATAGAGAGAAAATAAGGTTATGGGTTTACAAAGGGTTAAAACTTTGAGTTGGTTTTTATTTATAAATTAAACAGCTGGTCAGGACCCACAATATAGAAAGAAGGTAATAACTTAATGGGTTTACAAAAGGGTAAATTTTTGAGTTGGCTTTTTTTTAAATATGATCACCTGCTAATGAATATTCAGACCGGGTAGAAAAAACTAAAAATTAAATAGTTTTACAACGGAACACAATTTTTAGTTGGTTTTTATTTATACACTCTTTTGTAAATTAATAGAAACAACTGCTTTAGTTTCCTTTCTTTTTCCATACGGTGATTTTTAGTCCCAATGAAGTGACAGGGTGTAATTGATTTCTATTTTTTCCACAGATTAGGTCATTTCAGTGGTATGCGGTAATATGAATCTATTTTCAGAGTGTATGATGAAATTTATCTGGCCTTGAAAATATTGCGTCATCCGTGATTGCATAAGATTTTTATCACACCCAGACACTATTATCTCGACTGCCGATTAGTTGTCCTACGGCTATTGTCTGCAATGGATGTTACTCCAAGGAATCGTATGAAAATTTTAAATTGAACACACTGGCAAGCCTTATCAGATAAATAAAAGTACAATAGATTGGTTCGGAAACTCTCCTTATTTAAATCCAATCGAGAATCTGTGGCTAATCTGCAAGAAACGACTTCGTGGAATGGACACACGAAGTACTAATATGTGCACTGCGTTGTGTTTCAATTAATTTGCACAAGGGTGTATAATAATCAGGTGACTTGATGTCACAACGGAGAGAGAACATAATATAATACAATAGATTAACAGACAATATTAATATAAAGTAAAGATTGAAAAAGAGAGACAATTTTTACAAACGTTTTGTTAATCAAATAACAATAGGGACCCATTGTTGAAAGAACTTTGATAACGAGACAAAAGATTTGACAAGGGGACACAATTTAATGATTACTTTGATTTATCAAGTAACTGTTAGTACAATGAAGAAGGAAACTTTTAAAAACGTAAACTTTTGACGAAGGGTCACCATCCTGAAATTATTTCTATTTATCAAACTGTCATTCCAAGAGAATCAGTGGAGAAGCAACATTCTTAATAAAGTAATTGTTTGATTAAGGAACACAATTTTGAATTTTATATATTTCCTAACCGTCTATCCGAAGAACACCATGGAAATTAATTTCGTAATAAAGACAATGGAAAACATTTCTGAGATGACTTTTATTCATCTAATAACATTCTGAACAAAGTGTCATTATCAAAAATGTATTCTTATTAATATAGACTATATTAAAAAAGTAAATTTTTAATAATGACAATTTTTCGATGACTTTTATTAATCTAATAACCGTCAGACCAATTTTTACAATTTGTAGAGAACTTTTCTTAGTAAAGAAATAGTTTGAGAAAGCAACACCATTTTGATAAAACTTTTACTTATCAAATCTAATCTTGCCAATTATTACAATAGAGAGATTGTTTTATTAATAAAATAAAATTTTTACAATTTGTAGAGAACTTTTCTTAGTAAAGAAATAGTTTGAGAAAGCAACACCATTTTGATAAAACTTTTACTTATCAAATCTAATCTTGCCAATTATTACAATAGAGAGATTATTTTATTAATAAAATAATTTTTTTACAATTTGTAGAGAACTTTTCTTAGTAAAGAAATAGTTTGAGAAAGCAACAGCATTTTGATAAAACTTTTACTTATCAAATCTAATCTTGCCAATTATTACAATAGAGAGATTATTTTATTAATAAAATAAAATTTTGACAAAGGGACACAATTTCGAAATAACATTAATTTATCTTCTGACGCTCTCGTCAAGGGACACAAAGAATTATAAATGTTTTATAATAAATAAAATTTTGACAAAATGACATATTTTTGAGATGTCATTTATTAATCTACTGACCAAAGGACATAATGAACTTCGAAATTTCGTGAATAAAATAAAATTTTAACAAGGCGACACCATTTTGAAAAGTCTTCAATTATCCACTAACCGTCGCGCCAAAGGACACAGGGAAGCATAATTTTTTTAGTAGAATAAAATGTTGGCAGAGTGCAACCATTTTGAAATGACAAGGGACACAGTGAAGCTTAAAATTTTATTAATAAATATAACATTTTGTCTTAAGGACACGATTATGAGGTGACTTATATTAACAAAATAAGTATTTGGTAAACTATTTACATTATTCTGACTATTGTCCACATCTTTTTCGCGATATTTATTACGTTTCGGCCGTTTTACGCTCCGGTCTTCATTAGGTAGTTGGAATGTCGAACTGAACCCTTTATTTCGCTCACCGGGGTAGACTGTTCCAGTTCCACGTGCCATGTTTTAATGGATGTCAGTTATCTCCTGTTGATTCACCTCTCCAATTTCTTCACTGCCTTAACCGGGTATTGAACTCACATTTTTTTCGGTCCTGTCACTGGATCTAACTAATGCCTTCATCCACTGAGGCATGTGTCCTTGAAACGTTGTAATAAATATAGCGACAAAGATGAGGACAATAGTCCTACTAATGTAAATAGTGTACATAATACCTCATCTCAGAAATATAGACAGATACTGAAGGGCCGAAATGTAATAAATATTGCGACAAAGATGAAGACAATAGTCTGAATAATGTAAATAGTGTACATAATACCTCATCTCTGAAATATAGACAGATACTGAAAGGCCGAAACGTTGTAATAAATATGGCGATAAAGATGAGGACAATAGTCTGAATAATGTACATAATACCTCATCTCAGAAATATAGACAGATACTGAAGGGCCGAAACGTTGTAATAAATATGGCGACAAAGATGAAGACAATAGTCTGAATAATGTAAATAGTGTACATAATACCTCATCTCAGAAATATAGACAGATACTGAAAAGCCGAAACGTTGTAATACATATGGCGACAAAGATGAGGACAATAGTCCGAATAATGTAAATAATGTACATAATACCTCATCTCAGAAATATAGACAGATACTGAAGAGCCGAAATGTAATAAATATTGCGACAAAGATGAAGACAATAGTCTGAATAATGTCTGAAATGTGCTATTATTTTTTTCGGATTACATCTATTGTCCTCTTATTACCGAGTGTAAATTATTGAAATTGTTTGCCAAGATATATTCTCGCCATTTAAATCATTAGCCTCTATATTTGTTTTTGTATGAATGATTCTTGCAATTATAAGTTGAACAGCACCTATAATCAATATATATATATATATATATATATATATATATATATATATATATATATATATATATATATATATCACAAAAATCACACATGAAAAGGCAAGTGGTATGTGAAGCGGAAAAATAATCATAATAATAACCTCTTTCTTGAAAAACTCTAAGAGGAACACGGTAAAAACTTGTAGTATTTCTTCAGTGGGAAGTTCTTCGTTCTTTGTGGGTAACGAAGCAGCAACTGCCTGCTTTCACCATTGGGCTGTCACGTGAACCTCAAGGACCCTTTAAGACATCAGTAAATTCTTCTTGAAGCGACGGCGATAATTCCCTTCTATATTCCTACATCGAAGAAGAATAAATATTCCAATACAAGCTACTGTTTTTTGATTCGTTCAATAAAAAAAAATATTCTTTCTAGTGTTACAACGTAAATGAAGTATTAATTTTCTGCCATTGCTCTCTCTCTCTCTCTCTCTCTCTCTTTCTCTCTCTTTCAATATTAAATCTGAACGCCAAATACGACCGCACCCTCATTAGTCAATCGTTTCACTAAAGCGCGCCTGTGTTGCTGCACGGAGACGGTACGAGGTTTAACATATAATTATCGATATAAACAATTTCGCTTAAAGATGACAGGAAGATATGACGTCATCACCGGATCACGTCTGCTTTGGTGAAAAACTAATTGGATAGTAATGGCGGAATAAGCCCACTTTTATACTTCACCTACATTCGACATCATTCACGCTGAAGATAAAACAAATCATTATCTCAGCTAATATAGGAAAACAGCATGGCCACTAGAAAATTAATTATCAAACGTTATAAAAAAGATTTTCCATTGAAATACATATTACGTGATAAAAACAACAATAATAAGTCATAGTATAAGGAATAATAATATAATAATTGTGAAAACATCTCATGTAGATAACCAAGGAATATGTTTTAAGACTTCAATTAATTTTATGATAAAAGGCCACAATAAGATGGAGCAAATCTCGTAATAAAATAATAATAGCGAAATTCTTCTTCTAGGTACCCTCAGGACGTATGCAATCATGGCTCTCTACAAATTTCTATCTTTTGTAGCTCTTAACAGATTTTGGCTTTTTTTGTTATTTCACCGAAACCCTGTTCCGCCATCCATTCAATCAAACTCTTTTCTCATGTCCTTCTTGCTTTTAATCTGTCCTGTGAGTATCATATTTTCCAAGCACTTCTTCCACTTAATATTCCCTAGAAATTTCAACTGTCTCTTCATGATGTTAAATATAAGTTTCCTTTTTGTTTCCATTTTTTTCCTAAACTTCGTCGTTACTCACATGTTCGGTCTATGGTATCCTCAACATCCTTCTGTAGAACAACATTTCTGTTGCTTGAAGTGCCTTCTGTGAGTACACTTCCAGCATTTGCTACCATACAGGAGGACTGATATTATATAACAGTTCAATACTCTTTTCTTTTCTTTTTTCTAACGAATGTTTTTCTGTTTCTTAATACTCTCTTTAGCTTTTGGAAGGTATCTTTGGCTATTCAGGTGCACCTTCGGGTTTCAATGACGCATTTTCTGTCCTCTGTTAAAACACTTCCCAGATATTTAAATTGTTGTATTTGTTTAATTTTGGTATCCCTGATTTGTAATTGGCATTTTGGTCTGGCCCTTTTGTTAACAACCATATTTCATCTAAAACGCTTACGAATATAGTTTGCGGCTTCAGTTACAAATGTGATAAAATATCACAATACGATGGACTAAAACTGATAATAAAATAGTGAAAACTTTTTTTTTTAATCTCTATAAAATAAATTAAAAATTGTATTACTTTTTTATCCTCACGGATGAAGAAGTGACTTGTGACAAATATTGTTCTACAGAAGGATGCTGAGAATTATGTTGACTAAACATATGAGCAACGAGGAAGTTTTAGGGGAAACGTAACAAAAAAGATAGTTATACTTAGAATTAGAAAGAGGCCACTGAAAGAGTACATAATGAGGAAAGAAGGCTTGGAGAATTTAACAAACTGAGGATACATTGAAGGAAAGAAGAAATGTCCACGAGATATCAAGTCAACCGCCCAGGAACAATCATATATATGAACTGACTTGAACCACAATTAGATTCACTACCAGGCATGGTGTAATGGTTAAGGAGCTATTCTTGTTAGCCATTACTACTTAGTGATGAGTTCGAATTTCACTTGGCGCTCCGTACTTTTGACCTTGTGCCAAAAATAAGCTATGCTTATTAACAGGCCACCTCGGTATGGGGTAACAGTGCGCTAGTTTAAATGACCATTAATACTTTGTAGTGAGTTCGATCTTTACTGTGTGCCCCATAGCTATGTTCATGTGCCAAATTAAACTATACCTTGTAAAGAACATAGAGCCAGGTGGTCATTAGTAATGGTTAACAAGCTATTCTGGTTGATTATTACTACTTAGTAATGGGTAACGCGAAATTCTGATATCGTGCCAGAGTAAGTTAAGTTTAATATATAAAAAAAAGACTTCGAGAACGAGAAAATGTTTTGCGGGGTAACTCATCAGCCGCCGTCATATGTTTAATTTACCTTTCGATTAGTCTTAAAACCCTAGGTCGGCCTCTTCATGTCTGGAACTATTGTTATTTACTAAGTTTAGCCTGGTTTGGTACAAGGCCGTATGCGTTGCGCACATAGTAAAATTTTGCTTGCTTAGCTTTTGTTGACGTTGTTGACTGTTGGAGATTCGAAGGAACTATAAATATACAAGGTGTGATAAACAGTATCGTGATTGTTACTATGGTAACGGAGCTAAAGTACACAGAGGGAAGAGACTTAACTCAGACTGACTTTGACTTGAAACCTGCGCGCATACACACTAAGTTATAACGTTCTCCCTCACTTCCGTTGTTCATAGAAGTGCTTGAAATGAAAGTGTGTAGAGTGTGGTCATCACAGAATTTCCGTCAGTAACCATGGCTTATGCAGCAGGTTTTTGGAAAAGGCACATTTCCCAGACCCGTCAACCTTCATATTCCATAGATCACCCTTACAAATGTTTTCCTCTTCAAAATTTAAAAAAAATAAAACTTGAAAAGAACAAGATTTCAAGACGTTGATAAAATCCAAGAGAATGAAAAAGAATCTGTCTATATTTATGAGATACATGGCACAGTAGATAAAGGCGTTGGTGAGATCCAATGGCATGACCCAAAGAGTGTGAGTTCAATACCCGGTTAAGGCAGTGGAGAACTTTCAGAGGCAAATTAGCAGGAGATGGTACGTGGAACTAGAACAGTCTATCCCAGTGAATGAAATAAAGGGCTCAGTTCGACATTATAACCAGCTGAAGAAGTCCGGAGCGTACAACAGCCGAAACGTTGTAATAAATATGGCGACAATGATGAGGACAATAGTCCGAATAATGTAAATAAAGTTCCAAGAATGCTTCCAAGCGTGCGGCTTCAGAAATGAACTACTTCGAAGGAGAAAAATGCCAAATTCATGTGTGTTGTAGAGGCCTTTTTATAGCATCAGTTCACGATTCTTTTTGATAAGACCTCGGACAGCGATCAGTTTTCTGTTTTGCTTTCTCTTTCATTAATCACAGGTTACGCCTTTCCGTCATGACAGACCAGTTACCCAACGAAAACGATCGATTCTACTCAGACGCTCACACTTTTTTAAAATCATAGATCCAATCTGTAAACCTATTGATCAGACAATAGAAAGAACCAAGAATCATTGGATTGGTGGAAGACAAAACGATCATTCATACTTCATGCTCTACAAAGCGTGAAAAATACAAGCGAGATCGTTGCCGTATCATATTCGTTTGTTGATTCTAGCAAAGATTAAATCTTATAATTATTAACGAAGTGGAGATTAGCTAAACCATTAAGAATAAAACCAACTCTACCGATATCGTCTGGATTTATGGAATGGGGAGTAATCATTATTTACATTACTTACACACGGACTATTGTTTCAAACTTTGTTTCTCTTATCCCAACGTTTTTTCACCGTGTTCTCCGGCCTTCATCAAAGATTATTAATGGTTTTGAATAGTTCTAAAGGATTGTATGAAACGGCAAATGTCTATCACATAGATATATCCATCCCCTCTGATAAAATAAAAATCATCTCAACAATTAACAAATGTGTAAAATATTAGAACGGGAAATCGAAATTGCTAGAATCTTAATCTCTTCAAATATAAGGTCAAAGATTATCTTTCCTACATATCCCGGGTTGGCAGAACCTGTTAGGAAACTCGGTTATGGGCAAAGAGTGCCCCCCAAACAAAAACAAAAAACTATGAAAGTATAAATATATACTTTATAATAAAATAGTAGCAATATATTTTTATATAAAAAAATTTACCAACAATACCTATGAATAGTAAAATTACCAATAATATATTTTTAAAACAAAGTGACCAGCAATACATGTTATACTAGAAATACCAACAATAAATTTTATAGCAAAATGACAAACAATACATAGTCCTAGGTATGACGACAAACTACATCCGGTAGGAAGGCCCTTAATCAGGAGATTGGGGTTATTGATGTTGTTCCTAGATCCACACTGACCCGGGGTTGTAGCAGCGGTTAGTGGCCCATCTATGAGCAAATAGTAGAGGCTCTAACGAAAACAAAACACTATGAAAGTATTGTAAAAATTCAAGCAATTTATTTTTATATAAGAAAAATTACCGACAATACAGATTTATAGTAAAATTACCGACATTACATTTTATGGTAGCATTACCAACAATTTATTTTATAGCAAAATGTTGATTTCAATGTCCACTTGGAATGACTACAAAATACTTCCCCGCCCCCATTTTATGGTCAGAAGCACATAAATGCATGCTGGAATTTTTTTCCTAGCCAATAAAATAGTCAAGTTCTCGTTTTCCCCTAACTCAGTCCCGGTCTGACTTGTCTTGAAGTCAGAATGCTACATTGGCTTGTCTGAACTTGCTTTTGTGTGCCAACGCCAATTCTTAGTTTGTGAACTTTTTGCCATATTATTTTTGCTTTGCTTCATTACAGTTAATTTGCCTTGCATATAGTGGCATGGATTGAGGAATCTACTCTGACCTAGCCCGAGTGACACTATGGGGCAAAGGTTATACTACAATCTTAACCTCTTCAAATCTAAGGTAAAACGTTTTTTATCCTACATATCCTCATAATCTGAACTTTTTACCCCCCTCTTAATTCAGTAACTCTCAACATTTGTTGTTTTTTTGTGAGTAAATACCGCATTAACAATTTTTAATATACAAGTCCTACTATTTAACCCATGGCCGAGGGAGTAGGACTGAAAGGACTGAGATTAAAAAAACATTTGGAAATAGAAATTACGAGAATATAGCATTTAAGCATAACCCCAATACTATAATAATAGTAATAATAGGAGCACTAGGAATGATTAATGCACAAAGAAAATATCAAAAATACAAAAGATTATACTAATGAGCACCGCTCACGTGAAAAATTAATTATCATTGTAATATACAATATTCCTTAGTTTATCAGTTCAGACCTTCACAGCTAAGAACTACTATACTACGTACACTGAGACGAATTAAACCCATTTTCATCATATTCCATTTGTAAGGAAGAAGTTCCATTAAAACAGTCTCTTCCAAAGAACATCTACTTTGAGTAACAGAGGGAAAGATTCCCCGATTACTATAATAATATATGATATCTGGGTATTCTACACTCGCTTCAAATTAATTTAACTATAGACATGATAGTTTAGGGAAGGCATGCAATCATTATAACATTCCACTTATAGAAAAATGATATGAACACAAACCATCACGTGTACTAGAAAGCAAAAAATATGATAGTGCTCGGCGATTTCACCATGCATACAGAGTACACTATACAAGCCAAGAGACCAGATATGATAATAAATAACTTCAAAAAACAAAAGCTTTATCTCAAAGTTATGGCCATCCACTCTCATAAAAATATCTCAGCCAAAGTAAAAGACAAATTAACAAAATATAAGAACGTAGAAATAAATGTCATTTAAACACAACCCAAATTCCAGTAATACCAGGAGTACTAGGAAGGATTAAAAAAAGAAAACTGGCAAATACAAACCTTCCTTTACTTCAGGGCTCAGGTCAATGAATGCATCAAAATGAAAATTAATCGATTAATATTATTGGTTCTGACCTGGCATCTCGGCTTCAGTCAGTTTTTCGCAGCAGTAATGTTGATCTCCCTGTGCCTTTCTATAAACATTCTTATCGTAATTGTTTCCTCTTTGGCACCTGGACTTTATGAATTTAAGCGCAGTACTAGATTGGCAGCTAGGTCTCATCATTTTACAGTCGAAATGGCTAGATGTAACCATAAGTTCTATACTAACAGTTTCTTAATCTGATAAGTATATTCATGGTAATTGTTCTGATGAGCTATCCTCTTTGGTACCTAGACTTTATGAATTTTAGCGCAGTACTAGATTGGCACCTAGGTCTCATCATTTTACAGTTGAAATGGCTAGATGTAACTATAAGTTCTATGCTAACATTTTCTTAATCTGATAAGTATGTTCATGGTAATTGTTCTGATGAGCTATCCTCTTTGGTACCTAGACTTTATGAATTTAAGGGCAGTACTAAATTGGCAGCTAGGTCTCATCATTTTACAGTTGAAATGGCTAGATGTAACCGTAAGTTCTACGCTAACAGTTTCTTTTGTCGCACTTCTCGCCTGTGAAATTTTCTCGCGGCTTCTTGAGAATAGAAAGTGCAAAAATATAGCATTTAAACACAGCTATTATTCCAGTAATAACAGGAGTACTGGCAATTAACTAAAAAGAATACTGATACACACATTAAGAACAATACAACAAGCACATTACCAATAATTGTGTCCAGGGGCACCGCTCACATATTCAAAAAAATATCGGTGGTTAGAAAGTTGTTTTTTTTTCTTTTGTTATGTTTTTTGGGGGCAGCAAAGACAACTTGAGAGTTACAGCTAGATTCTTGAGAATGCTCGTAATCGGAGACAGTAGAGACCAGATTACCTCAACCAAACTGAATGAATATCTAACTTTAATATACAGCTAGAAGTATTGATGCAGATGGAGATAAACGATACATTTCGGTGGCTAATGAATGCAGTGATAAATGTAGAAACAGAGGCATGTATAATGGCTGCACATAACCAAAGCTTATTTACCAAGAATGAATGCTGTGCTAAATGTAGAAACAGAGGCATGTATAATGGCTGCACATAACCAAAGCTTATTTACCAAGAATGAATGCAGTGCTAAATGTAGAAACAGAGGCATGTATAATGGCTGCACATAACCAAAGCTTATTTACCAAGAATGAATGCAGTGCTAAATGTAGAAACAGAGGCATGTATAATGGCTGCACATAACCAAAGCTTATTTACCAAGAATGAATGCAGTGCTAAATGTAGAAACAGAGGCATGTATAATGGCTGCACATAACCAAAGCTTATTTACCAAGAATGAATGCAGTGCTAAATGTAGAAACAGAGGCATGTATAATGGCTGCACATAACCAAAGCTTATTTACCAAGAATGAATGCAGTGCTAAATGTAGAAACAGAGGCATGTATAATGGCTGCACATAACCAAAGCTTATTTACCAAGAATGAATGCAGTGCTAAATGTAGAAACAGAGGCATGTATAATGGCTGCACATAACCAAAGCTTATTTACCAAGAATGAATGCAGTGCTAAATGTAGAAACAGAGGCATGTATAATGGCTGCACATAACCAAAGCTTATTTACCAAGAATGAATGCAGTGCTAAATGTAGAAACAGAGGCATGTATAATGGCTGCACATAACCAAAGCTTATTTACCAAGAATTACCAGGTAAATATAATAAAGAACAGTTAAGACAAAGGATGGAAATCCGACACCAGAATCCGAAAGCGAAAATGCTTTCCGAAAGTTAAGGAAAGTATTAGGAAACATGAAAATTTCATTAGAAAAAAAGAAAAGATTACTAGATAGTTATTTAATATCGGTCCCTCTATATTGCACTGAATACTGGACAATTTCACAGATGAAGAATAGGCTTGAGGCAACAGAAAATGAGTTCTGCACAAGCAGTCTGCGAATACCATGAAAATGGAAACAGAAAGAACGCTCATGATTAGAATAAAAAATGGCAGTTGAAATTTCTAGGGAATAATAATGATGAATGAGGTCTTGGAAAATGTAACACACACAGGCAACAGAAATGTTGTTCTACCGAAGGATGCTGAGAATAGCAGTAACTGAATATTTCGCGGGTGGGGAAATAGAGCTAGATTTTCTTTAAATGTGAAATCGAAATTTTGCCTTCAGTTTGGTAGCAGTCTTTGAAGTTGCAGGTGATAAATTTTTGATAAATAACATTTAAATGAATATAATTTTGTTTTTATATCTTTGATCGTAAAACGTCATTTTTTCTCGAACTGCCTAATATTTCAATAAATTTAGCTTGCATTTGTTTTGTTTTTTTTCTCGCCATTCTTTTAAAACGCCATTAGTTCCCGAACAACCTAATATTTCAATAAACTTAGCTTGCTTTTTTTTTCTCGTCATTATTTTTGAATAACCCTAATATTTCAATAAATTTAGCTAGCATTTGTTTTTTTCTTTCCATTCTTCTAAAACGTCATTACTTTCCGAACACCCTAATATTTCAATAAATCTAACCTGCATTTGGGTTTTTTCTCAGCATTCTACTAAAACGTCTTTAATTTTGGAACTCCCTAATATTTCAATAAATTTAGCTTGCATTTGTTTTTTTCTTTCCATTCTTCTAAAGCGTCATTACTTTCCGAACACACTAATATTTCAATAAATCTAACCTGCATTTGTTTTTTTTCACGGCATTCTACTAAAACGTCATTACTTTTAGAACACCCTAATATTTCAATAAATTTAGCTTGCATTTGTTTTTTTCTTTCCATTCTTCTAAAACGTCATTACTTTCCGAACACCCTAATATTTCAATAAATCTAACCTGCATTTGGTTTTTTTCTCGGCATTCTGCTAAAACGTCATTACTTTTGAACACCCTAATATTTCAATAAATTTAGCTTGCATTTGTTTTTTCTCGACATTCTGCTAAAATGTCATTACTTTCCGAATACCCTAATATTTCAATAAATTTAAGTTGCATTTGTTTTTTTTTTCTTCTTGCCATTCTGTTAAAACGCCATTACTTCCTGAACAGCCTAATATCTCAATAAATTTAACTTGCATTTGTTTTTTTCTTTCCATTCTTCTAAAGCGTCATTACTTTCCGAACTGCCTAATATTGGGCTTAGATTATTGTCTGTCGCCTGTTAAGCTATTATGATCTGAATTCTGATCTGAAACTTTCACTAGACCAATCGATTTTTGCTATACAAGTCCCAGGTGATAGACAGTCGAGCAAACACCGGAAAATAAGCTACACGCCTTCCGATTACTAAACCAGTGTTTTACAACTGAGCTCTTCCTCACGAGAGAGAAATTCGATGTTGACTCTTTTAAAGTGTTTGCGAAAATCTCTACACACATTTTGGCCTTATTGTTTTAGACCTGCCTCCAATAAAACAGTATTTACCACGACCTATTAGAGTGTTTCCCTTGAATCTCTCAGTAAACAGAAAAATTGACAGACGACAATGTAGACACGATCGAATTACTTCCTGCCATTAATGACTCCATTCTAATGTCGTTCGTCTAAACTGAATAAACGATAAGTAATTGAATCTTGAAAATTTTTATTAACAGAAGAGTCATTGTCGTCTATTTTCAATCCTTTGCGATTAAGTCTTTCATCTTAATTTCAATTTCTTTACGTCGAAACTACTCAGACTCTCATTCTACAGCCATTTAGAAATATCTTGTATTTTGGTTAGATGAAGCCTTGTCAGCTAACTGATCATTTTTTACGTATCTCTTTTTTCTTCATTTTAGTAGCGTTTCTGCGCAACTACTAAACCATTCTACGGCAATTATTGGAAATAAAAGTATCTTATTATCATTCTGGTGGTCAAATCCATAGTTTCTTTGCTAGCACGAGCATTACGTCCTGTCAGTACCTTCATAAATAATGGACTACTCGCTTTTTGAATGCGGAGAAAAACGGAAAAGAATTATCATAGACGCTAGTTGGTTTTAGTAAGAAAAAGAAAGAAAGACCTTGCTAATATATTGTAAATAAGGGATTATTTCGTTTTAATCGAGAAAAAAAACGAAAAGACATAACAGAGATGCTGTTTGATTTCAGTGTGAAAAAAGTAGGCCCTTACAAGAGTTCATAAACAATTCACTGTACCTTCGTGATCGCTAGGAAAGACATATCAGAGATGCTGTTTGATTTCAGTGAGAAAAAGAAAGAGAGAAAGAAAGAAACGCCCTGCCAATGTCTAAAAAATAATGGACTGTTCGTTTCGATCGCGAGGAAATACGGAAAAAGACATATCAGAGACGCTGTTTGATTTCTGTGTGAAAAAAATGAAGGCCCTGTTAAGAGCTCACAAGTAATTGGCTGTACCGTTTTGATCGCTAGGAAAGACGAAAAAGACATTGGTTAATTTTATTAAGAAAAAGAAGAAAGAAAGACCTTGCTAATACTTTGTAAATAAGGGATTATTTTTTGATCGAGAAGAAAGACGGGAAAGACATGTCAGAGATGATGTTTGATTTTAGTGAGAAAAAGAAAGAATGAAAAAAATCTCCCTGCCAATACCTCATGAATAATGGACATGTGCCGTTGTGATCGCTAGGAAAGACGAAAAAGACATATCAGAGACGCTGTTTGATTTCAGTGAGAAAAATAGAGAAAGAGAGAAAGAAAGAAAGAAAGAAAGAAAGAAACGCCTTGCCAATACCTAAAAAAAATAATGGACTGTTCCGTTTCGATCGTGAAGAAAGACGGAAAAGACATATCAGAGACGCTGCATGATTTCAAACAAAGAAACAAACAAACAAAGAAACGAAGGAAGAAGTAAAAAAAGAAAAATAAAGAAAATAAAATTAAAAAAGGACAGCCGTGAAATATTCATGGGTACTACTAGTAAAATATTATCTTGATTATTTTTATTATTAGAGGAAGCATTGTCAGCCATTTTATGCCTGATTTCAATGAGAAAAAGAAAGAAAGAAAGAAATGCCCTGCCAATACCTCATAAATATTGAACTGTTCCGAATTCATCGTGAGGAAAAACGGAAAATGCAAATCAGTGGCGCAGTTTGTTTTTCAGTAAAGAAAGAAAGAACAAAAGAAAGAAAGAAAGAAAGAAAGAAAGAAGAAAAAAAATTCGAAAAGGAAAGCCGTGAAATTTTCTTAAATACTACTAGTAAATAATATTAGTAGAAATATTCTCTTGATTATTCTTTATTATCAGAGGAAGAATTGTCAGCCATTTTCACTCCTATTTCTTCCATGTTAATTCCCGCTGCATAGCATTGCCATTTTCCAGATCGTCGTCGTCCGATCATTATCAGAAAAAAATAATAATTCATTTTATTTGTAATATTGCTGTGGCATCTATTCGGCTCCCCTTCGTTGAAGCCGGAACTGTCTTTACGCTGATTTCTGACAAATCAAGTACAGGTTGAACCTAAGGTAAGCTTCTAACCAACAATTGCATATCAACGAGATCGGCCCACCTGTCCCTGGGGTGCAATCGGTGGGAATATTAGAAAAAGATTAATATACACATATTAAAAGAAGCAATATAAGCATACAAGCGAGAGGAGAGACGGGTAACCCGTTACAATCGAATTGCGACATAGAATCCACGTTCAGAGAAAGCACCAGAATTGCACACAGTAGCCGCGACTGTAATTAGAGACACTCTTGATAATTCATAAGTATTACGATAAATATCTTGAAGACTTTATTATGAGGTGAACCTTTATCAACCATTTAGCTGCTTTCTTTCCACTAGTAGTAGTAGTAGTAATATTATCTGGAATTTTGATTAAATGAAGCATTGTCAAGCATTATTCATTTTAACTAGGATTTCTTTCATCTTCATTTCAATTGCTTTATTTCCATTAGTAGTAGTAGTAGTAGTAGTAATATTATCTGGAATTTTGATTAAATGAAGCATTGTCAAGCATTATTCATTTTAACTAGGATTTCTTTCATCTTCATTTCAATTGCTTTATTTCCATTAGTAGTAGTAGTAGTAGTAGTAGTAATATTGTCTGGAATATTGATTAGATGAAGCATTGTCAAGAATTATTCATTTTGAACTAGGATTTCTTTCATCTTCATTTCAATTGCTTTATTTCCACTAGTAGTATTAGTAGAAGTAATATTATCTGGAATTTTGATTTAGATGAAACATTGACAATCATTAGTCATTTTGGACTAGGATTTATTTCATCTGTATTTCAATTGCTTTATTTCCACAAGTAGTATTAGTAGTAGTAATATTATCTGCAAGTTTAATTAGATGAGGTTTTATCGCTTTGCTTGAGGTGAAATTATTAAAAAGAAAAAAAAGAAATATTTACAACTTTGTCTTTATCACCCACTCCGTCGACTTCTGTCTGTAAATCTCACATACCATCTCCTTTTTCACTCATCTTACCTCCCCCCCGACCATTGCATCAATCTCAAATGCGTTGTGAATCAGTGATGAAAACTCTGTGACATTCCGGCCAATGCACTTGAGATATTTTTGTTTTGAGACAAGGAAAGAAATGAACACGCAGACGTTTTTCAGAACATAACCTTTTGGACGTATATAACTGACATTTAAGTAAGATATAGAAACTGACTCCAAACTATATATATATATATATATATATATATATATATATATATATATATAGGGTTTGGATTGTGTTATATATATATATATATATATATATATATATATATATATATATATATATATATATATATATATATATATATATATCATGCATAAAAGCTTAATGGGAGTTGAATCAGACCAGGAAAAAGTAGTATTAAAAAGTGCTGAATACACGTGTGAAAAAAAAATTACATGTAGAGTTTTTACATTAAAAAAAAAACAGGAAGTCAGTTGAATCCGCTACCTTGGTTTCAACCTTAAGTTATCCTCAGGCGATTTTTATCAGTTGAGCTCTGAACTCTTTATTTTTTTAAAACAAACTAATGCACCCTACATTATATTTTTAGAAATAAATAAAACGCAAGACGTTGCGTGCGATATAAAGGAAGGAGGTGGATGTGAAGAAGGATAGAAAAGAAGAATAGGGAAGAGAAGAAAAGCAAATGTATTAAAAATGTATAAGTGGCGGGTAATTGAAATGTACATTTTTATCCAGCCTCGTATGTGCTAAAGAGGATTTTTTAGTATGCATACAAAGACTCATGACTTCTGATTTCTGGTTCAAAAGGTTGTTTGGATCCGGAAATGTGAATATTGTTATTATTTTTTTAAAAAAGCGCTAGGGGGTCAATTGATAAAAATTGCCTGAGGATACCGTAAGGTTGAATCCAAAGTAGAGGATTCAACTAATTTTTAAAGCACACACACACACACACACATATATATATATATATATATATATATATATATATATATATATATATATTTATTTAAAAATATGATTTCAACACGCTACATAAGAGGTCTAATGTTTCAATGTGTTGGAATCATATATTTAAATAAATAATTATATTTATGCTCTACTTTTGTATCGAGCACTATTTTTAAAAAATAATAACAAAAATACTAAAGAACTTTGGATTATTTACCTAACCAGTTCTTTCCTATTTTCTATATATTTTCACACACACACACACACACACACACACACACACACACACACATATATATATATATATATATATAATGGACTCTCCCGTCGGTTTCGACGTATGAATATTGCCAGCTTATTGATTCAGTTATGAAAGTTTATGCGATAATCTTAAGTGGAATTTAAGACCCGCTAGTGATTTACAAAGGAGGCCACATATGGAGCAGGTGTGAGAATTGTGAGATGAGATCACTGTTAGATTGGCTGACCTTTTAGATCTTGCTCTCGCTTCTTGAAGATGATTCAGACAAGCAGACTGAAAATTGCTGAGTCCACTAAAATACGTTGATCTCCATTCTACCCACTCCAAAGCTAAGCGCTCAAGGGTGTTATGAATCTTTGCTTTGTACAATCATAAATATAGACAGATACAATAATTTCATCTGAAATTGCTATTAAACAAAGTTCTTAAAACAGCTTCCGGTTCAGGATGTCGACCATGCTTCTCTAGTGGTCATTCAGTACCTGACAGTAAAATCCTTCAAATGTGTTGCGCTTGATATTTCTATGTTCACATTCTGGACCTCACAAATATTAGGTTGGTGCAAAAATAATGTCGTTTTCTCACATAGTAACATTTGTGATAAAACGACATTTTGCACCAACCTAATACAACTCGAAATATCAAACGAACATTTTCGGTGAATCCAAAACAGAATCTGGTTTCAAAAACTGGAATAAAAATTTAAACTGAAAATGATTGCAACGAATCCCTTTGCCTGTGTTAATTCTAAGCACACCAATCCTCTGTTTTTTTCTAATATGGTTGCGATTAGCTCAGACAACGCAGTAATTTTCTCGAATAAAATGAATAATAATAATTCCAACATGTCGCCTGTCAACGACTTCAGGCTGCCATTCGAGCCATCGACTTTGGAAAAAACGTTTAAAATTCCTTTTCAAATTTGGAAGAAAATTCGACATTCACGAATATTTGAATCTGATAAAGTGTCTCTATTCTTGCTTATACTCCATTTTAATGCCTCAACTCTATGGGGAAAGCTTTAAGCCCTTTACGAAAGTCTTTCATCTTTACCTCCAGGGCAATAAAAACATTAGCGGTTCAGTAGGACATATGTTGAGAGCGATAATACAGCTTAATACGGGTGTAAGGCAAACAACAAATATTCTGTTTGTATCTTTTCTCTCATTGATCTCCCACTCTTTTGGTTTTTCATTCATGCTTCCTGTTCAAAGGGAATATAGGAGGAAAGCAATTAATTCACTGCGTTTGCCACATTTCCCGCTAAGCAAAAGGCAAGTAGCAAAAATTCTGTTTTTTTCTGCCTTTAATTGAAATGATTATATATATATATATATATATATATATATATATATATATATATATACAGTGTAACCTGGATATAAGAGAGTTGTCGGGACCGGAGAAGAAGTCTCTTATATCCGGGTTTATTATATCAGGGTCTCTTATATCCCGGTTACACTGTGTGTGTATATATATATATATAGTGCTTTACGGTATGGGATATTTATAGGTAAAAGTGGTCAATATCCGGGATAGAGAGTTTTATATATATATATATATATATATATATATATATATATATATATATATATATATATATATAAGAATGAAAACTTGAATTGATTAAGTGCTTAAATGAAATGTTCAGGCCATAACTCTGAAGACTGAGTTTGCACTTACACACGCACACTCAAAGCGCACACAGGCACACACTCACGTACGCTCGTTCGCGCGCGCGCACACACACATATATATATATATATAAATATATATATATGTATGTATATGTATTGCATATATTTTGGCAACACGTCATTAAGACATGACTCATTAAATAATTTAGACAAATTTTGTCTACTTATTCTTTATAGGATCCTCTCATATTTACGGACAAGTTAATATTCTTTTTAAAGAAAGAAAGTTACCATGTTGATGAGATGATGCATATTCATTTTATTTCTGGGTACTTTCGACATTAACACAATGTCATCTTCAGGGTCTTGTTTAATCTAAGACAAAATTTTTGCGTTCATTTGAAAATTGAATTTTTTACTTGTGAAGTGAGAAACGCTAAACTTATGTACGGTACGATTTTTTAAATTTTATGATGCAAACATACACATGCAAATAACGTCAAGGGAGGTAAGTAACTTATGGAGATGTTTATGTTGTAAAGAACTGTTTAATGCTATTAGTTAAAACTTAGATATTTTAAAACCATCTACTGTAAACATTTTTAAAAATGTGTACAGTATTCATAATTAATTTTATATCAAAGACGCGTTTCGCTGAAAAAAAAAGCTTGTTGTCTTTGGCGTCATCAGTTCGAATAAAACAAGAAAGACAAAACTATATGTTAGAAGACTGTTTTGGGATCTCTGGGAATCTTTGGTTGTAGCAAATCACATAAATTACTCTGGCTTATCATTTCCTGGCTTGAGACTTAAAAAGAGAATCAGTATGTCTCGGGGTTTGTTTGTTTTATCTATATCTGTATTAGAGTTGTTTGGTATTGTAGGATTTAAATTCAGGGACTTTTTTATAATTTTTTGTATATATATATATACCTTCATACACATGGTGGCTGTCGACTCACAAAGCTAGTATGACCATCACTGACATGTCCAGTCTTACGATCACAACACTACGTTAATTGGTTGTGTGAACGACAGTGGCTCATACAGCCATCCATAGTTATCAGTAATGCCCGTGTGGGTTTTGAGGTGGGATGTAGCTTGCACAACACTGTAATGACTCTCACCACAAAACTGCACTGTCTAGAGACAATCAATTGCAAGATATCTAGTGTGGCCATGAGGCAGGTCTTTTTTTTTTATCAGTTTCCTTCTCTTAGGAGACTGCCAAAAGACTAGGGAGGTCCCACCTCCAGTAGGCTAACCGCGCGTCTGGATACCAGGAAAAATATTTCTTTGGCCTAGCGCAGAGATTGTTAGATGGATGTTGGCCACTCAAAGAGGTTCATCCTCCCTTTGACAGGTATTGTTTTTGTTCTGCAGGGTTTCTAGTCACCCTCCTTACCAAGTACACCTGGTGGGGGAACAGGTTTAGCCACCGATTTCCCAGCCATGAACAGGTAGTAATAGCATACATGTTGCCGTTAGCATTCCATCAGAATGACCTGACACACACGCATAAAGCCATACATACATAAACACATCTACATACATACACGCATATGTAGATACATACACATGCACAATAAATACATAGATATATACATTCTTACATACGTGTGCCAAACAAAATCATATACATCCACCCAGGCATATACATGTATTAGAGACTATTTTTAATTTTCGCATACATGTATACACATACATGACCATCTGTGCACACACAATACACACGCATATACACATGATAGAAAGGACTGTAACAGGGACAAATGATTTAATGGGGGGGGGGCTAAAAAGTATTTAGAATTTTGCCTTAAGCTATCAAAGGCTGCCAACATGGTTTGCCACAAGAAAATTTAAAATTTTGAGAGAAAGATTTTAAGGGAAAGCAAATGCTTCCATTTAATTTGAATTTTTTTTCTAATTTGTTTGTACTTTTTATTTTTATATTTTATATTTTATTTTTTGTTGGACTTGCCATAATTCCCAAATTAAAATGAAAATGCATCCACGGGATAAACGGAAATTAACCTCATCGTGCGCCTTTAAAAAATAATTCGTTCATCGGGGTTTTATTCTTCCTGGCTTTGATAGTTTTTCTTTTCTTTCTTGTTTTTCTTTCTTTCTTGTATTTAAAAAAAATAAAAACCTGTAAAAAATACTACAATTGGTCATTTTTTTTTCTGGTGTGTGTGGGGGGGGAGCCAACACACTCCTTCTACCACAGCCTTAACAGAAGTTTTTTTTAAATATATATATATATATATCTTTTATATCAGGTTGGTGCAAAAATAATGACGTAATAATGTCGTTTTTTGACGTTCAAAAATACGTCAAAAAACGACATTATTACGTCATTATTTTTGCACCAACCTAATATATAGCTTTTGCTACAGGCTGTAAATCTTATGGAAATGGCTTTAGTCATCAATATCAAAAGGAAGAATAACATCCATAGACATTGGACAAACAACCAAGGTATACACATTGAACAATTAAATTAAAAGAACTGTCAATAAAATCCCCTCATACACCGTAAAACTTTCAAGAGATTTGAAGACCTACAGCATTTTAATGATTGACTGAAGGACATTGAGGTTTAAAGAAAACTGATAAGATTTAGATACAACGTTAATGAAGATTAGGAATTTTGATATATTATCTAACGCTTATTATATTCAAGAGTTTCTGCTTTATATTGCTTGCTTATGCGAAAGTCAAACATTAACAAACGTAGTTTTGGGATGATGTAAGATGTTTGAAAGATTCTCAAATATGGATCCAAGTCTCCAAAATAAATAAAAAATCATCTTATTGCTATGTTCGTTCAGGAGGTAGGTGATCATGGCTATCCACAGCTTCCTTTCTTTTATTATCTGCGAAATGACATGTTAAAACTTGGCAACTTCTTCGTAAATGCCTCCGATTACAGATAAAGATTTTACCATCGGGACATTTAATGTTAGAAGACTTCGCAAAGGTGAAAGGCGGGAAGATTGGCTCGGGACATTGATACTTATAGCATTGATGTATGATGTCTTCAAGAAAATCAAATCAAAGAAGGACTTGATATTGATATCAGTGTTTGACAAAACAAGTTAATAACTTTGGAAATTGTAAATATTATAGAAATGGTTTTGGCATCCATATCAAATGGAAGACATCCATAGATATTGAACGAACAACCATAATTTGCCCATTGAGAAACACGAACAGAACTATCAAAAATAAAGTCCCATCATTCCCTGTAAAAAAACTTTGAAGAGCTTGGAAGACCTACAATATGCTCGTGAGTTAGCACAAGTCGGGGATGTTTGATAAGAGTTATTTACAAAGTTGCTCCAGATGAGAAAGCAAACTGTTTTGTAGTGTGCCTTCAAGTCGAAACAGCTCGAATGATGATAATGATTATGATGATGATGCTGATGGTCTTAAAGGTTAATTTAAACACATTAGGCTATTTTTATCAATGATATTTTTTCTATGTGAATAAATACTCGTTGCTCACAATAAATCTTCTACACTTGCCTTTGATGAAATTCCTTAAGGAACAAAACGTGTTACAAAAATAATTTTTCCTCGCATCATTTGTTTTATTAATATTTTTTTGAAGATATATTTATTTATATGCCAATTTCTACATACATACATACATACATAATAATGGACTCTCCCGTCGGTTTCAACGTATGAGGATCTGACATCTTAATTGATTCAGTTATGAAATTGTGTGAGATAATCTTAAGTGGCATTTAAGACCCGCTAGTGATTTAGAAAGGAGGCTACATATGGAGCAAGTGTGAGGATTGTGAGATGAGATCACTGTTAGATTGGCTGACCTTTTAGATCTTGCTCTCACTTCTTGAAGACGATTCAGACAAGCAGATTGAAAACTGCTGAGTTCACTGAAACAGGTTGATCTCCATTATACCGGCTCCAAGGCTAAGTGCTGAAGCACACACACACACACACGCACACGCACACACACACACACACACACACACACATATATATATATATATATATATACATATACATGTAAAATGAGCACAAATATAATCCAATTCGACGTTCATAACATTCAATTTAAAAGAGGGACCAATACAAAATTAGAGCAATATTCTTTATTTTAGGATATTACATCAAAAACATGTAAAAACGCCACACAAATGCAATCATGTTTCGATGTGTCTTAACACATCTCATCAGTCGTTAGTAAATAATTGGCAAATAGACAATTTATTGAGATTTAAAACCAACATACACCTTCTTTTCACGAGAACAGAAAGAAAAGAAAAAGAGTAAGAAAGAGAAAGACAAGATACACCCTCTTTTTTCGAGAAAAGGAATAAGAAAAAGAGTAAAAAAGAAAAGAGAGGAGATAGTAGCGGGGTTTCTTTTGTTTTTATTCAGATCAAACATTCTGAATGGCCTACGCTAAGATCAAATGAAGGGCAAAAAAGAAAGAAACAATCATACGTAAGAGGTAATGATCCATAGATTTAGACGCCATCCAAACGCCATATTCTATATGGATTTAAATTGGCTACAATGTTTTATACATTAGAAAATTATCACTTCCTATGAGAGAAGAAACGTAATTTAACAAGATACTCGACAAACTGCATATTCTATGAGTGACAAAATAAATTTCACGTTTTTATAGCTGGGAAATAAACCAGACCTTTGAGAAATAAAGGAACGTTTAAACAGATAAATCTAACAAAATTATTAAAAAATATATAACAAAATTATTTAAACATATGAATCTAAGAAAATTATTTAAATATATAGATCATACAAAGTAAGATAGAATGCAACTGTTATGTAAAGGGTCTTTATATAGGGTGTTAATAAAACCAATCAATACAAAATATCAGCCGATAGATCTATATTAAATATTACCAAAACTACTAGAAGAATAATGCAAAAATTATATCTCGTCGAAATTGATCTTACTGACAGAAAGATAAGCCTCATATGATGCAACAAGGAACTAAAATATAAGAAGAAGCAATTGTCAAATTTCAAAATCTAGCAAAATTCTAGAGTCAAATGTATGATATGTTTACAATTAACCGTTAATTCAAATCTTTGATTTAATAAAACATCCTATTTGAAGAACCGGTTAATCTGTAATTTTTCCTGTAAACACAGAAAACAAGGTTCATCTAAAGATCTACATGTCCTTGCAAAGTTTTCAATTTTCCATTTCATCTTAGGAGTTTCATATTCAACCTCAAAAAATATTTTGTAAGTGAAGTATTATATTCTGTCACCACCAAATTTCACTGCTGGAACTGTGTTCCTTTGTTTGAAGGCGTCGCCATCTTTCTTCTATACATTATTTCTACAATTATGTCCAAACAACTCAATTTTTGTTTCGTTTGTCCATAATGCTCTTTCCCAATATGATTTTTCCTGATCCTTATGTTCACAAACCAAATTTCAGACTGGCATTATTTGTCTTTTCAACAGTAGTGGAGTTTTCCGAAGGAAGCGTGACTTTAGATTGTTCCAATGATATTTCATTGCTTGTTGTCTGTTTAGTGACACAGGTTCCTGGTGAAAGAAAATCACCCTGCAACTCTTGACGAGTAACCATTGGATTTTGTTTAATCTGACGCATTAATTTCCTACAAGATCTTGAAGAAATCGTCTGGGGAGCACCTATTCTTCTTTGGTCTTCAAAAGTTTTGAATTTTCATGCTTTGCAGTGTATGAACTAATGGTATTAAATGAAATATTCAGGTTGTCTGATATTTTCCTTCTTTCCAGTGCTTAACAATTTGCTGTAAAATAAAATATATATGTTCTTTTATAATAAATGCATCAAGCTCTCTGTGGATCAGTTTTTATAATTAATATTACTAGTATCCACCGGGATTATATACCAACGAATCGATTACCTATATATATATATATATATATATATATATATATATATATATATATATATATATATAATTTTAAGGACAGGGATCATAATTTTATTATTAAAATAAGATTCAAATGTATCACTTTTTAAAATGTAAGGTATTAGGTTGGTGCAAAAATAATGTCGTTTTTGACGATTTTTTTTATTTTCGTTCACCCATTTATCCAACTTTTTTGACTTCTCTATTTGCTTTAAATGGCAAACGACTGTTGAGTGGTCGACCTCGAGTTCAACAGCAACTTCTCGTGTGGTTTTGCGAGGATCGGCTTCAATTAAGGCTTTCAAATATTCGTTATCAACCGCAGTGGGCCGGCCGCGACCGTCTTCATCTTCGAGGCTCTCGTCACCATTGCGAAATTTCTTGAACCACCGTTGTGCCACACGTTCGTTAGTGGTTCCTGGGTCAAACGCATCATTGATATCACGAGCTTTCTCGGCAGCTTTTCGGCCTAGTTTGAACTGGAACAAGAAAATCGTTCGGATTTGAATTTTGTCCATGCTGTCGAAAAGCCTGCAGAAAAAATGAATGAAGAGATTGAGAACGGTAACGAATAACACGATTCGATAGAGCGAAAAACGCGCTTCAAAATGATATATGACATGGCTATATATATCAATGAATTAATTCAGAAATCATATATAAAAGTAACATATGTGAGAAAACGACATTATTTTTGCACCAACCTAATACCTTTCGGCCGACTCTTTAGAAATAAATTCGTCAGCAATACAAAACGATGTAGTTGATAAGAAAAATCTTTACCAACAACTGATATTGAAATATAAATTGCCATGGTGGAGAAGGGAATTTGGGAAAGAAAAAAAATAGTAATTTTCTTCCCAGTTAGGCAACTGATTCCTCGAATAAGGCCAAATTATGTTTCAAGGCAGGACGTTGCATATTGATAACAGAATGTCTAACAGGATATCTAAATGGAGTCTGGTTCGTACCGTGTGCAAGACAGAAAAGAACTCAGGAGAATAAATCGTCTTGCAAGTGACAGAATTTAAAAGATGATCACCGAACCCGGAGTCATGAGTCTGCGAACACCTGGATGTCACCGGTTCGTGTCAACGAACATGGCCCGGGACATTCTGGGCGATCCTAACCTCCAACCTCTGGATGGTCGATCTCATATCGATATTTATATTGATATATTACTGAACATTGTTGGTTGGCAGGCAAGACATCTGTACAACAAGGGGATTGGGAACGCCCTTCTGGTTGAAAAAATACTCTGGGCCGCAACGGAATTGAAACAGCGTTTGATAGAATTGGAAATTTTGTCGGCGTATATTTGACTCACAGGTGTTTCACATGCACAAGAAATTTAGAAGGACCATATTTCTTGACCTCGTTGAACTTAACGATTTTTTGCTCAAGGATAGATGCAACAACACATTAGGGGTAAGCATTTATTAATAACAGCTGTTTAATTTTCTTCAACTCTTGATATATATATATATATATATATATATATATATATATATATATATATATATATATATATACATTCTTCCCAGAAAAGGATGAATTTCCGTCAGAAATTGTTCAAAGTTCAAAAGAATATAAAAAAGCAAACACGTCACACCTCGTTTATGTCACAAAAGTCTTTCCTTATGTCACAACACTCTTTGCCGACATCACAACACTCTTTGCTTACGTCACACTACTTTGCCTACATCAAAACACTCTTTGCCTACATCAAAACTCTTTGCCTACGTCACAACACTGCCTACGTCACAACTGCCTACATCACAACACTCTTTGCCTATGTCACAACACCCTTTGCCTACATCACAACATTCTTTGCCTACGTCACAACTCTCTTTGACTACGTCACACCACTCTTTGCTTACATCAAAATACTCCTTGCCTGAGAAGGATTATTCACACTCTTGAAAAGTCGGACATTAAAATTAATCAACACAAGATGTGTGTCATCTTCAATAATATTTGCCTTAAAGGACATTTGTTGCATAAATACACAGAATATACATACATCATAGATATATATATATGTATTAGGTAGAATTTATAATTGTATCTGTTGTTTTCTTGGGGGACACGTTGGTACTCTTTATATGCACCACAGGGGTTCCTTTTTATTACCATATATATATATATATATATATATATATATATATATATATATATATATATATATATATATATATATATATTAAAAAGAAGAGAAGAGAGGGGCCGTAAACGTTTTTGGTTGTAATGTGGATTTATTTAGAAAAAAATATTATGCTTTGTTTTACATAAAGCATAATATTTTTTTCTAAACAAATCCACATTACAACCAAAAACGTTTACGGCACCTCTCTTCTCTTCTTTTTAATATACATACTTTTCTCTCGTTGGAACCACTACAACCTCTTTCTTTTATATATATATATATATATATATATATATATATATATATATATATATATATATATATACACACACACACAGGATGATTGAAAAGTAACTCTCTATTTTGTGTATGAGTGGCCAGCCAGGAATCCTGGATTAAATCTCTATGACTTTTTTCTCTGAAGATAATTAAATTAGCAAGTCTACTATACGAAATGAAGACTTTGGAAAAACTTTAAAAAGTTATGTTTTCCATGACACAAGAGTTGCTGGTGAAATCAGTTGGCGCGATTTCTGGGCGGCTCGAGAACTGGTAGCGAAATCCGGTGCCCATATCGAATTTTAAATCTCATTATTTACATTATTCGGACTATTGTCCTCATCTTTGTCGCCATATTTATTACAACGTTTCGGCCGTTGTACGCTCCGTGAACTCACACTTTTTGGCTCATGTCACTGGATCTAACTAACGCCTTTATCCACTGTGCCATGTGTCCTTGAGGACACATGTCACAGTGTGAGTTCAATACCTGGTTGAGGCAGTGGAGAACTTGGACAGGGAAAATAACAGGAGATAACTGATAACCGACATCCATTAAACATGCCACGTGGAACTGGAACAGTTTACCCCAGTGAGCGAAATAAATGGTTTAGTTCGACATTCCAACCACCTGAAAAAGGCCGGAGCGTATAACGTCCGAAACGTTGTAATAAATATGGTGACAAAGATGAGGACAATAGTCCGAATAATGTAAATAATGTACACAATACCTCATCTCACAAATATAGGCAGATATTTAAATCTCATGTCATTTTTTTTTTGTTAAATGGAAAGTTACTTTTCAATCACATGCTCCACAGTCCATTGTACCACATTTCCATTAAATATAACAAAAGATGTCTTTTATTCTCCAGGATAGTGACATTTTCTTACATACAAAGTTAACCGAAAATAAGTCTTTTGAAATGGAAGAAGCCCAGGTGTCCATCCGATCTCTGAGATGGCATTAATGATATATGCTTGTCGAATCCCAATTGAGCGAATACGTTGTCTGCTTTTACTGAAAATAGAAATTTGATGGCCGATACTAGAATAAGACTAAAGCATTGAGTAGAACTCGAAGAAGATGAGAGTTAGCTGTGGTTCACGGAATGTAAAATCTAGAGGTTGTTCATGTACAAGTCGATATAGGTAACTGGCTAAAAACAGTTACATTAAGGAAGAAATGCGGACAAAATATCCAGATAATAAAACAGACTTATGATACTTGAGACAATATATATGCAAAAAAAATAAACATCTATAAATAAAAACACTAATTTTACGCGCCTACATACCCAAATGTATATAATAAAAGAAAAAAAAGACAGCATTCTTTGCCTACGTCACAAAACTCTTTCTCTACGTCACAACACACTTTGCCTACGTCACGACACTCATTAGTTCTATGTAACTCATCGGCTGTAATTCCCCTAGTGATGATTTAAGAAAGACGAAAACTTGGATCATATTTCTAGTACAGTTCTTCCTAAATGATCTTCGTAGAATTTCTGACGGAATTTCCTCCTTGTCTGAGAAGGATTTTTCGTAATTTGGAAAAGTAGATAATTAAAAATAATCGACACAAACTATCTGGTGTCTTTAATAACGTTTTGCCTGATAGATAGATAGATAGATAGATAGATAGATAGATAGATAGATAATGAACAGACTGAGCTAGCTAGCTAGCTAGTCAGCTACCTTGATACATAGATAGATAGATAGATAGATAGATAGATAGATAGATAGATAGATAGATAATGAACAGACTAAGCTAGCTAACTAGCCAGCTACCTTAGATAGATAGATAGATAGATAGATAGATAGATAAAAACAGACTGTCATAGTGTCAGAGTGGTCAACATAGACGTACAAGTTCTTTCCTTGTGCCGTGTGGTGACTGATGTATTCGTAGTCGCTCGACTCTATGCAAAATAGGGCAAGTCCATTTTGCCTATGTCACTAACCCTTCTGAAAACAAATAGGTTTTATATCCTTCGTTGATCTGTGACTTCTCCGAACTATAATACGAAATCTGAAATCACATATATATATATATATATATATATATATATATTCATACACGTTTCATTAAATAATATAGACAAGTGTTGTCTATTTTATGTAAATTTTTTTCGTAACTTCTGATAAGTTTAATAACATTATCGTTGAAAGAAGAAAGAAATTCTCAGTAGTGATCCATATTTTTTTAATGCAATCTAAGCTTTCGGCTTACTTAAGCCATTATCAAAGATGTAAATTACAACATATTAAACAATATACGGACACGACAGTGATGATAGTCTGTCAATGTTTACATAGAAGATTTCTAAGCAACGATAAACACGCGCATATAAGACGCTAGAAGCGAAAATCGCACCGCATCTCATGACGTCACACATGACCACACAAGAGTGAATTGTAGAAGTGTGGAAAGCCGTTGGTATAAACCAATGGCTTCTGTTAACAATTATAGACATTTAAGAATGTTTGTAGAGATGCCATAATTGATTTTGTTTAGGTTTCAACTGTTTGATGTATAATGCTTCAAGGATTTTTAGTTTTTGTCTATTGTTTTCATGTTGAAGTATAATTGTGTTTTCGACAAGTATTTTACGGAATTGTGTATGCGGCCAGGCATGTTGTTTTAAATGCCTAAAAATGTTAGAGTTTTTATTCAGATGTAGTGTCAAGCGTCGTGAAAGCGAGTTTGTGGTGTGACCAACATAAATATTATTTAATTCGTTGGAGATACACTCTCCCAAAGGGCACTTGAATTTATAAACTATGTTGGTTTTTTGCAAATCGCTAAGTGGGGGAGAAGAATTATTTCGAAGAATTAAGTTGGATATACTAGATTTAGTGTAGTATATGATTAATTTAATTTTTTGCTAGGATCTGTAGTTGATATATTAGAATATACTAAATTTTTTAGTATATTTTCATCTTGTTTGTAATTAGTATGCATTTGATTACGATATAGGAGATTAATATGTTTGAGATCAGTAGAAGCAGTATTATGTACAATTTTCTTAGTATTGAGATTTCTAAGAAAGCATCTTATTTGTTCATCAACTATATAGTTTGGAAAGCTATTATTAATAAGTGTCTGTTTTATATTCTTTAGTTCTGTTTTGTGGGGGAATTAGTTTCTGCACGATGTGTTAGATTCTTTATAATTACTATTTTGTAGTAATATGGGCATTCGCTCTTGTAGTTAAGTGTACATGAATTTATGCTTGTAGGTTTTTTGTGTGGCGAAATAGTAAATTTGTTATTATTTGTGTTTATCAATATGTCAAGGAAGGGGATTTTATTAGTAGTATTAAGTTCATATGTAAATTTAAGGACAGAATTATTTTGGAAACGTTTTTGAAGTTGAATTATTTCATCTGTATTTTTAACTAACATAAGAATATCATCAACGTATCTTAGGTAGATTGATGGTTTTTTAAAATCTGTAAATATCTTATTTTCGAGGTTCGACATTTAGAAATTGCTAAATGTCGGACCCATATATATAATATATATATATAATGTTTCTATACCCCAGAATATATAGATTGACTTAAATAAACACAATTTTGTGTTCATTTTTTTTTTTAGGACTTAGGTAACCTTTCGGTCAACACTTCCTCAGGGACCGATCGTTGGCAGAATTAACTTAACGTATATGATCTGCAGATATGCAGAAATTGGAGATAAAACAATTTACGATTAAAATAAATACGTAAATTTAAGGACAAGTTGTAAATGAACCAACAAAGATCGTAAAATAGAAAAAGAGTTGCTCACTGACCTTCAAATAAGTAAAGGGACCATGACAAGTTTTCCATTTGCTTGCAAAGAGATGGCCGCTGCTGTTTGAGACAAACGGCTTCTAATATTTGTAGATGGTGCATAGATCTTCACATATGCAAAATAGAGATGAATCCGCCGTGAAACACGTCGAGCAGATCTCATTCTCTAGTCGGTGCTGCCCAATTCTGTATCCGACTCGGTAATTGGGCCGCACCTACTAGAGGATGAAAATTGCTCGGCGTGTTTCATGACGGATTCATTCTCTATTTTTGGGTATTAACCGTTAAGTTAATCCTACCAACGATCGGTCCCTGAGGTAGTCTTGGTCGAAAGGTTACCTAGGTCCATAAAAAGATGAACACAAAATTGTATTTATTTAAGTCAACATATATATATATATATATATATATATATATATATATATATATATATATATATATATATATATACTGTTATGGGATCTTACCCATAATCGTAATAATGGACTATTCCATACTTAATAAATACTGCGCATCAGGAGTAGGCAAGAAGTCGAGTCAGTAGTTCAAGTCGAGTCAAGAGTCGAGTCAGAGGCAGTCCGAAACAGAGTCGCGTTCAGACAATTACTGCAAGACATTGGAATAGTGATACTGGTCGAGACTACATTGTTCTCTCTACTAAACCTGATTGTTCGTACTAACACTTCTACTTCTCTGTATATATTCCCGTTTGTAATATATCTGTGTTATTCCATACCTGTGTTCGAGTTCTTCTTTATTGGTTCTACTTTCGACTATCACCGTGGTACAAGGAACCGGACCACAACATATATATATATATATATATATATATATATATATATATATATAAATCTATGAATCATTCATTCATGTATGAATGATTCATGAATTTATAAATTATATTTACACTTTTAATTGAAATATATATATATATATATATATATATATATATATATATATATATATATATATATATATATATATATATAAAGAGGTTATAAAAGTTCCAAAGATAGAAATATCCGCAAACGTTTTTGGTTGTAATGTGGATTTTTTAAAAAAAATATGTTTCATCTTCCATAATTTTACTACACGTGTTTCCGGTTTTGCGACATTCATCAGGCAAAGCGTAGAGATTCCCACATATTATTAAAAATAATTAATTTTTTTCTTGTGTTTTCGATGTTAAATATTCTCGATATGAGACATTCTCTTTTTAGTGTGTTAGAAATCCAAATGTCTTTCTCTCTCTCTCTCTCTCTCTCTCTCTCTCTCTCTCTCTCTCTCTTTATATATATATACATATACATACATATATATATATATATATATATATATATATATATATCCTATTTGGGATCTAGGTCTGGATTCATCTTCCTTCTGATCTTACAACTCTATGGTGGATTCGTGCGTAATATCCTCCATGGTTTCTTTACAACTGCATAAACTTTCTCATGCTTTCCTTCCTTTTAGTTTCCTCCTCCTCTTCTTTATCGACTTCTTCGCCGTCAATTCCGTCTTATTTGATCAGAATAAGCCAATAAATTCTCCCCTTACTTGTTGCTGTCATGGCTGTATTACGTCCGCTTTGCGCAGTAAAGTTAGCTTTTTCAGCACTTGATTCTCTGTCTTTTTTATACCAGGCTTTTTTTCCTTTGTTCAATAGGACATTGTAATAGGCTATCTAATTTGTCTTTCCATCATTGCAGAGGAACCTTGCATTCTATAAGCATGGGGAATAGTTCGATAACTCAGTAATAGTCTTTGTAGTTAACTGCCTATCTCGTCTCTGGATGGGGAAATGCCTTCAACTTCATTTTCACCGTCTGCGCCATTCTCAGTGCAATTCTATTCGATTGCAGGGGGCATCTTCTTACAACCAGAACAGAAAGTTAGAATGTTAGAGAGGGCGAAGTTTGAAAATGGTCCTGGAATAATATATATATATATATATATATATATATATATATATATATATATTTAGTTTATGCAAAACTAGGTAATCCGTAAGGGTAGACCCAAGGAGGATGATATCCAGAGAGCTCAATGTAAATTCAGAGCAGATATTTTTGAATAAAAACAGACCACTTTAAGGTTCTATGTAATAAGTTATTTCACCACAACCCTTTTAAAGGGCTCTGGATCATCGGACTTTACTTCCAAAAGTTGAAATGAAAAATGAAAAGAAATTTACACATTTTTGACGGAGCGCACCAATCATATGTAAAATTAACGAAGTGTGGAAGTGAGGTGGGAGAGAAGACATGAGTGAGTTAGATGTACCATTTCAATTCTTTATCCTTAACCCCACTCTGTTTAGGTTAGACATCGCTTAAACTTAACGCGTGTTATCTCTAGATATAGATGGATAAGGGGTGAGGGAGAAGACCGACATTAAAGGGAGAAGCTACAACAAACAATAATAAATCAATTCCGTGAGGGCATTATTGATGATAAAATTATTTAAATTGGAGTAACCTTTGATAATTAGGGACCTAAAAACAGTCACGAGTTTAATTAATGAACAAAAATCAAACGAATAGATGTCAACTTAACAATCAATAAGAAAAAAGTTTAGGAAAATAAAAAAGATTACTAAATATAAAATGGATTATTTTTTTCAATGTACTTTCTATGAGTTTTTCCAATCGACTATTTCATAGAAAATACCCAAAACTCCAACAAACTTCAAATTAAATTCTTCGTAGATTGTTTAGACATTTAGATTTATATCAAACTTTAACCCCCAAATATGCCCTTTAAAGTAATGCGAAATAACAGCGTCTAAGAATTTGAGTGAAACCTGCCCTCACCGAGTACCATATATATATATATATATATATGTGTGTGTGTGTGTGTATGTGTGTGTGATCTTTCTTTAAATCCTTCATGAGCTTGTGATCCTCAGCTATGATTTATTAATGATGAACATGTCCTTTTCGTTTATGATCGATTTCATCACCATTCTTCTGTTAAGCTTGAAGAGTAATTATACATTCTTATTGTTCCAAGTAGAGTCCAATAGTGTTATAAAAACCTTAGAGAATTCCAGGAATATATCTTTTATAATTTTTGAGATACAGCGGTTCAGAGCTTAATCTTATAATTAGACAATTTTGCAGTTACACTCGGTATATCTTCTTGATAGATGATCCTACTCTTAACATCACCAGTTAGTGTATGTTCAATGAATCTTTGAAAAATAGCACTTGCTTTTTTACACCATAAGGCTTCCATCTAAGTAAGCCTATTGGAGAGTTAATTGCGTTGACCTTTTTAAATTTTTCTTCAATTTATATCTAGCTATAGGCAGATTTGTGTTCAACCTTAGCAAAGTATTTCATTCTAGACAACTTGCGAATAGCAGTTTCAAATATAGTATTTGGGAACTAATCGGGGTATATTTTGTGTTTTCCTCCTATTTCTGAAATCTCCACCCGGTTTCCATAAAACAAAAATGGGCGAGATTCAATTACTATCCCCAGCGGAAACATGTTCTACAATTCCTTGCTCCACCATTGCTTTCACTTTAGTATGAGCTCGAAATGCGATTTGCGGGTGGGGGACACTAAAATGAAGCAGGTGCAAAAGTTTAAATACCTGGGAAGTGTTTTGACAGAGGACGGTAAGTGCGAAAATGAGATCCATAGACGTATTGGGATGGCCTAGGACGCATTCCAAAAGCTAGGCAGCGTATTACGAGACAGGAGGATTTCTTTGGTAGCATAGAAAAGAATTCTGAGCGGTTACGTGACATCTGTCCTCCTTTATGGCAGCGAATGTTGGACGATTTCCTCAAAGATGAAGAAGAGACTCGAGGCGACGGAGATGTGGTTCTACAGAAAGATGCTGGGGATATTATGGACCGAGCGTGAGAGGGTACAAACAAGGTGGAGGCTTATACTTAACATCAGATAGAGGCAGCTGAAGTTTCTGGGATACGTAATGAGAAAGAAGGGCCTGGAAAATCTGATACTCACAGGTCGAATAGAAGGAAAGAGAGACAAGGGAAGGGAAGGCAACACATGACATACTTGCCGGGCTTGAGCAAGTGGATGACAGAACGTGGTTTGGGGAACGTGGCAGAAGGACGAAACTTATTGAGAGCCACAAGGGATAGGGAGGAAGTGGAGAGCCATGATCCTCAACGTCATGGAAGGACACGGCACATAGAAAGAAAGTTAGCATATGAATGGGCAGTCTGGGAGACTCAAATTAAAAGGGGTGACCATTTTCTTTTAATTAAATTCTCGCTTTGTATACTTTTAACATCCCATGTGTAATAGCCTTCCAACTTTACACTGTTAATTAATTTGGTTCTACCCACTTTCAAGATATCTATTGCTACATGTCCATGACACACTTCACTACCGCGAGGGGAATAATTTCGAAACGTGTGTCGGTCTCCTTCAAAACAACCTAACGTTTTGATGAAAGAGCCATAGAACTGTTTTAGTTTAAGCCGACTTTTCTTTATTTTGGCTTTTTTTCCATGCGCTCCCTGAAATTTATCGCGATTAGGGTGACATGACTCCCAGAGTAGATTGAATAGAAAAAGTTATACTATTCAGTGTATTCAAGGACACATGACCCAATGGATAAAGGCATGGTTAGATCCTGTGACTAGAACCAAAAAAATGTGAGTTCAAAACCCGGCAACAGCAGTATTGAACCAAAAATCATGGAGAATTGAGTTAAAGGGAAATAAATGAGACATGGCACGTGGAACTGGAAAAATATATCCCGTTGGACGAAATAGTTTTCGGTTCGAAATTTCAATCACCGGAAGAATGCCGGAGCGTACAACAACCGGAACGATGTGAATATGGCAATGACGGTGATGATAACAGTCCGAGTAATGTAAATAATGTAAGTAATCATAATACCTCATCTCAGATATATAGACAGATATATAGGGAGACATAGACATAAAGGCCGGAGCGTACAACGGCCGAAACGTTGTGAATATGGCAATGAAGATGAGGATAACAGTCCGAATAATGTAAATAATGTAAGTAATCATAATACTTCATCTCAGAGATATAGACAGATATATAGAGAGACATAGACATAAAGGCCGGAGCGTACAACGACCGAAATGTGAATATGGCAATGAAGATGAGGATAACAGTCCGAATAATGTAAATAATCATGATACCTCATCTCAGAGATATAGACAGATATTCAATTTATTTTTTTCTCTTTATGTATCGCAAATTCAGCTGTATTTTTTTTCCCTGGGGAATTTTTTTTTTTTTCCTTTTCTATTTTCCTCTTACACTTGCACACAGATTGGAAATGAGTTTTCTTTTCACAATTCCAGCATAGTTGTCCTAATGCTGGACATTTTTTGTCTCGTTCATATTTTTTTCGCAGTATTTGCATTGCATAAGGTAATTCGATATGCCGTATGCTTCAGCTTCACTTTTGGATTGTATTGAACTTCTCACTTAACTCCAATTTCTGAATTAACGCTAGAGATACATCCAAGGACATTTTAGGTTTGTTTTGGTTTATTGTGCTTTACGGCATATCAATCTCAATGGGTTATTTAATGGCGACAACTTTTTTTTTCCTGGTAATATTTTGTTTTGTCAAAAATCTATTTCCGGTAATAGTTTTTTTCCTCAAAAATGTATAGCAGGTAATATTATTTTAAAACATTTATTGCTGGTAATATATTTTTTTTTTCAAAAACGTATTGCTGGCAATATTTTTTTTTTAAAAACGTATTGATGGCAATATTTTTTTCAAAAACGTATTGCTGGTAATAGTTTATTTTTTTCAAAAACGTATTCCTGGCAATAGTTTTTTTCAAAAACATATTGTTGTTAATAGTTTTTATTCTTCAAAAATTTATTTCTGGTAATAATTTTTTACAAACTATTTCTGATATTAAAACCTATTTTTACACTTTTATAATGCTTTTTACTTCAGTTTCGGGGGTTAATTATTTGACCATAGCTGGGATCCTGACAGGTGCTACCATCCCGAGTCAGGGTGGACCTGAGAACACCAGCAATTCAGAGATGGTTCCACGCTTCTCAAAACCTCCTGATCAAAGGCCTTGCTGTTGGACGTAGTCTATCGTCATACCCTGGATGCGGATGTAGTTTAGCATCATGCCCGGGACGCAAGGGCATTTTAGTCTGTTGAAACCGTTCTAAAATGTTGTGTTTTTACGAACCATCTCACATACCTTCAATTAATCTCAACTGTCTCAACTCATCTTCGAGGTTCATTTGTCCAGTGCCATGTTTTTCAAACTCACAGAATCTGGGAGCTTCTAACAGATTGTGTACCTACTGTGTTATTGTTTCGTGCGGCTTTTGCTTGCTCGCGATAAATGTTGACCTCTCAGTAATAATCAGCTTCTTTTCCGGTTACAAATTTCCGTTTATAATGTTTGAAATTTGTGAAAAGTTCAAATCCTCCAAATCTCTGGATACGCCATGACAGATCTTTTGATGGGCTCAGATCCTGCCGAAGCCAAAAAGAGAGCTGTAATCTCATTCTCCTATCCCGCAACTTCGTGGTCATTTAAATTCTTGGCCAGCGCATGGACAGCAAAACAACTAAGTGTGTTAGAGATCTTGTCGGCGACGCCATATTGTTGTGATGTCTTCTGTTTTATGACGACGAAGCCCCTCACACACACACCGCTGTGCTGTTTAACGGCTGACTTATTAGTAGTCGCTCGACTCTATGCAAAGTTTTGGTTATGTGATAGATAGATAAATAGATAGATAGATAGATAGATAGATAGATAGATAGATAGATAAAAACAGACTGAAATAGAAAGAGAGAGAAATCAACATAGGTAGATAGAGAATGAGGGAGACAGAGAAAGATATGAACATAGATAGATAGATAGATAGATAGATAGATAGATAGATAGATAGATAGATAAAACAGACTGAAATAGAAAGAGAGAGAAATCTGTATATGTAGAGTGAGAGAAAGAGATCAACACGCATAGAGAGAGAAAGAAAGAGATCAAGATAGATAGATATATCTATCTATCTATCTTGATCTCTTTCTGATAGATAGATAGATAGATAGATAGATAGATAGATAGATAGATAGATAGATCAGTCTGAAATAGAAAGAGAGAGAGATGAATATAGAAAGAGAGAAAAAGAGATCAACATAGATCAGTGCATACATATATACATACATACATGCATACATATAAACTAATGGCTTTAATGTCCCTCACAGACCGTTGGGAATAAAAATCCGTTTTATTCAGTCACCCTCATCGCGTTGGATGCTTTCTACCCATTAATATGCATTTCCAAATCTCTAATTTCTTGCATATTTTGCCATCTTCCATGTCACAATCAATTACACGCTGGCCGCTATTCAAACCTGCCGAGTGATGCGTCTGTACTGTAAAGACGGATAAGTGACGGATTATGAGGATTTCATAAAAAATGGTATCTTCAATTTTAAACCCACTTGCATACGTATGACCAACTCAGAAACAAATGAAGCATTGACAAAATTCAAAGGTAGCCGGAGGAAAAGAAGTTGCGCTTATGTGAGGAAAGGTTCAAGTATCCATTTAGGAAGAAGTCATAATTGGTTAATCAAAAAACATTTACTTTAAAAATACAAAAAGTTTGGTTGAATCTCTTAAATATAAAGAGGCTTAGTAGGTAGCTATGTAGGGAGGTAGATTGGTAGGTAGGTAGGTAGGTAGGTAGGTAGGTAGGTATCTATCTATCTATCATCTATCTCAATATGCTTACTATTTATCTATCTATCCCAATATCTTCACTATCTATCTATCTAGCGAGCTAGCTAGCTAGTTAGATAGATAGTGAACATATTGGGATAGATAGATAGATAGATAGATAGATAGATAGATAGATAGATAGATAGATAGATAAAAACAGACTGAAATAGAAAGAGAGAGAAATCAACATAGGTAGATAGAGAATGAGGGAGACAGAGAAAGATATGAACATAGATAGATAGATAGATAGATAGATAGATAGATAGATAGATAGATAGATAGATAGATAGATAAAACAGACTGAAATAGAAAGAGAGAGAAATCTGTATATGTAGAGTGAGAGAAAGAGATCAGCACACATAGAGAGAGAAAGAAAGAGATCAAGATAGATATATCTATCTATCTATCTATCTATCTCAATATGCTTACTATTTATCTATCTATCCCAATATGTTCACTATCTATCTATCTAGCGTGCTAGCTAGCTAGTTAGATAGATAGTGAACATATTGGGATAGATAGATAGATAGATAGATAGATAGATAGATAAACATACTGAGATAGATAGATAGATAGTGTTTTCTTCTTGTTTATTATAGACAGTGGTATGATAAAAATCTACCCTCGTGAATTGAATAAAGAGTTACGTTCGAGATTCCCATAAGATTAACAATTAAAAATAGACACCTGACAAGAGAGTTCAACAGCCTAAATGTGACGATAATAGTAAAGATGAGGACACTCGTGCCATAACTCGCCAATGAATAAAATAGTTCTTTTTAATAAAATCTCTTGTTAATACACTTAATTCATAAATCATACTGATCGAATATTATACATTGATATTTTTCGATAAAAATTCAGATAATAAATATCTCAGCATACAGACTTTGTCCGTGTAGAGTATAAATAAATATACGCCTACTCTATTTTTAGACAAGACCAATAGTATCCATTGCTCTTGCCTGTCGTCTATCTTGTGATAGAAATTAAACTGTAAGTTCTGAACACAGTGTGATGCCTTCCATCGACCCGGTCATCTATATTTGCTAAAGACGATCGAAGAAATCATATGTGTAGTTTTAGAAAGAATTGAGATATGATTTTTTTTAATATAGAAATGTCGCAAATAAATAGACGTCCATCAGTTTAGGAAACCAAGGAATATCAGCAGACTAGTGTTTTGGGTGAATATTGTTTATTGAAGGAATAGATTCATTAATATTTGGTCAACGCCTCCTTAGCGTCATTGAGCGCCTTCACTCTGTTAGGAATAGAAATGGTAAGCACTGAATTTTTTGAATGAGGGAATTTCTACCTAACTTGAATTCGGAAGTTGAAATAATTCATCACCGGAAGCAGGCCATTACCTGTGCCATACGCAGTGATCTAGGCCAGATATGTTCAGTAAAGTTTGTGTCCAGTGACTGATTTGAGTTTGGTAGAACCTGAACCCCGTTTTGCCCCACCCAGGATCGGATCACTTTAGTTATATACGAGCGCCGTCTCGAATAAAATGTCTGTATTCCTTGGCCATCTAATGACTGGGAAAGATAGAGAGATGTACTTCCTGAAGAATCTAAATATATTTTGCAGAATGAACGTTGTCGATGCATTCTTCCAAAGCCGGGCAACAAGTTCTCCAAATAGCTTCCTGTCCACCCCCAAACACCCACCGTGTTTGACAATACAGGCGTTTCTTGAAAAACAATCCTGCGTGGCCTTTCTCCAAATCCAGATACGTCTATTTGCAGAGAATTGAACAAAGGATGATTTGTCCTAGAAGATTATGCCAAATGTCTGAAATTCTTGGACATGCTACTAACATGTTCCTTTCTATTCTTGATGTTAAATGAGATTTAAAAGCCTTGCCTTTAGTACCGCTCTCCTGAGAGCCCATATTTAGAAGATGGCGTACAGCTGATCTGTGATTCACATCAATATCGGCAACTATATTGGATGCCTTCTCTCATGGCTTGCCCTCCACAGACCGCAAAGCAGTTCGGCGCCACCTGTCTGAGGGTCCAGTTCGCCTGAAACATTGTGATACAAGCTCTTTTCTTTAATTTCTAAACTGGGTTTTGAACTGTAGCAATATGGATAATAAGATTTTGAACTGTAAAAGACAAAAGAAAAGGGAGAAATGCAGAAAAAAAGTAGCAAAGAAAAGAAATAAAAAGAAATTAAAAAAAGCAAAAATGAAAAAAATAAAAAGTAGAAAAATCAGAAAAAGCAAAAGCGGAAAAAGAAAAAAAACGTATAAATAAAGAAAAAACATAAAAGCAGAAAAGAATAAGAATTTCTATTTTAAGAACAAAAAAGAAAAAAAAGAGGAAGAAATAAATTGAAAAACAGAAACTAAAAAAGAGTATAAAATTGCAAAACAATAAAAAATAGGAAAGAAGAAAAAAAACAGAAAAATAGAAAAAAAATTCTATTCTAAGAAAATAGAAGAAATGAAGAAAATGAAAATTGGGGCCGTATCAATTTGTGCCACTAAAATGATGGTTTTCATACAGACTTTCTCGATGTGTGACAGCGGCAATGAATGTGAATCAACTGAATCCAGTAAATGTGTTTTGTATCACTCTGTAACTTGTTCTTTTATTTTTCTCATTACTTTTTTAGTAGCGGCTGACAATATTTTCGGCCCACCCTGTATATTGTTTGCATAGCAATATCTTGCTTTATTCTTTCTTCTTCCTTTTCGTATTGTTTATTCAGAGTATTCTATAATCAACCATTAGCAATATATTTACGTTATACATAAAGATTGGTCCGAAAGTCTTGTCACAGCTTCATAATATAATTTTCTATTTCAAACGGCTGACACGAGGTTCTAGAGTTTTTGAAGAGACCTTCTCGATGTGTGACAGCGTCAATGAAAGAGAATAAACTGAATGCAGTACATGGACTTTGTATTAATGTATTATTTGTTTTATTGTTCTTATTACTTTTTAGTAGGGATGACAAAACTTTCGGACCACCCTATACAATAGGTTAAGATTGTAAATGTTTAGGGAAGCATCCACGTGAGAACGTCTTCCATAAAGCAGTTGTTCTTTAGAAAAAGTTGAGTGATAATTCCTCCTTATAATTTTCTATTTCAGATATTCTGACACGAGATTTGATGGTGATCTTACGGACATTCTCGATCTGTGACAGCGTCAAAGAAAGAGAATCAACTGAATGCAGTAGATGTGTTTTGTATTACTATATTACTTGTTGTTCTATTCTCTTTACTTTTTTGTAGGGGTGACAAGACTTCCAGACCACTCCGTACATTAGGATGCCTTATATCAGGGCTTCTCAAATTAGGCGATATCGCCAACCTGCGGGTGATTCCAACTGTTGGGTGGGCGACCTTCTCGATGTGTGACAGCGTCAATGAAAGAGAATAAACTGAATCAAATAAATGTGTATTGTGTTACTGGATTACTTGTTTTATTGTTCTCATTACATTTTGTTGGGGGTGACAAAACTTTCGGACCACTCTGTATATAGAAATTCGATATTTATTTCAGCTTTCCTTAATATGAGTTGTTAAAATATATTTCGTATAAAGAGACCCAGACATTACTCCCAAGAACACTTTCTCATAAGGTATAGATGTTGTGGAGGTCGAACCACCTTCCCTTCACTAAACGAGAATAGACATGTTGGCTGTAGAATAGACTCTCAGCTTGCGCTTGGTGTGTAGGTGAGGCTCGGTACTTCTACTGAAAAGTATGGAAGAGACAAGGGATATATTCATTAAACTTATTCAAATTTGAGCAGCTTATTGGTCACAGAAATGTTTCCCCGGCGGCCTCAAAAATAGTTCGTGGGCCGCGTATTTGAGATCTCTGGTTTAAACACTATCCTTGTTTGATCATTAGAGTAAGTTAAGATGAAAAGCAACTGAAACTAAAACAAATAAATAGCAGTCAGAAATTAATAATGGTTTCCATGTAAAGTTTTTTTTTTACAATTATGTTCATGCTGTACAAGGCTCGAGGGCCACTCAAGGTAGAGGGTAACGTTAAGAAACAGTTTATATGGGTAGGAGTGGAAGATAACGGTTACGGTTGTAGTGATAGGAGAAACGTCGTCTTCGGAGACTGTTCCACAGGGCAGTGGTACACGGGAGGAAGCTGTTCGAGGGGAACTTAATTCTCGGCGATGGAATAAGGAGGGAATGTGGATTGTTTGCTACAGTGTAAGTGGCATGGTGGGTCATGGCCGTGAAGGTTAGACCTACTGGAACCAAGGAATGTACTTCGTCCTGGTTCATTTTCCATGGAATCAGCGATTAAACAGTGAAACTCTAGTCAACCACATCCCACACGTGAAAGAGAGGTTGGTGGGTAGAAAATAATTTGTCACCCACAAGGACTCGGAGACGCTTTTGAACTCAGTCGAAATTGGAAGATGGGAAGTGGGCAGCTCCCTCATCACATGTGACAACAGTATTCCATTCTCGGCGTGATCCGGCTCTGGATGATATTTACTCGGGCGGTACAGAAAGCCGACCATTTTTCTTGCATCTTAACCCAGACTGGAACAGGTAAAAATTGTAGTAATCGGGGAATAATTCAGTATCTGTCTATATTTCTGAGATAAGGTATTATGTACACTATTTACATTATTCGGACTATTGTCCTCATCTTTGTCGCCATATTTATTACAACGTTTCGGCCTTTCAGCATCTGTCTATATTTCTGAGATGAGGTATTATGTACATTATTTACGTTATTCGGACTATTGTCCTCATCTTTGTCGCCATATTTATTACAACGTTTCGGCCTTTCAGTATCTGTCTATATTTCTGAGATGAGGTATTATGTACATTATTTACATTATTCGGATTATTGTCCTCATCTTTGTTGCCATATTTATTACAACGTTTAGGTCTTTCAGTATCTGTCTATATTTCTGAGATGAGGTATTATGTACACTATTTACATTATTCGGACTATTATCCTCATCTTTGTCGCCATATTTAATACAACGTTTCGGCCTTTCAGTATCGGTCTATATTTCTGAGATGATGTATTATGTACATTATTTACATTATTCGGACTATTATCCTCATCTATGTCGCCATATTTATTACAGAGTTTCGGCCTTTCAGCATCTGTCTATATTTCTGATATGAGGTATTATGTACACTATTTACATTATTCGGACTATTATCCTCATCTTTGTCACCATATTTATTAAAACGTTTCGGCCGTTGTACGCTCCGGCCTTCTTCGGGTGTTTAGAACGTCGAACTGAGCCCTTTGTTTCGCTCACTGGGGCAGACTGTTCTAGTTCCACGTACCATGTCTAATAGATGTCAGTTATCAGTTATCTCCTGTTAATTCCCCTCTCCAAGTTCCCCATCACCTTAACCAGGTATTGAACTCACATTCTTTGGGTCCTGTCACTGGATCTAACCAACGGGGAAAAATTATCTTGAGAGTCGATTCCACAGAGTAGTGGTTTGAGGGAAGAAGCTGTTCGAGTGGAAGTTATTTGTCACCGATGGAATACGAAAGGAATGTAGGTGGTTTGCTATAACATAAGTGCGTGGCGAGTCATGGCCGTGGAGGTTAGACCTGGCAGAACCAAAGAATATAGTTCATCTGTTCACTTTCCATGTAAGCAACGATAAAACAGTGAAACGCTAGAAAGCCACTTCCCGCATGTGATATATTTAGCAATGGCTTGTAGGAAGAAGCTGTTCGAGTGGAACTTACTTCTCACCAATGGAATATGGACGGGATGTGGGTGGTTTTCTATAACGTAAGTGGCATGGCGGATCCTGGTCTTGAAGATTAGACCTGGCGGAACCAAAGAATGTAGTTCGTCCAAGCACTTTCCATGGTAGCAGCTGTAGAACATTGAGTAACTAGCCCCATTCTGCCTTTGAGAGAGAGAGAGGGAGAGAGAGAGAGAGGTTGAAGACTGGAAATTAATTCTTCTCCAACATGGACGAAGAACTTCAATTCTGAAAATAAACAGCAGTGATTAGTTAGGTTTTGTTGAGCATTAGCGCCTAATTATGTGAAAATGGACGTAGTGTCTACTTACCACTGACATGGATGCATTTTTATAGGACTAGCAGGGAAAAATTGATCATCATATATAGAATACTTTATACTTGGCAAGCTGTATCAGTAACTTCTTCTTGAAAACGGCAATATACTATTTTAAGGATTATGAAGAGATTTAAGCAGAATCTCATCTTGTTACAGAATGTAGACCCGTAGACGATAAACTACATCCGACAACAAGACCTCTCATCGCGAAGTTTCGAAGAGCGTGCAATCACCTCTTAATTGCTGTTGTTCCCAGGTTTACTCTGATCTGTGGTGGCAACTATAGGCAAATAGTGAACCTCCAAACAAAAACGAAACACTATGAAAGTGTACGAATACATTTTTGTAGTAAAAACGCTTGCAATACATTTTCATAGCAAAACTACTAGAAATAATTTTTATCTATAGTTGAAGCCATAAATTTGTCTTCAAAATATTTAGATCCCGGCATCAAATAACCCATATAGGTTGATATGCCGCTAAACAAAATCAACCAACCAATAATGTTACAGAATGCGTGACTTTTCCAAAGTGGAGAACCCTACTCAAATAACAGAAGCCGCATCTCTTGAGGACTACCAACAGCAGCAATAACTAAAATGGATAGCACATGTAACTGAAAGAGAAAATAATGAAGGCTGAGTGTCTTGGCAAAGATCATCCTTCTTTGAATTTTTTGTGGACTGGTGCTTCAGAATCACATACAAAGATCTGTACCAAATAACAGAAACCACATCATTTGATGACTACCAACAGCAGCAACAACTAAAATGGATAGCACATGTAACTCGGAGAGAAAATAATGATATAACCAAGATGTGAAGATTCCACCATACTTCAAATAAAAGGTTAGGAAGGAAACACCCATTAATACCGGAAAGAACGATAACAGCTACTGGAATTGTAAAACTTATTTTCCTGAAAAAATGTTTCAAGAGAAAGATTTTATAAATTTCAATCGACAGCAATACTGACCGCTCGGTCAATGAATTCTAAATGTTACCTTGTAAGGAAACGGCTAATATTACTATTACCGTAGTGGTCAGAACAAATTCAAATTACCATCGCACGCTCCAAAACATATATTCAACGGTCAATAAATAGCATAATTTTTTAAAAGAAAAAAGCATCTTTCGGTCTACACATACTTCGTCTTAGTTTTTGCCTATGTATGGAAAAATTGCTCCCTGAAGATGACAATTTGATATTGTCGAAAGTACTCGGCATATGTCTTTCATCAGACAATAACTCGAATATAATGCTCTTATTATCCAAGGAATTGATAGTAAGTTAATGTCTCATTAATCTTGTTAGCCAAGTGATTTCGCCATTAATCACATTAACATTTCAATTTAATTCTTTGTATAAATTGTTTCTTTATGATATAATATTATATATGTGCGTGTGTTTATTTGTGCAACAAATAAAAAATTTCTGTGTTTATTCAAGAAAATAAAAATTTCAAATGTTATTTAAAAAAAATGAATGATTCATATTTATTTAATGCATATAAATTGGTTATTACTGCAAATATTCAAATTCTTAGTCTCTTAACGAAACAATGAAGACGTTATTCAAATTTCTCAGTACATACTTCCCTCGCTTTCTGACGTATTGCTTTAACCCACTTAAAGTATACGAAATACCTATATTAAAGTAATTCCTCTTTTCTTTTATGTGCCATGTCTCTTCAGGGCGTAAGCGATCACGGTCCTCCACATCTACCTGTCCCTTGTAGCTCTTAATAAGTTTTATCTTTTTGCTATTTCTCCTAAACTCTGACATCCATTCGCTATGTACTATAAATATTAACAACGAACACGACAAATATTGGAACATAAAACAAGAATTTTTGAAGCAATGTTGCAGAAATCAAATGAAATTAGTACTACAGCTTCATTCACGCCTGGTGCAGTCGCAAACATCAATGCCAAATCTTTATATAACCCTGTCGTAACCCAGGGAAAGTTACTGAATAGAATAATCAAACGAAGGTTGGTAATGAACGATAATATTTAGGACAAGAACAACACATATAAGATTCGCCAGCGGCGCGTAGAAGAAGTAGTTAACTGCTAAAAGTGAGTCAAGTGAATCTGATTTCATCTGTCCCTCTTTCCTTCTGTCCCGTGAGCATCAGATTTTCCAAGCCCTCCTTCCTCATCATGTGCCCCAGAGATTTCAACTGCCTCTTCCTGATGCCAAGTGTAAGTTTCCTTTTTGTTTTCATTCTCTCCAAAACCTTATTATTGCTCACATGTTCAGTCCATGGTATCCTCAGCATCTTATTGTAGAACATTTCTGTTGCTTTAAGTCTCTTCTCCATCTTTGAGGAGATTGTCCAGCATTTGCTGCCATACAAGAAGACAGATATCATGCACCAGTTCAGTACCGATTTCTTTGTATCAAACAAAATATTTCCGTATTTTATTACACTGCTTAGCTTTTGGGAGAAATCTTTAGCTACCCCAATGCGTTTTGGGTTTTCAGTGTCGCACATTCCGTCCTCTGTTAGACCACTTCCAAAAAGCCATCGCAAATGGCGTCAAGTGAAAAATAATTTGACAATTTGTAACGGGAAAATATTTCGAGCCTTTCCCAGACATAAATTAATCCTTTTTCTGTTTGCTTTCCCCAATGTCGAAAATCGAGTTTCGTCACCCTACTGAGGCTAGAGGATAGTTAACTGCTTACACTAAAGCATGTTTGTCATCATACAGTTACTTGTAGTTACTAAAACTTTTTAAAAAATTTTACCGGAAATTACTCAACCACTACTTACCGGAAATTACTTAACTACTACTTTTGCGCCATACATAATTTTCAAAAATGTAGTTATCCTTCTTGGATTGTATTTTAATTTCATCAAAAGTCATGGGTAGTACTGACAAAGTCCACGCCGCACCTTTTTTCAACAATTTATTTATAGGCGCTCTCAATTTATGCATGTTTGACACAAAGATTGTAATAGCTTCTGAGTCCTAGAAATGATTGTAAAATAACGTTTATCGGAGCAGGCCTATTTTTAATAGCACTCGTCCTCGATGGCCCAATTACATCAATTATTTGTACCAAGTCTTTTGTATTGCTTCTGAAAAATTGGCATTTCTCCTTACTGAGTTTGAACCTATAATCTATTCTCTGGAATATTTGTATATGTTCAGAATGTTGTCGTTTAGTTTCGCTTTTAATAAGTACGTCGTCCAAATATGCAACGTCAAAATCTAAGCCAGCTAGTAACGTATCCATTACTTGCTGGCAAATACTAAGTGCTACTTTGACCCAGAACGGTAGCCTATTAAAACTGTATAAACCCTTATGTGTGTTAATTGTTAACAATTTTCTACATTTTTTCATCCGCTTCAATCTGTAAGTATGCGTCTGACAGGTCAATTTTTGAAAAAAAAAAATCTTCCACCATGTAATTTGGTAAACATTTCTCCTGGGGAAGGTAACGGGTGTGTGTGAGGCCGAAGTCACTGATTTAACCCTGTAAAAAAATCTGAATAAATACCAATGTTATTATTTTTCTTTGACGTATACACTGATAGTGCTGCCCACTCAGAATAATCTGCGAAGGAAATACCTCCTCGAGTTTCTAATCTGTCAAGTTCTTTGTTAATGGATTCCGCAACTCCACAAAAAGCATAAGACGTTTAGTTTTAAAAACAGGAACTTTTTCTTTTTATGTACCATGTCCTTTCAGGACGTAGGCGATCATGGCTCTCCACGTCCCTCTATCCTTTGCAGCTCTCAACAAGTTCCTTCCCTCTGCTTCCTCCCTCAGACCACGTTCCGTCATCCACTTGCTTAAGACCGCTAGGTATGTCATGCATTGTTTTCCCGTGTCTCTCTTTCCCTCTATTCGACCCGTGAGTATCAGATTCTCTAGGCCCTCCTTCCTCATTATGTGTCCCAGAAACTTCAGCTGCCTCTTCGTGGTGTTAATTATAATCCTCCTCCTTGTTTGCATCCTCTCTAAGATCTCCTTTTTACTCACACGCTTGGTCCATGATATCCTTAGCATCCTTCTGTAGAACCACATCTTCGTCGCCTCGAGTCTCTTCATCTTTGAGGAAATCGTCCAACATTCGCTGCCGTAAAGAAGAGCATATGTCACGTAACAGCTCAGTATTCTTTTCTTTGTTACCAAAGAAATCCTCCTGTCTCATAATACTCTGTCCAGCTTTTGAAATGCGTTCTTGGCCATCCCAATACGTCTACGGATCTCAGTGTCGCACTTACCGTCCTCTGTCAAGATGCTTCCTAGATATTTAAACTTCCACGTCTGTTTGATCCTAGTGTCCCTGATGACCATGCGGTCTGTCTTCTTGTACTTTATGCTTACTCCCTTCTTCTGACTCTCCGTTGCTGCCTTCTGTAGGAGATTTTGTCAAAAAATTGACTTTGGTTTAGTACTTTAATGAACACTGTAAGAAAATTGTTTTTCAATCCCTTTGGACAAAAAATTTCAGTCGCTATACTTGTTTTAGAGGAGAAGCAATTCACTTTTTTTTCTTTTACAGAGAGAATTTACAGTTCCATCCAAATCTGCCCACAATAAGTTTAACATATTATTTTTAATATGAATGCCTGAAAAGCTAGACGTTACTTCTTTGATTTTTGTTAATTTAGGTTCACCAATATTTTTCGTGATTCACATGTTTTGTTCATAGTATTTTTATATATCTATCTTTTAAAGATGAAGCACGATATTTCTGTTGAATTTATGTGTATATAAAATACTATGAACAAAACATATATATATATATATATATATATATATATATATGTATGTGTGTGTGCGTATGTGTGTGTGCATATATATATATATATATATATATATATATATATATATATAATAGCTAGCCACTCGTATTCGAGGATACCCGGCTACAAGAGGGGCAGCCAATTCCTATTGCAGACTCTCGCTCAGGCACATTTGGTTTATGCTACAACTATACTGAACGGACCGTAGTTACATTTTCTGGGAGAGACAGTGTTATCTAGCGTGATCAACAATCTGAACAACACCAGCACACTCAAACCCTCGGTCACGATAACTTATGACTTCGTGTTAGCACAGCTATCGACGACCCCAATGTTCCATCTAACCTATTTCACTCGCAAGGCTTACATATATATATATATATATATATATATATATATATATATATATATATATATATATATAGGGGTAATAAAGTTACTATACTCTTACTTACAATAACAATTAAGAAAATGCAATTAATCAAGAGTCTAAAAATTCTTTATTAAAGTAGTCCTGGTTAATTCTCATTTTAACTGTATATATATATATATATATATATATATATATATATATATATATATATATATATATATATGTGTGTGTGTGTGTGTGTGTGTGTGTGTGTAAAAGTGAACATTGAAGTCAACACTCAGAAGTGACAGGCTGTTTCATGCTAGACGCAATCGTCAGGCGGCCTGGCGATTGCGTCTGGCATGAAACAGCCTGTCGCCTCTAAGTGTTGACTTCAATGTTCACTTTTATATATATATATATATATATATATATATGTGTGTGTGTGTGTGTGTGTGTGTGTGTGTTTGTGTGTGTGTGTGTGTGGTCTGCGCCACTGCTTTTATCATGTGTTCCTTGATAAAATCTAAAGAAGAATCTGCAATATATTTTGTCCTGATCTGGCATCTCGGCTTCAGTCACTCACCCAACCCCGTAATGTTGCCTCCTTGTGCCTTTTCTATAAATATTTTCATGCTACTTGTTCGGGTGAGCTCTTGACTATGATGACGATGATTGAAGAACTCGGTCTTACGAAGCAAGAGGATCGCTCAATCTGGCCTTAACGCCCTGGTTGAAATGCCTCAAGGACGATAAGGTATCACTCACCTGACTGGTGATTCGTAGGGCGCTCTGGTTCGCCAAAAGACTGTGTTCAGCGTGTTTGGAGAGATCTGCAAACTGCCGAGGCTGTGATGGGGAAGTTGAGACCATTGGTCACGCCTTCTTTTATTGCATATGGTAGCGCCGTTGTGCAAGTTTGTTGAAAGCCTCATCGTTCGCATGCAGCAGGTTAAAGTTCTTTGTCCTTGAGGCCGGTTCTGTTTGTAGCAATGTGGCACCGCCTTTGACGAAAGATGAACAATGTGTTCTTTTTCTTGTTAGGTGTTATGAAAGTCGAGATTTGGACGACTTGTGAGAAGGGATTCTATGGAGGCGAGAAGTTCACTTCTTCCCAACTGAACTTGTACTTTAAGCATCAGCTTAAAGTCGAGATAAGGACGGAAAAGCGGCGGCTCACTTCATCAGTATTTGGCAAAAAGTGTGTGAATCTTGCGAATTTGTATTGTATCGAGTGAAAGGGGCTGACCTGGAGTAGCACTTTGATGCCAGTTAGGCATCAGGATATTGTTCTTTCTGGGTTGAACTAAGGCAACCTCTCGCGAAATTAGGCTAGTTTAGGGTTGTTTTGATTCTTTAGTTTCCTTTTTCCAGTTAACTGAGCTAGGGTATATATGCTCATTGGGCCCTTTTATTTCTGTCCCTATTTTTCTTTATTTTAATTCCTCATCTCCTCCCTCGTTAAGAGGTCAGTGATGTCAGTTCTCTGGTGGATGCGGGGCGCCTTTCGTTTCGTGTGTTTTTCGTATTTGTTGTTGTGTCTGAATGAGTGCGTGTCTGTGTGAGTGCTTGGGATGAATGAATGTTTTATATTATTAAAGTCCTGCATTGATTTCGTCCAGTTAACTGATTTTCTGCCATATTTAGGAATTGTGTTTTTTGTTTTTTGTTGTTTTTTTGTTTTGTTTTTTGTATTTTTATTTTGTTACTAACATTATTTTGTTTAGTTTCATGTAAATATGTTGTATTCATATTGTACATACTCATTGGGGCTTTTTAAATTGTTGTTTTATTCCCCTCCCCCTACAGACAATAAATTGTACATATGGGGACTAGTTAGGACTTTCATAGAGACCATGAGGTATTATGGTGAATGTAGTAAGAAAGGTACGTAAGAATGTATTGTTTTGATGTAAGGAATATTATTTGTATGATTGGGTCAGTGTTTGTGGCTAGCTAAGTTTAAAGCTAAGACAGAAGAAGACTGTCATTTTCCACAATCCCCATTTTGGCCTTGTGCCACATTTTGTACCATTATAAAAATAAATATCGCTCTTGACTATGGTATCTAGAGATTTTTTTAAAATTTAAGCGTAGTACTAGACTGGCGTAGAGATCTCATCAATTTACATTTGAACTGGCAAGATGTAGCCGTAAATTCTATGCTAGCAGTTTCTTTTCTCGCACTTCTCGCTTGTGGAACTACCTTCCGGCTTCATGTTTTCTAGCCAACTTTTATCGACAAAAATTTAAATGTAATGTCAATCGCTGTCTACTGTCCTCCTGATTACTTTTTCGTCTTATTAATGTTTCCCTTTTTTTAATTCTTTCACACTCTGTAACCCCTTGTGTTTTATCGGCTTTGCTGTCTTGGAGCGAAACCGATTTAAAAAAAAAAAAAAAAATTAAAGACCAAAACAAATATTGCCATAAATGAATAACACTTCAGCTAACATTGCTAACGTGAACAAGACGTGGTTTTTACCAAAATGCTTAAACTGACTTTCAACATTCGAATGTCCATCCAAGGGGAAATGAATACGTGACAAATCCGAATGTGGACAATGTATACACCGGCCCTTGACATATGCACGAAAGCAGAAGGAAAAGAACACTAGAGCGAGATTTGAACTTTAGAAACGAAATATAATTGTCGTTGGACACCATTGTCGCGCTGAGTTCAGGGTGGCCATTCGCTTCAGCACAGATCGACAACAGGTAAGTAGTAAGGATGACTGGATGGCATATAAAAATATGCCATTCGATTTTCTATCTTTTTCATCGTTACTCCGAAACTTGTCAAAAGTTTTATCCCTCTTCATTTCTTATTCTTTCTCACCGCGAATGAAGTATATGATGTTCACACAATACAAGGCCCAAGAGCCACTCGAGTTAGAGGGTTATAAAATAAGAGATACAGTTAAAGGAAATGTGAGGGGAAGATAACGGTTAATCCGTTAGCGCTTAAAGGAAATTGCGCCCTCCGGAAAGATTCGAACTTGCGACTCCCCACTTTGGCAAGAGAAACCATCATCGTATTCGTTGTGCTTTGACTGCACGGCTACCAAGGAGGTTACAATGAAGTAGACTTCTATTTTGCTTTTAAAGCACACTGCTTCTCCAGTAAAGTTTCGAATCCTCTCGGAAGGCACATGCCCTTTTGAAGTTTTCTAGAGTAGGCAGACGTGTAGACGAAATAAATACGGTTTTAAATAAACGGAACGTCAACTCAAGTACGAGTATTCACTTAAAATAACGTTAAAAATATGTCGGAATAAAAATAAAAAAAAATATCATTAATCCGATATAAATTGTTTAGTTTAGGTTTCGAATACGAAACTATGCAGATGTTAGTCTCGAGAAAAAAATCTAAAAAAGTGAGTGTCATTTAAAGGCAAAATATAACATTGCTTTATATATATATATATATATATATATATATATATATATATATATATATAGGGTGTCCATAAAGTTCGTGTTCACTTTAAAAAAATTGTAACTTTATTTGTCTTTGCGATAGAAATAATTTGTAAAAAGGATTAGAAAGAAGTAAATCTACATTTTTTAAGATTTTATTGAAATTTTATTTAAGCTTCCACATGTCCTCCATCATTAGCAATACAAAAGATAATACGATTTTGCACGGAAAACATTTGCCAAATGATTTACAGTAATGCCTGAAATCACATTACTTATTATCATTTCTATCGCAAATACAAATAAAGTTATAATTTTTTTCTAAATGCGCACGATCTTTATGAACACTCTCTCTCTCTCTCTCTCTATATATATATATATATATATATATATATATATATATATATATATATCAGAATATTATATTTTGCCTTACTTACGTGTTTGGGTAAGGTATGAATCTTCTTCCCCCAGCTATAGTTAAATAGTAGTACAAACTGGTTATATAACCTTGGGTGGCAAACGGTCTAGGAGAAGGAAAACCTCTAAATTCAAAACCTGCCTGGAGAGGGTTGGACTGTGTCAGGCTATCTTGCCCAAGAAAAAACACTTCAACTGTGACTGCAGTACACATGGTGCCTCTACAACCCTACGGGTTACGGGATAAAAGAATATTATATATATATATATATATATATATATATATATATATATATATATATATATATATGGTTATGTGTACCTTGATAAATGTATATGCAAAATATATATCGTTCATTGTTTACAGAGATACAATCTCCATTTCTGCCATATATGTTCTGGAGCCCATTTTAATTGTCTCAAGGTCCTTGATAAAATCCAAAGGCGGATATGCAATGTAATTGGCCCTGATCTGGCATCTCGCTCTCTCACAGACGTGCCGTTGCCTCCCTCTGTCTTTTTTACAAATACTTTCACGGTAACTGCTCCTATGAGCTGCTTTTGCTGGTTCCCAGACTTCATGAATTTTAGCGCTCAACTAGGCTGGCATCTCGTTCTCACCCTTTCAGTGTCGAAACTGATAAATGTAGCCGTCTCTTCTACTCCAATAGCTTCATGTCTCACACTTCTCGCCTGTGGAACTCCCTCCCCACTTCTTGTTTTCCTGATAGCTATAATCTCCAACTATTCAAATATAACGTCAATCGACGTCTCCAGATGCCCTGATCTATCCCTAACCGCCTCTTTATCGTTTCCTCTATCACTCCTATTTGTTCTCGCTCATACTCTGAAACCCTTTGCGTGCTAGTGGCTTTCTGCCTTGTTTGGGGCTAAAAAAAAAGGAAAGTTTATGAACAACATTAGTTTTTTTGTGGCAGGATGATGAGAAATATTGTTTTTATTATTACATTGTATGTTTTAATTTATTTTATAATAAATTATAAATCTTTGGGTATTTTCTACAGGTTTAATATGTCAAGATATATATATATATATATATATATATATATATATATATATATATTAGGATATTACACTGAAAACATGTCAAAATCGCTACACAATTATAGTCGTGTTTCAATGCGTATCAACGCATCTAATCATGTGATTGTAAATTAGTATCGAGTGAACAATTTATTTGGATTTAAATTAAATGCTACGAGCGTTTTATTTAGATTACCAATTGATTTCTTGGTGGGGGGGTGTACAGTAGATAACAAGCTTTGTGAGAAAAATCTCCACACAGAGGACGAATTAGTAGAGTACATCTCAAAAGTATTTATTGAGTTTGATGCAAGTCGGGATTTGTATCGTGCTGTGGGTCATATTGTTCTGGATATGTTCGAGGAATGTTTCAATAGTGAAAAGGGATATTTTTACCACTTAAGAGATTCAACTGTCCTAAAAAATGTAAAAGTAAATTGTTAAGCAAATGTACATAAACAGTTTTGAAAAAATATGATTGTAACATATAAATACAAATAGTAACATCAAACCAACTTTTGTCCCACCCTGTATAGAATGGATGCTCATATATATGAAATGAATATATTTACTTTCCGTATGAAGCCTCCATAGTGTTCCCCTCCAATATGCAGGTATTCTATGACAATTAAGCTGCGTGGACTGACGCTGTGCTTGTCTTGAAGCCCAGCGATGCACAACGCAAGAATTTTGTCGTCTGCAACTGAAGCCAACATCTACTCGCTTAAACAATGTGACCGGATATTAATCAGAACATAGAATTATTTCGCTTCCGTTCACTGACTCTGTTGCTTATCATGGCGAATAAATCTGAATATTTTTTCATTCAATGTCACATTGAGGCAATTATTCGAGCCAAAGTCAGCAACATTAATGCGAGTAGTGTAATAGATAATGGCTCGGAATTATTATTCGGGGAACTGAGTTCCAATCCTCGTTGCGTTCGTTATATACTACGCGTAAATTCCCTTAGAAAAATATGAATCCAGCCCTGCCCCTCCAACTATGGGTTAATTAGCAAGACGTGTATCACTGAATTTTTATTATCTCAAAAAAGAGGGAAGGATTAACAGGAGATAACTGATAACTGACATCCATTAAAACAGCATGTGGAACTAGAACAGTCTACCCCAGTGAGCGAAATAAAGGTTTCAGTTCGACATTCCAACCACCTGAAGAAGGCCGGGGCGTACAACGGCCGAAACGTTGTAATAAATATGGCGACAAAGATGAGGACAATAGTCCGAATAATGTAAATAGTGTATCGTTTATTTTTTTTCGGTTTATCTGATCAAAGGGCTTATGGCCATATTATATTGAAACACCGCTTTCTGTGCGATCACAAGGTTAAGCAACGTCGAATCTGGTCAGTATTTAGATTGGTAAACGCTGGGGAAGACCAGGTACTGTAATCTTGGATATGTTGGTGATGTAATGGATTTTAACGGAATTGAAACTCGGCTGTCTGATAAACAATTCTGAACCATTATACATGACATCATCCGAACATCCAGTGACAATAGAGTCTCATTCAAATCTAGCATTAGAATTTGGATAAAAAAAACATTAACTATTTTTTTACTATGAATATTAAACTTACGTCTTGCCTTTTTTCTGTTATTCCTTATCTTTATCTATAAAAGCCAGAATGTGTGTGTGTGTGTGTAACAAATGCACGGCCGCATTTTTCGACGGACTTGCACCAAAATTGACATGCACATGCTCCAAGTTAGCGGGATGCCCAAGACCGACTTTGCATTTTTAAATCTCCCATCGATAGTGGAAATAATCGATTTTTTCATGCTTCTACGTCAGTTTTCACGTAGTTTGCGGCCATTTTCTACTAGCCAAAGTGAGAGCCTATAGCTGGCTGCCACGAATAGGCAGGAAGATTTTATTGGCCAGCGTGAGAGCCAACAGCTGACTGACACGAATGTTAGCTAGCATGCTAGCATGCAAAAAAAATCGATAGCTGCATTCGTCACAAGTGGGAAAAATTTAAATCTGCATGGCACTTTAAACCAATTGGCTTATTCGCTTGCTTAAACTCAACATTGATTCTGATTCCGCAGAACTGGGTTGGATGTGAAAAAGTATTTGTTGTTAACATTCTTTTTTCATTCATTTTTTCCAGTTATGAGTCCTTTTTTAAAGCTGATCGTTTTGTGTTCATTTTGATTAGTTCTTTTTTCGTAACAGATTTAATGTTTAGTATAGAGCTTAGAAAAAATGTGCAGTGTGAGATAGGCAAGAAGTAAGGCATGTAGCAACATCAGCACGGCAAAGGGCACTCCTTTAAAGGCAAGGAAGGGCAAAAAATATTTTAAGTCAAGTGATAGCGATTGCTGTATGAGTCGTACGATTTTTTAATCAAGCACGGGCAACGCCGGGCCATGCTGCTAGTAGTGAATAATAATGAAACTTGAAAATTTAGTTTCCTTTAGCTTTTATATTAATTGTGAATTGAAAAGAAGTTCGTACATTAAACTTAAGAGCCGCATTCTCGTGATCACCACTGTACTCGTTAATTGTCCTTGGATATAGGACGCGTTCGACGAAAGAGTATTCAACAAAAAATCGAAAATTGCTTTTTCCAATGCAAATTATTCATTATATCATATCCAAGTATTTAAAAAAAATTAGAGCCGATTATACAATATTTTAAGCTCAATTTACGTTTATAGTTCGTAACTATGCAATTAGATGAAGTAACATGACCAACAGATTTATCTGCGGAATATCATTACATTATTGTTACATAATTATAGTGAATTCATTAAGTTTTCTTTTGTCAAAAGCATTTTATATTTGGTCGTATATTAATTTTATATGTTCCTTTTTGCAGGTGTTATTTTTGAAGTGGAATAAGATCATTCTAAATTTCAGAATTGTGCTGTTGTCCAACAAAATGAATAGAAGAAAACAACAATTGAAAAAAGAGGTAACAAAGTGTAAACGAAATAGCTTCTAGTTTGTTCAACTTAGGAAACTTAGCCAGAATATTCTAAAATGCTGCCAATATCAAACATGAAAATGAAAAATACTTAACAACAAATCGAATTTTGCATCCAAATTTATATTATTTTTATTTATTTGTTATGTAACTAAATCCATAATTGAAATTTGATTTTTCCTGTAATAAATTCTTAAGAAATATTATCATTATTTCACTTAAGAGTAAAGTAATCCAACATTTGCAATTCTTTATGGCTAACCATGAAAAGAAATGTTAATCCAAACTGTCTAAAAGCTTTAAGCGCGTATTGTCGCAAAATTATCAAATTTTGAATACGCCCCACCCCACCGAACGCGTCATATAGCCAACAAAATTAAAATTAGGACTTAAAGCATTAAATACGTTTTTTAATCAATTTCACCTCAAGCAAAGTGGTAAAGCCACTAAGACACAAGAGATTCACTGGATGTAGAAGTATACTAAGAGATAAAAAAAAAAAAAAAAATCTCTTAGTATAAATGTAATTTACATTAACCAGAAAAAAAACGCTTAGACAGAAACGTCTATCTTTTTAAATTTGGATTTTTTAATGTAACTATAACAACAAGAACATTTCGATTTCATTTTTGCCTTGAAAAAGTCGGAAGACGAAACGCGTCGGCAAAATCTAAGATCTTTTTTCCAATTGTCACTTTATTTATACCATATATGAATATATAAATAATCCTGGAATGAATAAAAGAGAATAATAAATCGCAAAATGTATTCTCATTCAAAAGAAGAACAATCAGCAAAAATAATTGCAACCCTTGAGGCAAAAATAAAGCTGAGATGCCTGCAAATGCCAATATGAAGAATTGCAGACGATAAAATAAAATGGCGAACCGCGAAAGAAAAAAAAAGCAGTTTGAAAGCAAAAGAAAAAAATAATATTTTATTCTTACTGGGTCTCTCGAAACCAGATAGAAAACACAGCGAACTAATCAATTTATAATCAAACTTGTTGGAATCAAGAAATGAAGTCAGTCGATTCAATAGTTTCTTGTTTTTCAGTATAATTTTCTTTCAAATATAAAACATTCTTTATTTCTTATTCGCAAAAATTGCGTAGTTACGGATATATATTGCGACCGTGAAAGTACATAGATGCAAAAGGCATAAAACTTATACAGGCATAAACTTGCATTTCCTTCAAAATTTCGTTAAACGTTAAACTTCTTTTTGATCCGTTTTTCTCTTGTGTTGGAAATGTTTAAAATCGGCAACGAAGCGTTTTAAATTTTTTAAATTACTCTTCCATTTATTCATTCCCATCATGCGTCAGAATCGTAGATAAAGAGACAAAGGAAATAGAGCTTGGATTTCCAGTTGTGTAGGTTGAGTTAAGATAAATAATTATGAACCGCAATTTTTGTTCCGAAGAAAAACTATAATTTTTTTTTTTTTTTTAAATTGACTAATTCAAAAACTGTAAATATATGAAGATATCAATGATGTTACCATATTTTCAAATTTGACATTTGTAAATAAGAGCTAAGTGATTTTCCTAAAGCCAGTTACTCTCAAGGTCAGGGGCACCTCGAGGTGGCATAATGGTTAGCAAGCTTGTCTCGCTAGGACAATTACGACTGAGTAGTGAGTTCAATTTTGTGCCACATCCAAGCTCCGCTTGGAAAATCACTACTCTCAAGCCCAGGGACTGATATTGTAAACATGACCTTCTTTTTAAATACATAACAAAAAAATAGGGTCATATTCTAACAGGTATGACGGTCTAAGGAGGTTTTAGCGAATACTAATTTCAATAGTCCCAATGTTAATATTAAAACGTAACGTGTGGGCTGAAAAGTACATAGGCTGACTATGAAGGAGTGATGATAGAGCTGTGAAATCTTGCACGCGTTCATTTCAACTCTTCTTATTAATAACTGCAATGTTTCTTTCCAGGTCCGAGGGTAGGCTGAAAAGTTCATAAGCTGACCATGAAGGAGTGATGCTAGAACTGTGAAATCTTGCACGCGTTCATTTCAACTCTTCTTATTAATAACTGCAATGTTTCTTTCCATGTCCGAGGGTAGGCTGAAAAGTTCATAGGCTGACCATGAAGAAGTGATGCTAGAGCTGTGAAATCTTGCACGCGTTCATTTCAACTCTTCTTATTAATAACTGCAATGTTTCTTTCCAGGTCCGAGGGTAGGCTGAAAAGTTCATAAGCTGACCATGAAGGAGTGATGCTAGAGCTGTGAAATCTTGCACGCGTTCATTTCAACTCTTCTTATTAATAACTGCAATGTTTCTTTCCAGGTCCGAGGGTAGGCTGAAAAGTTCATAGGCTGACCATGAAGAAGTGATGCTAGAGTTGTGAAATCTTGCACGCGTTCATTTCAACTCTTCTTATTAATAACTGCAATGTTTCTTTCCAGGTCCGAGGGTGGGCTGAAAAGTTCATAAGCTGACCATGAAGGAGTGATGCTAGAGCTGTGAAATCTTGCACGCGTTCATTTCAACTCTTCTTATTAATAACTGCAATGTTTCTTTCCAGGTCCGAGGGTGGGCTGAAAAGTTCATAAGCTGACCATGAAGGAGTGATGCTAGAGCTGTGAAATCTTGCACGCGTTCATTTCAACTCTTCTTATTAATAACTGCAATGTTTCTTTCCAGGTCCGAGGGTGGGCTGAAAAGGTCATAGGCTGACCATGAAGAAGTGATGCTAGAGCTGTGAAATCTTGCACGCGTTCATTTCAACTCTTCTTATTAATAACTGCAATGTTTCTTTCCAGGTCCGAGGGTGGGCTGAAAAGTTCATAAGCTGACCATGAAGGAGTGATGCTAGAGCTGTGAAATCTTGCACGCGTTCATTTCAACTCTTCTCATTAATAACTGCAATGTTTCTTTCCAGGTCCGAGGGTGGGCTGAAAAGTTCATAGGCTGACCATGAAGAAGTGATGCTAGAGCTGTGAAATCTTGCACGCGTTCATTTCAACTCTTCTTATTAATAACTGCAATGTTTCTTTCCAGGTCCGAGGGTAGGCTGAAAAGTTCATAAGCTGACCATGAAGGAGTGATGCTAGAGCTGTGAAATCTTGCACGCGTTCATTTCAACTCTTCTTATTAATAACTGCAATGTTTCTTTCCAGGTCCGAGGGTGGGCTGAAAAGTTCATAGGCTGACCATGAAGAAGTGATGCTAGAGCTGTGAAATCTTGCACGCGTTCATTTCAACTCTTCTTATTAATAACTGCAATGTTTCTTTCCAGGTCCGAGGGTGGGCTGAAAAGTTCATAAGCTGACCATGAAGGAGTGATGCTAGAGCTGTGAAATCTTGCACGCGTTCATTTCAACTCTTCTTATTAATAACTGCAATGTTTCTTTCCAGGTCCGAGGGTGGGCTGAAAAGTTCATAGGCTGACCATGAAGGAGTGATGCTAGAGCTGTGAAATCTTGCACGCGTTCATTTCAACTCTTCTTATTAATAACTGCAATGTTTCTTTCCAGGTCCGAGGGTGGGCTGAAAAGTTCATAGGCTGACCATGAAGAAGTGATGCTAGAGCTGTGAAATCTTGCACGCGTTCATTTCAACTCTTCTTATTAATAACTGCAATGTTTCTTTCCAGGTCCGAGGGTGGGCTGAAAAGTTCATAAGCTGACCATGAAGGAGTGATGCTAGAGCTGTGAAATCTTGCACGCGTTCATTTCAACTCTTCTTATTAATAACTGCAATGTTTCTTTCCAGGTCCGAGGGTGGGCTGAAAAGTTCATAAGCTGACCATGAAGGAGTGATGCTAGAGCTGTGAAATCTTGCACGCGTTCATTTCAACTCTTCTTATTAATAACTGCAATGTTTCTTTCCAGGTCCGAGGGTGGGCTGAAAAGTTCATAGGCTGACCATGAAGAAGTGATGCTAGAGCTGTGAAATCTTGCACGCGTTCATTTCAACTCTTCTTATTAATAACTGCAATGTTTCTTTCCAGGTCCGAGGGTGGGCTGAAAAGTTCATAAGCTGACCATGAAGGAGTGATGCTAGAGCTGTGAAATCTTGCACGCGTTCATTTCAACTCTTCTCATTAATAACTGCAATGTTTCTTTCCAGGTCCGAGGGTGGGCTGAAAGGTTCATAGGCTGACCATGAAGAAGTGATGCTAGAGCTGTGAAATCTTGCACGCGTTCATTTCAACTCTTCTTATTAATAACTGCAATGTTTCTTTCCAGGTCCGAGGGTAGGCTGAAAAGTTCATAAGCTGACCATGAAGGAGTGATGCTAGAGCTGTGAAATCTTGCACGCGTTCATTTCAACTCTTCTTATTAATAACTGCAATGTTTCTTTCCAGGTCCGAGGGTGGGCTGAAAAGTTCATAGGCTGACCATGAAGAAGTGATGCTAGAGCTGTGAAATCTTGCACGCGTTCATTTCAACTCTTCTTATTAATAACTGCAATGTTTCTTTCCAGGTCCGAGGGTGGGCTGAAAAGTTCATAAGCTGACCATGAAGAAGTGATGCTAGAGCTGTGAAATCTTGCACGCGTTTATTTCAACTCTTCTTATTAATAACTGCAATGTTTCTTTCCAGGTCCGAGGGTGGGCTGAAAAGTTCATAGGCTAACCATGAAGAAGTGATGCTAGAGCTGTGAAATCTTGCACGCGTTCATTTCAACTCTTCTTATTAATAACTGCAATGTTTCTTTCCAGGTCCGAGGGTGGGCTGAAAAGTTCATAGGCTGACCATGAAGAAGTGATGCTAGAGCTGTGAAATCTTGCACGCGTTCATTTCAACTCTTCTTATTAATAACTGCAATGTTTCTTTCCAGGTCCGAGGGTAGGCTGAAAAGTTCATAGGCTAACCATGAAGAAGTGATGCTAGAGCTGTGAAATCTTGCACGCGTTCATTTCAACTCTTCTTATTAATAACTGCAATGTTTCTTTCCAGGTCCGAGGGTGGGCTGAAAAGTTCATAAGCTGACCATGAAGGAGTGATGCTAGAGCTGTGAAATCTTGCACGCGTTCATTTCAACTCTTCTTATTAATAACTGCAATGTTTCTTTCCAGGTCCGAGGGTGGGCTGAAAAGTTCATAGGCTGACCATGAAGAAGTGATGCTAGAGCTGTGAAATCTTGCACGCGTTCATTTCAACTCTTCTTATTAATAACTGCAATGTTTCTTTCCAGGTCCGAGGGTAGGCTGAAAAGTTCATAGGCTAACCATGAAGAAGTGATGCTAGAGCTGTGAAATCTTGCACGCGTTCATTTCAACTCTTCTTATTAATAACTGCAATGTTTCTTTCCAGGTCCGAGGGTAGGCTGAAAAGTTCATAAGCTGACCATGAAGGAGTGATGCTAGAGCTGTGAAATCTTGCACGCGTTCATTTCAACTCTTCTTATTAATAACTGCAATGTTTCTTTCCAGGTCCGAGGGTGGGCTGAAAAGGTCATAGGCTGACCATGAAGAAGTGATGCTAGAGCTGTGAAATCTTGCACGCGTTCATTTCAACTCTTCTTATTAATAACTGCAATGTTTCTTTCCAGGTCCGAGGGTGGGCTGAAAAGTTCATAAGCTGACCATGAAGGAGTGATGCTAGAGCTGTGAAATCTTGCACGCGTTCATTTCAACTCTTCTCATTAATAACTGCAATGTTTCTTTCCAGGTCCGAGGGTGGGCTGAAAAGTTCATAGGCTGACCATGAAGAAGTGATGCTAGAGCTGTGAAATCTTGCACGCGTTCATTTCAACTCTTCTTATTAATAACTGCAATGTTTCTTTCCAGGTCCGAGGGTAGGCTGAAAAGTTCATAAGCTGACCATGAAGGAGTGATGCTAGAGCTGTGAAATCTTGCACGCGTTCATTTCAACTCTTCTTATTAATAACTGCAATGTTTCTTTCCAGGTCCGAGGGTGGGCTGAAAAGTTCATAGGCTGACCATGAAGAAGTGATGCTAGAGCTGTGAAATCTTGCACGCGTTCATTTCAACTCTTCTTATTAATAACTGCAATGTTTCTTTCCAGGTCCGAGGGTGGGCTGAAAAGTTCATAAGCTGACCATGAAGGAGTGATGCTAGAGCTGTGAAATCTTGCACGCGTTCATTTCAACTCTTCTTATTAATAACTGCAATGTTTCTTTCCAGGTCCGAGGGTGGGCTGAAAAGTTCATAGGCTGACCATGAAGGAGTGATGCTAGAGCTGTGAAATCTTGCACGCGTTCATTTCAACTCTTCTTATTAATAACTGCAATGTTTCTTTCCAGGTCCGAGGGTGGGCTGAAAAGTTCATAGGCTGACCATGAAGAAGTGATGCTAGAGCTGTGAAATCTTGCACGCGTTCATTTCAACTCTTCTTATTAATAACTGCAATGTTTCTTTCCAGGTCCGAGGGTGGGCTGAAAAGTTCATAAGCTGACCATGAAGGAGTGATGCTAGAGCTGTGAAATCTTGCACGCGTTCATTTCAACTCTTCTTATTAATAACTGCAATGTTTCTTTCCAGGTCCGAGGGTGGGCTGAAAAGTTCATAAGCTGACCATGAAGGAGTGATGCTAGAGCTGTGAAATCTTGCACGCGTTCATTTCAACTCTTCTTATTAATAACTGCAATGTTTCTTTCCAGGTCCGAGGGTGGGCTGAAAAGTTCATAGGCTGACCATGAAGAAGTGATGCTAGAGCTGTGAAATCTTGCACGCGTTCATTTCAACTCTTCTTATTAATAACTGCAATGTTTCTTTCCAGGTCCGAGGGTGGGCTGAAAAGTTCATAAGCTGACCATGAAGGAGTGATGCTAGAGCTGTGAAATCTTGCACGCGTTCATTTCAACTCTTCTCATTAATAACTGCAATGTTTCTTTCCAGGTCCGAGGGTGGGCTGAAAGGTTCATAGGCTGACCATGAAGAAGTGATGCTAGAGCTGTGAAATCTTGCACGCGTTCATTTCAACTCTTCTTATTAATAACTGCAATGTTTCTTTCCAGGTCCGAGGGTAGGCTGAAAAGTTCATAAGCTGACCATGAAGGAGTGATGCTAGAGCTGTGAAATCTTGCACGCGTTCATTTCAACTCTTCTTATTAATAACTGCAATGTTTCTTTCCAGGTCCGAGGGTGGGCTGAAAAGTTCATAGGCTGACCATGAAGAAGTGATGCTAGAGCTGTGAAATCTTGCACGCGTTCATTTCAACTCTTCTTATTAATAACTGCAATGTTTCTTTCCAGGTCCGAGGGTGGGCTGAAAAGTTCATAAGCTGACCATGAAGAAGTGATGCTAGAGCTGTGAAATCTTGCACGCGTTCATTTCAACTCTTCTTATTAATAACTGCAATGTTTCTTTCCAGGTCCGAGGGTGGGCTGAAAAGTTCATAGGCTAACCATGAAGAAGTGATGCTAGAGCTGTGAAATCTTGCACGCGTTCATTTCAACTCTTCTTATTAATAACTGCAATGTTTCTTTCCAGGTCCGAGGGTGGGCTGAAAAGTTCATAGGCTGACCATGAAGAAGTGATGCTAGAGCTGTGAAATCTTGCACGCGTTCATTTCAACTCTTCTTATTAATAACTGCAATGTTTCTTTCCAGGTCCGAGGGTAGGCTGAAAAGTTCATAGGCTAACCATGAAGAAGTGATGCTAGAGCTGTGAAATCTTGCACGCGTTCATTTCAACTCTTCTTATTAATAACTGCAATGTTTCTTTCCAGGTCCGAGGGTGGGCTGAAAAGTTCATAAGCTGACCATGAAGGAGTGATGCTAGAGCTGTGAAATCTTGCACGCGTTCATTTCAACTCTTCTTATTAATAACTGCAATGTTTCTTTCCAGGTCCGAGGGTGGGCTGAAAAGTTCATAGGCTGACCATGAAGAAGTGATGCTAGAGCTGTGAAATCTTGCACGCGTTCATTTCAACTCTTCTTATTAATAACTGCAATGTTTCTTTCCAGGTCCGAGGGTAGGCTGAAAAGTTCATAGGCTAACCATGAAGAAGTGATGCTAGAGCTGTGAAATCTTGCACGCGTTCATTTCAACTCTTCTTATTAATAACTGCAATGTTTCTTTCCAGGTCCGAGGGTAGGCTGAAAAGTTCATAAGCTGACCATGAAGGAGTGATGCTAGAGCTGTGAAATCTTGCACGCGTTCATTTCAACTCTTCTCATTAATAACTGCAATGTTTCTTTCCAGGTCCGAGGGTGGGCTGAAAAGTTCATAGGCTGACCATGAAGAAGTGATGCTAGAGCTGTGAAATCTTGCACGCGTTCATTTCAACTCTTCTTATTAATAACTGCAATGTTTCTTTCCAGGTCCGAGGGTAGGCTGAAAAGTTCATAAGCTGACCATGAAGGAGTGATGCTAGAGCTGTGAAATCTTGCACGCGTTCATTTCAACTCTTCTTATTAATAACTGCAATGTTTCTTTCCAGGTCCGAGGGTGGGCTGAAAAGTTCATAGGCTGACCATGAAGAAGTGATGCTAGAGCTGTGAAATCTTGCACGCGTTCATTTCAACTCTTCTTATTAATAACTGCAATGTTTCTTTCCAGGTCCGAGGGTGGGCTGAAAAGTTCATAAGCTGACCATGAAGGAGTGATGCTAGAGCTGTGAAATCTTGCACGCGTTCATTTCAACTCTTCTTATTAATAACTGCAATGTTTCTTTCCAGGTCCGAGGGTGGGCTGAAAAGTTCATAGGCTGACCATGAAGAAGTGATGCTAGAGCTGTGAAATCTTGCACGCGTTCATTTCAACTCTTCTTATTAATAACTGCAATGTTTCTTTCCAGGTCCGAGGGTGGGCTGAAAAGTTCATAGGCTGACCATGAAGAAGTGATGCTAGAGCTGTGAAATCTTGCACGCGTTCATTTCAACTCTTCTTATTAATAACTGCAATGTTTCTTTCCAGGTCCGAGGGTGGGCTGAAAAGTTCATAGGCTAACCATGAAGAAGTGATGCTAGAGCTGTGAAATCTTGCACGCGTTCATTTCAACTCTTCTTATTAATAACTGCAATGTTTCTTTCCAGGTCCGAGGGTGGGCTGAAAAGTTCATAGGCTGACCATGAAGAAGTGATGCTAGAGCTGTGAAATCTTGCACGCGTTCATTTCAACTCTTCTTATTAATAACTGCAATGTTTCTTTCCAGGTCCGAGGGTAGGCTGAAAAGTTCATAGGCTAACCATGAAGAAGTGATGCTAGAGCTGTGAAATCTTGCACGCGTTCATTTCAACTCTTCTTATTAATAACTGCAATGTTTCTTTCCAGGTCCGAGGGTGGGCTGAAAAGTTCATAAGCTGACCATGAAGGAGTGATGCTAGAGCTGTGAAATCTTGCACGCGTTCATTTCAACTCTTCTTATTAATAACTGCAATGTTTCTTTCCAGGTCCGAGGGTGGGCTGAAAAGTTCATAGGCTGACCATGAAGAAGTGATGCTAGAGCTGTGAAATCTTGCACGCGTTCATTTCAACTCTTCTTATTAATAACTGCAATGTTTCTTTCCAGGTCCGAGGGTAGGCAGAAAAGTTCATAGGCTAACCATGAAGAAGTGATGCTAGAGCTGTGAAATCTTGCACGCGTTCATTTCAACTCTTCTTATTAATAACTGCAATGTTTCTTTCCAGGTCCGAGGGTAGGCTGAAAAGTTCATAAGCTGACCATGAAGGAGTGATGCTAGAGCTGTGAAATCTTGCACGCGTTCATTTCAACTCTTCTTATTAATAACTGCAATGTTTCTTTCCAGGTCCGAGGGTGGGCTGAAAAGTTCATAGGCTGACCATGAAGAAGTGATGCTAGAGCTGTGAAATCTTGCACGCGTTCATTTCAACTCTTCTTATTAATAACTGCAATGTTTCTTTCCAGGTCCGAGGGTGGGCTGAAAAGTTCATAGGCTAACCATGAAGAAGTGATGCTAGAGCTGTGAAATCTTGCACGCGTTCATTTCAACTCTTCTTATTAATAACTGCAATGTTTCTTTCCAGGTCCGAGGGTGGGCTGAAAAGTTCATAGGCTGACCATGAAGAAGTGATGCTAGAGCTGTGAAATCTTGCACGCGTTCATTTCAACTCTTCTTATTAATAACTGCAATGTTTCTTTCCAGGTCCGAGGGTGGGCTGAAAAGTTCATAGGCTAACCATGAAGAAGTGATGCTAGAGCTGTGAAATCTTGCACGCGTTCATTTCAACTCTTCTTATTAATAACTGCAATGTTTCTTTCCAGGTCCGAGGGTGGGCTGAAAAGTTCATAGGCTGACCATGAAGAAGTGATGCTAGAGCTGTGAAATCTTGCACGCGTTCATTTCAACTCTTCTTATTAATAACTGCAATGTTTCTTTCCAGGTCCGAGGGTAGGCTGAAAAGTTCATAAGCTGACCATGAAGGAGTGATGCTAGAGCTGTGAAATCTTGCACGCGTTCATTTCAACTCTTCTTATTAATAACTGCAATGTTTCTTTCCAGGTCCGAGGGTGGGCTGAAAAGTTCATAGGCTGACCATGAAGAAGTGATGCTAGAGCTGTGAAATCTTGCACGCGTTCATTTCAACTCTTCTTATTAATAACTGTAATGTTTCTTTCCAGGTCCGAGGGTGGGCTGAAAAGTTCATAAGCTGACCATGAAGGAGTGATGCTAGAGCTGTGAAATCTTGCACGCGTTCATTTCAACTCTTCTTATTAATAACTGCAATGTTTCTTTCCAGGTCCGAGGGTGGGCTGAAAAGTTCATAGGCTGACCATGAAGAAGTGATGCTAGAGCTGTGAAATCTTGCACGCGTTCATTTCAACTCTTCTTATTAATAACTGCAATGTTTCTTTCCAGGTCCGAGGGTGGGCTGAAAAGTTCATAGGCTAACCATGAAGAAGTGATGCTAGAGCTGTGAAATCTTGCACGCGTTCATTTCAACTCTTCTTATTAATAACTGCAATGTTTCTTTCCAGGTCCGAGGGTGGGCTGAAAAGTTCATAGGCTGACCATGAAGAAGTGATGCTAGAGCTGTGAAATCTTGCACGCGTTCATTTCAACTCTTCTTATTAATAACTGCAATGTTTCTTTCCAGGTCCGAGGGTGGGCTGAAAAGTTCATAGGCTAACCATGAAGAAGTGATGCTAGAGCTGTGAAATCTTGCACGCGTTCATTTCAACTCTTCTGATTAATAACTGCAATGATTCTTTCGAGATCCGAGGGTGGGTTGAAAAGTTCATAGGCTGACCATGAAGAAGTGATGCTAGAGCTGTGAAATCTTGCACGCGTTCATTTCAACTCTTCTTATTAATAACTGCAATGTTTCTTTCCAGGTCCGAGGGTGGGCTGAAAAGTTCATAGGCTGACCATGAAGAAGTGATGCTAGAGCTGTGAAATCTTGCACGCGTTCATTTCAACTCTTCTTATTAATAACTGCAATGTTTCTTTCCAGGTCCGAGGGTACGCTGAAAAGTTCATAAGCTGACCATGAAGGAGTGATGCTAGAGCTGTGAAATCTTGCACGCGTTCATTTCAACTCTTCTTATTAATAACTGCAATGTTTCTTTCCAGGTCCGAGGGTGGGCTGAAAAGTTCATAGGCTGACCATGAAGAAGTGATGCTAGAGCTGTGAAATCTTGCACGCGTTCATTTCAACTCTTCTTATTAATAACTGCAATGTTTCTTTCCAGGTCCGAGGGTAGGCTGAAAAGTACATAGGCTGACCATGAAGAAGTGATGCTAGAGCTGTGAAATCTTGCACGCGTTCATTTCAACTCTTCTTATTAATAACTGCAATGTTTCTTTCCAGGTCCGAGGGTAGGCTGAAAAGTTCATAAGCTGACCATGAAGGAGTGATGCTAGAGCTGTGAAATCTTGCACGCGTTCATTTCAACTCTTCTTATTAATAACTGCAATGTTTCTTTCCAGGTCCGAGGGTGGGCTGAAAAGTTCATAGGCTGACCATGAAGAAGTGATGCTAGAGCTGTGAAATCTTGCACGCGTTCATTTCAACTCTTCTTATTAATAACTGCAATGTTTCTTTCCAGGTCCGAGGGTGGGCTGAAAAGTTCATAGGCTGACCATGAAGAAGTGATGCTAGAGCTGTGAAATCTTGCACGCGTTCATTTCAACTCTTCTTATTAATAACTGCAATGTTTCTTTCCAGGTCCGAGGGTGGGCTGAAAAGTTCATAGGCTAACCATGAAGGAGTGATGCTAGAACTGTGAAATCTTGCATGGATGAATTTCAACTCTTCTTATTAATAACTGCATTGTTTCTTTCCAGGTATAAGGGTGGGCTGAAAGCCTCATAGGCTAACTATGAAGGAGTTATGCTAGAACTGTGAAATCTTGCAAGCATTAATTTCAACACTTCTGTTTAATAACTGTATTGTCACAATATTGCACACATTTGGCTGAGATGAAAGTGCAGATATATGAAGGTTACTATTCCCATCCCAACTTGACAAGAGTACATCAGTCACATTCAGCTCAGCCAAATACGCGCAATATGGTGATAGGTGTTGATAAAAAATTAAAAAAAAAAACAGGACATAACCTTGCAGGTAAGAAATACCTTCGGGTCATCTCAGATGGTTTTCGATTTTGGGTGTTCACATATGTATCTGACCCCTAAATCAATTAGGGTCTTTAGTCATTCAAACTTAAAAGAAAATCCATTTCGGCACCCTGTCATGATGCGTTTTACTACTTTTGCTGTTGTTATTATTATTATTATTATATTTCCTTTGATTTCCAATGTATACTCATTTCTTTCCGGGTCCCAGTCAGAAACCTAATGGTCAGAGATTGAATCATGACATTTTTTTAAGGAAAAAAACAACGGCTTCCCATACTTAATACTTCTCGTTTTCATTCTCGCGTGGTCACGTGTGACGTCACAAGATCATACACATTTTACATAGATATAGCCTTTCCTAGGATGTGGGCTTTACTTGTGCGTAACATTTTGTATTTCTTTAAGGATTGGGCTACCAGGAATCACTTTAATGAATGTATCGGAACCTATTTCAATCAATACAAGTGCTCCAGCTACAACTGGAATTATTAATGCCCTCACGTGTCATATTTTTGAGATTTCGATTTCAAGGTCCTTGTACTTTTTCTTTTTTTTTAATATCTTCAAAGATAGATTACAGTCTGCAGGAACTGCCATGTGAATAAAAAAGTACATTCTCTTCTTGTGGTCTTTGGTCACAATGTCTGGGGGATTGGCTTTAATTGCTCTGTCTGTGTGCATTATTATTATTATTATTATTATTATTATTATTATTATTTTATTCTCTTTGATTTCTGATGTATACTTATTTATCCCGGGTCCCGACCAGAGAACTAAGGTCAGAAATGGCATCATGACATTTTCTACCAAGCATTTTTAAAGTAAAAAAAAAATACAAGAAAAAACAAACACCTAATATAACATATTTTACATAGATAAAGCCTTTCATAAGGTGTGGGCTGTACTTGCAAAAACAATTTTTTGTTTTTCTTTAAGGCATGGGCTACCAGGTATCCCTTTAATGAATCTATCAGAACCTTTACCAATCAATCTGAGGGCTCCAACTAGAATTGAAATTATTGATGTCTTCATGTGCCACATTTTTGAGATTTTGATTTCAAGGTCCTTGTATTTTGATACATTTTTGAAGATCTTCAAAAATACATTACATTCTGCAGGGACCGCCATTTAAATAAGAAGGCACATTTTGTTTTTGCGGTCTCTGATGTCTTGGGCGATTAGTTTTGACTGTTCCGTGTATATTTCAATTATTATTATTTTTTTTTTTTTATTATTATTATACTTTCTTCTTTTGCGCGGTTTTTCGTTTTCAACTGGAGATCTTAAATCATGGGCGCTCTCCAAGTCGTACAATCACATATTTCGCACAATATTTGAAGTACCAATCAAGCAGGCTTCTGGCGCAATGAGACGCTGGGCCCTATTCTAATGTAGGTCTTTAGGAATGATAGAAAAGAGTTATGTGACTGTTACGTGATATCTGTCCTCCTGTATAGTAGCGAATGCTGGACAATCTCCCCAAAGATGAAGAGACTTGAAGCGACAGAAATATGCTGAGGATACCATAGACCGAACATGTCAGCAGGTTTTGAAAAAAATGGAAACAAAAAGAAAACCTGTATTTAACATCAGGAAGAGGCAGTTGAAATTTCTATGGCACATAATGAGGAAGGAGGGCTTGGAAAAACTGATACTCACAGGATAGATTGAGGAAAAGAGAAACAGGAGAAAGCAGCGCGTAACATACTTGATGAGCTTGAGCAAATGGACATTAGATCAGAATTTAGGAGAAATAACAGAAAGACAAAACTTATTAAGAGTTACAAGGGATAGGAAGTTGTGAAGAGCCATGATCGCCTACATCCTGAAGGGAGACGGCGCATAAAAGAAGAAGGTATAGATTCCAACGCCCAATGATAACTGGGACAACAGTGGCCTGAACATAAAACATTCTGACGACCTCAATCCGGAGTTCGATGTATCGCTTAAACTTTTTTTTAATTTTAATTATCTTAAGTAGTAGTAGTACTACTACTACTACTACTAGTAGTAGTAGTACTACTAGTAGTAGTACTACTACTAGTAGTAGTACTAGTTTTACAGTCTTGCAACCACCCATCGACAGTAGTCAAACAAATCCCACTATGTATATGTTTGTGGTATAAACCAAGAAGAATTACCTCTCTTGATGACGATTGTCTCCCTTGAAAGAAAACCTCTTCCTCACTTAGATAGTATAAATTAGCGGTTTAGCCCTGCCCCACTATTCAAGCACATTAAAGCTTTCTTAAGTCTTATCACGCCTCCGTGTTCTTATTACAATTTATTAAGTTTCAATATCTTGAACGCTTTATGCGCCCACAACAATTTGACGTTGACCCTAATTCTGACAGCACACACTATTTATTGCATTGTTTATTATTTACAAGAGTACTTTTATTACAAGAATTTAAAAACTAGTACAATTATAACTAATATGCAATATTTATCATTTACCAATTTATCACCACTGTCATCTCATCTCCTTGACTTTATTTGAAATACCTTCACTCTTTGACAAAGTTTGTTGTTTTTAAAAGCGACGATTAGAATTGGAATAAAATCTAAACACATGATGAAAGCGAATTTATACATTTTTTTTTATTTTTATTCTTGGGAATTTACAACAAAAATATTAAACACTATGTCGTATAAACCAACAAGAGTTACCTCACTTGATGACGATTGTCTCCCTTGAAAGAAAAACTCTCCTTCATTTAGATACTATAAATTAGCAGTCTAGCCCTGCCTCCACCATTCAAGCACACTAAAATTTTCTTAAGTCTTATCACGCCTCCGAATTGTTATTACAATTTATTTAGCTTGAATATCATAAATGGAACATGTTATGCGCCCACAATCGTTTGACGTCGACCTTGTAGTAGAACTTTGGCGGGATAAACTTCAATACAGCAGCTAACTCGTCTCAGGAAATTGTCCTTCACGCCGGGTAACGACTCGTAAAGTTACATGTGGCACCTGTTTATATCTAGGTTGCGAAGTCAGTGATAGTGAAAAATAACAAAATCAGACAACTTTTTCAATGAAACCATTGTGGTAATGGAAGCTGTGGAAATCTTGCCGAAAAAAATGACATATCGTTCCCTACTGTGACCGTTGATATGATTGACTGTTACCAACTTAGAGAAGGTAATTTGTAAAACAGTACCACCTGGTCATCGTAAGAATCACTTTATGTACAGACTTGAGAACAGAGTGCGTGTGAAAGCTCCAAAATGCCGGCGTAACTTCAGGTATCAAATGAGTCATTATAAATTCACAAACAATAATGGTCGACGGGATGCCTCAGCAAGTAAAAGATCTTCGCTTTGTCACAGACTTTGGTACATCGATGTGCCATTCCGACGATGATTTATCATATGAAAGTGATCGGGTAATTGAGCTCTATGAATCCGATGCTTCCACAGCCGCGAAGGTTTCGGAAACTCCGGATACGCCTGATGACTCCTCAGGAGGTGACTCTACAACACATTAGAACGAAGCACCAGGGTCAAACCTCAACTAATCACTGACTCATCGACCTAGAAGTGTTGCATTGACCGGCGAATTGGCTCTACGGGTCGTTACCCGGCTTGAAGGAGAATTTCTTGGAACGAGCCATGGCTGTATTGAAGTTTATCTTCTCAAAATTCTACTACAAGGTCGACGTCAAGTCGTTGTTGGGCGCATAAGATGTTCCATTTTTGATATTCAAGCTCAATAAATTGCAATAACCACTCAGAGGCGTGATAAGACTGGCGAAAGCTTTGTTGAACTTGAAAGGGCAGGTGAAACTAGATCGCTTATTTATATTAGGTTGGTGCAAAAATAATGTCGTTTTCTAACATATGTTACTATCTGAGAAAACGACATTATTTTTTGAACCAACCTAATAGTATCTAAGTGAGGAAGAGTTCTTCTTTCAAGGGAGACAATCGTCATTAAGAGAGACAACTTCTGTTGGTCTATAGCACAAGCATATTCTACAAAGCTAAAAAGAACAGCTCTAGTGTGTTTTCGGCAATGTTAACATATAACCACCCAATAAAAACTAAAGCCAATAGTTGAAGAAACATATAATTTGACCTATAGTGGCGTGGATGTTTGGGATTAAAATGAACAGTTGGTTTACCCACGCCGAGAATGTTAATGGATGCTGAGAATGACGAGCAAACACACGGAAATTGCGAATATATACGCTTCAAGTTCTGTCAGTGGATCGTTTCAGGAAAATAAATCAGAAATTTTTAAAGCCCGTAGTTTCAACAAATTGTCATGTAGAGAAAATGTTCATACAACAGATTAAATGATACAATATAATATCCAAAAATGTTTAAAACAAAAGTAAGATAGTCCGTTGTTCACAGAAGGATATATTGTTGCATCCATTCTGTTGTGGACCCCGGTAAACATTTTTTTCTTTTATGGTTCTCCCGTGAAGTTCTTTAAATCCTCGTCGCCAGTGTTGTGGACCCAGAATAGGTCCGAAAGAAAACTTGAACTCAGCAATTTGTGAAAACATATTATTAAACAAAAAGAACGAATACAAAATACGTCCGACTGACGGCAAAGTACAGTAGTCAACTCGTCAACAATATTTAACGACCCCTCCACGAGGAATGAATGTGGCACAAGGCCGAGTTTAATGTGGGTTTCTCCAAACGCGTAGGCTCGGCCAAAAAATATACCCTTTGAACCCGCCTAGACGGGTTCAGGGCCTGTCTACCTCCCCGGGCGAAACTTTGCCCTTCGGCTAAGCTTCGTCCGGGTTCCTCTCTGCTAAAGCAGAGAGTTCGACAGAAGTCAACCGTAGTCAACTCGTCAACTGTAGACTGCTCTCTTGAAAGGCATAATATAGTAACAGGACGAGTCCATTTAATCCATAAAGGTAGGTTCCATAACACATTCAAAAGTAGACGAAGAGAGATAGTTTGAAATATTTAGCATTCTTGGATTGTTGAAATAAAGTTTTTTATAAATGCTAAGTGCTTGGTTAAGGACGATAATATAATTGGCGAGTATTTTGACACTGGCGAAACTTCGGACGTTCTTCTGTTGTTGATCTAATTTTTCCCTTATTTTATATCAAAAAGTATTTCGCAAAGGCTTGCTATTTTATTTTCTTTATTTTTCTAAGTTCAACGGCTAATTCATGTGAAAATAGTTTTTTCATTGATCCAAAGGAAACGTTACATAGTCTCGCGAATTTGTTTTCGTCTTTCCCTCAGCTCATCGGCTGATCTCCGTCAAAATTGTCATTGGTCCAAAGTAAATTTCACATAGGCTCGCGAATTTCTTTCTCTCTTTTTCCTCAGCTCGTCCAAATTTGAAGGGATTGGGGAAAGGAAGTTATTATTATCAATCTCGAAGGAAAAAAAAGTTTTAAAAAAAGAAAGAACTAGAAACATGAAAGTCTGTCGAAAAAATCGCGCAGATACAGGTTTAAATCCCAAAGGAAAAACCCCGACACGAGTAAACAACTAACAAAAGAGCTCAATACAACCGTAGAGCAGACCTTTATATATATATATATATATATATATATATGGAGGCACGGGGGAGTAATGGATAACAGCTCGGAGAGCCGAGTTCAAATCCCAGTCGAATCCATTACATTCACTTACGTGCTAATACCAGTGGGAAAGGTATCAAACCTAATCTTCTCCCTCCAACTATGGGTTAATAGTAGAACATACTTGGATGGCAACTGGTTTAGAAGGACAACTCTGAATTAAAAACCTGTGGAGGGTCGTTTGAAGACCTTGTGGCACTTAGTGCCCCAGGTCTCTGTATTCGGTTGGTTCTGCACAAAGCCTTCACCCCTATAATCAAATCATATGTGCTGGTGTCTGGGCTGTCGGTTCCCTGATACGTCGAATACGACGGAAAGTCCACCATATATATATATATATATATATATATATATATATATATATATATGTGTGTGTGTATGCATGAAGAAAAATATACGGAAAAACAAACAAAAATCCTAATATGCAACTATGCTGTTTTAATGTTAATATAATGTTAACGTCGGACGTTTCTGTCTAGTAGACCATCTTCAGGACATATTCATAAAACATAATTAACATTAGACTATATTCAATTCAATATGAAAAGACGATGGACATAAGAGTAAGACTAATCAAAACATATAACAGAAATTTTTCAAGATCAGCGTTCCGTTTCAATATGATCACGTCAGCGTCACGTGGGCGATGTTGTGAAAACGTATTCCTAAAATAGAGTATTTTGAATGAAAAAGGAAAAGAATATATATATATATATATATGACTCCCACTTACTATACTCGTTACAAAAGCCAAATCGGAAAAGAAATAGACTATTGCTGCCATACTTAGGTTGGGGCTACCCGATCTTCACTTGCCTGTTTTGATACAATTCAAAAGAATCTTGTCGGTAATTATTTTCCACACTACAAACTCTTTCTGACATACAAATCGTTGCAAGCCCATAACTGCTCTAATTCTTTTTCTATGGCATATGTACTGACGAGTTATACTTCTTAGTCCTACCACCTTGATCATTACAACCGGGACCCGCCATGTAACGTATACAAAAATAAATAAAATCTCCCTTCCCTTCATATTCCTACAATAAAACGTAAGTTCCATTCCGACAGCTTCTTCCCAAGAACTTATGGTTTGTGAAACAGACTACCGGTAGAATGTTTTCGCACTTATTACAATCGTGCCTTCTTCTTCACGTTCATACAACACAACTCAGTAACCATCTAACTGAAGTGGCTCTTAGGTCATATATTGTGTGAACATTAATATATTTTTTAAATCACTTCCACCAACCAAACTTAGCTGTAACTGCTGAGAAAAGCATGAATGTCCTTTATGTAGCAAATGTCTGTAAGGTTATATCAAATACAAAGCTTCCATAAAAACGAAAAGTAATGAAGAAAAATATACATAGGAGTAATAAAGACCCAAAGGAAACAGAAAAAAAATTATATTTTAACGAGAGTAAATACGCAAATAACGCAACCTTCTCTCGATATATTTCAGAACTTAAAAACAAAGCACACCAAAAATAACATGGAAAATAAACAAAACAGCACTAGCCTACAATTCAAATAAGGAAAACGCACTAGATTATAACTCAAAGTCTGTAAATGTTGCTTAGAATCTAAATAATAATAATTACTTTCTCAGAACAACAAAAATTAACTAAACAAAATGTCAGAACTTATCTCCAAATGCAGTCACAAAAATAATTTTTACTACGTCACCTAAACTTGAAAACTAATAAACATTTTGAAAAACATTATTTAAAAACTACAAATAAAATACATGAATTAAATACAAGAGAGATAACGATCGTACTTACAACATAATTTAAAACAATCAAATAAATAAGCTGAAAACACAAACAAATAAAAAATTAATAAATGACAGATATATTAAGAATGAGCAGATAACCACAACCGATTACTAAATTCAATAATAGTACTAAGAAATAAATCAATAAGTAAAATACCAAAATTAACTAATAAAAATTAATTAAATGCAAATTCTAGACTGACGACCAATCACTGAATGACTTAAATACCAAACGTAATCCTATAACCTATCTGTTAATGACTTAGTTAATAACAAACAATCCTACAAAAACGGCTTCAAAATACAATGAAATAGGAATTATCATTTTCCTGCTTATATTCAAAATCTGTTAAAATAACACAATAATTCTGTCTTCCTCCTCATATTTCCCAATTAACATATAAATATTTTAATTACTTTTCCACTCACTTGGTCTGACGTGTGCGTCATCCATTACTGATAACTATTCCTACACTGATTTTATATACATATACATATATATATATATATATATATATATATATATATATATATATATATATATATATATATATATATAATATAAATATTTATTTATTAAAGACATTTTTTATGTTTAACGTTCTTTTTATAGATACAAGTATTTAAGTAAATACTCTGTTTATAATAAACATTACTAAATGACATTTACCGGTAAATGTTATTTAATACTGTTTATTATAAACAGAGCATTTACTTAAATACTTGTATCTATAAAAAGAACGTTAAACATAAAAAATGTCTTTAATAAATAAAATTGTCGGCCTTTGTCCATTTCCTAATATATATATATATATATATATATATATATATATATATATATATATATATATATATATATATATACATTGTATGCATTTAGGCAGCATTTTTCATTGATGCATGTTTCATTAAATAATATAGAATATTTTTGTATATTTATTTTATGTAAATTCTTTTCATATCGTCTGATAAGCTTAATAACATTATCATTAAACGAAGAAAGAAAATCTCAATATTGATACATATTTTTTAATCCTAAGCTTTCGGCTTACATAAGCCATTATCAAAGATGATAATTGCATTACCATATATTAAACAATCTTTGATAATGGCTTATATAAGCCGAAAGCTTAGATAGGATACAAAAATATGTATCAATATTGTGATTTACTTTCCTCTTTTAATGATAATGTTATTAAGCTTATCAGACGATATGAATAGAATTTACATAAAATAGACAAAACTTGTCTATATTATTTAATGAAACTTGCATATATATATATACAGCCTCTGACCTTATTTTTCTATTTTAGCGTAGATCTTTTAATTGGTTAATCTAGACCAGAGTTTCCCACCGGAGTTCCCCGGGAGCCTTAAAGTTACACAAAAATTCCCCAAGAGGCGAGATAAGCTAATGCACTTTTGACTTTTTATTTAATTTCATATACGTATTATTACTGTTTTTGTTCTGTTTACATTTATATTATATGTATATGATATTGGTTACTTATGTTTATTTTTTATGTTTGAGTTTAGAATTTTTTTGTGTGAATGAAAACTCCCTGATGAAGTATTATAAATGAACAGAATGTATTTTATTTAGCATTACCGAAAAATTTGACAAAGAAGTATTCATTTTTCCTTAAACCAATTATTCAAAAATATATACTATGATATTTACCACGTGAACTACGATGAAAATAAAATAAGAAAGATATGGTATATAATTTTGTTTTTGCACAGTGGTTCCTTGAGACAAGTAAGTTTTGCGAAAGGGGAAAAAGGTTGAGAAACGCTGATCTAGACATACCCACAAGTATATTTTTAATTTTGACCATATGCTCTACTTTTTAACTTCTGAAAAGAAGTAAGGATTTGTTTTTAAATTTCCCTAATAAATCATTTTTATCACAAGTTATCTACCATCGCCTGACGAAGTACAATCATAGTATTGAAACATGAAAACTTTTGTGTAGTGATGTATAATCTGGTCCGTCGATGTACTTCCTTCCTCTCTGTCGCGATACTGCTTTTTTAAATGCTTGTTCTTCTCTGCTTATATCGGTAGAGATAGGCTCAACGTAAACAGAATTTTAGACTCTCGATCTTCCGTTTCATTGGCCAAACGTTGAATCTTTAATTGTGATTTGGTGTTTTTGTTAATTTACTAAAACTACGTCGGCGTGTTGTTTCCTTTACAGTGTCTATCTATCTGCATTTTTCATCACGCCCTACCAACCAGTCTATATTAGTCTATTTATCTAATAATAATATTATAATAAAGATTTTATAATAATAATATATATATATGTGTTTATATATATATATATATATATATATGTGTGTGTGTGTGTGTGTGTGTATTTGTGTGAGAAAGAGAGTTTGGATCAAATTTGGATCAAATATCCATCGATCATATATCAAATATAGATCAAATACAGGTCAAATATAAATTGGTTTCCGACAGAATAAGATAAAGAATAAACAGGAAACGTTTATCAATCCAACATGTTTCACTTTTAGAGCTTCGTCAAAGACTGAGATATGGAGAAAAAAAAGAAAGAAATTCTGGTAGTTTTACTTTTGTGTTCTCTCGACTCTTGTTAAAACCAACATTATTATAATTTGTGACGTTCCTAATTCAAGGTGAGATGTCGCGTCCATCCAAATTTTCAAGAAACTGACGGATTCCAAGCCTTCCTGAAAAACCGGATAGATAGATAGATAGATAGATAGATAGATAGATAGACAGATAGATAGATAGATAATGAGCATATTGTGATAGATAGATAGATAGATAGATAGATAGATAGATAGATAGATAATGAGCATATTGTGATAGATAGATAGATAGACAGACAGACAGACAGATAGATAGATAGATAGATAGATAGATAGATAGATAGAGAGAGAGAGAGAGAGATAATGAGCATATTGTGATAGATAGATAGATAGAAACAGTGAGAGATTTACATTCAACGTTCCTTATCTATAATAAAAGCATGTCTGTCTATTTTAAGCCGTTCATATGTCTACAATTTGTACACTTGAATGAGTGATGAACTATAGAAGTTCATCCATCAATAACTGGTACACATTTATTGCTCGTTCATCGTTCAGCAAAGCAAGACTGGGAAAGACATTAACCCAGTATTGATCCGCTGCTTTTTTCACGCATCAAAAGACAATGAAGGGAGACAATTCATTTGCAAGTCTGCTCAGAAACAAAAACTAATGTATTAACTGGAGTAGCTTCGTGGTTACAAAGAGAAAAATCATTCAAGATTTGTTTATAAGAAAAAAAAGAGATTTGAATAAACGGACAGTTTGGAACAAGCAGATTGGCTGGTGTGTCGCACCTTTAAAAACCTAAAAGATATTTTCCTGCGCACGGACGGACGTAGCCAGGATTAAATCATTCGCTAACTTAGATAAATTCATGAATAATAATTACATTGGACATACAACTACATGCCTATAGTCCTAACGACCGTCATCTTCCCTTGTTATCCATATAAACTACCGTTTCTCATAACCCTCTACCTCGAGTGGCTTACTTAAAAAATAAAACAGAAGACTTACTTTACTAGGACCAGAGTTCCATTAAAACTCATTTAAATAAATTATATCTTTAATATATATATATATATATATATATATATATATATATATATATATATATATATAAATTATTAGGAGGATTTTGATAATTATATTTAATTAATTCATCGAGTCTGATAGAAACCTCAACTGAATGCAGAAAGCACTGAACGGCCGTTTCGTAGTCGTAGTCGTAGCTGCAGGGGGCAAGGTCCTATGGTTACAGAGAACCCAGTAGAGTTCCACCACGGAATATGTGACCGAGCGGCACTTTATTGAGTCTGATTTGCAATCTCTTCGTCACCGAGGCCCATTAGAACAGTTGGTATGATGTTTGCTTGACAACCTGTCAGGGTTTCAATTCTCGGTAGTGGATGCACACTGCTGATGAGTCCCAAATATAGGACGAAACGCCCGTCCAGTGCTTTCTGCATTCTGCTGAGGTTTCTATCAGACTCGATGAATTAATTAAATATATATATATATATTTATATAAAAGTGGACATTGAAGTCAACACTCAATTGTTTGCCATAGTCTATTCTGTCAGGTAGGTGGAAAGTGTTTAATTTATTCATTTGTATTGATTATTTTTACTTGTTTTTGCTTATATTTATTTTTATCAGAGCGAACGGTTATTTTAGCGGGGACGATTTGTTCATTTACTTATTTATTTGGATTAATTTTATTAGTTATTTATTTATTTATTTTGTATATTTTTATTTATTCTATTTGGTTTTCGATTTTTGAGTAACGTAGTGATTTTTTTATCAATATATAGCAGTTATAACTGTCCACCCGCCAAAATAACAGAATAGACTACGGCAAGCAATCTAAACATTGGACAAATAAATAGCTTTTATTATCTTCCCAGACCAAAACAAACTATTAAATAAGCGACCTAAGCAAATCTCCGCCAATTTTTTTACTACGTTAATAAAACATAAAAAATCGAAAAGAATGAATAATACAAAATGAAAATGAAAAACAAGTAAAATAAATTAACCCAAATAAATAAATAAACAAACAAGCCCCTCCCGAAAATAACCGACAGAATAGATTAACCACAATCCACCAATGACACACATATATAAATAGCCGAGGAAAAATCCAGCATTCGCAGCCTGACGATTGAGTCCAGTGTTGACTTCAATGTTTACTTTTATATTTATATTTATTAGGTTGGTGCAAAAATAATTTCGTTTTCTAACATATGTTACTATGTGAGAAAACGAAATTATTTTTGCACCAACCTAATACATATGCACTATCTCTGATTTTGAGCACTTTATCCCATAAATATAGCACACCTTAAAACTATATTTATTCATATATATATATATATGGCCACTTGTATTCGAGGATACCCGTCAACTAGGGTTTGTTCAACATCAACAGAGCTCACCCGGGGTTTATACTGCAACTATGCTGAGCAGACTATAGTTATAGTTTCTTGGAGGGAGCATGTTATCTAGAATGATCAACAATTTGAACAAGACCAGCACGCTCGTATCGGCGCGTGGCCAGCTATATATATATATATATATATATATATATATATATATATATATATATATATATATATGTAGCTGGCCATACACACACACACACACACATATATATATATATATATATATATATATGTATATAGCTGGCCACTCGTATTCAAGGATACCCGTCTGCTAGGGCGGCTAGCTAATCCCTATTGCAGACGCTTGCTCGGGCGCATTTGTGCGTTTGTTCAACACTCACTGTGTGTTATGTTGCAACTATGATCTAGCGTGATCAACAATTTGAAGAAGCCCTCATCTAAGGGACTGTTAGAGTAAAAGTGGCAGTTACATTTAACTATTTCAATGGTAAAAAGGTGGGACCTAGTTCCTAATCTAGTAGCATGTTTGCTTTCTGACCATGACACCTGGGTTCGAATCTCATCGGAGTGAGTTCCTAATCTAGTTGCATGCTTAAATTCATGCAGTCAAGGCGCCAAGAAAAAAATCTCAAAAGAATAGTTGCCATGGAAACATTTTTAGAAAAGAGAGAGGGAAGCCACATCACTCTGTAAGAAAACGACTGGAGTCAAAATGCCTAGACTGAGTCGATTATATTGCAGATCCTTCTTTGGATTAAATATAATGTAAGACTTAATAATAAAATAAGAAACCAACACTTAATAATATTAATTATGAGCACTGCCACAATGTGCTGTGATCTGGAATTAAGAAAAATTCTATTGCTAAAAAGATTACCATCACAATCTACATATTAAGAAAGACAAGAAATGCTAGATAATGTGCAATTGATTAGCCGAAAGCGTTCGGACCCAAAGATCATTTGGATACTCTATGGGCCAAAAAGAAATCAATTATAAGTATGCAAGAAAAATATAATAAAAAAACGTAATCACAGTGCCTTGTAAGTCACCTTCAGAGAAACCGAAGACCAACGAAAATTCTTGCTTAAAATATTTTGACTAATTGTTTTATGTTTCAAACCATTTTAAAAAGATATGAATAGCTAGGAAAATATATGTAAATAGTTACAAAGAGAGATAGATAGATAGATAGATAGATAGATAGATAGATAGATAGATAGATAGATACTGTAACAAAGGAGAAGAAAGTACATCGACGGATTAGGAACGGTACATATTTCCTTCACCTCGACACCGTAAAATTCCACTCACTACTGACGGATGAGGAATTTGACACGAGAACTAATTCCCCACCGATAGATAATTGGATTTATTTGTAAGTATGGGATACGCATACTAAAACCAAATATGCTTCCAAAAAAAACTTACGCGTGTGATTCATGACGTATTCTTGTCGTTTCCACCACGGAGTAATTGCTCTGAAGGAGACTCGACCATTTTTTCTTTTCCACAGCGTCTAATAAATAGTTGTTATTGTTTGTTCTATAAGTCCAGCTTTGTGCTTATCGTGTTTTTGTAGTTAGAGGCGTTGCTAACTTAAGCCCGACGAAACAAATCGTAGCTATCACACACTCTACAAGGGGATAATTAAATAAAGGCGAATGCTGGAATAACGGTGGATAGGTTGGGAAAAAAATCAAAAATTTGAATAGCCCGGCAGTTCCATCTGCAATGAAGTGGTTGTGCCGATTAAACGGTAACAGGTAACTTGAAGCATCATTGATTAATATTTTATTTATTTCAACATTTTGTTACTTACTCTCGTGCTTACATTCATCAGTTGTGATATCTGAGAAACTACCCTACACTACCTGTGGTTAGCGTTTATATAACTGCGTGTGTTGTTATTTTGTACGATTTCTTACACATCCTTATGGGTCTTTTTTCCTATTAAGTCATTTTAATCCAGTCTCCAGTCTATCTTTGAGTCAATTTAAGGACTAGGATTTTTCAAGATTCTTGTCTCGAGCCTGCCTTTGAACTGTCAAACATAAAATTTTGTTAGTGATTTTAGATAATCATAAAAGTAGACTTCTTTGAAAAATTGACCACCCAAAAGCTGAATGGGTGGTCTCCTTTTAAGGGACCCAAGTGGACGGCTAGGGGTGGTGGGACCCCAGCCGTTGTCCATATAATGAGCAGTCAGGCAGAAAATCGGGAGTCAGAGAGTGAGAGAAGAACCATCAGTGAGTGAGTCAGCAGTCACCGAGACTACGGGCCATGGATAGCAGCAGAAGAAAGGTATTAAGTCGATTAAGAGAAAAGTCGTACTGATTGCTAATTCCCAATCATTGTCTTGAAAAGCCATTGTCTTTATTCTTTGTTGAATTTGACCACGGCATGTGGGACAAATCTGAGAACATAGCGAGCCGGGTGTATATATGCATACAACCGATTTTGAATGACATCACAGCTTGTGTAGTGACGTGCGAGAGGAATCGTCACAATTTCGACGCCCGTAAAACGTATTTTTCCCATTCGGCGACGAGAAGCAGTCATTGTATTTATGTGAACTTTATTTTAAATTAATTTCTTCATATTTTCTCCAGATAGCACGTGGACAAATTCTAATGTCATGTTTATAACTGTTTATTCCCTTCTGGACACCTTCAAATTAGCGTTGGCCGAATCGATGGTATGTGGTTTCTGGTCTTTCTTTGAACATTCGATATTCTTGCCTATTCCGATTACACAACCATTTACTCTTGTCTTAGAAGTCCGACAGACCCAACATAATAAACCTGGCAACAGGTGAAAAGGATCTCCAATCAGTGGTTAACTGAGGCAACAAAACTGCTTTCATTGAACCTTCTCTGTCTGTTATCAGCATGGCTGATGCTAAACTCCAGAAGAGCAACACTTTACCGCTCTTAGCCTCACGTTTTCCACTGGCTGGAGCGAATATATCGAATGAAAAGCTGTATCTACTGCAAGAAAAGTTAGTTCGCTTTGTCCTAATAGAAACTTTTTCTCGGAGGAGGAGGGTTCTTCTCTCACTCTCTGACTCCCGATTTTCTGCCTGACTGCTCATTATAACGGCTGGGGTCCCACCAACCCTATCCGTCCACTTGGGTCCCTCGTCTTACACATTTATAAATCCACCATTCATCCGTGCATGGAATACTGCTCCTATATCTAGTCTGGTTTTCCTGTTGTATATCCCAAGATTCTTGACAAAATCTAAAGAAGAGTCTATAATGCAATCGATCCTGATTTGTTCTTTTATTGTCCTTTTTCAAGACTTAGTTTATCATCGTTTGTCTCTGACGGTGAATAATTTTGTATTTCGCCGCTATGAATTATGAGAATTATGAGCAAAACCCAAGTGGAATGGTAGGAAATTGCGGTTCTAATTAATTTATCACCTCAATAATAGTTTCATTGAGATAACCAGCAAAGAAAGAATTTAGAACGGCTATAATAAATCAATTGCTAGGTCTACTCTCAGGAAAGTTGACTCAGTCTGTCGCACTAGACAATTTCTCTCGCCGGAATCCATCTTACACATTTATAAATTTTTCATACGTGCATCGAATACTGTTGCCATATCTGGTCTGGTCCTCCTGCTGTAGATCTCGAGATTCCTGACAAAATTCAAAGAAGGATCTGTAATATAATCGATCCTGGCCAGACATCTCGACTTCAGCGACGTGTCTTCCCTCTGTCTTTTCTATAAATATTTTCATGGTAACTGTTGTGGTGAGCTTTTTTTTACTGGTGACTAGTCTACTTGAATTTAAACGTTCTACTAGATTGGCAATTAGGTCTCACCGTTTTACTGTTGAACTAGTTAGATGCAACCTCCACTTCTGCTCTGTTTCTTTTCTTGCATTTCCCAAATGTGTAACTCCCTTCCGAAAAACCTAAAATCTTCAAAAATGTAAATGTAACGCCAATCGTCATCTTCTGTACTCTTGAACACATTTGCTTCTTTGTGTTTTCTTCAATCCTCCCCAATGGAGTATTCTTTCCAGTCCTGGGTATAACGATAAACTACATCCAGCAGCAAGGCCTCTGATCGGGAGATTGGTGGTTTTGAGGCGGGTGGAACCGCCGTTTAATTGTTATTGTTGCTTCTAGGTCCACCCTGACCCCCCCAGGTTGGTAGCACCTTTTACAGTCCCGGGGATGGGCGAATTCTGAACAAAAACAAAATATTACGAATAAATTAAAATACATTCTATAGTAAAAAAATACCAGCAATATATGTATGTGTGTGTGTGTGTCTATGCAGCAATCCTTTCTTCATACACATTTCATTGAATACAACAGACAAGGTGGTTTTATTTAGTTTTTTATACATTTTCTCATGCGATCTAATAATTTTTTCTTTTCAGATGACAAATTATATAAAAACTGTCCTAATGTTCGTTTTATAAAACATACATAGAACAAACTATTTCTTATTTAACAGTTAAAAAATGTAATCCTTGAAAATGGCTAAATGTATAAAAAAACTAAATAAAAGCACCTGGTCTGTCGTATTCAATGAAATATATATATATATATATATATATATATATATATATATATATATATATATATATATATATATATATATATAAACAATGACTAACAATACCTATTTATAACAAAATGTCTAACAATACATTTTATCTGTGGCTGAAGGGATGCAACTGCCTTTAAAACATTTAGATTTCGGCATTAAATAACCCAGAATGGTTGCGATGCCAATAAATATGATCAACCAACCAAACAACCCATATGAAAGAATTCTTTCATGATATTAATTCATATTGTTATGGTCCGGTTCCTTGTACCACGGTGATAGTCCAAGGTAGAACCAATAAAGAAGAACTCGAATACGGATATGGAATAACACAGATATATTACAAACAGGAATATATACAGAGAGGTAGAAAGTGTTAGTACGAACAATCAGGTTTAGTAGTAATTGTCTGAACGCCACTGTTTCGGACTGCCTCTGACTCGACTGACTGACTCACTCTGACTGACTGACAGACTTCTGACGAACTTCACTCCAGACTGAACTCCCTGCTTCCTCTTGAGGTGCAGTATTTGTTACGTATGGAATAGTCCATTATGTTATTATGGGTAAGGTCCCATAACACATAATATCCGACAATTTCGTAAATCAAACCCTATTCCAAAATATAACTTCAACAAAACATAAAACATACCTATTTGAAAATTTTTTAGGTCAGGGAGAACAAAAGACACTCACCGTGTTACTGGCCCTTAGAACCTGCTGATATTTTTTTATGAACTGTGATTGGACGGTTCAAAGGTGTACTCTCCCCCTCTGAAAGGGACGGGAGAACTGTGACTCGACCTTAGCGGCAGTTGGATACGAGACCACTTAGAGAGAAGAGGTCGTTTTTTCTCTTCCTGATGAAAAGGCAGGCAGCGTTTGCCCATAAGTAAGGATGCATGGGTAACAAAGTTGCTGAGAGCAAGTTTCCCCTTCTGAAAAAGTTTTGAGAAGTCCTCTAGAAGAAGCCCCAGAAAAGAACGTTAAAAAGAAGTCCGTAAGTGGGGTTTGAAGCCTAAGCCGTTTGAGGAGAAGATGACGGAGCGCACACGTGCGTCTTCAAAAAGTATTTGGCCACGTGTTTATGCAAATTTTCACCTTCTAGCGGCCGTAAAAGAAAGGCGTAATTTCCAGGCGGACCGAAGGAAAATAAGTGAAGAAAGAAAGTAGTTTTCGTCACCAAGAAGAGAACTTTGTCTACACAAGAGAAAGACAGAGAAAAAAGATAAACACTTTTGAACCTTGAAATGACTGAAAGTGTAATTGAAGAGCTAAGGCTCTTCCCCCCTTTTTTATTCTTATCATTGACACAGCAGGGGGGTGCATTCATTTTTTTTTTTTGTGCATTGTAATTTTTAAGTTTGTTTTCGGCTACGTTTTTACGTTGTGTTAGTCAGAGAATAGGTTGTCCTATTCCCAGCAAAAAGGGACGAATTTTTTGCAAGAACCCTTATTTAGTTGGTAAGAAATAAATATTTTTTCTTTGTAATTGAATCTGATTTTCTTTTTTATTTATTTTATTTTTCGTTATTAATTCGGGCAATAGAGAAAATACTGTTGCAGCAGGTTTTACTTTCTTAAAGAAAATAAAATTTCCGAAACCTATCACCTATGTCTGCACACACATGTATATACACAAAACCCGAGTATCATCTACCATGTATTCAATTGTGAAAGCAGAATAACATATATATTTATTACTTCCAAGCTCCCAAGAAAATTAAATGGGATAAGAATACAGATTATGAGAGTAAATAGGAAAGATATCGGTTGACCCCTGGCATGAAAAGGTTAATATTGTAATGATCGGGGAAGCATCCTCTCGGGAGTCTGTTCAACAAAGTCGTGATTTTTGGGATGAAGCTTTTCGAATAGAACTTCCTTCTTACTATAACGGAAGTGAGCTTGGAAGAAAGATTTGTTATCCCATTTTTATTTCCTCCATTATATGCATTATTATATACATGAGGTCGACATATACACGAGTATATACGATAAGTACTTTAAAAATAATAAACAATTCTAAACATAACTCTTATTATATAAAAGCTGAGAGCTATGGTCGAAATATTTATTCTCACATTTATATTTCCTCCATTATAGGCATTATTATATACACGAGGTCGACTTATACACGAGTATGTACGGTAAATACTTAAAAAATAATAAACAATACTAGACATAACTCTTATTATTATGAACCATACCCGTATAACAGCTGACAGCTATGATCGAAATAATGTATTCTCTTATTTATATTTCCTTCATTACAGGCATTATTATATACATGAGGTCGACATATACACGAGTATATAGGATAAGTACTTTAAAAATAATAAACAATTCTAAACATAACTCTTATTATATAACAGCTGAGAGCTATGGTTGAAATATTTATTCTCACATTTATATTTCCTCCATTATAGGCAGTATTATGTCTATGCTATAATAACACCGCAATTTACCGACGCAACGGAATGGCTGAAAGGAATGACAAACATACTATTGTTTTCAGAGAGAGTTTTATAATGCTACATCGTGCACAAAGTTAGCTATATACACGTGTCACACGCAGAGAAGTTATAACATATATGCAACAACAAACAGTGTGTAAAAAAAAAGGAAGAAACTTGCCAGTAATATTACCCGAAGGGAAAACTTGAGTTACGGCGGTTTCTCTATAAACCTTATTAGCCCATGTAGTTTTTCCAGTAAGACCTATCGCTGTGGACTAAGGACGTCCTTCTCTGGGTCTACATCGTAACTGGTTTTCGTCACTCTATCCCCTGATGTCATTCGCCGGCTATCAAATGACCCATGTGTCTATCTTAACTAAAAGCGAGAGAATCGCGGTTTGTATCCCTACATTACAAATGGAATATGGAGAGAAGTAAAATAATTTGTCCAATGTGGATCTCAGCTGCAAAGGTCTGAACAAGTGGAACTTCTGAACATTTGCCATCTAAATAGCGATAGAATGGTTTACAACATTCTTTCTTGTGGAGGTATGAGTGATATTGTCGGTCTAGAAAATCTAAAATAAAAAAAAATATTTGTAACTAGCAGTAGAGCCCGGCGTTGCCCGGGGATGTAACAGTAAGAGATAAATCAAGTATCGACCATCATAAAGAATGAAAAATAAAATTGACAAAGATTATTGTTTAAGGTTGACGGACATGCATGTCTTAATTATTTTTTTTTTTTGTTTTTTTTTACGAATTGGTCAAACCCAAACTCAAACAAAAACATTGTTTTCAATCGTTATGAGTCTACCGATTGAATAGAATTTTATTATAAACAATTGTCTTGTAAATGAAATTTTTAAAGCATTCTGAATGTAAAAATAAAGAAAAAAGTGTGCAAGACAATAAGAAACACTACCTGCCAAAAAAAAAATTGAAGTTTTGTTGAAATCGGTTGAAAAATGTAAGAAATCCTGTCCCATATATAAACGAACACAGAGACACACTCACAAACAACCTGGGTTTTATAAGTATAACTCGATATGAGTTGTCCCCCTTTAATTAATGCCTCTTAATCGTGTTTTCAAATTGATTTTGTGCACAAACAATTGTGTTTTTCCAATTTTTGGTGCTGTCAGAACCACCACAAGGTAATTTTACGTAGTTCTGTGAAGTTTTGTTGAAATCGGTTGAAAAATGTAGGAAATCCGATCCAATATATAAACGAACAGACACACACAACCTGGGTTTTAGAATAAGTAAGATTAGAATTAATGTTTTTTTTCCTTTTGAATTAGATGCGAATTTTAATTTTTTTTTTCTTCATCCAATTTAATCAATACCGCTTAATCCCCTCCTCTCGCAGGGATCAAACCTATATGAGTTATCTTCACTTTTTTTTTTGTTTACAGAACAAATGACGTTGACTATTTCTTCAAATGCTCGAAATTGTTTTTTGTTTTCTTTTTCTGCAGGCGAAATTCTAAGAATTTCTAAAACAGCAAAAAAATTGATGGAACTGAATCTAAAGTCATTACATCCAGTTGCATGTTTGAAGAATCCAATCAACTAAAGTTTAATCAACCAATTTCTTTTTCAATTAACTAAAAAATATTTTTCAGGCCCAGAAGGAACTACGTTTCTTTCTTATTGTCAAAGATATCTATTAAAAAAAGAAGAATTTAAGTGGTATTCAAATAGAATTCAGAAATACGATCCATCGCTAAAGATGCTAAAAAAAATGTCCGGTTCTTTGTATCGCTCCAAAAAGTACCTTACTACTTCTGTCATGGTCTATCTTTACAAGATGCGGATCAAACCAAAAATCGAGCTGCCCAGTTCTCCCTTTCTAGCCATGACAAAATTCAAAAGAGTTTGCGCGGCCTTGTGGGTGATGAATTGTTTTCCACCAACAAATAATATTGCTAGCCTCGCGCTACTCTATCGCTATTTTCATTGCTGATGTTCGGGCAGCTACAATTTTGATTCCATCCGTTCAGGCGTTCGCAACTAGGACCCCACGAATACTATCCCTATTCTCTTCATATTCCATTAGTAAGGAAGAAGTTTCACTCAGACAAATTCTCCGCAGAACGATTGAATTATGGAACAGACTCCCGGGGAAATGTTTCCCCGATTTCTACAATCTTAACTGGTTCAATTCTAGAGTCAAATGTGATCTATAGTACATATCCTCATAATATAAACCCCTTTGCTCTCTCTCTCTCTCTCTGCCATTCTTTCTCTTACTTTTTCTCTCTCTCTCTGCCATTCTTTCTCTCACTTTCTCTCTCTCTCTCTCTCTGTCATTCTTTCTCTCACTTTCTCTCTCTCTCTGCCATTCTTTCTCTCACTTTCTCTCTCTCTCTCTGCCATTCTTTCTTTCACTTTCTCTCTCTCACTCTCTCTGCCAGTCTTTCTCTCACTTTCTCTCTCTCTCTCTCTCTCTGCCATTCTTTCTCTCACTTTCTCTCTCTCTCTGCCATTCTTTCTCTCTCTCTCTCTCTGCCATTCTTTCTCTCACTTTCTCTCTCTCTGCCATTCTTTCTCTCACTTTCTCTCTCTCTCTCTCTCTCTTTCAGTACGCCCTTACAATAATACCATTTAACAATAACACCATTTAGTAACACTCTACCTTAACTGTCTCTTCAGCCTTGTATTAAATTTGAATTTGGAATATTTTAAAAGAAACTCTGAAGACTTGACAACCGATTAATTTCCTTTCTTTCACTATAGGGTCAGTTTTAGACCCACTGGAATGAGAGGGTATAATGGATTTCCATTTTCTCCTCAGATTAGGTCATTTGCAGTGGTGTGCAGTAATATGAATCTATTTTCGGGATGTATGATGAAATTTGTTTGGTCTTGAAAAATATTGCGTCATCCATAATTGCATCAGATTTTCAGACACTATTGTCTCCATTGTCGATTAGTTGTCCTCCATTGTTTGCGATGGACGTTACTCCAAGGAAGTGTACGAAAGTGTAAGCCTTACCAGAGAGCAAATCAAAGTACTATAGACTGGCCCGGAAACTCTAGCAATTTAAATCCAATCGAGAATCTGTGATCAATCTTTAAGGAACGACTTGAACGAATGGACACACGAAGTATAACATATACACTGGATCATGTTTCATTGGAAAAATATGAAAATAAGTAAATAATAACGGAATTATTCGTTTTGTTTCAATAAATTTGCACAATGGTGTAAGATAATTTTTGATAAATTATGTTTATTTTTTGTTATTCGGCTTACAACCATATCTTGGTTGTTATAGACAAAATATATCAGACGTTGTCGGGTACTTAGACGTGCTATAATGGTTTAGCAAGCTTGTCTCGCTACATCAATTACGGCTAAATAGCGAGTTCGATTCGCACTGAATTCCCGGTTACCATTTTGTTTAAGCATTTATCTGTTTTCTGTCTGAATTTCTGGGAAGAGGAGTTTTCATTATTCACATTATTTACATTCGGATTACGTTTCGGTTGTAAGCCTTCTGGCCTTCCTCAGGCGTATGTCGACCAAAATGAAATTCTGAATAGAACATTTTATACTTTGGTCTTGTGCCACATCTAAGCTTCGCTTAGTTAAATTACACGGACACTTTTATGTGGTGTAATGGTTTGCAAGCGTGTCTCACGAGATCACTTACGACTGAATAGTGAGTTCGATCCTCACTGGGTGCTCCACACTTACGCTTTGTGCCACATCTAAGCTGCGCTCAGAAAATTACTTAAAGTTCGGATCTCCCTATGTGCTCCTTACTTTCGGCCTTCTGACAAAACTTAGCATTGCTTTGTAAATTACCATGGGCATTACCACGTGGTATGATGGTTAATAAGATTCTCTCGAGGGATCAATTACAACTAAATAATGAGTTCGATCCTCACATTCCACTCTTTCGGCCTTGTGCCATATCTAAGTTACGATTAGATCAGCAGGGAAATCCGACATGGTGATCTTGCTAGATCAATTACAATTGAATAGTGAGTTAGATCTTTATTAGGTGCACCATACTTTCGATAAGCTAGGCTTATAAAATCACCAGGGACACACCGACGTGGTGTAATGGTTAGCAAGCGTGTCTCGATGGATCACTTACGACTGAATAGTGAGTTCGATACTCACTGGGTGCACCATACTTTCGGTCTTGCGCTACATCTAATCTACGCTTAGAAAACCGCCATTTCGTATGTTTTAGCTCTAGGCCGAGTAGTGTTAAAAATTCGATACTCGACTTCAGTGAAAGAAACAAGTGACGTCTCAAAGTCGAATATCCTCTTGCCTCGACGGCGGAATGAGAAAAATCTGTTCCAGTGAATTGAATAAAGTGTTCGCTCTGAAATTCCTAGAAAGTTCACAATTCTGACACACAGAGAAGTACGGAGGGTACAGCGACTAAAACTGTGTAACTATAACAAACAAGATGAGGATCCTAATCCGTGTAAATCAATGTCACGTGGTGTTTTATAAAAAATTCAATAATTTCTTTTTTTTCTTTTTCATTATTCCTTTATCATTTTTCTATTTCTTTTTTCTCTCGCTTTCTTTTTTCTTTTTTTATTCTTTTCTCTTTTGCTTTTCTTTCTTTTTAGTTTTATCCTTTCCTTTCTCTCTCTCTCTATCTCTCTCTCTTTCTCTCTCTCTCTCTCTCTTTCTTTTTTCCATGTAAAAGAATCCGATGTTCATCACGTGACCAGCTGATTAAGGTTCCTTAGAATGGCTGAACAAATCTTCCTATAGAATGAAAAGAGGAAGGGAAAGATTACAACCGAGCTTTTATAGTCCTGAAACAGTTTCACCTAACGGGAGTCTTGGCTGACCAAGTAGGTTTAATCTCCACAGAGGCAAAACCTATTCCAAAATTAACCTGTTGTAGCCGATTTAAAAAATGCTTAATACATAAATTCTATAGCAATTTTGAAACAGTTTCTTTAAAAACAAAATATATTACCGGTACTACAGTTTCCTCTTTCAAAACTTCAGGCTTGTTTAGTTATTTCTATATCTCAATCCTTTTTGTAATTGATATCATAAATTCTTTAAATTTAATTTTGAATTCCCGGTTACCATTTTGTTTATTTAGGTATTTATTAACTTTCTCTTTGAATTTCTGAGAAGAAGAATTATCTTTATTCACATTTTTTTATTCGGACGATGTTTCGGTCGTAATCCATCTGGTCTTCCTCAGGCGTATGTCGATCAGAATGAAATTCTGAATTGAACACTTTATTTAATTTACGGGGGTAAATTGTTCTCGTTCCACTTCCCATGTCTTCTAGAGATATCTCCTCTAGTTCTTCGCCTAAACTGTTTTTTTTTCTATCGTTTCACCTTACGTAAGGACACTAAGAGGCAAGCGGGTTACCTGCCGTAGAACAGAAGGAGAAGAATTTATTGAGGAGAAAACACAATAAAAGAACAAGATTCAGGAAACCAGAAGATAGCGATTAACGTTGCATTTAAATTTTTGAAGATTGTAGGTGGCAGGGAATGAAGAATCTTGAAGGGAGTTCCAGTGGCGAGAAGTGCGAGAAAAGAAACTATTAGAATAGAATTTACGGTTATATCTAGCTATTTCAACAGTAAACGAAGAGACCTAGTACTACGTTTAAATTCACGTGGTCATGGTACCATGGAGAAAAGTTTGTTCATTGTATGGCGCTAAACAATCTCTTCTAGCCAGGATTATATCTTACACGTTTACAGGTCTACAATTCATCCTTGTTTTGAATCCTGTTGACACATCTGGCCTGGTGCTCCTATTATATCTTTAGAGATTCACGATAAAGTCCAATGAAGAATCTGAAATCTGTAGCTTCCCTGTGCCATTTCTACAAATATTTCCATGGTAATTGTTCTGATAAACTTTCCTCTTTAGTACCTAGACTTTATGAATTTAAGCGTAGTACTAAATTGGCAGCAAGATTTCATCATCTTACAGTTGAACTGGTGATATGTAACCGTAAGTTTTATGCTAATAGTTTTTTTCTGTCACACATTTCGCTTGTAGAACTCTGTTTGGGCCGTTTGTTGATCTTCAAAAATTTGTGTAATATCAATCGTTAACTTGTCTTCTTGTTTCCTTTTCTTTTATTTTTCTCTCTCCTTAATAGTGTTTTCCTTTTCTTATATTCTCTAACATTCAGTAAGCCCTTTCGTCTTAGTTGCTTTATTGCCTTGCTTGGGGGGAAATGATAAAAAAAAGAGCAACTTTCTCTACCAAATATTCCAAGAATTTAGACATCAAATAAATTTTCCTAAAACAGAAAACATGATCTGGTATTGGAATGAAAGTAATGATAGCGACAATTCTGATTCCTTTCAAAAAATTCAGAATGTTAAATTGAAAGATTTTAAACATTAAATACCTAAATAAATTGCTGAATTCTAAACAGATTAAATACCTAAAAAAGTGAATAAATTCTAAACACATTAAATACCTAAACAAATTTATAAATGCTAAACACAACAAATGCCTAAATAAATTGATAAATTATAAATAGATTAAATACTAAAAAATTGATAAATTTTAAACGCATTAAATACCTCAATTGATGAATTCTAAACATATTAAATACATAAAAAGTTGATAAATTCTAAACGCATTAAATACCTAAATAAATTTATAAATGCTAAACACAACAAATGCCTAAATAAATTAAAAAATTATAAACAGATTAAATTCCACAAGAAATTGATAATTCTAAACACAATAAATACCTCAGTAAATTGATAAATTATAAGCGCATTAAATACCTAAATAAATTGATAATTTCTAAACACATTAAATACCTAAATCAATTGATAATTTCTAAACACATTAAATACCTAAATAATTGTTAAATTCTAGACAGAGTAAATCCCACAATAAATTGTACAATAAATTTAATTGTACAAACATTAAATATTTAAATAAATTGATAAATCCTACACAAATTAAATACCTAACTAAATTGATAAATTCTACACACGTTAACTACCTAAATAAATTTAGTATTGCAGGTAAAGAAATTGAGCACAGGATGGGTTGATTTGGTGGAACCTTTGACCTGAAAACTAGTGCCATCTTTTTAAATAGTCTCGTCATAATATGTGGCTATCCATTAGGATATCACTCATGCCGTCGAACATATCCAGAAATACCTAAAGAGTGACTTGTATACAACCATTTTCTAATATCATTACCATTACTATTTTGTTTATTCTTACCATTCATTTTACCATTACCATTACTATTCATTTTACCATTACTACTAATTTCATCATTACCATTCATTTACCATTACCGTTACCATTCATTTCATTTTTACCATTGGCATTTAGTTTACTATTACCATTCATTTTACCATTACCATTACTGTTCATTTTACCTTTATAATTCATTTCACCGTTACCATTGATTTATCATTACCTTTACCACTCATTTAATCATTACCATTGTCATTCATTTTGACACTGCCATTCATTTTACCTTTGCAGTTCATTTTACCATTAATAGTATAATTAATTCTATCATTACCATTGATTTACCATTAGCGTTACCATTCATTTTATCCTTACCATTAGCATTCATTTACCATTAGCGTTACCATTATATTACAATTCATTTCACCGTTAACATAAATTTTATCATTAGATTTCATTTTACCATTACCATTCATTTACCATTATCGTTACCATTCATTTCATCTTTACCATTAATATTCATTTTACCATTACCATTACAATTCATTTTACCATTACAACTCATTTTACCATTATTATTCTTCACATGTTGTTTGTATTCAATCTTTATCATACTGTTTCTAAATGGCTATGATGAATGAGGTGTGTGACATGAAAGAAAGCGGTAGAAAGTGCAGATTTTAGGGATAAGGAAGAAACGTAACGATTGACCCTTGAATTGATGAGATTAAAATTGTCGTGTTCAGGGAAGCATCTACGTGGGTGCCTCTTTCTCAAAGTAACAATTCTTAGGGGAAAAAACTGAGTGGAACTTTCCTCTGATATTTGGAATACGGGGGAAATGAAGGTGATTTGATTCCGTGGAAGAAGCATGGCACATCCTAGCTGTAAAACTCTAGCAGGACTAAAAACTGGAAGTGATCTGAACATCTGCCACGGAAATAACGATAGAGTAGCGATAGGCTTGCAACATCTGTGAGGGAAAGAGGCTGCAGTGTGGGAAATTTGTCTTCCCTCCGCCATCACCACCACCACCTGACCGCGTAAATACTTTTGAAATTTATTAAGGCGAAAAAGTGATGATTGTGCAATTCCAGTCCGGATATGGCTACAATACGCCATTTTGGGTCTAATATACTATTCTTTTTATGTTCGGTGTCCCTTCAGGAAGTAAGCGGTCATGGCTCTTCACGTCCCTTGTAGCTCTCAATGTTTCGTCCCCCTGCCACCTGCCCCAGGTCACGTTCTGTCATCCACTTGCTTAAGCCCGCCAGATATATCATGCGTTGCTTTCCCTTATCTCTCTTTCTCTCTATTCAACCTGTGAGTATCCGATTCTCCAGGCCCTCTTTTCTCATTACGTGTCCCAGAAATTTCAGCCGCCTCTTCCTGATGTTAAGTGTAAGCTTCCTCCTTGTTTGCATCCTCTCCAAAACCTCATCGTTGCACACATGTTCGGTCATTGATATCCTTAGCATCCTTCTGTAGAACCATACCTCCATTGCCTCGAGTCACTTCTTCATCTTTGAAGAGACCGTCCAACATTCGCTGTTCTTGTTAAAAACACGACAGAAAGAGTTTCCAGAAGTGATAGAATGTTTCGACAATTGTTCAAGCATCTTCAGCAATGGGTTGTAAATACGAGTTCTCTTTTAGGTTCAGAAATTAAACTGATTTTACAATAATGTTCACTATGTACAAGGCTCAAGAGCCACTCGAGGTAACAGGAACATTTTATGGGGATATGTGGAGAAGATAACGGTTAATCCTAGATTTGAACAAATTAAGATTGTAGTGATTGGGGAAGAGAGAGGCTTTTACATTAACAAGTACTTCCATAAAAATTATAGATTTTTATAGGCATTAGATACAGGAATCCATTAATAAAAAATAATCAATAATCAATCTATGTGGATCGATATTAATCAGTTTTCGATATTTGGTAAGAATTGGCTGTGATATGAAGATACTATCACATAAGATGATTGTTATTATTAGTCGGAAAATTGATGATTATTATTACTATCCGGTCAGTCTGGGGAAAAATGCATACAAGAATTCTACATTTGAAAAAATATACATGCATCTATATATATATATATCAGTACGTGAGAATATAATATATAGATATCTGTTTATCTCACAAGATAAATGTAGCACCCTGCCTGGTCAAAAATTCAGTCCTTTGGTTATGTGGCTGGATTGACCTCTGCAGAGCGCAGGCCTGGGCGATGGTATATGGAGGCCATGCGCTGCTCACACTACGTGGATTCCATTCAAATGAATACAGAGCATTACATTCAGAGCCGGCTTAGCTGCAGTAGTTGCCGGAAAGTTGTCAATTTCGACAGCCAGCCTCCTCCGGGTTTTCTATCTGAATTTCTGTGTTTGGGTGGATATGGCCGCATGGCAGTGGCGGTTGAAAATCAGACTTTTAACTCCTCGAGATGGACTGGCTTCCAGTGCTGTCGAGCTCCATCTGCCCACTGCTGCTAAGTGAGGCGTTTTCATCCATTTTCCTGCTTTGGAATTGGACAGTTGTCAGAGGCTATTTGAGATGTATGTCACGGAAACATTTTATAGACAGTTGAATCTTGTCCACACTATTACCCCCGGCTATTTTGTTTCATTTCGTTTTCAGTTGCCAACATGAACTGGATTGTCGTGCATCGCGCTTTTATTGTGGAAAATTTTATCAAGAACGAATCAGTAACTGCAATTCAAAGAGCCCCCCGTTTACACTTCAGACCTTCGTTGTCATGATACCGTACCTCGTCGAAACACGATTTTGTTATGGGTCAGCATTGAAACGAAAATGAGCCGGCCGACCTCGGGCCACCAGAACTCCGGAAAATGTGGTAGCGATAAAAGCTTCAGTTAAACAATCTCCACGATTTTCTGTCCGAAAACACGCTGATTTAATTATTAAAACGAAACGCAAAGCAATGGCATTATATGTATATTTCGAAAATGAAAACGCATTTTTCGTTCTTTACCCTATTTCGCTTTTATTAAACCTACAAATGTGTCAGATCATTTTGCCGCGCCCTAGATATGCATTTAGAGAATCTTAATAAAATCCAAAGAAAAATCTGCAATGTTATTGGATTTGACCTAGCATCTCAGTTTCAGTCCGTTTTCCCACCGCCGTAACTCAGCTTCCTCGAGCATTTTCTATAAATACTTTTTCATTTCTGATGAACTTTCCTCTTTGATACCTAGGCTTTATGAATTTAAGTGCAGTACTAGATTGGCGGCTAGGTCTCATCATTTTACAGTTGAAATGGCTAGATGTAACCATAAGTTCTGTGCTAACAGTTTCTTAATCTGATAAGTATGTTCATGGTAATTATTCTGATGAGCTATCCTCTTTGGTACCTAGACTTTATGAATTTAAGAGCAGTGCTAGATTGGCAGCTAGGTCTCATCATTTTACAGTTGAAATGGCTAGATGTAACCATAAGTTCTATGCTAACAGTTTCTTAATCTGATAAGTATGTTCATGGTAATTGTTCTGATGAGCTATCCTCTTTGGTACCTAGACTTTATGAATTTAAGTGCATTACTAGATTGGCAGATAGGTCTCATCATTTTACAGTTGAAATGGCTAGATGTAACCATAAGTTCTATGCTAACAGTTTCTTAATCTGATAAGTATGTTCGTGGTAATTGTTCTGATGATCTTTGGTACCTAGACTTTATGAATTTAAGTGCAGTACTAGATTGGCAGTTAGGTCTCATCATTTTACAGTTGAAATGGCTAGATGTAACCATAAGTTCTATGCTAACAGTTTCTTAATCTGATAAGTATGTTGATGGTAATTGTTCTGATGAGCTATCCTCTTTGGTACCTAGACTTTATGAATTTAAGAGCAGTAGTAGTTTGGCCGCAAGGTCTCATCATTTTACAGTAGAAATGGCTAGATGCAACGATAAGTTCTATGCTAAAAGATTCTTCTATCGCACTTGATGTTTGTGGTATTCTCTTCCGGCTTATTCCTGCCCAACTTTCATCTTCAAACATTTCGATGCAATGTCACTCATTATATTCTTAATTCTTGTTTCTTTATTGTTCTCGCTCTTTCATAATGTTTTCTCATATTCTTTCACACTTAGTAACACCCTCCTTGCGACTTAGTGGCTTTATTGCCTTGCCTGGGGTGAAATGTTTAAAAAATCTATCCATCGCATTCTGTTTAGATCTATCTATCTATTTATCTATGTGACCCAGAATTTGCTCAAAGACACATCTTTCCAGCGTACAGCCGGTTTCTTATACTCAGAGAAAGTCTTGTTAACCATCAGTCAGTTACATAATCGGCTAAGCGTGTATCACGGTGATCATGTATCTACATGACTGACGAGGCAGATTTTTCCCGCAGTAGGTTTCCATTTCTTTCTGAGGTCCTTTTATTTTCTGGGCGGAGAAGAAGGGGATTCATACCTTTCACAAGGGTATTAGCACATAAGTGAATGTAATGGATTCGACAGGAATTCGAACTCGGCTCTCCGATTCCTCAATCCGAGCCGCTATCTATTATTCCACCATGCTTCCTTGTTAACCATATGAAGCGATAATGAATAAGTGAAAATTCTTGAAATCAACTACTTGTATTAAAGAATAGTTTAGCAGACTATTAATTTTAGTGGGAATGATATCTCTGTTCGGATTTCCTGGGGTTGACCTTCGAAGTCAGATGGAAGACAAAACAAGAAAGTCGAACAATGTAGACATGTTTCCTTTCGAGGGAGAACGACTAGGTAGAAGATGTATACGTCGACGTTAATAAGCTAGCTAAGTTAAAATTCCCTGTGTTGAAGTTTTTTTTTTTTATCTCTGAACTAAAAAGAACTAGCAATCGCCGGCCGCGAGAAAAGGATGCAAATTTATCATCTAATTGATGCCGTCGCCAAGACCCCACTCCCACCCCTGCCCAGCACGAGAGAGAAAGTGAATGCGACACTAGCTAAAAATAACTGGAACTCTCTTCTGGTTTCTTGCTTTCCAGTCAAATCTGATCTTCAAAAGTTTCATATCAATTAAGTTACCATATGTTTCCTTCATTCCTGTTCTTTTATTGTTCTCACTCCTTAATAATGAATCACTGGGTATGACGATAAACTACATCCGGCAGCAATGCCTCTGATCGGGCGATTGGAGGTTTTTGAGGAGCGTGGAATAACCTCTTAATTGCTATTGTTCCCAGGTCCACCCTGACCCGGGGTAGAAGCACCTGTTAGGGTCCCAGATATGGGCAAATTGTGAACACCCCACCAAAAGAAAAACAAAAGTATCAAAGTACATTCTTATATAATAAAAGTATCGCCAATATATTTTATAGCATAATGATCAACAATACATATTTTTTAATTGAAGGCATACAATTGCGTTCAAAATATATTTAGTTGAAGCCATAAAATTGCGTTCAGAATATTTAGATTTCGGCATTAAATTACCCATAGAGGTGTTGATATGCCACTAAACAAAATCAACCAACCAACAATACATATTTATAGTAAAATGACCAACAATAAATTTTATCTGTAGTTGAAGGAATACAATTGCGTTCAAAATATATTTAGATGAAGCCATAAAATTGTTTTTCAAAATATTTAGATTTCGGCATTAAATAACCCATAAAGATGTTGATATGCCGCTAAACAAATTCAAAGAAACTGGATCAAATTTTCCTGTCTATGAATTCGTGTACTTAAGACATTCTGCAAACGAAAGGAAAAAATTAACATTTTAATTTCCACCTGTTAATTGCTGTTGCTCCAAGGTCCACCCTGACTAAGGGTGGTAGCACGCTCCCCCACCCCCAAGTGGACCCCCAAACAAAAACAAAGCAATATGAAAGTACAGAAATACATTTTTATAGTAGAAATACAAGCACGTGACCGAGAGGTTAGAACGTTCCATGAGACCCGGGTTCGAATCTCACGATGGTCGATTTGTCAGGAAGGAGACTTCCTGATGTTATCGGAATCGAGGGGTCGATCCCAGCATGCTGCACCTTTGTAAAGTGCCTGAAAAACTATACCACGGGTTGACCCAAGCTTTGTGAGCGAAATTGGGTAAACGTAACCCTTGGATGACGTCGATAGCTGTGCTAGCACGAAGCTACAAGTCATTGTGGCTGAGAGTTTGATCGTGCTGGCTTTGTTTAAATTGTTTATCACGCTAGATAACACGCTCTTTCCCAAAAACTGTAACTAAGGTCTGCTCAGCATATTTGAGGTATAAACCACATGTGGGCTCTGTGGGTATTGAACAAACACAAATGCGTCTGATCAAACGTCTACAATAGAGATTGGCTAGCCGCCCTAGTAGACTGGTATCCTCGAATACGAGTGGCCAGCGATAAAAAAAAAATAACCAGCAATACCTATTTACAGTAAAATGACCAACAATACATTTTATCAGCAGTTGAAGATATACAATAGCTTTTAAAATATTTTGATTTCGGCATTAAATTACCCATAGAGTTATTGATATGTCGTAAAATCAACCAACCGACCAACTTAATAATATTTTTTGTTTGTTTTCATATTCTATCACGATCAGTGACCTCTTGCGTCTTAGCGACTTTATTGCCTTACTTACCGTTGAATGATTAAAAAGAAATGTCTACAGGCAGGTGTTTTAATAGGATTTTCATTCTCTAGGCGAATTAACATTAATTTTATTGTTTAACAAAAAATAAAGGGGTGTCTACACATATACATATACCTACTAAATATGACGTTTCTATTAATAAGAAATAATGTTCGTTTAAAAATAAAACTATAAAATATCTCGCTAGAATACCTCATTTGTTTCGCAAGAGATTATTTTTACTGCCTGCCGAATCGATTGGTCATAAAGTGAACAGCAGGGAAAAAATAATTCGAGTACCCACGCATTATACATTCGCACATACATCGATATAAGTATTAATGTAAAATCATACACGTGTGCAGTCTATCATATTAAGATGAACAGACGTCCAGTAACCTATATTTTGAGTTATGCAGGCCCACATAGACAGATTACATATCTATAAGTCTACCATTCGTCCATGCTTAGAATATTGCTGCAACATATGGTCCGGTGCCCCTGCTATTTACCTTGAGCTCCTTGATAAAATCCGAAGAATCTGCGATATTATTGGCACTGATCTGTGGTCTCGGCTTCAGTCACTTTCCCATCGCCGTGTCTTTTCGCTAAATACTTTCATGGTAATTGTTCGGATTTTTTTTTTTTTTGGTGGAGGGATTGTTACTAACATTATTTTGTTTAGTTGCTTGTAAATAGATTTGTATTCGTATTGTAAATACTCATTGGGATTAGTTTTTAAATTGTTGTTTTATTCCCTTCCTTTCACAGACAATGAATTGTACATATGGAGACGAGTTAGGATTTTCATAGAGACAATGTGGTATTATGGTGGATGTTGTAAGAAAGATAAGTAAGAATGCGTTCCTTTGGTGTTAGGAATATTGTGATATGTTTGGATCAGTGTTTATGGCTAGCTAAGTATAAATTTAAGACAGAAGAAAACCGTCCTTTTACCCATTCCCCTTATTTGGCCTTGTGCCACATTTTCTGTACTTGAAACGGAAATAAATATCGCTCTTCGCCAATTCATTGGTTTTAGATGTTTTTTAACTGTTGTTTTATTCCCCTCCCCCCACAGACAATGAATTGTACATATGGGGACTAGTTAGGACTTTCATAGAGACAAAGAGGTATTTTGGTGAATGTAGTAAGAAAGGTACGTAAGAATGCGTTGTTGCAGTGTAAGGAATCATGTTGTATACTTCGGTCAGTGTTTGTGGCTAGATAAGTTTAATATTAAGACAGAAGAAGATCGTCCTTTTCCCCATTTTCCTTTTATTTTTTGGCCTTGTGCCACATTTTCTATATTTGAAGCGGAAATAAATCTTGCTCTTCGCTATTCATTGGTTTTAGATTTTTTTAAATTGTTAATTTATTCGCCTCTCCCCACAAACATGAATTATATATATGAGGACTAGTTAGGATTTTCATAGAGACATTGCGGTATTATGGTGGATGTAGTATATATGAGGACTAGTTAGGATTTTCATAGAGACAAAGTGGTATTATGGTGGATGTAGTATATATGAGGACTAGTTAGGATTTTCATAGAGACAAAGTGGTATTATGGTGGATGTAGTATATATGAGGACTAGTTAGGATTTTCATAGAGACAAAGTGGTATTATGGTGGATGTAGTATATATGAGGACTAGTTAGGATTTTCATAGAGACAAAGTGGTATTATGGTGGATGTAGTATATATGAGGACTAGTTAGGATTTTCATAGAGACAAAGTGGTATTATGGTGGATGTAGTATATATGAGGACTAGTTAGGATTTTCATAGAGACATTGCGGTATTTTGGTGGATGTTGTAAGAATGGTAATTAAGAATGTGTTGTTTTGGTGTAAGGAATATTGTTGTATGTTTAGGTAAGTGTTTGAGGCTAGCTAAGGTTAATATTAGAAGAAGAGCGTCTTTTCCCCCCATTTCCCATTCTAACTTTGTGTCACATTTCTGTAAATACTGCAAAATAAATATCGCTCTTCACTATGGTACCTAGGCATTTTAAATTTAAGTGCGTCGAGGTCTTATCGATTTACAGTTGAGCTGGCTAGGAGTTTTTTGACGTTAATAAATAAGTCAAAAAACGACGTTATTACGTCATTATTTTTGCACCAACCTAATACATAATACCTCATCTCAGAAATATAGACAGATTGTCTTCTGTTTACACTCTTGCTAAAATACCTCATTTCTTGTAATGGGCTTGCTATGCAAGACAGAATATTCCCAGTTTGCATATCCCCATTATAGCCACTAGAATACCAGGGACATAGCTACTTCTTAACAAAACGAACGGAAAAGAACAGCCGGAAGAAAGGAAGGGCAAACATGCAATATATGCAAAGAGATTCTTTTATACCGATATATACATACTTATCACAAATTTGTCCCACAAAATTATAATGTTAGCAGTGTGAAGGGGACGAAAATAGAGTGGCTCTCAATTGTATAAGCAATATGATTTCTCACACATCCTTAAGGGATGAATAGATTCGTTTTCCTTTTGAGTCAAATTAATGACCAGGGTTTCTCAGGAATCTTATCCTCAGCCCATCATTGAGTAAATTTTATGAAAAAATCTTGCCAGCAATACATTTTTGAAGAAAAAATATCTTACGAGCAATAAATTTTGAAGAAAAAATCTTGCCAGCAATGCATTTTTGAACAAAAAAAATCTTACGAGCAATAAATTTTGAAGAAAAAATCTTGCCAGCAATGCATTTTTGAACAAAAAAAAATCTTACGGGCAATAAATTTTGAAGAAAAAATCTTGCCAGCAATACATTTTTCAAGAAAAAAAATCTTACGAGCAATAAATTTTTGAAGAAAAATTCTTGCCAGCAATGCATTTTTGAACAAAAAAAATCTTACGAGCAATAAATTTTTGAAGAAAAAATCTTGCCAGCAATACATTTTTGAAGAAAAAATATCTTACGAGCAATAAATTTTTGAAGAAAAAATCTTGCCAGTAACACATTTTTGAAGAAAAAAATCTTACGAGCAATAAATCTTTGAAGAAAAAATCTTGCCAGTAATAAACTTTTGAAGAAAAAATCTTGCCAGTAATAAATTTTTGAAGAAAAAAAAAATCTTACGAGCAATAAATTTTTGAAGAAAAAAATTTTGCCAGCAATAAATTTTTGAGGAAAAAAAATCTCTTAGCAGCAATACATTTTTGTAAAAAAAATATTAACAGCAATAAAAATCTTGTCGGCATTAAATAATTCATTGAGGTTGATATGCCGTAAAACCAAACCAAACCAAACCATCATCATAGGAAACTTCTTAACTCACCCGACATGACAAATAGCAATTGACGCGGGTAGGCGCGTTATGGCTTTAGGAGTGATAGCTAAAAATTGGCTTTCGTCACTCAATAAACTGACGCCATCACAACCGAGGGGATATAATCGCTTTTGTATCTGAGAGTCGTTTCGCATATGATTTCGGAACGTTTACACGATTTCTTCTTTGCTCATAACTCTTGTATTTTTTTTGTCATCTTTGAACGATTTTCACACACACACGCACGCACGCACGCACGCACGCACGCACACACACACACACACACACACACACACACACACACACACATTATACCCTTTCTCTTTCTGTCGCACCTGAGTCTGCTGGGGCCGCCAGTACAGTAAAGTCGTTTTGTAAAAGGTCCCGAAGCAACATACGAATTCCAGCTGACGAGTGTCTAAAAAATAAGCGAGTAAAATCAGTTTCCTGAATTTAAAAACAATATTCCCCACCGGTGCCAGTAAATAAGCTGATTTTAAAGCCAAGCAGGACTTCATCCCTTAAAAAAAATGTTCGAGAAACTCTTCCTAGAACCAGACTTACGGCCAGATCACACCGTTCCCCGTACGATCGCCGAAGTTAAGCAACGGTGAGACTTGTCAATAACTAGATGGGAATACCAGGTGCTATCTTTTCTCCCCCAGCTATGGGTTAATTAGTACAACTTGTATTAGTAAATCATTATTACCTCCAGAAATTCCTTACAATTTAAAAAAACAATTTCCGGCTTCAATTAACTTAAAAAGAATTGACAAACCGTAAAAATATTCCAACAGCAATTTTTCTATTTCCTTTTAAACCTGTGTAAATATTATATTAATACATGCGCACATTCGAAGAGTGCAAATACTATGACGTCAATCATATTTAGGGAGTTACTCATCGGAGTTAAAGGAATCTTACATAGCAGTGTCTGATGTTTTATTTTAATACAGCCACCGAAAGAAAAATGTGGATAGAATAGCAATTATAGGGAAATTCAGTTCCATGCCTTTTTGAGAAAGCCAGTAGTGTTGTTGTTATATTTGTTTTCGACTTCAAAATTATTTCTAACCGTCACCAGTGGTTGATTTCCGAACCCAGTTAAAAGCAATTATTTCGAACGCTTATTTTTATGGAAGATATGCAGAAAACCTGTCCTCCACTTTTGAAACATTCATCCTACATAATCTTCCCTTGTGCTGTACTTCTAAGCCTATCGAATATAGTGAAGAAACTTAAGCTAAAAGCAAATATTTCTCTAATATTCACTAACGTGGCTACAAAGTGTCATGGTATAATTCAAAAGAATATGTCATTCTTACACGTGGTCAAATGAAAGCAAAGCACGTAATCAGGCTACATGATTTGTGCTCGCGTAAGACTAATTGCCAACCTTGGATACGTATTTTTAAAAAAAAAGAACGATCTAGATATAATTGTAAGCAGAAAATTTGTCACTAGTGCCAGAGGAAGTCTGTATGAAAAGTATTTCTTCACTAACGATGGGAAGATCGATCAGAAAAAAAATTCGCTCATTGTATGGAGAAAAATCTCCATCCCTTGGCCATTAACTCATTCGCTCTCCAACGAATATTTTGAATAAAACGAGAATTCTCAACTAAATAATATTGCCAACAATACCTATTTATAGCAAAATGACCAACAGTACATTTTATAGTAGCATTATCAACAATATATTTTATAGCAAAATGGCCAACAATATCTATTTATAGTAAAATTATCAACAATACATTTTATAGCAAAATGACCAACAGTACATTTTATAGTACAATTATCAAGATTGCATTGTATAGCAAAATGACCAATAGTACATTTTATAGTAGCATTATCAACAATACATTTTATAGCAAATGACCAACAATACCTATTTATAGTAAAATTAACAGCAATATATTTTATAGCAAAATGACCAACAATACATATTTATAGTAGAATTATCAACCATATATATTATAGCAAAATGACCAACAATATCTATTTATAGTAGAATTACCAACAATACATTTTATAGCAAAATGACCAACAGTACATTTTATAGTACAATTATCAACATTGAATTGTATAGCAAAATGACCAACAGTGCATTTTATAATAGAATTATCAACAATACATTTTATAATAGAATTATCAACAATACATTTTATAGCAAAATGACCAACAATATCTATTTATAGTAGAATTATCAACAATACATTTTATAGCAAAATGACCGACAATACCTATTTATAGTAGAATTATCAACAATACATTTTATGGCAAACTGACCAACAGTACATTTTATAATAGAATTTTCAACAATACATTTTATAGCAAAATGATCAACAGTACCTATTTATAGTAGAATTACCAACAATACATTTTATAGCAAAATGACTAACGATACCTATTTATAGTAGAACAGTACATTGTATCTAGTTAAAAGCATGCAGTTGTGTTCAAAACAGTGGGAGCCTTAAAACTGTATTCACAATATCTATACTTCGGCATTAAATACCCCATAGAGGTGTTGATATGCCTCTAAACAAAATCAAGCAAACAACCAAGACGAAAGAACTTTTCCCTGACATTAATCCATAAATTTTCTTACAATTTCTTAAAGAAATCAAGCTGTATTCCAAAATATAACTACAACACAAAACACACATATCCCCACCTGTTGTAATTATATCCAAACTAACATGTATGCGCACAAAAGCTGGGTATCATCTACCATGTATTCAATTGTGAAAGCAGAATAACATATATCATATGATTATTTCTTCAAAGCTCCCAAGAAGATTGAATTTCGGCATTAAATGACCCATAAGGAGCTGATATGCCGTTAAACAAACAAAACAAACAAGCAAACCACTAAGAAAACTAGCCTACGAAAAATATTGTAAGATATATGTTAAAGATATCCCCATAAAATACTGTTTTTCGTTTTTGTTTTTTGGAAATTCTTAAATGACCCTATCATAGGGAGAGGATAGAGTTTAGAGCCGAGTAAAAATTTAGCAAAAAATATCCGCGTTTGAACAGACAAAAAAAAACTCCTTGATTTAATCACCTTTTGTCTGGTTATAAAAAGATCGTGCAGTTTTGTTAAACAGAATAAAATAATTTTAGAAAATAATAAGCCAAAAACAAAAAAACAATAAAAAACATCAAAGACTTCATAGAACGTCAAAAAATAATACAGTTTTCTTGCAAAAATTGCTATTGCTATATTGATCTGTTTTATCGATTCTTCAGTCAATGCTTTTTTCGCATTAAAAAATTTAAATTAAAATCTTAGAATAAAAAAAAATGAGAAATTCAAAGGCCACTGACAAAAGATTTGTCAGGAAAAACTCGGGAAATTGTTTTATTTTATAAAATCAGATTTTTCTTTTGGTTTTTTATTCCATAAATTTTTGATGATGAAATAAAATGGCCTCCAAGATCAGTGATACTCAAAATCTCAGATCTCGCGAGACAAACATTTTTCTAATGTGTTAGGAAGCGATAGCATATCTATGCCAAATTGTTATTCATATTTGCTCAGTAAAATTAAACATCCGTAGTAATGTTAAGCCTCGTTGGGGAAATATCATCATATTATAAGTCTGCTTGTCTCTCGCTGCAACTACCTCATAAATAATGGGCTATTTAAAAAAAACAAAAAAAAAACATTATACGCTCTGCCATTACCTCAAATAAATAATGGACCATTTCGTTTTGAATGCCAGAAAAGACGGAAGAAAACAATATATTAGACATTATGTCCGGTTTTACTGAAAAAAAAGAAAGAAGTGGCAGAACTCTTAGTAAGAACTTTACATGCACAGCAAGGTTAAATTAATGATTATCATATAAATTTGCATAAAAGACTATAATGCTCAAAAATTAAAAAACGATAACATGTCCAGAGAAAAAAACTGGAAATAAATAGCTACAAATAGCTACGATTGAAATATAAAAAAGAAAAGGACAAATAATCACGACACTCGTTAGGGACGCACATCCGCGCAGACGGGCGCAAAGCGCGTGTATACACATCCACACAGACGGGCGCAAACGAACACACGCACACAAACAATGCGGAAAAACTTACACAAATCATAAGTGCACAAAAAAGAAAAATCGAGAAGTATAAGCAGTCAGTTGCTGATAACCTCTGAAGAGTGGACGGACGGGCCCGTCTACGAAACTCTGGAGTCGGGATCCTGAAGGTAGTGACAAACTTTGATTTATATTACTTTAATATATATATATATATATATATATGAAGAAATATAGTTTTAGGGTGTGCTATATTTATGGGATAAAGTGCTCAATATCAGAGATAGAGCATATGTAAATATAGATATAAAAGTGAACATTGAAGTCATCTCTCAGAGGCGACTGGCTGTTTCATGCTGGGTGCAATAGTCAGGACGCCTGACGTAATGGCAGAGCGTATGTTTGTTTTTAAATAGCCCATTATTTATGAGGTAGTGGCAGCGAGAGACATTGCGCCCAGCATGAAACAGCCTTTCGCCTCTGAGTGTTGACTTCAATGTTCACTTTCATATATATATATATATATATATATATATATATATATATATATATATATATATAATTGTGTGTGTATGTAATTTCATTGAATGAGATAAACATATGTCTTTTTTTATACTAATCCTTTCCATTACTTTAATCAGTTTCTTGATGTTAAGGAAGGCGCCGTAGTTATTTGTTTTGTTTTTTTTTGGTGGGGGAGGGTAGTTTTTTTGTTTTTTTTCCTATCCAAGTATTTGTTTTACAAAAAATTCCGTAGCTATAACGGATAAATTTAAAATGTCCTTCTGGCTGGGGGATTCTCATCTCTTCTTAGCCATCATACCTACAATATATACTTGCGTACCATGCGGGTTTTGAAGACCTTATTTTGAAGCTAATTTTAAGGGGGTCGCATCATACACGAGATATAAAATTAGTGTATGTACTGCTGGTTCTGGCTATGCCGTTGACCAAACTATATATCCATTTATTGTAGTAAAAAAATAAAGCTGTATTTAAAATAAACATGATTTTGATAAAACTGATGTTTTACTTAACTGTATCCAATAATAATGCATATAATATTTACATATTAGTAATCGTATTATAAAATACAAACAGCGAATATGCATCTTTTCCATTGTTTACGTTTATAAGATGTTTAGCCCTTTCTCATTCAGTTGTTTATGGCTGTACGCGTTTACGCAACGAGTATAGCGTTGCTAACGATACTTTTATCATTCTCTTTTACTTTTTGAACTTATTTAACTAGAAGATGGGATAAAGAGATAGAGGAAAAGATGTTAGTCTATTATGGTTTAGTATCTCAAGGAAGGAACTCGCATGTTACACGAGATGCATGATAAAATCATTTTTTTATAAGTGAAAATTTGGGGGTCACACGGTACGCGAGTTCGCGCGTTACGCGAGTATATAAGGTAATCTAATTGACAGCAGTGAATGGATGACTCTTGTGTAGTTTATAATGCTATTTGCGCTTTGAGAAGCTTATCTCGAAGCGATATGCCGAAGGAGATCAGAGAAAGGCTGTAATCCCAATTTCAGTGAGGTTAGGATCTTTTGCGTGTACGTATATTTATTTAAAAAGGACCAAGTAATGATGGAAGTTCGATGATCATCTTCCTTTCTTTGTCGGCAGCAGCGGGCTGGACGACTGTGTTACGTGTACTGAGAGCCTGTGCCCCGCGTGCAGAGAGCCTTTGGTTACTGTGCCAATAAATCCTGCTTTCTGTATTGGTAAACCGTGGTTAATGTGTCGGTAAACATTGGCTCGAGAACCGACAAGCTTTTATTCACGTTCTGGTTCTTTCTTAATAGCTTACCTAACATACTTCTTTCCTTCCTTTCTTTCTTAATATTTTTCATCTTTTCATTTTCTTTCTTAATCTCTTTCTTTAACCTACTTATTTCATTTTTTCTTAATCTCTCCGCACACTTTCTTTCTTTCTTTGTTAATATTTCCAACTTTTTTCCCCTTTATTTACTTGTTTATTTATTTCACGTGTTGTTTTCATTCTTTCTTCATCCCTCCCCACATTTTCTTTCTTTCTTTCTTTCTTTCTTTCAACTTCTTACTTCATTCTTTCTTCATCCCTTCCAATGTTTTCTTTCTTTCTTTCAACTTCTTACTTCATTCTTTCTTCATCCCTCCCCACATTTTCTTTCTTTCTTTCTTTCTTTCTTTCTTTCGTTCTTTCTTTCAACTTCTTACTTCATTCTTTCTTCATCCCTCCCCACATTTTCTTTCTTTCTTTCTTTCTTTCTTTCTTTCTTTCTTTCTTTCTTTCGTTCTTTCTTTCAACTTCTTACTTCATTCTTTCTTCATCCCTTCCCATGTTTTCTTTCTTTCTTTCAACTTCTTACTTCATTCTTTCTTCATCCCTCCCCACATTTTCTTTCTTTCTTTCTTTCTTTCTTTCTTTCGTTCTTTCTTTCAACTTCTTACTTCATTCTTTCTTCATCCCTCCCCACATTTTCTTTCTTTCTTTCTTTCTTTCTTTCTTTCTTTCTTTCTTTCTTTCTTTCTTTCAACTTCTTACTTCATTCTTTCTTCATCCCTTCCCATGTTTTCTTTCTTTCTTTCGTTCTTTCTTTCAACTTCTTACTTCATTCTTTCTTCATCCCTCCCCACATTTTCTTTCTTTCTTTCTTTCTTTCTTTCTTTCTTTCTTTCTTTCAACTTCTTACTTCATTCTTTCTTCATCCCTTCCCATGTTTTCTTTCTTTCTTTCGTTCTTTCTTTCAACTTCTTACTTCATTCTTTCTTCATCCCTCCCCACATTTTCTTTCTTTCTTTCTTTCTTTCTTTCTTTCTTTCGTTCTTTCTTTCAACTTCTTACTTCATTCTTTCTTCATCCCTTCCCATGTTTTCTTTCTTTCTTTCGTTCTTTCTTTCAACTTCTTACTTCATTCTTTCTTCATCCCTCCCCACATTTTCTTTCTTTCTTTCTTTCTTTCTTTCTTTCGTTCTTTCTTTCAACTTCTTACTTCATTCTTTCTTCATCCCTTCCCATGTTTTCTTTCTTTCTTTCGTTCTTTCTTTCAACTTCTTACTTCATTCTTTCTTCATCCCTCCCCACATTTTCTTTCTTTCTTTCTTTCTTTCTTTCTTTCTTTCTTTCTTTCAACTTCTTACTTCATTCTTTCATCATCCCTTCCCATGTTTTCTTTCTTTCTTTCTTTCTTTCTTTCTTTCAACTTCTTACTTCATTCTTTCTTCATCCCTCCCCACATTTTCTTTCTTTCTTTCTTTCTTTCTTTCTTTCGTTCTTTCTTTCAACTTCTTACTTCATTCTTTCTTCATCCCTTCCCATGTTTTCTTTCTTTCTTTCTTTCTTTCTTTCGTTCTTTCTTTCAACTTCTTACTTCATTCTTTCTTCATCCCTCCCCACATTTTCTTTCTTTCTTTCTTTCTTTCTTTCTTTCGTTCTTTCTTTCAACTTCTTACTTCATTCTTTCTTCATCCCTTCCCATGTTTTCTTTCTTTCTTTCGTTCTTTCTTTCAACTTCTTACTTCATTCTTTCTTCATCCCTCCCCACATTTTCTTTCTTTCTTTCTTTCTTTCTTTCTTTCTTTCGTTCGTTCTTTCTTTCAACTTCTTACTTCATTCTTTCTTCATCCCTCCCCACATTTTCTTTCTTTCTTTCTTTCTTTCTTTCTTTCTTTCTTTCTTTCTTTCGTTCTTTCTTTCAACTTCTTACTTCATTCTTTCTTCATCCCTTCCCACATTTTCTTTCTTTCTTTCTTTCTTTCAACTTCTTACTTCATTCTTTCTTCATCCCTTCCAATGTTTTCTTTCTTTCTTTCTTTCTTTCTTTCTTTCTTTCTTTCTTTCAACTTCTTACTTCATTCTTTCTTCATCCCTCCCCACATTTTCTTTCTTTCTTTCTTTCTTTCTTTCTTTCTTTCTTTCGTTCTTTCTTTCAACTTCTTACTTCATTCTTTCTTCATCCCTTCCAATGTTTTCTTTCTTTCTTTCTTTCTTTCGTTCTTTCTTTCAACTTCTTACTTCATTCTTTCTTCATCCCTTCCCACATTTTCTTTCTTTCTTTCTTTCTTTCTTTCTTTCTTTCGTTCTTTCTTTCAACTTCTTACTTCATTCTTTCTTCATCCCTTCCAATGTTTTCTTTCTTTCTTTCTTTCTTTCTTTCGTTCTTTCTTTCAACTTCTTACTTCATTCTTTCTTCATCCCTCCCCACATTTTCTTTCTTTCTTTCTTTCTTTCTTTCTTTCTTTCCTTCTTTCTTTCAACTTCTTACTTCATTCTTTCTTCATCCCTTCCCATGTTTTCTTTCTTTCTTTCGTTCTTTCTTTCAACTTCTTACTTCATTCTTTCTTCATCCCTCCCCACATTTTCTTTCTTTCTTTCTTTCTTTCTTTCTTTCTTTCGTTCGTTCTTTCTTTCAACTTCTTACTTCATTCTTTCTTCATCCCTCCCCACATTTTCTTTCTTTCTTTCTTTCTTTCTTTCTTTCTTTCTTTCTTTCTTTCTTTCTTTCTTTCGTTCTTTCTTTCAACTTCTTACTTCATTCTTTCTTCATCCCTTCCCACATTTTCTTTCTTTCTTTCTTTCTTTCAACTTCTTACTTCATTCTTTCTTCATCCCTTCCAATGTTTTCTTTCTTTCTTTCTTTCTTTCTTTCTTTCTTTCAACTTCTTACTTCATTCTTTCTTCATCCCTCCCCACATTTTCTTTCTTTCTTTCTTTCTTTCTTTCTTTCTTTCTTTCGTTCTTTCTTTCAACTTCTTACTTCATTCTTTCTTCATCCCTTCCAATGTTTTCTTTCTTTCTTTCTTTCTTTCGTTCTTTCTTTCAACTTCTTACTTCATTCTTTCTTCATCCCTTCCCACATTTTCTTTCTTTCTTTCTTTCTTTCTTTCTTTCGTTCTTTCTTTCAACTTCTTACTTCATTCTTTCTTCATCCCTTCCAATGTTTTCTTTCTTTCTTTCTTTCTTTCTTTCGTTCTTTCTTTCAACTTCTTACTTCATTCTTTCTTCATCCCTCCCCACATTTTCTTTCTTTCTTTCTTTCTTTCTTTCCTTCTTTCTTTCAACTTCTTACTTCATTCTTTCTTCATCCCTTCCCATGTTTTCTTTCTTTCTTTCTTTCTTTCTTTCTTTCGTTCTTTCTTTCAACTTCTTACTTCATTCTTTCTTCATCCCTCCCCACATTTTCTTTCTTTCTTTCTTTCTTTCTTTCTTTCTTTCTTTCTTTCGTTCTTTCTTTCAACTTCTTACTTCATTCTTTCTTCATCCCTTCCCATGTTTTCTTTCTTTCTTTCTTTCTTTCGTTCTTTCTTTCAACTTCTTACTTCATTCATTCTTCATCCCTCCCCACATTTTCTTTCTTTCTTTCTTTCTTTCTTTCTTTCGTTCTTTCTTTCAACTTCTTACTTCATTCTTTCTTCATCCCTTTCCATGTTTTCTTTCTTTCTTTCGTTCTTTCTTTCAACTTCTTACTTCATTCTTTCTTCATCCCTCCCCACATTTTCTTTCTTTCTTTCTTTCTTTCTTTCTTTCGTTCTTTCTTTCAACTTCTTACTTCATTCTTTCTTCATCCCTTCCCATGTTTTCTTTCTTTCTTTCGTTCTTTCTTTCAACTTCTTACTTCATTCTTTCTTCATCCCTCCCCACATTTTCTTTCTTTCTTTCTTTCTTTCTTTCTTTCTTTCAACTTCTTGCATCATTCTTTCTTCATCCTTTCCCACATTTTCTTTCTTTCTTTCACCTGCTTATTTCATTCTTTAGTCATCTCTCCGCACTCTTTCTTTCTCAATATTTCCATATCCTTTCTTTCTTTCTTTCTTTATTTATTTTTAGTATTTCTTTTTTTCATATGCTTATTTCACTTTTTCTTCATCTCTGCACCTTCTTTCTTTCCTTCTTTCTTTCTTTCTTTCTTTCGTTCATATGCTTATTTCATTCTTTCTTAATCTCTCCCCACTCTTTCGTTCTTAATATCTGCATGCTCATTCTTTCTTTCTTTCTTTCTTTCTTTCTCCTGATTTTTTCATTCTTTCTTTATCTCTACGCGCACTTTCTTTCATAATATTTTCTTTCTTTTATTATTAATAATTCTTTATTCTTTCTTTCCGACATGCAAATCTGTACTACTGGACTGCATATTTACTGTTGCCCATCTTAAATCACAGAATCAAAAAATCTACAGGCTTATATGATGAGAAAAGAATACACGCAAACATAATAAAAACAAAATGTTAGCGTCGAAGCCTTTGTGCCGTAATTAAGATAAAAGATCAAAGTTTCTTTTTTATGTCATTTTTTTTTCATTTTTAGAACCTTGTAAATTTTGCTTAAAAAATGTTGCTTTAAAACCTTGGAAATTTTTTTTTTTTTTTTGTCTAATGTCAACGCGAGACCGTATATACTGGAAATTTAAGCACCATTTTGCTGTGGAAAAAAAAAACAAAAAACATTGATTTGGAAATTCATCCAAGAAACAGTTAATTGTTGTTTCATGAAACTTTCAGCATTTATTCAGAAACGAATTAAATTATTTTTAAAATCTTTCTTCTTTTATACAATATTTGTAAAAATATTTTTTTACATCCGTTACACCCCAACCCAATTTAATTTTTTGCAATTTCGAATAATTCTTTTTCCTAGCGTTTAATCTTAATATTAGTTATAATATAGAGGACCGTGTGTTTAAGTGTTGTTGAATTAGAAACACGTGCTGTTTATTCCTGCTAGAAAAAGGTCCAACTGCAAGAACAATGCGAGACTCAAGTTGAGTCCAAATGAAGATGCAATGAAAACAGACAAGACCGATATATATATATATGTCAACAAATATATGTATTAAACAACAATTTTACAAGTGACAAAGACATCAACATTTATGTTCGTGTGTGGACGTAAAGAGTTTGTATATTGGTGAATGTTCGTACGTACGTGTATGTGTGTTTCATGGCGTTTTCCCACAAGTGGGCGAAAACACGGATCTCTGTGAGAGGTCACATTTTTAAATGTGTCCGCTGAAATGCAAAGTAAAAAAGAGAACGAGGCAAGAAAATCGCCCAGTATTTATAGTGTAGGGAGAGCGACCCCTAGTGAACAATTAGGGAATTAAAGAGGAGCTAACTTCAATAATAAGAACAAGTCTTCGGAGAATTTAAATGATCAAATCTTTTCGTTAAACAGGACCCCCAGTTACAAGAAATGTGCTCTAAATCGGAAAATGAAAAAAATGCACTAAATCCCAAATTATTTTATGAGAAAAGTCTTCAATTGCTTTTATGAATGAGATATATTATGGACACTATTATCTTAAAAACAATTTCGATGAATAATGAATTTTAATAAAATTATTTTCTTTCTTTTTTTTTAAATTTTAATTAGAATCTTACTTATTATAAAACCCAGGTTGTATGTGTGTGTGTGTGTGTGTGTGTGTGTGTGTACGTTTATATATTGGATCGGATTTCCTACATTTTTCAACCGATTTCAAAACAAAAACTTCACAGGACTACGTAAAATTACCTTGTGGTGGTTCTGACAGCGCCAAAAAATTGGAAAAACACAATTGTTTTTGCACGAAATCAATTTGAAAACACGATTAAGAGGCATTAATGAAAGAGGGACAACTCATATCAAGTTATACTTATTAATATCGAGTTATCGAGTTATACTTATTATAAAACCTAGGTTGGTTGTGTGTGTGTGTGTGTGTGTGTGTGTGTGTGTGTGTGTGTGTGTGTGTGTGTGTGTGTGTGTGTGTGTGCGTGCGCGTGTGTTCGTTTATATATGGGATCGGATTTCCTACATTTTTCAACCGATTTCAACAAAACTTCACTTTTTTTTTTGGCAGGTAGTGTTTCTTATTGTCTTGCACACTTTTTTCTTTATTTTTACATTCAGAATGCTTTAAAATTCCATTTACAAGACAATTGTTTATAATAAAATTCTATTCAATCGGCAGACTCATGACGATTGAAAACAATGTTTTTGTTTGAGTTTGGGTTTGACCAATTCGTAAAAAAAAAAAAAAATAAATAAAACTTATTAAGACATACGTGTCCGTCAACCTTAAACAATAATCTTTGTCAATTTTATTTTTCAGTCTTTATGGTGGTCGATACTTGATCTATCTCTTACTGTTACATCCCCGGGAAACGCCGGGCAACGCCGGGCAACGCCGGGCAACGCCGGGCAACGCCGGGCTCTACTGCTAGTGATTTATAAACTTTTACATTTTTAAACATTCTATGTTAATTTGTAGCGGTCAAGTGATTTTGTTATTAAATAAAAACTGTATTTGTTAATCAGAAATGGAAAATTCAACGACACCCTGTACTTTTAAAAACCTTGAATTTCTTTTATGCGTCTATAAACGTATCGATTTTTTGTAAATAAGGATGACCATACACGACATTATCAAAAGCTAAGAGCGGCACCTATAAGATATTTAAAATTTGTATTTACTCAACCCCCACATTGTCAGGTTGTGACACAAGGTCAGTTTAATGTGGGGAGACCGAGCGCATGCACCCGGGAAAGGAATAAAAATTCCCCGAGCCCCCGCAACCGTCAGTTGCGCTGGCCTAGATGCGTGCACCGATCCTTCTCTCTATTGCAATGAGAAGCCGCGTCCCCGGGGAGCAGTTCCCTAGGGCCGGCACTTCTCAGTATAATTTTCCTCAGTTGCCACTCTGTCCTTTGACAGAGTGGCCCCTGAGTTCACTCTGTCCAAAGACAGAGACGCAAGTGAGAGTAATTTTCACTGCAAAGATATTTAAAATTTATTGGTAATTTTTTGAATTTCCTCAACAAGCGTCTTCGTAAGTAAAGCTATAATGCCAAACTACCTAAAAATCGATAAATTATTAGAGAATGCTTAAAATATTTTAAGATTAGTTAAACACATATTTTTTTTATATATATATATATATATATAGTATTAGGAGAATTTGATAATTGTATTTAATTAATAATTAATTCATCAAGTCTGATAGAAACCTCAACAGAATGCACTGGACGGCCATTTTGTCCTATATTTGGGACTCATCTGCTGTGCGAATCCACTACCGAGAATTGAAACGCTGACAGGCTGTCAAGCAAATATCATACCAACTGTTCCAATGCGCATCGGTAAGTCTGGCTTGCAATCTCTCCGTTTTATTTATATATATATATATATATATATATATATATATATATATATATATATATATATATATATATATATATATATATATATTCGTTACGTCTTTCTTTGTTATTCTCCCATATATATATATATATATATAAGTGTTCACATTGCATTCGTCATTTTGTTTCTTTTATATATCCCTTCTTCAAACTTAGCAAACATCCTACTGTCAATGCAACACTCACCATGGTACCCACCACCTGCGACTTAAAAAGAAGATTATCTCTGATATTTTAAAAGTAAAGCTAAGTAAGGTTTGTTTCAATTCAGATGAATTAAACTTTAAATCAGTTAATTTTTCTCAAATAACGTTTCAGAAAAGTATATTTTCTTTTCCAGAGATTTTTTAATGAAGAGAATTATATTCTGTTGACAGATTTATCAATATGGATGAATTTATATCGATATTACTGATACGCAGAAAAATCGTTCCAATCATTTTGATTTCACTTTGAAATACAGCAAAGTATTATTACTTCATGAAAATACTAAATTTAATCTATTAGCTTAGAAATAAAACTAAAATTAAAACGTCGAAAAAGACTTTTCGTTTATCAAAATGCATTTTAAACATTAGATATCAATATTTTATTGTTTTCTGGTGAGTGGATAATTTTTTTTTTTAAATATTAGAATATTGTTTGCATTTTCTAATTCAAGGGGGAGAACTCTTCCTTTATTAATTATGACTTTCTTTTGTTATCTCCCATGAATAAAAAATTCTGATGACAGAAAACATTTTATTACAGTACACTCTTCTGAGTCGCATCTCTGCAAGAGATAGGCGATCAAGACTCTCCATAACTTCCTATCCCATATAACCCCTAGTAATTTTTCTCCGTTCTGTAATGCTTTCGCTTCCTATGCCGCCATCTTTTAACACAAGCCCGTTCTCGCTCTCTTGCCCTCTATAAGCTCCCTTTCTTCATTATACGCCTTAGGAATTAATCCCGTTTTTTTTCTGATTCTGACTAGAAGTGTTCATTCTATTGCTATTTTCTTTAAGTCTTCCTTGTTGCTAATTCTCTCTATCCATGGAATTCTCATTTTCCTTCTGAACATCCACATTGCTGTTACCACCATTTTTCTCCTCATCTTTGAGAAGTTTTTGTTTTAATAAAGCGGATTATGTTCTCTTTTATCAATATTACTGATAAGTAGAAAAATGAGATTCCAATCAATTTTATTTCGTTTTGAAATGCGGCAAAGTATTTTTGCTTATTGGAAATATTAATTTAATCTATTAGCTTGGAGATAAAACTAAAATTAAAACATCAAGAAAGACTTTTCGCTTATCAAAACGCCTTTTAAACCAGTTATGTATCCTATTTTATTGTTTTGAGATATTCTCAGCAATTTTTTTTTAAACTAAAAGTTACTAGAAAATTGTTTGCATTTTCTAATGAAAGTAGACAACTCTCCCGGTATTCGTTACGTCTTTCTTTGTTATTCTCCCATAAAGAAAACTTCTGATTACGGAAAATATTTTATCATTTTATTAAATGTTTTTCTTTCTCTCTGGCACACTCTGGTTAAAATTTTGTATTTTTTGCGCCCATGAGTGTATAAAATTTTGTGAATTTCAGCATCTTTTTTGGGTGTTAAAACCGTTTTTTCTCGTAAGCATTTCCAAACAAATAGAACAAAAAAAAAAAAAACGATTGTTGAATTTTAATGAAATCATGTTCGAATTTTTTTTTAATATTTTACCCACGCTGCCATCAATACTGAATTTTATTTTATGAAATTTCGAGAAATTCAGCTTCTTATTAATTAAAACCAGGACCCCTGGTGAATTTAAACCATTCATTTGTTATTGAGAAGCACCATTTACCGAAAGTCTGCTCGGAATCATAAATTAAGAAAATTAAATCAAACTGATATTATTTAATTAGAAAAAGCTTTTAGATGTTTTTATAAATAAAATTTATTAAGGACACTATTGTCTTAAAAAATGCCTTATTTGTATCAAAGTTAGGATGCTTGTCTATTTATTTCATGGAAATATTTCCATGAATTTTTTTTTTTTTTTTTTATATACAATTTTTTTTTTTTTTTTTTTGCTCTCCTCTTCCAGCTGCAATGATGGAGAAAGCATTACCTCACACCATCGCCAGTGAGACACGCTGCAAGAGCCACTCCGTTTCGCGAGGCTCGTCCCTTAATCGAGACGCCATCCCACCAATCCTCCGAGGGGACGCCATCGAACGAGGGCCAATAAACCCTGAAGTCTCCACTGCCACAGGAGTAAAAAAAAATAAATCTATCAACAAGAGAAGAATATTTAACTATTTTTTTTTTTTAATCTCTGCATCCCGGACGACCGACCCCGGCTCAACCGCTGACCTCATCTAATTACCGGCCGAAAATGTATTCGCACAGGTCGCATCCCAAATCAACGACTTCCCCATTTTAAAAGGGAAAATGGTAATGACATCTGGCTGCTATCCATCACCGCGGTCGAGGCCTACGGGTTGGATTTGGGAAGGGAACCCAGCTGCATCCAAACATCTGATGATGATGTCGTTTATTCCTTCATGCCTTGGAAAGCCGTCGGTTCTACGACGACAGGATAGAGAATGCAAATCAAATTCATCAATAGAAGTTCTAGATTCGCATCTGTGACGCTCACATAATTTGAGTCCAAGACGGATCGCGACTCCGACCCGAGTGCACTCATCATCTAGAAGGATACCGGTAGAAGAAGAGGGCACTGTGTTGAGCCAGACGCCACTACTCGGTTGTGAAGCAGATAATAGACAGGCGATGCGATGCGATGCGATGCGATGCGATGCGATGCGATGCGATGCGATGCGATGCTGATCCAGAGAGAGCCTCAAATTAGTAAAATTGGCCTCGCATTTTATTTTATCCAGCTTTTTTGTTTTGATGTGTCTAATGGGATAGAAAGTAATACTTGGGCCCAGACGCTGCAAGATTATTCGAAAGAACTGCCCGAGAAACACTGAGACGATCCACCGAGTATTAATCAATTAATTCGCGACTGGAAGAAAGTGAAGAAAAATATACTGGAAGGACCAAGTCTGTCGCTGATCGAAGGCCCAGGCCTCCGAAACTCAAAGAGAGTTTCGCCTGCCTCCAGCCTGTGTCGTCGAAATTAACGTTGCAAATTAGCTCCGCGCATCTCTTAATTGCTACAGATCAACTTTGAAGAGATTTAAATGAAATAAAAAATAGCCCAGTAATAATAAGTTTACATTCAACAGCAACTTTTGAATTTTCTAGTTTTTGGATTCCAACACTCTCTCAATAGTGTACTTCTAATAGAGGAGCCAGACCTTTATCTTACTCACATTGTAAATAATTTAATACATCATTTTAGAATTAAGCGTGTAAGTCCAGGTTTCAAATTGTGTCTCAATATTATCTGCTTTCAGTGTACTGGCGAAAAGGTATTAGTGAAAGTCTTCACTCAAACGTCCGACTCAAGGACTTTGATGATACAGCAACAAGAATTTGCTGCACTTAAAATGCTCTGTCACAATAATGTTGTACAGCCGTTTGCAATAGAACCGAAGGTGAGTAGTGACAGTTGATTATTGTCTACATTGGAAATTTCCAAAATCAATTGTCGTTTGCCTTTCTAACCTTCAAACCCTCTTACAAAAGATATTGCTATAACTCTGAAGGTAGGGTAAAGAAAGATCTATAATATATAAACTTAGGAATTGACACCAGCAGAAAAGTCATATTGTTGGTATCTTTAATATATACTAGTATTCTTCATTATTTGACACCTTATAAAAATTTATATATATATATATATATATATATATATATATATATATATATATATATATATATATATATGAAAGTTGTCTGTATGCAATCTGTGGAGTTAAGCTTCAAGATAGGACATCTAACGTAGACCTGTTTAACAGGTGTAATATTGGAGGAATCGAGACTTTTATCATACTGTCTCAGTTACGCTGGACTGGTCATGTCTTGAGAATGTCTGATGACAGGATACCCAAGATCCTAATATACAGCCAGTTAGATCAGGGCTACAGGAATGTAGGACGCCCATAGCTAAAATACAAAGACAAGCTGAAAAGCAACTTATCAGCAGTCAATATACCACATAACACCCTTGAGCGCTTAGCTTCGGAGCGGGTAGAATGGAGATCAACGTGTTATAGTGGACTGAGCAATTTTCAATCTGCTTGTTTGAATCATCTTCAAGAAGCGAGAGCAAGATCTAAAAGGTCAGTCAATTTAACAGTGATCTCATCTCACAATCCTCACACTTGCTCCATATGTGGCCTCCTTTGTAAATCACTAGTGGGTCTTAAATGCCACTTAAGATTATCGCACAAACTTTCATAACTGAATCAATAAGCTGTCAGATCCTCATACGTCGAAACCGACGGGAGAGTCCATTATATATATATATATATATATATATATATATATATATATATATATATATATATATATATATATTTCATTTTCCAATCACGCCTTCTTTTTGTTTATTGCAGTCCACCGACATTCAACTTCTGTTAGCGGTACGAAGTCAAATGCAAACCCTCTACAGATATGAGCTCAATCCATACTGCTGAACATATTATAAAAATCATTTTCTTTTCTTTTTTTTTTTTTTTTTTTCAGTTTTCTGAGAACATGCATGAGTTAGTAATGAAATATTTATTCAAGCGGAACCATATATTGAATACTCCCAAAACCTGAACATACCTTTGGCTTCAAGGAAAACGAAGTATACATATTTCTACGGGATATCAGTGTGTATATATTCAAGTTATTTTATTTTCATCGGACAATCAAACATTAAGTGTTCCTGCAAAAGTAACGGCCCAACGTGCGCATTAAAAATTGGAGATACCAAAATCAATCAAGTACAACAATTTCAATACCTGGAAAATGTTTTAACTGTAGATTGAAAGTACAACACGAAAATCCGCAGGCACATTGGGATAGTGAAAATTGCCGTTCTACCGAAGGATACTGAGGATAACATGGATTTAACGTGTAAACAACGAGGAAGTTTCAGAGAAAATTAAAACAAAAAGGACATGCATATTTATGTTTTCTTTTCTTATCAAATGTGAAAATCAGAAAAACCTTTATCAACATGTTCGATTGTTTGTTTGTGGGTCATTTAATGCTGAAATTGAGTATTCTTGGGAGCATTAGTAAATTCTTTTACTGTTGTAACCTATGGAAGATTACTGAATAGAATAATCAAGCGAAGGTTGGTAATGAACGATAATACTTAGGACAAGAGCAACACATATAAGATTCGCCAGCGGCACATAGAAGAAGTAGTCAACTGTTAGAAGTGAGCCAAGTGAATTCCACAATGAATCTCCAACTGCAGACCAACATACAGTATTTACTACTGTATTTATGCGAATGTGGACATACCCATTATCATCCGTAAGTATGCTACAACATTTTTTCAAAAATGTATTGCTGCTATTTTTTTCAAAAATATATTGTTAGTAGTTTGTTTTTTTAATTTTTTTACAAAAATGTATTGATGGTAAATTTTTTTGGATAAAAATGTATTTTTATACTTGCATAGTTTTCTGTCTCCAGTTTTGAAGGGGTTAACTATTTGCCTATAACCTTATATTAGGTTGGTGCAAAAATAATTTCGTTTTCTAAGATATGTTACTATGTGATAAAACGAAATTATTTTTGCACCAACCTAATAATAAACAGTATTAATAACATTTACCAGTCTGAATGTTAGAGGACACATATTTTCTATGTGATTTCTCAGACATTCAGGCCGGTAAATTGTGTTAATACTGTTCATTATAAACAGAGCATTTACTTAAAAATTTGTATCTATCAAAAATAAAGCATAAACAGAAAATATATTTAAATAATTGTCAGACTTAGGCCATTTCATAATATATGATGTCATTTATTTACGTTACGTACAAAATAGAGCAGATATGAGCGTTCGAGAGAAATCATGGGAAATTTGTAGTTTAAAAACAATAATTTGACATTGCTATATGTTAACGAAATATAAAAACCATAGCAGTCTGTCTTATACTGTAGTATAAATGAGTGAACATAAAGGAATTATTCAAAACAAATATATTATTAGTATTGCTAGTATATCTTTCTACCTTCAGCATTTGTCTCTGAGGTAGTTTTTTGTTGACACCATATAAATCTGTAGTTTTAGATAGATATTAACAAATTGCGACAGATAAATAGAAATTTTCTTAGTTCTTTTATGAATGATTTTTAGATTTTCTCCACGGATGATCATGATAGACACGTTAAACCCAAAACAGTAATCGTAAGATGTAGTAATTCCAACACAGTCACCTACATTTTTAATAAATTATTTTACGTTTAAATAATTCCCAGATTATAAAACATTGTAAAAATTATCATCAACAGTTGTTCCATTAATAGGAAGAAATGATGAACTTTGTGCAGATGCAAAAAACTACAAAGAGAGAAATAATTCGACAAATTCTCAGAGTGTTGCTTCTGCCCCAGGTGCCTGGAATGTTCAATACGACGGTTTCATTTTGGTTCGACCAGTGTAAGTCAATATGGATGCAACTATTTGTTTTTTGTTGTTTTTTTTTTATTCACCACTTCACATCATAAGTCTCTTTTTCGATCCTCCACGACATTTTATATTTTAATGAAATGAATAAAATAAAGAAAATTATATCAGGAAAAATGAAATTCATAAAAGGAAATTATATTATATAAAACTCATTTTATACTTTGTGGATACAAAGTATGGAATGAACATAATAAAGGAAATAGCAGTAGTTATGTCTCCTATCGCCACATTTCATAGTCAATTTCATAATATATTATTTGTTTACATTAAGATTCCCTATGACAGATCCATTAATCATAAAATCTGGGAAATCTCCATTTGTTTTAAGCAAAGTTTTGTTTGTCTGTCACCTTCGTGGACACAAAGTATAACTTTGCATTCTTAAAATGGATTGCTTTGGGAAGATTACCTATTTCACATCATAAGTCTCTTGTTCGTTTCCTTACCACACCATTTTATATTTTAATGAAATAAATTTGTTCGTTTGTTCGTTTGGGTTTTATGGCATATCAACCACTGTGGGTTATTTAATGCCAAATTCAGTTTATATGAATTTTAAATGCCTATTTTGTATGGAATAAAAAATGTATAGCTGGCAACATTATTGGTTCCAAAAAACGTATAGCTGGCAACACTGTTTCAAAAACTTATAGCTGGCAACATTATTTTTCGGAAAACATTATCTGAGACCTTGCTGTTGGATGTAGTTTATCGCCATACCCAGGACGCGGATGTAGTTTACCGTCATACCCAGGACGTTTAATGAAATGAATATGACAAAGAAAATGATATCAGGAAAAATGAAATTCATAAAAGGAAATAAAATTAAATAAAAATCATTTTATACTTTGTGGACACAAAGTATAACTTTGCATTCTGGAAATAGATTTATTGGTAAGATTACCTATTTCACATCATAAGTCTCTTGTTCGCCACACCCGCCCGCCATTTTATATTTTAATGAAATGATTATGATAAAGAAAATTATATCAGGAAAAATGAAATTCATAAAAGGAAATAAAATTAAATAAAAATCATTTTATACTTTGTGGACACAAAGTATAACTTTGCATTCTTGAAATGGATTGCCTAGAAATATTACCCACTTGACACCATAAGTCACTTCTTCAACACCCCGCTACCAGCCATTTTATATTTTAATGAAATGAAAATGGTAAACGAAGTTATATCAGGAAATAGGAAATTCATAAAAGGAAATTATATTATACAAAAATCTTTTTATACTTTGTGAACACAAATTATAACTTTGCCTTCTGGAAATGGATTTATTGGAAAGATTACCCACTTCACATCATAAATCTCTTGTTCGACAGACCCGCCCACCATTTTATATTTTATTGAAATGAATATAATAAAGAAAATTATATCAGGAAAAATGAAATTCATAAAAGGAAATTATATTATATAAAAATCATTTTATACTTTATGAATACAAAGTATGGAATGAACATGATAAAGGAAATAGCAGTAGTTATGTCTCTTATCGCCACATTTCATAGTCCATTTCATAATATATTATATCATTTAGAAGTATGTTCCTCAAGGACACATGGCACTGTGGATAAAAGTGTTAGTTAGATCCAGTGACAGGGCCCAAAGAGTGTGAGTTCAATACCTGGTTAAGCCGGTGGAGAAATTTGAGAGGGGAATTAACAGGAGATAACTGATATCCATTAGACATGGCACGTAGAACTAGAACAGTATACCCCAGTGAGCGAAATAAAGGGTTCAGTTCGACATTCCAACCATCTGAAGAAGGCCGGAGCGTACAACGGCCGAAACGTTGTGATAAAAATGGCGACAATGATGAGGACAATAGTCCGAATAATGTAAATAGTGTACATAATACCTCATCTCAGGAATATAGACAGATACAGAGAAGAGCAAATCAGATATGTCTTCGTAAGTGGGATTTCATCTAATTATATTAGGCACCGGTTGCTAGAAAGATCAACACTGGGTCTATCGTGGGCCTTCAATCAAGTACATGCATTTGATCTCGCCCAGGTATTGAACTTACAACTCTTTGCATCAAGTCACTTTTAGATTGCTTCAACCAACGCTTTTATCCACTGGGTCATGTGTCATTGGGGATAAACACGTTGGTTGAAGTAATCCAGTGACTTGAACCAAAGAGTTGGGAGTTTAATACCTGACCACAGCAGAGGTGAACAAAATTTGAGGAGTTGACTTACTAAAGAGAAATACCTGAAACTGAGATATTCAGATACAGGCATTCTACCACCTTGGACGAAATAACAGTTCGATTCAAAATTCCAATCACCTGAAGAAGGCTGGAGCGTACAGTAACCGAAACGCCGTGAATATGACAATAAAGATGAGGACAATAGTGTAAATAGATACAATAATTCATCTCAGAAATATACACTAATCCTGAAGAATACCGGAGCGTACAGCGACCGAAACTTCGTGAATATTGCGATAAAGTTGAGGGCAACAGTCCGAACAATGTAAATAGTGTAAATAGTTATGATATCCCATTTCAGAAATATAAACAAATCCTGAAGAAGTCCGGAGCGTCCAACGGCCGAAACATCGTGGATATAACAATAAAGATGAGAACAATAGTCCGAACAATATAAATAGTATAAATATTTATAATACCTCATCTAAAAAATATAGACAGATATTGAAGGACGGTACGGACTCGATATACCAAAAATATTGTGAATATTGCAATAAAAATGAGGACAACAGCCCGAACGATGGAAATAGTGTAAAATAGTTACAATACTTCACCTCAGAAATATAGAAAGATCCTGAAGAAGGCCGGATCGTACAACAGCCGAAACGTTGTGAATATAACGATAAATATGAGGACAACAGTCCGAACGATGGAAATAGTGAAAATAGTTACAATGTCTCATCTCAAAAATATAAACAGATATTGAAGGATCGGTACGGGCCCGATATACCAAAAATATGCCGTCCTGAGAGAAAATTGACCTGAGTTTGAACCTAAATGCGAATTTATCTTTTATTACAGAGCCTACCCAGTTTGCGACCTGCCAAAGAGTGACTGTCTGAGACAAAGGCAACTAAAAAATAAGTAAAAAAATAAACTATCTTCCAAAATAAAGAAATATAACATCAAGGGAGGTAACTCTTTATCATTCAATTATTAACTTCCCTTGCACTTGTCAATTACAGTAGCCTCCCCTTATCCGCTATTTTCAGATCTATTTAATGCTGCGGCCAAACGATAAGGCTCGCTTCATAGGTACGACAAAAGAGGATAGCAGGTGAGGCAGAATGATTAAAAGAAAAAGAAGATTTAGAAACAGTTTCAAAAAAATTCAAATGCCAAAAATAAATACTATTTCAAAATTTAAAATATTATTATGGATTAATTTTAATTGCATGCATGAGTCCCAGTATAAATAGTTATAAATAATTATTGATATTTTTGCATTATATCAAGTATATAGTAACTAGGGTTCGCAGATTGGCGGAGAGAGTTATCAATTATAATGTTCTGATATCAAATTTCCCTTTAAGCCTCTCTCTGATTTTTTTTACTTTTAAATGTACTTTTCATCACATAAAATTTGGTAAGGCACGAGCAAATTTTCACTCCGAAAATGCGACCCAGAGAGAAAAATTTGGGAAACACTAGTCTAACGTATAATAATAATGATAATATGGCCTTTTTCGTCGATTGTGATGGTCGGCAGCGGAAAATAAGTTGTCTTAAATCACCGCAACGCTCATGGCTAAAAGATGGTCTAACGTATGGTAATATACTTTTTTTAGTCGATTGTGATGGTCGGCAGCGGAAAATAAATTGTCTTAAATCACCGCAACGCTCATGGCTAAAAGATGGTCTAACGTATAATGGCTAAAAAGATGGTCTAACGTATAATAATATACTTTTTTAGTCGATTGTGATGGTCGGCAGCGGAAAATAAATTTTCTGAAAACACTGTACCCCTAAAACAACCAATTTGGGATCGGAACGGTTTTTTTCGACAATTACAATGGTATTTGGGGTATTTGGACTTTTTCTAGCCTCTCCAGCGCTGGATTCTATTCTTTGCCTAGATCTTTGCACCCGTGAAAACGGGCAACTGCATCTCAGTTCGCAACATTAGCAGAAAATTCCACTATGGACCTTGAAGCGAAGCTTGGGTCGTTCAACGTTATGCGTTCCCTCAGACAATTTTCAGTACAGTATATGTTTGGAGATTCTGGCGTTATCTATGCGCGCAATGTGTCCAAGCCACCTGAGACGCCGAGATCGAGGTCTGGGTGGTAGTGGGGGTTTGATGATGCAGTGACTGAATGCAAGCTCTTTTGAGTACCTCTTTATCCTAAATTGCCATTTAATTTTTAAGATATATTTTAAACATCTCATCTAAAAAATAACGCATATCGGAAACAGTAAAAATAATACTGTACATTCAAGATACTTTTCTTCTCCCATATAAACATACCTAACTTAATTTTTATTTCATATATTGAACAAAACAGAAGATTAACCACTAAAATTAATAAAACAATATAGAATAATCATAACAATATATATAGTAATAAAAATTATGTGACGGATAGAATTTTTGTTCTTACGAGGTACCACCAAAATATAGGAGTTTTTTTTTTTCGAACTGAACGCAAAAAAAATAAAAAATCTCACCCCACAGGTTTTGAAATAAATGCCAAAAATTAGGTGCAAACCAAATATTCACCCTATTCTTTAATTGATACTAAATATTATTATAAATCGTTTGTGGAGATATTTACGGTAGTCACTTTCTCCTTTTCGATATTTCGTGTCTACTTTTTAATTTTGAGATGTCCGTGAAGTTTTTTTTTTTTTTTTTTTTAGTTATATAAAGAAAAATCCCTGAGTAAAAAAAAAGAAATATGCAATATTAAGTGTGACCTTGCTGAAAATTCGCCCCGAACTTTGCCAAAATTAATTAAAAAAACTCAATAAATAATTTTTTTGAGAGTTGGCGCTTGCATAATTTAATAAAAAAGTTATTTTCTTTAAGATTGGACAGAAAAAAAAATCTAATTTTTAATTACTTGTATAAATTACTTGCGATTTTGAAATTTCATCCGTTAGTGTTTGTAACGAGTTTTAAATAAGAAAACATTTTTGAATAATAGAAATAACGTAACGTTTAATGTCATTAATTAGGTTTAATAATAATAATAATATATCACGTCGGTGAAGTCACCATATAATGGGTGATCTACGAAAGAAATGAATATTCTTCCCATTATAGACATTATTATATTCATTATTTTATTACACCTCTGATGCGTGCTGAAAGAAACAATTTGTTGGCGACTTCTAACGAATCATCAGCAAACAGCAGTGACGATCAGTGAATCTTCGCTGACGATAAACGTCTTTCTTCTATTTTTTTCAACCACAGCTTTAACTGTAACCGAACTATTTCAAAGTTTTATCTAAACCACAGATTTTCTGTGTACCAACTACCTAAACACTCAACCAAAGCCTATTTTTTACTCTTTTGAATTCATGTAATGTTTGTAAATACAAATGATTTATTTAATAGGTCACCCATGTTTTTGTTTTTTTATTTTTAATATTGCTTGGAATTCGGAGGTTCGGATTTTAATATAAAAAATGTGGAGGAGTGAATTTACTACACAACTATAGCATTTGATTAATTAATTCTCTTTCTCTTTTGACTGTTGAGGTGACAAGATACGTCCTTTCTTGCTCCAATAGACACGAGGTATTTTAAATACTTTAGCGACACAGACTGAAGTTTTCTTTGAACTCTTCATTGTTTTAACTTGTTTGTTTGAATGATTTCTGTATTAATATTCATTAAATGTTATATTTTATTGTTTTAAATGATTATGTATTCATTTTGATTAAATGCCATATTTATTCTTTTAAGTAACGTATGTATTCATTTTGATTAAATGCCATATTTTATTCTTTTAAGTAACGTATGTATTCATTTTGATTAAATGCCATATTTTATTCTTTTAAGTGATATATGTATTCATTTTGATTAAATGCCATATTTTATTCTTTTAAGTGACATATGTATTCATTTTGATTAAATGCCATATTTTATTCTTTTAAGTGACATATGTATTCATTTTGATTAAATGCCATATTTTATTCTTTTAAGTGACATATGTATTCATTTTGATTAAATGCCATATTTTATTCTTTTAAGTGACATATGTATTCATTTTGATTAAATGCCATATTTTATTCTTTTAAGTCACTTAAATAACTAGAACTAGAACAGTCTACCCCAGTGAGCGAAATAAAGGGTTCAGTTTGACATTCCAACCCCCTGAAGAAGACCGGAGTGTACAACGAAACGTTGTAATAAATATGGCGACAAAGATGAGGACAATAGTCCGAATAATGTAAATAGTGTACATAATACCTCATCTCAGAAATATAGACCGATACTGAAAGGCCGAAACGTTGTAATAAATATGGCGACAAAGATGAGGACAATAGTCCGAATAATGTAAATGTCTTAATAATAATAATAATAATAATAATAATAATAATAATAATAATATATCATGTCGGGGAAGTCACGATATAATGGGTGAGATACAAAATAAATGAATATTCTTCCCATTATAGATATTATTATATCCATTATATAATAACACTTTTAGTGAAAGAAAGTGACAAACAATCCTTGTTCTCAGAGAGAGCTTCATGCCTGTAAGTCATACAAAAAAACATATTTAGATGTGTACCGTACGAAGAAACTATAACACATGTATGCTGCAACAAACAGTATGAACAGGCACGAAATAGAGGTGATAATTCCCAATGAGAGTCTGAGCCACTGGAAGATACTTTTGTGTTTCTGGAGAAGCCATATTTAGGATTCGAGATTCCAGATTCGAGCCGGCCGGATTTATCTTCTATGTCACTACTGAGGATATATTCTTCTCAAACAGGCGAATTTTTTTTTCCAACATGAAGATAGTTTCTATATCTGCTGAAGATATATTTCCAAAGAAAAACGGTGATGTGAACTTGTAAGCTGCCTCACGTGACAGCTGTTCGCTCCAGGCAGATCTCCAGGCGAGGCAACTGCTGATTTTGACTCCTGGAAGCTGACTGACGGACTAGCCATTTTGGTCACTCTGTGAAGTGACGTCACTAAGCGGTCGTCACATGATCTACGTGTGACTTCATCTCGACGAAAGGGAGATAACTGCAACTAGTATCCCTGCACTATTTTTGTGCGTGAACTTTTTTCATTTTTTTTTAATTTCATTTTTTAATTTTTTTTTTTTATATGGATGTCAAAAGGATTTATTTAAAAAAATATCTCATTATTTGTTATTAAATGTTTTATGACACGAAACAGACAAGAAAATAATAAAAATATAGATGCAATAAACTTATCTGAAAAACATCAGTTTAATACCGTTTTTTAGGTATGTTCAATACTTCGCTAAAAAAGAGAATACCCAGGTGAAAAAAGGCCCCAAAATGTTTATGCTATTATTAAGAGACCAAAGTATTTTTTGGAATTATTTTTTAAAATTTTGTAATCATTTCTACCACTCTAGTAAGTACCTAACTCATTTACCATTAAAAGAGCCAGATCAGGTCGAAAATGGAGTACCGTTGCCATATATGGCCAGGACTTGCGCAGTTTTCATTTTTCAGTCGCGAAGAAATCCAAAAGCCTGTCTGCGTCCTTGCGGGTGATGGATTATTTTCCACCCTACAACTTCTTTCTCGCAATACACTTTCGATACGTCACAAGCCTCTGGCTGCTCTATCACTATTATCACGATCAGTGTTCAGATGAACTACACCATTTAGTTCCACCAGTTCTAACCTTCACAACTAAGACCGACATGCTACGCCCATTGTAACGAACCACCCTAATTCATTTCGTATTTCATTGGTGAGATGTTAGTTCCACTCAAGCAGTTCTTCTCACGGACCTTGTGGAATCAACTCCCAAGAGGATGCTTCCCAGATAACTACAATCTTAACCTGTTCAAGTTTAGGGTTAACCGTGATCTTCACACTATGCCCGCAATAACTGTATCTAAGTAGAGTGATACAGTTTTTGTTTGTCTATCACATTCGTGGACACAAAGTATAACTTTGCCTTCTTAAAATAGATTGTTTGGGAAGATTACCTATTTCACATCATAAGTCTCTTGTTCGTTTCCTTACCACACCATTTTATATTTTAATAAAATAAATTTGTTCGTTTGTTCGTTTGGGTTTTATGGCATATCAACCACTGTGGGTTATTTAATGCCAAATCCAGTTTATATGAATTTTAAATGCCTATTTAGTATGGAATAAAAAACGTATAGCTGGCAACATTATTGGTTCCAAAAAACGTATAGCTGGCAACACTGTTTCAAAAACTTATAGCTGGCAACATTATTTTTCGGAAAACATTATCTGAGACCTTGCTGTTGGATGTAGTTTATCGTCATACCCAGGACGCGGATGTAGTTTACCGTCATACCCAGGACGTTTAATGAAATGAATATGACAAAGAAAATGATATCAGGAAAAATGAAATTCATAAAAGGAAATAAAATTAAATAAAAATCATTTTATACTTTGTGGACACAAAGTATAACTTTGCATTCTGGAAATAGATTTATTGGTAAGATTACCTATTTCACATCATAAGTCTCTTGTTCGCCACACCCGCCCGCCATTTTATATTTTAATGAAATGATTATGATAAAGAAAATTATATCAGGAAAAATGAAATTCATAAAATTAAATAAAAATCATTTTATACTTTGTGGACACAAAGTATAACTTTGCATTCTTGAAATGGATTGCCTAGAAATATTACCCACTTGACACCATAAGTCACTTCTTCAACACCCCGCTACCAGCCATTTTATATTTTAATGAAATGAAAATGGTAAACGAAGTTATATCAGGAAATAGGAAATTCATAAAAGGAAATTATATTATACAAAAATCTTTTTATACTTTGTGAACACAAATTATAACTTTGCCTTCTGGAAATGGATTTATTGGAAAGATTACCCACTTCACATCATAAGTCTCTTGTTCGACAGACCCGCCCACCATTTTATATTTTATTGAAATGAATATAATAAAGAAAATTATATCAGGAAAAATGAAATTCATAAAAGGAAATTATATTATATAAAACTCATTTTATACTTTGTGGATACAAGTGTTGAGTGACTCTGATGTCTTGCACTGAGTGAATATCAGTCTAAAAAATTGTAAATGCACTTGATTCACTGATGGACATTAATGAAACACACAATATTAATCATTATATGTTTTATTCTATTTTTAATTTTTTTATTTTTGTTTAACTTTATTAATTAATTTTATGACAAATGAGGTAATGTTTATCTTTGATTGTCATAGATGTTCATACAGACATATCTTTATATATAATAATAATAGCCGGCCACTCGTATTCGAGGATACCCATCTACTAGGGCGGGCAGCCATTCCCTGTTGCATACTCTAGGTCATACACATTTGTGTTTATTCAAATTTAACCCATCTGTAGTTTATATCGCAACTATGCTGAGCAGACCTTAGTTACAGTTTCTGGGAGAGAGCGTATATCTAGCATGATCAATAATCTGAACAACGCCAGCACACTCAAACACTCGGTCACGATGATTTGTGACTTCGTGCTAGCACATATATCGACGGCCCCAATTGTTCTACACAATTTCACTCACAATTGCTATGGTTCTCGGGGACTTTCCAAGTATCCTCGAGCTATCCTCTGGCGTCCATTGACTTTTGATCGATAGGATATAGCTTGTATTAGTTGATTATTGTTTCATTGAAGAATTGATTGAGTGATTCGTGTTTTTCGGCTTATCAACACTTGGCAGGTTATTTAAGACCAGGAAATATTTCTAGACTACAAGAATTTGTTTTGACATAATAATGATTTCGTGATACAAGTCATACTAATTAACCCATAGCTGGGTATGGGGGTGAAGAGATGGATTCATAACTTTCCCAAGGTTATTTGCGTTTGAGTGATAATAGGTTGATGCAAAATTAATGAAATCTCACATAAAGTTAAACGCCAAAAAACGACATTATTTTTGCACCAACCTAATATAATAAATCCAAATTTTCGGACTTTCTTTGAATATTGCTGCCACATCTGGTCTGGTGTCCCTGCTATATTTTAGAGATAAAATCCAAAGGAGAATTTGCAATATTATTGGTCCATCTGGTTTCGCGGCTTCAGTTCATTTCCCACAAACGTAACGTAGCTCCCCTATGCCTTTCTATAAATACTATCATGGTAATCGTTTAGATGAGCTATCCACATTGGTACCTAGACTTTATGAATTTATGAATTATGAATTTAAGAGCAGTACTAGATTGGCAGGTATGTCTCATCATTTTACAGTTGAAATGGCTAGATGTAACCATAAATTCTATGCTAACAGTTTCTTAATCTGATAAGTATGTTCATGGTAATTGTTCTGATGAGCTATCTTCTTTGATACCTAGACTTTATGAATATAAGAGCAGTACTAGATTGGCAGGTAGGTCTCATCATTTGACCGTTGAAATGGCTAGATGTAACCATAAGTACTATGCTAACAGTTTCTTAATCTGATAAGTATGTTCATGGTAATTGTTCTGATGAGCTATCCTCTTTGAGGAGAGTTCCTTTTTCTGACGACATACGACCGGTGTTTCATGCCAGAAGCATTTGCGAGTTGATTACGAACTGATTTTTTATTTCAACCTTTGTTAAGTTCACTTTTATTTTTAATTTACGTTCCTTTTATTGACTTTTTTGCCAAAAGTTTGATTTGTTTTTTCTTTCGTTTCCCTCCCCTCTTTTTTTATACTTTATCCCTTGTTATTTCTTTATTATTAATTTTCATTTTATTTAATACGTATTTTTGAGTTTTAATTTTTCCATTTATTTTTTAGTAACTTTCCAACGCCAAACTTCGTTTTCTTTGTTTACATTTTATTTCTACGTGTTTCCATTGTTCCTTGTCGTTCTTTGTTGTAATTAACTGTTAAATATTCCGTATTCCTTTATTTAAGTCTTTTCTGTGTTTATTGTAATTTTTTGCATTTATTTTCCGCATTTATTTTTCTATTCGTTAGTTCTTCTTTATTTTAGTTTACGTGTTTTCGTTCGTGTTTCGGCTGACTAGAATTTTCTAGTGGCAGCCATATTGTATTGGTTAACTCGTTTAGCATTTTCTTTTCGTATTTTCTGTTTAAAAAGTTACTTTTTTATTTATTTTTTTTATCTTAAATTGTGATTATTATTTGCGTACTCGCTTTTTTGTAATTTGTAATTGTTAACTGTTTTTATTTTAACGTATTTTGTCCTCTTTTGCGTACGTATTTCCGTAACTTATTTTTACGTGTTTAACTGTTTATTGTTTCTGTCTCGATAAATTTCTTTTGTTATTTGTGATTTATTCGTATTTTATCGTTTAAATTATACTTTTATTTGTTGTTTTCTGTTTCATGTGAAGGAAAAAAAAAAAAGGTCTTGTTTATTAAAAAAAAAAATGGGTCCAAGAAGAACTGTAGTGGGCATGCCAGCGACCGGGACCGGTGTGGAAAATCCCCCGGTTGGGTCCAAATCTCAGCCCCCATTCCCCGGAAAGCCTTCGCCCGCCGCTAATGCGGTTAGGGAGAAGGGGGAGGGTGAATGACAGGTCGTTGGTAGGTCTAAAGGGAAGATCCAGGCAGCGGAACCTCGTTCCACACCTAAAACAGGAAAAGACACAAACAGCCCCACTCCCTCAACCAGTGCCAAGGGCGACTCTCCAGCCACTTACTCCGATAAGCTGAGATCTAAAATGATCCAGTATGAACCTTCGTTCGAAAAGAAGAAGAAACTTCAGCAACTCAAGGAGGCTATTCAATCCAAAAGACATGATTCAGAGCAGAAATCTGGCACCTCTTTGTCGGCACCGTCATTCCCTGTCACTAAACATCATTACATGGTCCCTCCCCCTATCACTAAACCTATTAAAAAAAAGTAGTTTCTACAATGACCACTCTAAAGAAGGGACCTGTCCCAAAATCACCTGGAAAAAAAATCATCAACCAATCCTTCACCTATGCAGACTCCCAAAAATACACCCACAAAATCAGAACAACAAAAAAGACAGAGAAGTCCATCTTCAGATTCATCTGAAGCCACAGAAAAGAAAATTAAATCCAAACCAATATATAACACAGGGGAAGACGTGTGCCGTGTCTCTAAAGAAATTGAAGAGAAGGCTTTACTTCATGCCAAGAAATTAAAAGACTTAAAAACACTTTTAAATTTCAGGAAAATAAAAAATTTAGATGTAGAGAACCCCCGAAACTTTCCAAACGCAAAAAGGGTTCTAACTGTGGTGAGATCAGGTGTAGCTGGCCAACAGATATGGGCCATGATGGCCGATGCTAATGAAACATTCGGCATGTTTCCACCGATGTCGTGTCTTGATGATGACAACGTAAAAAAATTGCAACAATTCTGTTCAGGGAGGTTCCCGATTTTTGTTCACCCCTCCCTGTATAGAGCGTTAAAATTAACATTCCCCTTGGACATTGGCGGCCTGTCTCCTGATGGCACCATCAAGAGTGAGATGGGTACTGGCTCAATGGGAGAGGCCGTCGGTGTCCTGACCCCGGCCATGTTCAATGCAGGAGAGCAACCCTAATCGGTTTTTATCATGGCCCTCTGGTTAGCAAGTGTGAATGCCCGAGGCCTGAGGTCGGAGTCTCGCAGGGCGTGGCTCTCTCGTGATCTTCAGCGTCTCGGGGTGAATATCTGTTGTGTACAAGAGACCCGGTTTTCTTCTCGCGACTATGAGAATATTCTGTCTAGGGGTTTTTCCCTCTATTCAGCATGTTTTGATGGACGCTCGAGGGGTGTCTCTTGGCTGGTGAGCAAGTCATTGAAGGCTGCATGTGTTCTTGTCTTCGCGGATCCGGGGGGCAGACTTTGCGTGCTGGACGTTACCATAAAGGATAAGGCTCTTCGTCTCATTGGGGTTTATGCGCCCAATGTCCATTCTGAGCGGCCTGCTTTGTTTCGGCGGATCGAGCAGTTTTTGACGACATCACGTCGGGTAGTTTTAGTGGGTGATTGGAATGCCGTCCTTGATCCCGATACAGATCGTATAGGGACAAATTCGGGTACTAACAACCGGGACGTGAAACCATTTCGGAACTTTATCGACAGGTTTGATCTTGTCGACAAGTACCGGAATGAGCACCCTCGGGAGGTAGTGTGGACTTGGACTAATAGTGGCGGCTTGGCTAGTTATCTAGACCGAGTCCTAGTTAGGAGAGTCGATGTAGGGCTCTTAGGGTGTCCAAGTTTCCATGAGATAGTTTATTCGGATCATAGGCTTGTCCGGGTCCGTGTAAACTTAGATAAGCCTAAGGTTAGGATGGCTGGCTACTGGAAATTAAACTCATCATTATTTGGTGAGCAAGATTTCCGGGACCAGCTTCTACTAATGATACAGAGGGAACTGACGAGAGCGGTTGTGGGAGATGCCTGGTGGGATAAATTAAAATCCAAAATCAGAACGTTTGCTGCTGATTATAGTCGTCGGCTCAATCTAGATAGATTAGCGGCGCAAACGGTTTTAGAGCAGAAAGTTGATCGGGCGGTCAAATCCCGTGATAGTGGGGACGTAGCTTTAGCTAAGGCAGAGTTGGCCTCCTTGCTTATCAAGAAGGATCAAGCTCTGGTAGTTAGGGCTAGGTTAAAAAGAATGTCCTCTGAGGCGAAGAATATGGCCGCTGAACTGCGTGCAGAGGAAGCTCGGAATGCATCTCAGCGACATATCGCATGCGTCACATTGCCAGATAAGCGGACCGTGACAACAAACGAGGGCATATGTGAGGCTTTTCGTGACTACTTTCAGGAGCTTTTCACCAGGGAGCCCGGTCTGAGCCCTGCTCAGTTCGACGCCTATTTAGCTGACTTTCCCTGCCTTAAGGCAGCTGAAGCAGCTAGGTGCGAGGGTCCAATTACAGAGTCAGAAGTCTGGGAAGAGTTGAAACAGGTTGGCCTGGACAAATCTCCGGGACTAGATGGTCTTCCGTACGAAGTGTACTTGAGGCAGACGCCCGTTTTTGTTCCGCTGCTGGCACTGATTTTCGGCAACTGGATGAAGCAGGGGTCTATACCCCAACGCTTCACCAGGGGCGTGATCAAGTTGTTACGCAAGGATAAAAACGGTGGGGATGGGTTAGGTAACTTTCGCCCTTTAACTATGTTAAATACAGAGTTAAAGATTTTGGCAAAGATCTTGGCTAACCGTTTGCAGCTTGTCCTGTCTAGTCCGATTGGCTCGGAACAGACTTGTGCTGTGAAGGGCAGGACTATTCAGGAAAACCTTCATATGGTGCGCCTGATCATCGAGCAAGTCGACAGTGAAGCCGTGCTGATCAATTTAGATCAGTCCAAGGCCTTCGATAGGGTTGACCATCGCTTTCTGGAGGCTGTTCTTTCGGCGGCCGGTTTCGGGCCGTACTTTCGCACCTGGATCCGACTTCTGTATGCGACTCCCAGTGCGCTGGTGGAGGTGAATGGGGTACGATCGGAGCCTTTCGTATTGTCTCGCTCCATTCGTCAGGGTTGTCCGCTATCGCCTTTGCTTTACGTTCTTGCGTTGGAACCTTTCCTTCGCAAGTTAAAGGCGAATCCGGTCCTACGTGGAATTGCCCTGCCCGGTGGTACCACATCGGCCAGGTATTCTGCCTATGCTGACGACTTTTCGGCTCTTGTGTCGAGCAGAGCCGAGATTGACGAAGTCAGCAAATAAATCAGTTGTTATGAGATGGTGACAGGGGCCAAGATCAACCGCGATAAGTCTGTTGGCTTGCGGTTGGTATCGTGGAAGGGAGTTTCTCTTCCCGGACCTTTCCGCTAGACGGATGGGCCGGTCAAGATTCTCGGCGTCTGGTTCGGTCCTGATCTCCAGTTGGAAATGAATTGGTCGGAGGTGCGAGGGAAGGCCGAGATCGCAATTAATTTGTGGTCTCGGAGGAATCTTTCCTTAAAGGGGAGGGCGGAAGTTTGTGTTTCACACATCTACCCGATTCTCCTTTACCGACTCTCTGTGCTTCCATTTCCGTGTGACACTTTACTGGCGTTAGTGAAGCTCTTGTTCTCCTTCTTGTGGGGAGGCAAGGCCGCCAGAGTCAGTCGGGAAATGTGTTGCCTTCATCCATCTGAAGGCGGTCTGGGCATGCCGAGCATTGAGATTCGTATTAGCTTTCTAGATCGAATGTGCCGCGATTCGGATGAGGAGAGCGCCTTCTGGAAGGAAGACGCCCGAAAGAACTTCCCATCCCTGAGAAGTGTGCATTCGTGCGAGGAGGAGGCCCGCCGTTTATCCCGAGCCGAATGCTCCTTCTATCGTGAATGTCGTCGTGCTCTGAAGCGCCTCTTACGGGCGTCGGATGGCCTCTCCAACGTCCGGGCGTTGTCTCGTAGGGCATTATATCAAGTTTTAGTCAGAGGGGGCCGTGCATGATGATCTGATTGACGAGCTCGGTCTGACGAAACAAAAGGCTCGCTCAATATGGTCTTGGGCGTCCCGGTTGAAATGCCTCAATAACGATGAGGCATCACTCACCTGGCTGGTGATTCGTGGAGCCCTCTGGGTCGCCAAGAGACTCTGCTCAGCTGGCTGGGGGAATTCTCAAAAACTGCCGACGTTGTAGTGGGGAGGTCGAGACCTTGGGTCACGCCTTCTTTCATTACAGCCAGGTAGTGCCGTTGTGCAAGTTTGTTGAAGGCCTCATGGTCCGCATGCTGCAGGGAAAGTCCTTTGTCCTTCATGCCGTTTCCCTTTGTAGCAATGTGGCACCGCCGCTGACGAAGGCTGAACAGTATGTGTTCCACTGCTTGCTAGGCGTTATGAGAGTCGTGATTTGGACGACACGTCAGAAGGGATTCTATGGAGGCGAGAAGTTCACCTCCTCCCAACTGATCTTGTACTTTAAGCATCAGCTTAAAGTCAAGATTAGGATGGAAAGGCGGCGGCTCACTTCATCAGAATTCAGCAAAAGGTGGGTGAATCTTGCGCGCTTGTGTCGTGTGAAAGGGGATGACCTTGAGTGGCACATTGATGCCGGTTAGGCATCAGGATATTGCTCTTCCTGGGTTGAACTTGTGCAACCCATCCCGAAATTAGGCTAGATTAGGTTTTCTTTTTTGATGTTTTAGTTTCCTTTTTCAGTTAACTTAGCTAGGGTATGTATGCCCATTGGCCCCTTTTATTTCTGTCCCTATTTTTCTTTAAGTTTAATTCCCCATCCCCTCCCTCGTTAGGTGGTCAGTGATGTCAGTTCCCTGGTGGATGCGGGGCGACTTTCGATTCGCGTGAGTGTTTTTTTCGTATTTGTTGTTGTGTCTGATTGAGTGCATATCAGTGTGAGTGTTTGGGATGAATGAATGTTGTTTACACTATTATAGTCCCGCATTGATTTCGGCCAGTGAAGTGATGTTTCTGCCACATTTAGTGATTGTGGGGGCTTTTATTACTAATCTTATTCTCTTTAGTTTCTTGTAAATAGGTTGTTGTATTCATATTGTAAATACTCATTGGGGCTAATTTTTAGAATTGTTATTTTATTCCCCTCCCCACAGACAACGAATTGTAAATATGGGAACTGGTTAGTATTTTTATGGAGACAAAGATGTATTATGGTGTTTGTAGTAAGAAAGGTACGTATGAATGGTTTGTTTTGGTGTAAGGAATATTGTTTTTTACGATTGGGTCAGTGCTTGCGGCTAGCTAAGTTATAGTTAAGACAGAAGAAGACCGTCCTTTCCCCAAACCCCTTTTCGGCCTCGTGCCACATTTCTGTAGATAACAGAATAAATATCGCTATCCTCTTTGGTAGCTAGACTTTATGAATTTAAGAGCAGTGCTAGATTGGCAGCTAGGTCTCATCATTTTACAGTTGAAATGGCTAGATGTAACCATAAGTTCTATGCTAACAGTTTCTTAATCTGATAAGTATGTTCATGGTAATTGTTCTGATGAGCTGAACTCTTTGACACCTAGACTTTATGAATATAAGAGCAGTACTAGATTGGCAGCTAGGTCTCATCATTTTACAGTTGAAATGGCTAGATGTAACCATAAGTTCTATGCTAACAGTTTCTTAATCTGATAAGTATGTTCATGGTAATTGTTCTGATGAGCTATCCTCTTTGGTACCGAGACTTTATGAATTTACGAGCAGTACTAGATTGGAAGCACTAGATTGAAAATGCTAGATGTAACCATAAGTTCTATGCTAACAGTTTCTTAATCTGATATGTATGTTCATGGTAATTGTTCTGATGAGCTATCCTCTTTGGTACCTAGACTTTATGAATTTAAGGGCAGTACTAAATTGGCAGATAGGTCTCATCATTTTACAGTTGAAATGTTTAGATGTAACCATAAGTTCTATGCTAACAGTTTTCTTACTCGCCTATAGAACTCACTTCCGTCTTCTTCTTTTCCGGTGATCGTTGATCTTCAAAAATCTAAATGTAATGTCAATTGTCATCGTCTGTCTACTTGATGCCTCTGCCTTTATTGTTCTCGCGCCTTAATGTTTATATTCTTTTTCTTATTCTTTCACACTCGGTAATCCGTTGTGTTTTAATAGCTTTATTACCGTGCTTAACGCTAAATGATTTAAATAAAAAATAAATATAAAGGTTACAATCCTATTACTAAAATATGACTATCGCTTCATTTCTATCATATAAGGAAATGTGTATTTGCTGCCAGTAGGCATCAATAATGTATAAAATTAGAGAAAACGTAGATCAAGGCTCATTTCGGGTTTCCTGAGTTTTTATAATGTCTCTTGATGAAAAAAGAGCGATATTTCTGTTAATTCACTCTTGGGAATATGGTGTTAAAGAGTTCAGAAAATGAAGAAATAAATGCTGAATATTTTAGGAAAATACCACGATTACATATCTACAAGAAGAAAAATTCAAAACTGCAGATAATGCAACAGGAAACCACTCCACTGTTTTTCTCAAGAAGTTAAGGCTTTTTCTCAGATAAAATAGAAAAGGAATCTGTGGAGAAGGCAACGGGAAACGACTATAATATCTTTCCGAAGATGTCATGGTAATAATAAAGAAAAGATATATATAGAAGTCAAAGTGAAACTACACTGTTATCTTTCCTAAGAAATCATGCCTATACACAGTTAATAAAAGAAAGGAATCTGTGGAGAAGCTAACGGGAAACCACTCCACTATCTTTCCCAAAATTGCATGCCAATTCACAGATAATGAAGAAAAGGAACATGTGGAGAGCCATGATCACCTGAACGCTGATATATAATAGCATTCTAAATTCTCTGTTCTATGGGATACCTCTCAAAAAGTACCTTTGTATATTTATTTTTACTTTTTTTTTTTTTTTTTTTGGCGTAATAATCATCGAGTGATTGTTTTAAATGACGACATCGAATGGAAACATGATTATTGATTCTTTTCGGAAGACTTCACAATTATTTCCCCACGTAGATTTTATATTTTCTTCAAGAATCTTCATAATATTTAATGTATTAGTCCCGTCGATAAATCTTTGCCCCCAGTAGAAATTGTTCCTTAATTATTAAACTATTTGTATTCTTCGCTTCAGTCAAATAGTAATATAAAGTGCGAAAAACAAATCGATTATTATTATACACACATTCGTTTCGTTATTGATTTTGGATCAAAAATAAAAATAATCCTCCAGATTTGAAACGACAATCGAAAAATAACTGTGTGCTATATATCATTCCCGCTTGAAGACGACGTGCCAAAAAATATTCTTAAATCCTAAAAAGCATACAACTTTCTCGTGTAAGTCTGTAAGTAAAACATCTTCATTACTAAATGTAAGAAAAATATGTTTCTTACAAAATGACCCATATAGGTGACTCTGTTTCAGAAGACACACATTCTTAGACAATTAATCCCATTCAAACAAACATATACCTGGCCTATAGGTGAGGCCTGAAATATGACGACGACATCGAGTTGTGACCCCACCGCCACTAAGCTTCTACCTATCTAGTAAATGCTTACAAATTCAGATATAAACTACTAATATATACCTATCCCTGAATCAATTAACTGATTGTAGACTCAAATATAAGCACCAATACTGGCTTGTAGTCGAACCAAATAAACGCTTATAGACTCAAATATTAGGTTGGTGCAAAAATAATGACGTAATAATGTCGTTTTCTGACGTTAAAAAATACGTCGAAAAACGACATTATTATGTCATTATTTTTGCACCAACCTAATATAAAACACCAATATTGGTTTATTGTTGAACCAAAACAACGCTTGTAAACTCAAACATAAGCGATCAATATTCACGTAGTTGTGGACCAAAGTTTATCCATCCAATACGAAAATAAGTCCTTAGAGATTCAAATACAAGTGATGTATAGATACCTAACCACCAAGCAAGTAAGTGCTTACAGATCCAAAAACAGAGGTGTATAATTACCTATCCATCAAGCAAGTGCTTACAGATTCAAATACAGGTGTGTATAGATACCAATCCATCAAGCGAATGCTTAGAGATTCAAATACAAGTGATGTATAGATACCTAACCACCAAGCAAGTAAGTGCTTACAAATCCAAAAACAGAGGTGTATAATTACCTATCCATCAAGCAAGTGCTTACAGATTCAAATACAGGTGTGTATAGTACCAATCCATCAAGCGAATGCTTAGAGATTCAAATACAGGTGTGTATAGTTGCTATCAATCAAGCATGTACATAGACATTCAAATACAGGTGTGTATAGTTACCTAACCATCAAGCAAGTGCGTAGAGATTCAAATACAGGTGTGTATAGTTACCTATCCATCAAGCAAGTGCTTAGAGATGCAAATACAGGTGTGTATAGTTACCTATTCATCAGGCAAGTGCTTAGAGATTCAAATACAGGTGTGTATAGTAAATTATCCACCAAGCAAGTGCTTAGAGATTCAAATACAGTTGTCTATAGTTACCAATCCATCAAACAAGTGCTTACAGATTGAAATACAGGTGTCTATAGTTACCTATCCATCAAGCAAGTGCTTAGAGAATCAAATACGGGTCTGTATAGTTACCTATACATCAAGCAAGTGCTTACAGATTCAAATATAGCTGGGAATAGTTACCTATCCATCAAAGCAAGTGCTTACAGATTAAAATACAGGTGTGTATCGTTACCTATCCATCATGCAACTGCTTAGAGATTCAAATACACCTCGGAATAGTTACCTATCCATCAACCAAGTTCTTAGAGATTCAAATACAAGTGTGTATAGTTACCTATCAATCAAGCAAGTGCCTAGAGATTCAAATACAGGTGTGTATAGTTACCTGTCCATGAAGCAAGTGCGTAGCGATTCAAATAAAGGTGTGTATAGTTAACTATCCATCAAGCAAGTGCTTACAGATTCAAATACAGGTGGCTATAGTTACTTATCTATCAAGCAAGTGCATAGAGATTCAAATAGTGGTGTGTATCGTTATCTATCCAACATGCAAGTGCTTACATATTCAGATACAGGTGTGTATAGTTACCTATCCATCAAGCGATTGCTTCGAGATTCAAATACAAGTGTGTATAGTTCCCTATCCATCAAGCAAGTGCTTACATATTTAAATACAGGTGTGTATAGTTACCTAACCATGAAGCAAGTGCTTACAGATTCAAATACAGGTGTGTACAGTTACCTATCTATCAAGCAAGTGCTTTGAGATTCAAATACAGCTGTGTATCGTTACCTTTCAATCAAGCAAGTGCTTAGAGGTTCAAATACTGGTGTGTATAGTTACCTATCCATCAAGTAAGTGCTTAAAGATTCAAATACAGGTGTGTATCGTTACATATCCATCAAGCAAGTGCTTAGAGATTCAAATACAGGTGTGTATAGTTACCTATCCATCAAGAAATTGCTTACAGATTCAAATACAGGTGTCTATAGTTACCTATCCATCAAGCAAGTGCATAGAGTTTCAAATACAGGTGTGTATCGTTACCTATCCATCATGCAAGTGCTTAGACATTCAAATACAGGTGTGAATAGTTACCTATCCACCAAGACAGTTCTTAGAGATTCAAATACAGGTGTGTATAGTTACCTATCAATCAACAACTGCTTAGACATTCAATTACAGGTGTGTATTGTTACCAATCCATCAAGCAAGTGCTTACAGATTCACATATAAAGATACAATAATCACCTATTCTCGAACCAAGTAAATCCGTGTTGATTCAGATATAAATCTCCACTATTTACAAATCCCTGAATTAAATTCCCTCTGTCCCCCGTGGAGGAGAAACCATCCACAAAGCTGTCACCTGTCAAGAAATGGTCACAGACTGAAATATTATTGATATGTTACCTATTGGCGATAGATGTAAATGCTTATAGTCTCAAATATAAACTAACAATAATTATCTATCTCTGCCTATATATATATATATATATATATATATATATATATATATATATATATATTTATATATATCAGACTATCTATCGATTTTAGACTATCTATCTAGTAATGTCTGTTACTATGTATCTGTTTGTCACGGTCTCTATCTAACTACCGAGCTAGGTAGCCAATAATGTCTGTTACTATCTATCTATCTGTCTGTCTGTCTGTCTATCTATCTATCTCCTTCTATCCATATCTATCTATCTATCTATCTATCTATCTATCTATCTATCTCCTTCTATTCATATCTATCTATCTATCTATCTATCTATCTATCTATCTATCTATCTATCTATCTATCTCTGCCCGTTATATAATACATAGCAAGCTGATCAGGAAAGCCACAGATAGCTCGACCCTTTATTGCTAAAATATTTTGTGACACATTTAATTATACTTACTTAATTTACGATTTTTTTTTTCGATGTACCTATTTAGAGCAATTTTGATGACTTCATAACGATAGAGAAATTGAACAATACACCCCTTCAGATCACGCATAATCGATAATTCTCGAGTCGTAATCCGCAGATCTTTTGATTAATCTGATTGACTTAATGACTCTGGGATTAAAGACAGATTATCAAACAAAGGGATTTAATAAAATAATTTGTTGGTGATTTTTAACCATTTCATCTCAAGAAAGGCAATAAAGCCACTAGGACGCAAAGGGTTACTTTGTGTTAGAGAGTATGAGAAAATTACTCTTAAAGAGAGAGGACAATGAAGGAATAAGAATTAAAAATTCAAATCTGTGAAGGTTAAAGTTGACTGGAAAGCAAGAAGCCGGAAGAGAGTTCCACAAGCAAGGAGTGCGAAATCGCTGTTCCACAAAATGTATTAAATCAAAGACTTATTTAATCGAGTTTATCCCAAGCAAGGCAGTAAATCCACTAAGACACAATGGGTTGCCTGGTATCAAAGAATTAGAAAACAGAAAACTCACTAAAGAACGAGAAGAATAGAAAAGTAATTAAAATAACGATTGACATTGAATTTAAATTTTTGAAGATCAAAGTTGATTGGGACGCAAGAGGCCGGGAGAAAACTCCACAAGCGAGAAGTATGAGAGAAGAAACTGTTAACATAGAACTCATGATTATATCTAATCATTTCAACTGTAAAATTATGAGACCTTGCCGCCAATCTAGTACTGCGTTTAAATTGATAAAGTCTAGATACCGTAGCGGAAAGTGATATTTATTGTTTAATACAGAATTGTGGCACATGGCCAAAGGGGTGGGGGGTTGGGGAAAGGACGGTCTTCTTCTGTCTTATCTATAACTTATCTAGCCGCAAACACTGACCCAATCGTACGAATAATATTCCTTACACCAAAACAACCCATTCATACGTACCTTTCTTTGTCACGGTCTCTATCTAACAACCACCATAATAACTCTTTGTCTCTATGAAAATACTAACTAGTCCCCATATTTACAATTCATTGTCTGTAGGGAGTGGAATAAAACAACAATTCTAAAAACTAGCCCCAATGAGTATTTACAATATGAATACAAAAAACTATTTACAAGAAACGAAAGGAATTAAGATTAGTAATAAAAACCCTCACAATCACTAAAGCGTAGCGGAAAGTTCATCGGAACAATTACCATGAAAGTATTTATAGAAAAGGCACAGGGTAGCTATTCTACGGCGGTCCGAAAGGGACTGAAGCCGAGATACCAGCTCAGGACTAATAATATTGTAGATTCTTTTTTGGATTTTATCAAGAATCTCTAATATATATAGCAGGACTACCAAAACAGATGTTGCCCGTGCTTGATTCAAAAATCGTGCGACTCATATAGCAATCGCTATCACTTGACTTAAAATATTTTTGCCCTTCCTTGCCTTTAAAGGAGTGCCCTTTGCCATGCTGATTTTGCTACATGCCTTACTTCTTGCCTATCTCACACTGAAAATTTTTTCTAAGCTCTATACTAAACATTAAATTTGTTACGAAAAAAGAACTAAACAAAATGAACACAAAACGATCAGCTTTAAAAAAAAGGACTCGTAACTGGAAAAACCGAACGAAAAAAGAATGTTAACAACAAATACTTTTTCACACCCAACCCAATTCTGCGGAATCAGAATCAACGTTGAGTTTAAGCAAGCGAATGAGCCAATTGGAGTAAAGTGCCATTCAGATTTAAATTTTTCCCACTTGTGACGAATGCAGCTATCGATTTTTTTTTTTTGCATGCTAGTTAACATTCGTGGCAGCCAGCTATAGGCTCTCACTCTGGCCAGTAGAAAATGGCTGCAAACTACATGAAAACTGCCGTAGAAGCATGAAAAAATCGATTATTTCCACTATCGATGGGAGTTGGGAAATGCAATGTTGGTCTTGGCCTTTCCTCTAGCTTAGAGCATGTGCATGTAAATTTTGGTGCAAATCCGTCGAAAATTGCGGCTGTGCACTCATTGCACACACACACACACACATCCTGCCTTTTATAGATAGAAGATTCTGTCGAGAAAAAATTGTCTAGCACGATATAGTGAAAGAACTTTCTTTGCTGCAGACTTCACAATTGTTTCAATATATTCTTTTCACTTCATGTCAGCTGAAAATGTTAGTCTAAAAAGGCTCAGTGAGTCACTCTCCTGGAGGTTAGCATCAGCCATGCTGATGATGGAAGCTAAAATGGGTTCTTTCAAATAATTAAAAGAAGCAGTTTCGTTTTCGCAAAATTAACAAGCCACTTCTTGCCCCGTTTAACAACAGATTGTAGATCATTTTTGTGATCAGCTGCCAATGTGATCTTCCCGAAGCAATCCGACTTACTTCCAAGGCAGGAGTAAATATCTGTGTTATCAGTATAGATACTTTCATCACCAAAAGGCAGGAGACAAAAAAAGATCAGGAATTAGTGATTAATTTTGATTACGTTTTACCGTATGCTTATTGCTGATTTTGTATTACAGTGATCGGTCGAAGATGGGCTTGTCTGTTTTTTTTTGGGGGGGGGAGGGTTAGTTGTGCGCTTAATTTCACGACATATCAACTCTTGTTCGGTTATTTAATTTTGAAATTTGCTTTTTTTTATTATACATGAGTTATAGATATAAATCCAGTTTATACTTGAGTCAAAATGCCAACATTTGTCCATTTGTCCATTTGAGCGTCTAAGTAAACCATGCTCCGTTAAATAACTGAATAAAAAAGTAAGCATTTTTTCAGTTTATACTTGAGCCTATAGTTAAACATTGCTTTATTCCAATCTATCTATCTATCTATCTATCTATCTATCTATCTATCTATCTGATACAGTTTGTTCCTATCTATCTATCTATCTATCTATCTATCTAATTCTATCCGTATCTATCTATCTATCTAGCTAGCTATCTGATAGGGTTTGTCCCTATCTATCTATCTATAACAAAGACGAATGGTAGATTTATAACTGATAGATTCTGTCGAGAAAAATTTTCTCGCATGATATAGTGAACGAATTTTTTAATTGCAGATCTATCAGTTTATTCAATATAGTCTTTTCACTTTATGCCATCTGAAAACATCAGTCCAAGACGACGTAATAAGTCACTCTCCTGTAGTTTATACGTTGGCATATAATTAAACACTTTTTCGGTTTATACTTGAGTCAAAAGGTGAACATTTTTCCAGTTTATACTTGAGTCAAAAGGCAAACATTTTCCAGTTTATACTTGAGTCAAAAGGTACATTTTTCCAGTTTATACTTGAGTCAAAAAGTAAACATTCCTCTGTTTTATACTTGAGCAGGAGAGTAACTTCTTACTTTAACGATTTCCACCAACTTGAAGTAAAACGATTATATATTGCTCACTGGTGATCTTTATTTATCTCACTTTATTCCTATATAACACAGACTACTCTACTAGTTTCTTCAACGTCAGTCGTCATATTTCTCATTGACTCACGTTCTTTCTTTTTGTTCTTTCACCTTACAAACGTTTTCTCTGTTTTATTCAATCTTACCTTCAGCCACGTCTACTTCCTTCTAATTCCTTTGTACATTTCCCGCCATTCATTACCTAAAGCAATCGTGAGTCTTCACAGCTGCATCCGGTTTCGCTAGCGTAGGATCGACATGCATATGAGAATTACATAAACAACCGCTTCAAAGAAAGTTGGGCAGTCTCTCAGACAAAGCAGACGGGAATGTAATGTCCACGTATCGAACTCTGGCAGAGAGTAATTGACGAAGCAGTAGATGAGAGTAAAATGTAATCGTAAATATGAGAGATTGAAGTTTCGAGTTATTCATTAGTACTCCACGAGTTATCCTTACAGATAGGAAGCTATGGAAGGCCGTGATCGACAACGTTCTGAAATGATACGGCATATAAAATAAGTTTTTAAGCAATTCTAAAGATTTAACCATGACATTTATTTTAATCGATTTCACTCCAAGCAAGGGAGTAAAGTCACTAAAACACAAGAGGTTACTGGGAGTGAACGAATTAGAAACAGAAACATTACTAATGAGCGGAAAGAGAAAGAGTAATCAAGAGGACAGTAGATGGCGATTGACATTGCATTTAAATTTTTGCAGATTACATTTGGTTGGAAATCATGGAGCCGGAAGGGAATTTCACAAGCGAAAAGTGCGAGAAAAGAAACTGTTAGCATAGAACTTACGGTTACATCTAGCCAGCTCAACTGTAAATTGATGAGATCTTGACACCGGTCTCGTACGGCGTTTAAATTCAAAAAGTTTAGGTACCATAACGAAGAAAGATATTTTTTTTGTAATTATTTACATAATGTGGCACAAGGCCAAAAAGGGGAATGGGGGAAAGAACGCTATTCTTCAGTCATTACATTTAAATTTGCTAGCCACAAACACTGACCCAAACATACAATATTCCTTACACCAAAACAATGCATTCATACTTTCCATTCTTACTTCATCCGCCATAGTACCTCGAAATATCCATGAAGTTCTAACTAGTCCCCATACTTACAATTTTTGTCTATATTTACACCCCCATTGAGGAAAGCCCATCAAAGCAATTAGCATGAAATTATTTATAGAAACGTCACAGGGAAGGTACATTAGGGCGGTGGGAAAGTGACTGAAGCAGAGGTGCAAGGTCAGGACCGGTAATATCACAGATTCATCTTTGGATTTTAGCAATTGAACATTATCAGTGTTTCCAGGTTCCAGGATTTAACAATAAAAATAATTCTATTTGAATTTTAATTCATAAAGTCTACGTACCAATGGGAAAAGAAATATTTATTTTGCAATGGCGCGAGGGGGAAAAGATGGTCTTCTGTCTTATAACAAAACTTAGCTAGCCACAATTACTGATCCAAACATACTACAATATTCCTTTCACCAAAGCAACAGATTCTTACTTACCATTCTTACACTACATCCACAATAATTACCCTCAGATTCTCTATGAAATTCTAACTAGTCCTCCATATGTACAATTCATTGTCTGTGAGGAGTGGGGGGGATAAAACAACAATTTAAAATCTAACCCAAATGTATCAGAGCGAAGAACTTATCTGAACAGCTGCAATTAATTTATTTATAGGTAGGTATCATATAGTAGATATCATATGGTAGATATCATATAGTGGGTATCCTATAGTAGATATCATATAGTAGGTACCATATAATAGATATCATATAGTAGGTATCATATAGAAGAAATCATATAATAGGTATCATATAGTAGATATCATATAGTAGGCATCATATAGTAGGTGTCATATAGTAGATATCATATAGTAGGCATCATATAGTAGGTGTCATAGAGTAGATATCATATAGTAGGCATCATATAGTAGGTATCATATAGTAGGCATCATATAGTAGGTGTCATATAGTATATATCATATAGTAGGCATCATATAGTAGGTGTCATATAGTAGGTGTCATATAGTAGATATCATATAGTAGGTATCATATAGTAGATATCATATAGAAGAAATCATATAGTAAGTATCATATAATAGATATCATATAGTAGGTATCATATAATAAATATCATATAGTAGGTATCATATAGAAGAAATCATATAGTAGATATCATATAGTAGATATCATATAGTAGGTAACATATCGAAGATCATTAACTGTAATATTTACAAAATGTGGCACAAGGCCAAGATGGGGAATGGGTGAAAGGACGGTCTTCTTCTGTCTTAACGTTAAACTTAGATAGACACAATTACTCACCCAAACATACAATAATATTCCTTAAAACAACGCATTCTTACTTACCTTTCTTACTCCATCCACCATAATCCGTCATTGTCACCAGCAAAGTCCTAACTAAACACCATATGCACAATTCATTGTCTGTCTTTAAAACATCAATTTAAAAACTACACCCCATGAGTATTTCCAATATGAATACAAATCTATACAAAACTAAACAAAATAATGTTAGTAATAACCCCAAAACCATCACCACCACCACCACCACAATATATAAATGTATCAGAAACATCAGTTAACTGGACGAAATTAATGCGGGACTATAACAATATAAAACATTCATTCATACCAAGCACTCACCTAAAACAATCGTGCGTCATAACAGCTGCATCCGGTTTCGCTAGCGTGCGAAAGACACGCATAAGAGAATTACGTAAACAGCCGCTTCAGAGAAAGTTGGGCAGTCTCTCAGACAAAGCAGACGAGAATGAGCTGCTAAGACTATTTGCATGGGGTTGCCCTTTTAGGGGTGATTTCTGCTACTTGGCATTCTCTTTCGTCCGGCAGTAGCCTGGTCCCAAAATGCTAGATTAAAGAATTTCATCTGTATTTAAAGATTTATCTGAAGGCAACTCATTCAGAAACAACAACAAATACGAAAAACACACCCGAAAGGAAAGGCGCCCCGCATCCACCAGAGGGACTGACATCACGGAACACCTAACGAGCGATGAGAAAAGCTCATTCGAACAATTACCATGAAAGTATTTATTGAAAAGATATAGAAAGGAAACTTTACGGCGGTCGGAAAGTGACTGAAACCGAATTGCCAGATCAGGACCAATCATATTGCAGATTCTTTTTTAGATATTATCAAGAGGTTCATGGAAAATAGCAGGGGAACCGGATCATGTATGGCAGAGGGACCTTACTTTTTCTTCAGATCTAGATTTATCGGCCGGTTATGGATGTGACAGTTGCTTTATTTTATTTTATTAACATAGACTACTTTCTATTTTAGTCAGCATCCCTTAATTTGGCCTCCAGAAATATAAAGTCACGCGCGACTATTGTCGAAAAAGACAAAGAAGAGGGATTTCCTTCATCTGACATAATGTTTAAATGTCATAATCCGCTTCTAATTTGGTTAATTCCTTTTGATCCGATTAAAAAACATATTGGTTAATGAAAGCTTCTATCAAGTGCTAGTATCACCCTAAATTTGAGAAGCAGTCGAATACTTCTAAAAAACTTTTGGAAAGGAAACATTATATTTCTTGGGTGGATAGGATTTATTTAAGCACGCTCATGGTAAAATCTCTAATGGTCTTTTCTCGTATCCATTGCGAGGAAAATTTCATGGTGACGAATAAATATCTGAAAATGTTAAAAATCTATAGATATACAGTTCAATCTCTTTAATCCGGCACTCTTGGAATCAGGCAATTGCCGGATTATAGAACATACCAGATGACAGAAATGACCCCGAAAACTATGTAACCATAGTCTTTCTCAGCTCATTCTACATATAGATTGCTGTGTTTATTAAATGTAAGAAAAAGCTTAAACAGGAAATAAAACGACCATTAACGCTTTCAAACAAAGTTTTTTATTCTTTCATGCGATGAAAACGCTACAAAGCGAAAACAACTAAAACCGAAAAATAATATATACTTACTAAACCCTACTTAAGTCTATAGGTAGCCTGTAACTGAATGTCAAATTCTGAACTGGCAAATTTAAATGTTTTCTGACTTTTCAAACTTTTCTGGTCGGTATTTTTACTTTTAGTTGATCTAAATAAATAAACGTCAAATTCTGTCTGTCCCTCTATGTGTCTGAACACCCCCCACTACCACCACCACCCCCGTAACTAGGAGCACACTTACTCAACAAAGGCATATTATACCTTTTTGGAATCAGAATGTCTCCAGATTGAGAAATCTACCCTTCATCTGGTGTTTGAACATCCACCATTGTCCGGATGAGTCGGGAACATTTAAGAATTCAAATTTTAAAATAACTGAAAGCAATACAGTCAGTTAAGAACTATGCGTGATACACGTTTAGGCGATCATGTATCATTCGATACATGACTGACGAGGCAGATTTTATCTCGCAGTAGGTTGTCATTTCTTTTTGCAGTAGACAAGTTGCCATCCAAGGCTATAGAACCCAACTGTCCTGCTATTTACTCTTAGCTGGGTGGGGAGAAGAAGAGGATTCATACCTTTCCCAAAAGCATCTGCGAGTAAGTGAATATCAGTCAGTTATGTGCCAAGCGTGATACACGCTTAGGCGATCAAGTATCTTTCAATTTATAACTGACGATGCAGATTTTCCCCGCAGTAGGTTGCTATTTCTTTTTGCGGAAGACCAGTTGCCATCCAAGGCTATAGAACCCAGTTTGTCCTGTTATTTTACCCATAGCTGGAGGGGAGATAGAAGAGGATTCATACCTTTCTCAAGGGTATTAGCACGTAAGTGAATGTAATGGATTCGACTGGAATTCGAACTCGCCTCTCCGATTCCTCCATCCATGTCTACACCTGAAAACAGTGATTTTAAAAGTTTTAAATTTATATTGAGCTTAAAGTAACCCAAAAACTAGCTTAAAAGTCAACAAGGAGCGTGACCTTTTAAGCTAGTAATAGATAATTCCATCTTAAATAAATCAACAATGTTTTGCGGCAATTTGAAGCTGAGCTACCGAAGAGGAAAGCTCATCAGTACAATTGCCCTGAAAATATTTTTAAAAAGCAGTGGAAAAGTGATTGAAACCAAGATGCCAGGTCAGTACCAATTCTTTGGATTGAATTGATAGTTAGTCTGTATTTATTACTTTAGATAAATCTTTAAATACAGACCAAATTCTTTAATCCAGCATTTTGAGACCAGGCCACTACCGGACCAAAGAGAATGCCATGTGACAGAAATCACTCCTAAAAGAGGACCCCTATGTAAACATAGTTTGACCAGCTCATTCCACATATAGACCCTTGTGCGAATTAATTGAAACAACCGCTTTACTTTACTTTCTTTTCACAATACAATCAGTTTAAGACCCCACTGGAGTGAGAGGGTGTAATCGATTTCTTTTTTTTTTTTTTTTTTTTTCCTCGGATTAAATCATTTTCAGCGGTGTTCAGTAATATGAATCTATTTTCGGGGTGTATGATGAAATTCGTTTGGCTTTGAAAAATATTGCGTCATCCGTGATTGCATCAGATTTTCCTCACGCTCAACCGCTATTGTCTCGACTGTCGATTAGCTGTCCTACGGCCATTGTCTGCAATGGACGTTACTCCAAGGAAGAGTACGAAAATTGTAACGCTGTACGAACACACTGGCAAACCTTAACAGTGAGCAAATCTGCAAGGAATGGCTTCGTGGAATTGACATACGAGGCACTGGGTCATGTTTCATTGGAAAAAATACACAAAATAATAATGGATTTATTCGTTTTGTTTTAATTAATTTGAACAAGTGTGTAGGTGAACCATTTAACTAGAAAAATTGAGAATAAATACAATGTATCTAAATACAAATTAGAGACATTCCATCTTAAACAACTCAACAATGTTTTACAGCAATTTTTAACATCAACTTAGGATTTTTCTTGTAGAATAATTTAATACATTCAACATTATGGCTAAAAATAGTGAATGTAAATAAATCTATTGGAGGGAGGGATAATAATAATGGTTTATTGATACAAGTCTTACTAATTAACCCATAGCTGAGGGGAAAATAGATGGCTTCATACCTTCCCTGATAGTATTTTCACATAAGTAAATATAACAAACTCAACCTGAATTGGAAATTGGCTCCTGTTATAACAGTTTCCAGCCATTATTTATTACAACACCTGCACATCCAAGCTTACGGCAACTGGCATTCCCAAGTGGTCACCCATCTAAGTACTGACCAGGCTTCAGTGATTGTATGGGAAACAGTGTTTCGACGTTATGTGGTTGTAAGCTTTTACATTATATCAATTTTAATAAGTTAGTATTTAAATAAAGTATCAATTTTATTGTAACTGAATTACGTACAATAATAAATCATATATTAAAGATTAGATGAACAATTCAACAAGAAAAATGAAAAATATATACAACCTATCTAAATACATATATTTCTGTGTTGTCAAAGGCAGAACGACGCTTAAAACTGGATATAAAGCAATGCTTCCAACAAGGTTTTAATTATTCTAACCGTTCAACCTCATTTGAGCCGCATTTACTCCCTCACAAATCACAAGTGGGTAAATATACGCGCTGCATCAATTATATATATATATATATATATATATATATATATATATATATATATATATATATATTCCCACGAAAATAAGCTTTAGAATAAACTACCCACAAAGCACCACAGACCGGTATATATAAATAGTCGAGAAAAATCTCAACACATCTCACCTGTTAGTTGTGTTTAGCATGAAACAGTCTGTCGCCTCTGAGTGTTGATTTCAATGTGCACTTTTATATTTACATACGCTCTATGTCTAATATTGAGCACTTTTATCTCGTAAATATAGCTTACCTACAAACAACATTCCTTCATATGTATATATTTTAAGAAATTTTTTATGCTTATACATTCTTTTTTATAGATGGTATTTATCAATCCACCCACGGGGATCGAATGTGACACAAGGCCTTTTTAATGTGGGTATCTCTGAGCCCGTAGGCCCAGCCAAAATTAAATAACCATCCAAACCCGCCGAGGCGGGCCAGTTCCGTCAACCTCCCCCAACAAAACCCTACCCTTCGGCGGAGCTTCGTCCGGGTTCCTCTCTGCAAGCAGAGAGTTCGACAGACACCCGACCCGGCAGCTCACAAAGCGCAGATACTACACTTTGATCCTAGCCACCGGGCCGAGCGGGTATTCTTTTTATATGGTATGGTATTTATTAATCCACCCACGACGATTAAATGTGGCACAAGGCCGGTTTAATGTGGGTAGCCCGCGAGCCCGTAGGCTCGGCCAAAAATATGACCTTTGAACCCGCCTAGACGGGTTCAGGTCCTGTCCACCTCCCCGAACGCAACCTTGCCCTTCGGCAAAGCTTCGTCCAAGTTCCTCTCTGCATTAGAGAGTTCGACAGAAGCCAGCCCGGAAGCTCACAAAGCGCAGATACAACACTTTGATCCTAGCGACCGGGCCGAGCGGGTATTCTTTTTATATGGTATTTATCATATCAAGTAAATGCTCTGTTTATAATAAACAGTATTAAGCAACATTTACCGGCCTGAATATCCTAGAAATTTTCATTCGTTCTCCGACAGGATTCGAACCTGTATCCTATACGGAACCGTCATTTAGCTTGGCGTGTCTTTAACCGATTTCGCCACAGAGACGAATTTTACTGTATTTGAACATCAATCTTCGATGAATCTCTCATGTACATTCATATCTGCTCATGGCGTATCAAATGTAAACAAATGACGTCACACATTATGAAATGGACAAAGTCCGGCAATTATTTTAAGACATTTTTATGTTTATATTACGTATTTTCTAACGTCAAAAAACGACATTATTACGTCATTATTTTCCCACCAACCTAATAAAATTGAGTTCTATGACCCGCTGGCTAATTTCGTATAGAGAAAAACGTTAAAAATTCCCTTCCCTCCCTACCGTGCGACGAAGGTCTCTCTCTCTCTCTCTCTAAATATATATATATATATATATATATATATATATATATAATTAAATTAACACTTCCTCCATTTCAAGTAAAAGAATCATGGCCGGATGTGAATGTTTGATTTATAAGAGGACAAAACAAAAAAAAATCAGATTATCCACAATTTCAGGTGATATATATATATATTGTAAAAATATCACTTTTACAGTTTTTGTATCTAATTAAAGAAGATTTACAGATTAAGGGCTAATCCTGACGTTACTTAATCTATAGTCGACTCTTATGAAATAGATAATCCGTTATGCTATTCAGGAAATACTTCGGCAAGATAAGGGATTTGAATAAGCAAATTGTGGTAGAATGCTTTTACGAGTGCACCAGAATTTGGAGCACGAATTAATCCGTGAATTAGCCCAACGGGAGAGGCGGAAAATTATTTCGCCTATTTTTGTGATACTGATACCAATTGCTGAGAATTCTTCTTCAGTGTGTGGGCGATCGGGGCTCTTCGTAACTTCTCATCCTTTGTAGGTCTAAGCAATATTTCTCTTATTATCCCTCCCCAGTCACTACCACTTATTAAAACGACTGAACCAGTGGCGAAATACGAAACGCCTAAACTCTCAGAGGATTTAAGGCATTTTATATTTCGCCACGACTTAAATTAACTGGTTCAATCATAAAAAATAGAAAAAAAAAAAGGAAAAAAAATTTAACATTTTTTTGTAGATTAGCATTCAATAGATTTTACCCAAACTGCGCCATTAGTTAGAATCGGAAAAAGTTTGATGTTTTTTTTATCATTTTCAAACATTTTTTTAAGTATTTCTCACCGAGAAAGGCGGGAGTGCCACTAGTCTGCAAGAGGTTACATAGAGTGAGAGCAAGAGTAAAGACTGTTTTTTGTTTTTTTCGGAGAGGATAAAGAGAAGGACGGGGATCACGATCAAGACATCAGAAAATATTGGCTGACATTACATTTGACTATTTGAAGATTACAGCTATCATGGAAGTAAGTAAGAGGAAGGGAGTTCCACTGTCGGGAAGTGCGAGAGAAGAAGCTCTTGGATTAGAAGAAACGGTTTCATTTAACAGTTTTGACAGTGAAAGGGTGGGACTGAGATGCCAAGCAAGAAGCACGCTTACATTCAAGCAGTTAGGGTACCAGTGAAAGAGCAGTTGCCATGAAAATATTTGTAGAAAAGACAGAAGGAAGCCACAGTCGAGATGCCAGATCAGGACATTGCATATCCGTCTCTGGATTTGGTCGAGGACGCCGAGATGAACATCGGGGGCACCAGACCGTATATGACAACAGTATTCAATGCCATTACGAATGGTTGATTTGTAGAAAAGAGTTTCTGTAATTACTCGTGTATAGTGCAAGGTTTTATGAACTCGTTGGGGTGCAATAGATATCAGCTCGGAATAAGAAATCGGGGAGCGCAGTTTAAATTCCAGTCGAGTTCATTGCATTCACTTACGCACAAATACTCTTGGGAAAGGTATAAATTAATAAATTACTCTACTTCCCAGAAAGTATTAAACCAACAGAAAATTCGTGGTACATCTTTAAAAGAGGCGCATTCAGAATTGGAAAACAATATTCAAGTGGTCCAATGGACAAAATTGTTGACTGAAGCAATCCAGTGACTTGACCCAGCAGAGGTGAACAAAAACTTTTGGAGTTGAGTTACTAAAGGAAAATAACTGAAACTAAGATATTTTCGTGGAACTAGAACAATCTATTCCAGCGGCTAAATAAAGGTTCCGACACGAAATTCCAACATATATTACCAAAAGAAAGCCGAAGAGTACAACGGCCGAAAAGTCGTGAATATGACAATAAAGATGAGGACAACAGCCAAAGCGATATAAACAGTGTAAACAGATACAAATACCTTATATAAATGAAGAATTAACAACGTTTTTTCCTGTTTGCCTGAATGTCCGAGAAATTTTCACAGAAAATATTCGTCCTCCGGTAAATGTTGTTTAATAGTGTTTATTATAAACAGAGCATTTACTTAAATATTTGTATCTATAAAAATAATGTTAAATATAAAAATGTCTTAAAATAATTGGCGTAACGCCATTTGTTTACATTTGGTACGCCATGAGCAGATATGAATGTACATGTGAGATTCATGGAAGATTGAAGTTTAAATACAGTAAATTCAACCTTGCTAACCGAATGCTCCTTCGTGACCAAATCGGTAAAGGCACGTCAAGCTAAATGATGGTTCCGTATAGGATACAGGTTCGAAACCTGTCGAAGGACGAATATTTTCTGTGAAAATTTCTCGGACATTCAGGCCAGTAAATGTTGTTTAATACTGTTTATTATAAACATAGCATTTACTAAAAATTCGTAAATGACCTTTCTCACCTTTTTGGGTTAGCTTTGTGCAAAAAAGAAAAAGACCATTTATTTGCTATAAAATATATCCAGGATGATGATGCCCAATACTGCAATATTTGGCTACATTAGGCCTACTGGCATTGCTCAGAAGCCTGGGTCGCAGTATACACGAGGTATATATTAAAACATCAGGTTTTTCACAAAAACATTCGGAGATCGCACTGTATATAAAGTCGACTTATACACGAGTATATACCGAATCTGTATAGTTTTATTTCAAATGTCAAATCTGAAACTGTGCCTACATCACTGATAACTGTGCTTACGTCATTGATAATTGCGTACTACTGATGATGTCATTCTTCCCAATCCGTCGTTCTATCGAATCGATACATTTAACCCATTCGACAAACACACTCTGATGGTGAGAGCAGGGCCAGTGCGTACTACCCCTAGACACCCCCCGACCGTAGAGGGGATGCAAGCTCGATTGGGGCCCCTGGGCAATGCATTGTGATTTTCGCAGCATTATCAACATTTGATTTTTTTCTACCTACATTTATATACGTTACAAATTAATTTTGACACCAACTAGGGTATTTTTTTTTCGTTTAAATCCGTGAATTTGCTTTGTTTCTGCTAAGTCTCGAAAAACACGATATAAAATACATTATTTTTTATCCATAATGTTAAATGTGTTAAAATTATTCAACTTTTTAACAAGAAAAATTTCAAGTTGATGTTACAAATTACCGCAAAACTTTGTTTATTTATTTCATATGGAATGCTCTCTTCTGATATGTCTGTAATAAGCGTTTGAGAACAAATGCATGAGAAAACTCCTTGACATTTTCTATTGGAAACATAAAACCAATGAATTTGTGCGGAAAAGAGTTGAAAGTTTTGTGGGCCGCCAGGAACCTCTTCTCGCCACTGTCAAACGGAGAAAAATGGCGTGGTTTTGGACACATTACAAGGCACGACAGCCTGTTCAAGACCATAATGCAATGCACCCTTGAAAGTGGACGTAGGGGAGGATGCCAACGCAAACACTGGTTGGACAGTGTCAAAATATAGACAAGTATGACTGTACCAGAATTGCTCATCGCTGCCGTTGATAGACCGTTGTGGAAAAGAGTTAATGTGTCTTCTGCATTCGGATCCGCCCTACGATTAGAAAAGTTAAGGGGACGAAGATGATAATGACGATGATAATTTACTTTCAATTTTTCTACATGAATTGTTCACCTATATTGTATATGATCCATTATTGTACATAATTAGGTTACAATAAAATTTGTATTTTATATGAATACAACCATATAAAAATTGAGATGTGAGTGAGTGGGGGCGTATCAGAGATTCGGGGTACACTTGCACCAGCTTTATGTGCCCTCCCCAGCTTGAATAATGGATTTTATTTTTTTAATCGGACATATTTTTATTACTTCAAACATTTTTTTTTTTTATAGGGGATACCCGTATTTGTGTTTTTTTATAGGGGATACCCGTATTTGTGTTTATTTAGTTTTCTCGGGTGCACAAGCCGGTACATGAAATAAATACTGTTTAAAAAAATCAAAAACGGACCTTCTACTCAAATACGAGTACCACCCACCAAAAATATCTATTTTCAGTTTTTCTCGTTGAATTGCTCCCCTATATTGTGCATAATTAGGTTTGCAATAAACATTTTTTTTTTTTTTTGTATTTTATATGAATACTACCTTATGGCAATAGGACGTATCATAGATTGAGGGTGCACCAGCCCTGCACTCACTGTTAGTGAAATTTATATCACGATATGGTTGTACACAATGTGGGCTTTCATGATGCAAGTCAATATTTTCAGAAAACAATTGGTATGAACCAACAGATTACGGTAAAATCTTCTACTTATATAGGAAATATATTGTCCGAGTTTCAGCTTATAATAATTTTCTTAATAAAAATATAGATATTAACTTGTTCTGTAAGTGTTTGGCTTTATTAGGAAAATTACCACATGAGTTTTTTTTTTTATTTATAAATATATCTAAAAGAACCATTGACACCATATCATATGACATCTTTGAAGAAGGGATGTTCCCTGAAGAAGACCTTGTGCCTTGACCACCTACTGGGACCCAGACCAAGTGGAACTCGTATATACGATTCATCGTAAAAGATGCTGGAAAAAATGCTCAGTTCTCTGTACCGCTCCAGTAAGTACCTGACTCCTCCTGCTATTCTCTACCTTTACAAGAGACATGCTAAAAATGGAGTACTGTTGATATATATAGGCAGGAGATACACAGTCTTCAATTTCCACTCTCGATAGAGTCCTAAAGCGTATCCGCGTCCTTGTAAGCGACGAATTTTTATTTCACTCTGTCATTCCTTTCTCTCAGACGAGAGGTCGCAAGCCTCTCTTTGCTCTCTCGCAATTTCAATGAAACTACAATCCTTAGTCATCGTTCTAAAAACCGGATGCCCAATCCTAATCAAGAAACAAGGGGAAAATTTTTATTCCTGTTCAAAAGAATGGGGAGGAGTGTGAACCGAACGATAGCCGAACATTTCTATTCCTATTGAGGGAAAAATAAGTAGAAAATAATAAAGTTCAAAATTTTAGGCGGAGATGTTAGAAGGATAGAGTTAACGTAGACTCTAGAATGAACCGGAAACCCAATCCTAAACAGGAAACATGGTCGGTTCCCTGTACCGCTCCAGTGAGTATCTGACTCCTCCTGCTATTCTCTACCTTTACGAGAGACAGATCAGGCTAAAAATGGAGTACTGTTGATATATATATAGGCGGGAGCTACACGGTCTTCAATTCCAACTCTCGAAAGAGTCCAAGAGCGTCTCTGCGTCCTTGTAGGCAACGAGTTTTTTTTCTAATTTCCCACCCCTTTCTCTTAGACAAGACATCGCAAGCCTCTCGTTGCTCTCTCGCTATTTCTATAGAACTAAAATACTTAGTTCTAGTTCTAAAAACCGGATGCAAAATTCTAATCAGGAAAAAAAGAATAAACCTCTATTCCTGTTCAAAAGGCTGGAGAGGAGTGTGAGCCGAGTAATAGGCAAACCTATCTATTCCTATTGAGGGAAAAATAAGTAGAAAATTATAAAGTTCAAAATTTTAAGCGGAGACGTTGTAAGGATAGAGTTGAAAGCGACGAATTTATTTTCCCAGTCAGCCACCCCTTTCTTTCAGACAAGACATCGCAAGCCTCTCGCTGCTCTCTCGTTATTTCCATGACACATTGCACAGTGGATAAAGGCGTTAGTTACATCCAGTGACAGGAACCAAACAGTGTGAGTTCAATACCCGGTTAAGGCAGTAGAGAACTTTCAGAGGGAAATTAACAGGAGATAACTGATAACTGACATCCATTAGACATGGCACGTAGAACTAGAACAGTCTACGCCAGTGAGCGAAATAAAAGATTAAGTTCGACATTCCAACCACCTGAAGAAGGCCGGAGCGTACAACGGCCGAAACGTTGTAATAAATATGGCGACAAAGATGAGAACAATAGTCCAAATAATATAAATAGTGTACATAATACCTTATCTCAGAAATATAGACAGATACTGAAAGGCCGAAACGTTGTAATAAATATGGCGACAAAGATGAGGACAATAGTCCGAATAATGTAAATAGTGTACATAATACCTCATCTCAGAAATATAGACAGATACTGAATGGCCGAAACGTTGTAATAAATATGGTGACAAAGACGAGGACAATAGTCCAAATAATGTAAATAGTGTACATAATACCTCATATCAGAAATATAGACAGATACTGAAAGGCCGAAACGTTGTAATAAATATGGTGACAAAGATGAGAACAATAGTTCGAATAATGTAAATAGTGTACATAATACCTCATATCAGAAATGTAGACAGATACTGAAGGGCCGAAATGGTGTAATAAATATGGCGACAAAGATGAGAACAATAGTCCGAATAATGTAAATAGTGTACATAATACCTCATCTCAGAAATATAGACAGATGCTGAAAGGCCGAAACGTTGTAATAAATATGGTGACAAAGATGAGGACAATAGTTCGAATAATGTAAATAGTGTACATAATACCTCATCTCAGAAATATAGACAGATACATAAGTTGAAGTAATAAAACATACTGAGATAACAGTAAAGGCAGGACAAATTGTACGTTAATTTTATATAATTTATTTTTGGTGTGTATAGGTGTGTGTGTATTTTTGGTTACAATTGGTGTATGTGATAAAAGTGAGAAGTTACTTCGTATTATTGCACGCGATATCAAAAAACGAATTTGGACGCGTGCTGACTGCCCCAAGGTTGTTGGCGAAGATGTTAAATTTAACGTCTTTTGGTGAGATATCCGTAATTTCGTCGGGAACAGTCTTTGTTGCATGCCGGGAGAACTTTTTTTTTTATTTTTATTTTTTAACTTATTTTAAACAAAGTTTTGCTTATTGTTTTATTTATAGTATTTATTGCTATTATTTTTTTATATTTTAGGTTTATTTATTCTATAATAATGTTGTCCTTACATATGCATATATATGAAGGTTTGTATGTTTCCGTGTGCGTGAGTGTACACAGTGTGTGTGATTTATAATGTCCCTCTCTTACTTTTTCATGTTGCCTTTTCCTTTTTATTTCTTCTCATTTTCTCTCTCTCGCTTTCCTTCTCTCTTGCACACACACACACACATACACACACACACACACATACACACACACACACACACATAACCCCCTTTTCTCTTTATGCGTCTACCTTCTTTCTGTCTTTTTCTTCTCTCTCTTGAAATCATTGATTTTTAACCAATTCTTGCTAATCTTTCCGCACACAAATACATAACCCCGGCCTGCACTTTTATTCTTTTAGAACAACACACACACACACACACGTGCACACACGCGCGCACACACACGTCATAAAAAATTGTTTACTGACAACAATCCCTGATTTCCAGGCTGTAAAAGAAAACATTGTGCTGGGCTTGTGAAACAATACCAGCTCTCTAATTTCTCATTACTTAGAACAAACACAAAACCACCCTTCTGTGCCGTACACAAATTCCCGCCGACCAAAATGATCCATTTCAATCTAGTCTCAGAAAGAAAAGAAGACATTTCCTTTCCATCAATCATTTTTTATTGACGTAGCCTTTGTTTTGACTCCACGTTCAGCGGTGACGCGGTAGGCTGAGGGTCCCTGGACAAGAAGGTCAATAACCATTGATGAAGAAATCTCATTAATTCATGATATTTTCATAATTTATTAGATTCCAGGGAATCCTATTTTCGTGACTAAATTTGACCTTTATTTTCTGCAAGTTTCGTTGATATTCTAAGATTGAAAAATAGGTTACAATCATTACACTACTAAACAAATGCCGGCTAACGATTTCCAGGCATACCCGTCGGCTATGCGGCTAGTCTTTCCATATTGCAGACGCCTACTCAGGCACATTTGTGTTTGTTCAATCCCCATTGAACGTATCTTTAGTTTATACTGCAATTATAGGCTAAGCGTGTCGTAGTTACAGCTTCTAGAAGATGTCGTATAATCTGGTGTAGTCAACAGTTTCAGCAAGGATAGTATACTCAAACACTCAGTCACGATGACTTGTGACCTTGTGGTAACACAACCACCGAAGGTTTCTGAATTGACACGTCTACACAATTTTACTCAGAGGACAGGGTACGGATAACCTCTCTCTACGCCACACAACTTCATTCAGGAACCGTCTACATTGAGTGGCTTTTGGCTTTATATGGGTTAAACAATAGCATAAAAATAAATATTTCTATAGAAACCATTCTGCTGGTCTTGTGTAAAGATGTCTGCCTCTTTTGTGTTGTCAACAGATTCCCGCCTACCAAAATAGTCTATTTCAATCGCGCCTATGAAAGAAAAGAAGTTTGTTTTTTTAACCGTTTTTTTATTAACATAGACTTTGTTTCGGTTCCATGTTCAGCAGTGTCGAGCCTATAGGGCTCTAGAATGGAATGTCATTTCCATAATTTATCAGATTCCAGGGAATTCTGTTTCATGCCTAATTTTGACCCTTCTTTCCCAAGGTTTTGTGAATAGAGTTAAGAAAGTGTATCTGGATTGCAGGCATTTAACTACGATATATATATATATATATATATATATATATATATATATATAGAGAGAGAGAGAGAGAGGGAGAGAGAGAAGTAAAGAGAGAGAGAGTACGGATATGAGTTTGTAATCCTGGGTTTCACGCTTTTGGTTACAAACTCATATACATATTCGGTCATCTTCAGGCATGGAAATTATTTTGTTTTTGTTAAAATTCAGGTAACATCCGAGACAAAAAAAATATTATACGAATTGAAATGATTTTTTTTTTTTTTTTAATGTGTTGTGACTGAATGTACACTTGAAAGTACTTGCGTATTAAAGAAAGACTTTATACAGCTTAAAATTTTTAAAAACAAGGATCATAACATTCATCGAGTTTGGGTGGAGACAAATTCCTGTTTGAATGACTGGGGACGAGTGTGAGCCTGAGCCTTTTGAACAGAAGTAGAGGCTTATCCATTGTTTCCTGTTTAGGATTGGGTTTCCGTTTCCTTCTAAAGTCTATTTCAACTCTATACTTCGAATGTCTCCGCCCAAAGACACACGGAAGAGGCATGGCATATGGAACTAGAACTGCCCCCCCCCCCTGGTGGCTGAAATAAAGGGTTCGGTTCGAAATTCCAATCACCTGAAGAAGGCCGATGCGTAAGTTATCGAAGCCTGTTACGAAAATGAACGTTCAAATTTATAAATGTACGACCCAATGATTCCGCTAGCAAAAAGTTCACACCAAACAGTGACCTTTTGTGGATGCCGCGGCTTTTCAACAATCTTCCTTTGATTTTCATCAGCCCAAATGCGACAATTCTGCTTAATAACGAATCCCCCAAGATGAAAAGGGACTTCATCACTAAAGAAGATTTTTTGCGAAAAATCTTCATCGGCTTGTCTTTGCTCGTGCATCCAATGGACGAATGTACGGCGCTCCAAATGGTCAGCAGGTTTCAGTTCTTGTGTCAATTGAACTTTGTGTGTAGAGACAAATCTTTTGTCAAAATTCGATGTAACGTTGTTGTGGAGTGGTTCCATTCCTGCGCGCGATGACGAATAGAGGTGTCTGGATTTTCGACCACATTTTCGTGCACTGCAGCAATGTTTTCAGCTGAACGGCGCAAACGAGCAGGCAGTGGCGTTTTCACATCTGCCACCGACCCAGTTTGTTTGAATTTACGAACAATTTTTCCAAATGCACTTTCGGTTGGTCGATTATGTTGACCAAAAAATCGCGAAATGCATTTCTGTTTGAACGTCCATTTTCGTAATAGGCTTCGATAACTTCAACACGTTTGATTATTAAACTTTCAATGGCTGAAATTGCCAAAGACTTAAGTTGTTAAATCTGAAAGAAAAAGAAAAAAAATCATTAAACGCTTAAACTTAATTCACATTTAAATTCAGTTCAAGTTATTGGTACACCCTATAGAAAATGTGACTGAAGTTTGCTTAGTCTCATTGCAGTATAAAACATAAATGGGGAACTCTACTGGTTGAAGAAACGTTAATATACCTGAGCAGGCGTTTGTAACAGGCATTAGGTAGCTACATTAGCGGGCGGGTTTACTTGGAAGTTATTGTTATACGTAAGTTTGTATGAACGAATGTGTGCGTTCATCTGAATAATGCCACGACTCAAAATCGATCTTACAGTTTAATACTATTTTTTAAATAAAGGTAAGGATAACTTTAAACTTTAATTTGCAGCCAATAAATGATCCCCTCCAAATGAGCACTTCTTAAATAAATTCTTTCACCATTTGATTTATTTATTCGTTTAAGGTTCTACGCCATAGCTTTTGTAACTTTGGCGCCAATAATCCAATAGCTAGCTTTTCGTCTATAACAGTGTATAAGAAAAAAAATAATCACTTGTGCCCCAGACCTCGAAGAAGAAAAAAAATTCTATAGAGCATGATAATAAGAAATCCAATTTGGTTAACATATACTGTTGTGGATTGCAGTCTTCAACTTTTTTCAATGCCTTTATTTCAATCTTGTATGAAAGGAAACGAAAGAGATGCTGACATAAATTCTGTTCTTGCTAAAATTAATTCTTTTGCTTGAATCTATGAACAACATAGGGTAAAAAGATGCAACTAATATGAAAGGGGTTGGAGCAATGAAAATCATTTTGTTCATATCAATGAATAATTCGCAAATGGAGTCGTTTAAACTTCCTTTCTTATTTTACATTTAATAAAAACGATAAAACGGCAGATAAAAACGAGAATAAAACAGGAAATAAAAATGAGGATAGAATGAGACAGAGAAATAGAAACGAGAATAAAACGAGAAGTAGAAACGAGATTAAACGAGAAATTAAAATGAGAACAAAACATGAAATAGAAACGAAGATAAAATAAGACTGAGAAATACAAAGGAGAATAAAGCGAAAATAAAACGAACAATAACTATGTAGGTGACGTAGAAATAGTATGAGCATTGATCCCATGGAAGGATTAATCCACCCATTGAGAGATCTTATCTTGAATAAAGAAACAATTTATACAAAGAAATAAATGTGATTAATGGCGAAAGCACTTTGCTAGCAAAACTTAATGAGACATTAACTTACTATCAGATCCTTATTTTCGAGTTGTTGTCAGATGGAAAAATGGAAAAAAAAATTGCGCTCTGAAGATGACAATTTGGAATTGTCGAATTTACTCATCATGTGTTTTCCATCTATTATTATTTAATTTTCCTTTAAAAGAACTTTTAAGAAAAGAACTTTAAAAGAAGCCCTGTGTTGAGAAGCTCTATGATGAACTTCATAAGAAGCTCTGTATCAAGAAGGCCTATGATAGAATTTGAAATAAGCATTGTGTTGAAAAACCCAGTGATAGACTTTACAAGAAAATCCTGTATTGATTAGCTCTGGACATTTAAAAAAAGACCCTATGTTGAGAAGCCCTGAGTTAAACTTTATAAGAATCCTTGTATCAAGAAGCCCTTTGATAGGCTTTAAAAGAAGCCCTCTGTTGATGATTGCTGTGTTAGATTTTAAAAGAAGTCCAGTGTTCAGAAGCTCTGAGTTAGGCTTTAAAAGAAGCACAAGTTTGAAAAGCCATTTGTTAGATTTTAAAAGAAGAATCCGTGGTGAAAAGCCATGTAATAGATTTTAAAAGAAAGCTCTGTGTTTAGAAGCTCTGTGATGGACTTTAGAAAGCCCTGTGTTGAGAAGCCGTGTTAGACATTATAAGATGCCCTGTATCAAAAATCCCTTTGATAGACTTATAGGAAGTCCTGTGTTGAGGAACCCTGTTAGAAAAGCTTTGAGTTAGACTTTATACGAAGCCCTGTATCAAGAAGCCCTTTGATAGACTTTAAAATAAGTCCTATGTTGAGGAGATCTGTGTTAGACTTCAAAAGAAGCCTTGCGTTGAGAAGCCCTGAGTTTGACTTTATAAGAGGCGCTGGTTTTAGAAGCCCTGTGATAGATCTTGAAAGATGGCCGGATTGAAAAGCCCTGTGACAGACTTTAAAAGATACCCAGTTTTGAGAAGCTCTCTGTTAGACTTAAAAAGTACACAAAACAACAGATTGTTGAACGAATTGAAAACATTTCTATTGGTAAATGTATGTTTGTCCTACAAATTAGCTTAGTAAATTCTTTCATACTGTATGACTATAGATTTCTACCCCGTTTAGGTATAAGTTTCTGTAGCTGTCCACATACTTCTAGGATACTGGATACGATTTTATGCCTCGTTCATTTTTCATATCATTTACTTTGACGGCCTGAATGTATTTGATCTAAAATCTATGAGAACAAGCGAAAATTTGGGATCTGTCTAGCATTGAGACTTCCACAACTAAACTGGCTAAAGCGTCGTCCATACAAAGGAATCGTTAACAATTGGAGGATATCAGAGTTAAAACATGATATAAATCAACAATAAGTAGAATATTTGGGCTCATTAAGGCTTCCGTGGTCGAACTGGATAAACCGTTGTCCATGTAAGACAAGCATTAATACCTAGAGGCGATTCGACCTCGAAATTTTGTGACAAATAAAATGTAGCCAAGTACTGAAAATACTTAATCATAGAATTCAAATAATTTACAATAAGCGCTATTATTTAAATGACATTTTAGTGGATACCCATATTTAAGTAGACGCTCTGTGTATTTATTAAACAGACGGTAGAATTGCGGCTCGAACTGAGGAGTCGGAGAGCAGGGTTCAAATTCCAGTCGGTTTAATTAAATTTACTTACGTGAAATGTATGAATTTGGGAAAAGTATGAATCCAACTGACCCCTCCCCTAACCAGCTATAGGTAAATAGTAGGACAAACTGGGTTTTATTACCTTGGGTAGCAACGAGTCTGGGAGAAAGTAAACTCTGAAATTAAAACTTCATACAGCTAAAGGAATGGCTTGTTCACATTGGCTGGATGGTCCCGACTACGGTCGACTCCTTATAATTATTTATTTATATTCGTCTACCTGACCGAATATTCGAGAAATCTTATTAACGGAAAATACATGCTCCCTCTGCTAGTGAGAATGCAGGTTCGAGTCCTGCTGGAAAGCGCATATTTTTTCGTTAATAAAATTTCTCGAATATTCAGGCTGGTACAAACACACATACGCCCATTCCCGTACACACACACAGACAGACGTATACTCACACGAATGCGCAACAAACAAAATACTTTCATTCATCGATTCATACACACACATGGTTTCACTCATGCACGTACAGATAAACACACATACACTCACTGTTGCATATACGCAGAGAAAGGCATACACTCTCTGTCACAGACTGTTACACACACGTAAATAAATATATTAACTCTCACCTCCTCACACACAAAAGAATATACTGTTTCTTTCTCTCTCTCTCTCTCTCTCTCTCTCTCTCTCTCTCACACACACACACACACACACACACAAGCACACACACACATCCAAAGTGCACAACCTCACACTTAGGATCATGTTTTCTTATTCGCTGATACACAAAAAAACAGAAAGACCCATACACACATTTTATTTGTTTGCAAAAACATATACTCACGATACACACAAGCGAAAACACATACTCGCCTTTACACATACACACAAATACTGTCACTCACACATATACCATTATTCGTACACACAAGCGCTCTTCTTACAGAAACGGATATATTCTCCCTTACACACACACACACACACACACACACACAAATACTGTTAATTACACGCAAATACACGTATTCACACATTCGCGCACACCAGCATACACACACGCATATATTCACCCGCGTTCATTTACAACTTAGCAATTCTTCGAGTCATCAGTAAATACTGATCTGTCCTCGCAAGAGGGCGTAGTCATCACTGCTGCTGCTGCTGCTATTTCTATTACTGACTCAAATAGGAGGGGGCCATGTTGAACTTGAATTTGAAGAAGAAGAAGAAGAAGAAGAAGAAGGGGGAGGAGGAGGAGGACAAGAAGAAGAAAATATAACGCTGGGATGGTGACAAATTACAAAGATTATAATGAGAAGGACATGGGAGAAATCCAATGATAATCAGTAGCATACATATATATATATATATATATATATATATATATATATATATATATATACAGAGCGTCTACTTAAATATGGGCATCCACTAAAATAACATTAAAGCAATAGCGCTTATTGCAAATTATTAGAATTCTATGATTAAGTATTTTCAGCACTTGGCTATTTTTTATTTCTATCACAAAATTTCGAGGTCGAACAGCCTCTAGGTATTAATGCTTGTCTTACATGGACATCGGTTTATCCAATTCGCTCACGGAAATCTTAATGATCCCAATATATATATATATATATATATATATATATATAGCGGGGACACGCATACTCAAACACGATACACAGAAATGGAAATATTTCTCAGGGGTGATGTATGGATAGGGGTCATCTATCATCAACACACCTGTCATCGCCACCGCCAAGACCAAACTTAATGACTTTATTATTTACAGAAAATGAGCAATGAAATATTAAAAGAGATTTGATTCCTTTAAAAACTGATTTCTTTAATTTGCTTGAAGAAGGTTACGAGACCGGAAACACGTGTAGCAAAAACATGAAGAATAAAATATAATATATACACTAAAACAAATCTACATTATAAGCAAAAATGTTTGCTGTTACTCTCTTTTTTAAAAATATGCATTTTCTCTCGTTGGAAGAATTATAAAATTTCCCCTATATATATATATATATATATATATATATATATATATATCACCTTCCCAGCAACCAATAAAACTGTCAAAATGTAGTATGAATCTATTCAGCCTCTATCTTAAAAACAAGTTTAAAGAGGCCGTTTGACCAACACAAGGTCTGACCAAACTTAACGATAAAAAACAAAAACAAATGAAAACTACAGATAAAGTTCATTTCCTTCAGAAAGTCATTCATTTCTGTAGTTCACTGCTACTAACAAGCAGAATTTTTTCTCTCCTGATGATGGTCATACTGGCCGAAACTAGTCGAGGAATCTAATTGAAATAATAAAACAAAAAATATTAATATACAACCCAGTGGTCCTGAAAATTTTATTTTTTTAATTTCTCAATATATTTTATTGTTCAATATATATATATATATATATATATTGAACAATAAAAAAAATATAAAAAAATTAAAATCTTTAGACACACTGGGTTGTAGATTAATATTCTTTCGTTTTTTGTTATTATTATTTCATTTAGATTCCTCGACTAGTTTCGGCCGAAATGGCCATCATCGGGAGGAGAAATATTTCTGCTTGCTGCTAGCACTAAACTACAGAAATGAATGTCTTGATGGAGAAAATGAACTTTTGTCTGTAGTTTTCATTTGTTTTTTTTTATTTTTTTATCTTTCTAACATGAATCTTTTAACATTCCTTGTGTTGGTCAAACAGTCTCTTTTAAGTTGTTATTTGAGATAAGAGCTGGATATACATGCTGCTCCGAATTCTCTGGTCAGTTTGATAGTTTTATTGTCCTGGAGAGGGGATGTGTCTCTGTTTAGTGTGTGTGTGTGTTATTTGGTTCTTAGGGAGTGAGTGAGTATGATATGTGTAAGCGTGTGCATTGCTGTGGGTGTGTGTTATCATTTGGCTCATTAGGGAGTGAGTGAGTATGATGTGTGTAACTGTGTATATTCGTGTGGGTGTGTGTATAAGTGTGAGGCCTCAACACCTCCGTAAGCATGTCTGTCATGTGTGGGTGAGAAATGTGGGTAGGTTTTGATTTGTTGATTTATATATTGCTACTATCTGTATTGTTAAATTTAATATATATATATATATATATATATATATATATATATATATATATATATATATGACAAAAATATAGTTTTAAGGTATGCAATATTTATGAGTTAAATCAGAGATAGAGCGTATGCAAATATAAAAGGTAAACATTGAGGTCAACAGATTATAGTATTTAAGCATGAAAAAGACTGTCGCAGGGGCAGCTGAGTGTTGAATTCAATGTCAATGTTTCGGTTCGAAATTCCAATCACCTGAAAAGATCGGAGCATACAACGGCCGAAACGTTGTGAATATGGCAGTGAAGATGAAGATAACAGTCCGAATAATGTAAGCAAAGAGTGTTCCAATAACTTGGACCGATTTTAATGTGAATTAAGTTTAAACGCCTAATGTATATTTTCTTTTTCTTTGGCGGACATTTGGGCGATATTATTTTTCACACATAATTTACTTGACTTAAATAACATGATCCAATAGAGAAATAAATAAATTTCCACCAATAACATTGATTTATTTACTGCTGACTTTCATCCCTCTTAATGAAACACCCTTATATATATAATCCGTTTTAATGAAACACCCTTTATATGTTTTATCCCCTTGAACGTTATTTTTAGTGGATACTCATATTTAAGTAGATGTTGCGTTTACATATTAAACAGTATATTTGTTTATTTTCATCTACCGGCCTGAATATTTGAGAGATATTATTAAAGAAAAATATACGGGAAAGATTTTGCTTAAAGGCATTGTTTATGCTTGTTAAATCCGCAAAGCTTTCTTGTGGCCGTGTCGGTTAAACCCCGTCGGATATAACGGTTTCCCTCTGCCCAAGGCGGCGCAGTTTGGATATTTTTCTTTACTAAGATCTCTTGAATATTCTGACCAGTAGACAAAAATAAATAAACAAAGCGTTTTGTTCCATGAGGATCTTTATCAATATATATATATATATATATATATATATATATTATTTTGTAATCTGTATTGATGCACAAAACTAAAGTGGAGGAAATATCGTTAAGTCTTCACATTTTAAATTTAAGGACGCTCTAAATTTTAAACTTGTGAACTTAATGATATTTTTCCTCCAGAGAGGCAGACAGATATATATATATATATATATATATATATATATATATATATATATATATATATCACCTTCCCAGCAACCAATAAAATTGTCAAAATGTAGTATGAATCTATTTAGCCTCTATCTTAAAAACAACTTAAAAGAGGCCGTTTGACCAACACAAGTCTGACCTAAATTAACAATAAAAAACAAATGAAAACTACAGATAAAGTTCATTTCATATATATATATATATATATATATATATATATATATAGGGATAGAGAGACAAATGGACAGAAAAAGAGAGAGTCTTTGTTTATGGTGGCCCAACACCAACACTGGGAAACATCCAAAGAGGATCTAAATCCGTGTCTGCTAGATAAGCTTGTAAACCATTTCTCTATAGCAGGCACATTTTTATTTCATGTAGGGTCGTAAGATTTTGATGTAAATTATTCATTATCCACATTGCGATAGGTGGGGCTAAGGGCGTGGAGATGAAATTCTTCACTAAATCTGAGCACTGAACAGATTCAATTTGTCCTCTTGGTCTCAATCGATGAAACTCTACTCTAGGGATGGGCTTTATTGCTTGCTTAAATGTGTGAGCAGTTCCAGGAGAGTCGATGATGATGAAGGAGTCGAATGGGGGGGGTAGGTGTGGGAATAACAGTCAGTTATGTGCCATGCGTGATACACGTTTAGGCGATCATTTATCTTTCGATACATGACTGACGTGGCTGATTTTTTCCCGTGGCAGGTTGCCATTTCTTTCTGCAGTGGACACGTTCTGTCCTGTTATTTATCCATAGCTGGGGGGGAAGAGGATTCATACCTTTCCCAAGGGTATTAGCACGTAATGGATTCGACTGGAATTCGAACTCTGCTCTCCGATTCAGTTATGTGTCATGCGTGATACAGGCTTAGACGATCATGTATTTTTCGATACATGATTGACGAAACAGATATTTTCCCGCAGTAGGTTGCCATTTCTTTCTGCGGTAGACCAGTTGCGATCCAAGGCTATAGAGCCCGGTCTGTTCTGCTATTTACCCATAACTGGGGGTGGGGAGAAGAGGATTCGTACCTTTCCCAAGGGTATTTGCAGGTAATGGATTCGACTGGAATTCGAACTCGACTCTCCGATTACTCAATCCGAGCCGCTATACACTAAGGCTAAATTTTAGTATGTTGTAAGAAAACAGAATGTTTGCTTGTCACACAATCACAGGTAACCACAAACAAACACACACTCAAATATAAATAGGAAAGGCATCAATTCGGTCATATATCATATTAGCTGTGAAATTAGCCACAATGGGAGATTCATTTAATGAAATGACTTCACGACTGGAATCAGAAAAAACTGAGATGTTACCCCAGTCAATTTCAAGTTAAGTCACATGTACGACAGGTCCCTCATCAAAGCAGGAGATCTCTGCCTAAAAATAGCAATGAAAAATCAACTTGGAGTCGACAGAAAGTGATTCACAAGGAAAGAATTCTGAAAGTAGTTGTTGAACAATCATGTTATCAAGACAAACACACAGTTGTGGAACAAGCTGAGCAAAGCCTCCTCCACCTTGAGAAAGAGAGTTATTTATGGTGCCATCTCACTGTGCTCAAGTGGGATAGTCCATTGCTTGGGTTGTGATTGGCTGCTGGTACATGAGTGGAGGTATTTCTGTATAGATACCAGCTTGATTCCAGTCAGTTTGCGGGGTTTGTATTGAGTTACAAACTGCTTTATTTTTGTCTGCCAGCTGGACGCTAGCTAGGGCCCTTACGCTGATAAGTGTTGTTGTTTTATTGTTATTCTACTGTAGCATTATAGTTAAACAGGATCTTTGTTATATACCGTGCCTATGAACTCTAATGGGTATGTCCCAATCCTCAGAGATACGTTGGGCACTATTGTAAGTGTGGGGTAATATGCTGTCTAAGTAGTCCACTACTAGCAGTGGTTTACCTACTTCACGCGGCTGGCGAGTATTGTATTTTGTTGATGTTATTAAGATTACCATTTCATTTTTGGTTATTCCTTATTCAGTAACCCTTCCTAGGTTACAACAATCCTTTTTCAGTCATTTTTTTTTTTTTTTTTTTGCTATTAAAGAGGATCCTCTGTGGATAAGACTGAGTTTCATTTTAGTGATTGTACACATGTTGTATTCTTTGATGCAGATGAAAAAAAGGCGCCGACTATCAACAAAATAAAAAGACTTAGTTACATCTATCCAATTAGCTATTCACTTATTTCGATGAGACTAATTTAATGCTCAGGGGTATTTTTTAATCTTTTTTAAATTTTTTTTTCTTTTTGGCGTGGGGTGGGGGTATTCTGAACCTGATGACAGTGAGGGGAATTTTGAGCCTGCTCCAAAATTTATTAAAATAAAATTTATTAACTTTTCATACAATTTAGCTAATATTTTAATTGTCAACATCACTGCGAGTTTATAGGGTCACAGATATTTTAAAATGGGGGTCGCTGTGGAAAGAAGATAAACAAAAAGGGAACTCTGGTCGAAAAAGTTTTACGACACCTGGATTAACTCATTACCGACGTTAATTTTAACAAAAATAAAACAAAAAACTTCATTTATTCCTTCAGCTGATTTTCGAAACGACCAATGACTGACCTAGTGGATAAACGCGTTGGTTTGTGAATTTGGTAACATTGTGGTTGTGAGTTCAATCCCTGGGTCGGGCAGTGTGTACTTGCACTCAATGAAAACGAACGAGTAATAACTGATCAGTACTAAATAAGAACTAGACGAGATATCCCGAGACATGGCCAGTGGAACGAGAACAGTCTACTGCCGTAGATTAAATAAAGGAATCGGGTGACAGAACTAATTTCAACTCGAGGCTAATTTACATTTCAAGCGCTCGAGTTTCTAATAAAAATTTCCTGAATAGTTCCATTTAGTTGCAAATGTACATGCTCAATCCGAAAGTAAAGACATTTTTATAAAAGCTACCGTTTTGGAGTTATCTACAATAAAAGTTCGGACTCATTCGCGACGCGGTGGGTAAAGTTGAAATTAATTCTGCACCCCAAGGAATCAGTTCACTCCCACATTCCAGGTTTAAATAGAAACTCAACGAGTACATTATCCACCCCACCCCACCCCCAAAAAAGATATCTACGAACTCCTCACAACCCTAATGGTAGCAGACAACTACCCCTAAAATACTACATTTAATCAGTAAATAGATTAAAGAAAGGGTTCAATTCGGGTTATCCAGATCTATATATACACGTGAGAAAGACTTAAACGTTGCGATAAAAACAAACTAATTTGACGATAATAGAAATAGTAATAGTAATATAAAGAGGAATATATTAGGTTGGTGCAAAAATAATGACGTAATAATGTCGTTTTTTGACGTTAGAAAATACGTCAAAAAACGACATTATTACGTCATTATTTTTGCACCAACCTAATATAATAATATAATAAAGTAATATAATATAATAATATTTGGTTGGTGCAAAAATAATGTCGTTTTCTCACATAGTAACATATGTGAGAAAACAACGTTATTTTTGCACCAACCTAATACAATATAATAGTAATATAATAGTAATATAAATATAATAGAATATAATAGTAATATAATAAAATAATATAATAATATAATAGTAATATAATAATAATATAGATAGTAATATAATATAATAAAGTAATATAATATATTATAATAGTAATATAAATAGTAATATAAAATAATAATGATATAATAATATAATAGTAATATAAATATAACATAATTATAATAGTAATATAAATATTAATATAATATAATATAATAAAGTAATATAATATAATAATATAATATAATAGTAATAATAATATAAATATTAGGTTGGTTCAAAAATAATGTCGTTTTTCTTTTGAAGTTGAACGTCAAAAAATGACATTATTTTTGCACCAACCTAATAGTACTATAATATAATAATATAATATAATAATATAATACTAATAGAATAATAATATAAATATAATATAATATAATAAAGTAATATAATAATATAATAGTAATAGAATATAAATAGTAATATAATATAATAAATAATATAATAATATAATAGTAATATAAATATAATATAATATTAGGTTGGTTTTCTCACATAGTAACATATGTGAGAAAACGATATTATTTTTGCACCAACCTAATACTAATAGTAACATAAATAGTAATAGTAATATAATTAGGGTAAATAACTCCTCATCCCAAAAATTCAGAGAAAAATTATAAACTTCTAAAACTTTTATTTAATCCGAAAAATTCTGTAGGTTTTCATTCCAGAAAATCAAGTACAAACGTAAAGTAGAAAAACTATTATGCATTGAAAATCAAACCCCAAAATGCTTACAGTAGATAATCGACCTTTAAAAGAAATTTGATTTTAAGATATATATGGGCCTTTTAGTCATAGTATAGTTCTATCACTGATATTGAGGGCTTCCCAATACATACCGCGCATATATAATATATAAATAATATATATAAAAATTGCACAACACACACACACACACACACACATATATATATATATATATATATATATATATATATATATATATATATATATTATACACACACATACATACATATATATATATATATATATATATATATATATATATATATATATATATATATATACACATTTCATTAAATAATATAGACAAGTGTTGTCTATTTATTTTATGCAAAATTATTTCGTAACTTCAGCTAAGTTTAATAGCATTATCGTTGAAAGAAGAAAGAAATTCACAATAGTGATCCATATTTTTTTAATACAATCTAAGCTTTCGGCTTACTTAAGCCATTATCAAAGACGTCGATTACAACATATTAAACAATATACGGACAAGACAGTGATGATAGTCTGTCAATGTTTACATAGAAGATTTCTAAGCAACGATAAACACGCGCATATAAGACGCACGCACACACGCACACACACACACACACACACACACATATATATATATATATATATAAATGAGAGAAAAAACAAATGGAGGAAAAGTGGTAAAAATCATTTAATCACCAGGTTACTTACCATTGACTGAAGCAGTACAATCAAAGTATTGAAACATGAAAACTTTTGTGTAGTGATTTAAAAATGTTTTTATTATAATAAAGTATAATACATATACGAACACATATCTAGTGATTTTTCTAGTGTAACTCAGATGTGACACAAGGCCGAAAGTATGGGGCACCCGGTAAGGATCGTACTCACTACTCAGATGTAAGGGTTCTAGCGAGACAAGCTTGCTAACCATTACACCACCTCGAGATGCCCCCACACACACACGTACGTATATATATATATATATATATATATATATATATATATATATATATATATATATATATATATATATATAGAGAGAGAGAGAGAGAGAGAGAGAGACATAGATAGATAGATAGATAGATAGATAGATAGATAGATAGATAGATAGATAGGAAGGCTTATAACCAGATTACATTGAAACACCGGTTCTCGTACGATCAACGACGTTAAGTAACGCCGAGCCTGATCAGTATTTTGATGGGTAACCGCTTGAGAAATACCAGGAGCTGTGGGAATATTTACAAAAGAAATACAAAACACATACACATACACACACACATACATATATACACACACACACACACACACACACATATATATATATATATATATATAGATAGATAGATAGATAGATAGATAGATAGATAGATAGATAGATAGATGGACTGGCAAGCATACAGGAATGCTTATAGCCAGATCACATTGAAACACAGGTTCTTGTACGACGTTAAGCAACGCCGAGCCTGATCAGTACCGAGATGGGTGACCGTTGGCGAATACCAAGTGCTATAATCTTAGATGTGCGGTTGGTGTAATAGATAACAGCTCGGAATTGTAAAAGTTCTAATTCAAGTTGAGTTCGATATATTCACTTACGCGCAAACGCCTTTTGAGAAAGGCATGGACCCACCTCCCTAAAGTTATAGGTAACTTGGATTAGTAAAATTATTATTAACCCCCATCTCACAAAAAAAAAAAAAATCTTACAATCTAAAAATATTTTCTGGCTTTAAATAACATGCAAAATATTGATAAACTATAATAAAAAAAAAAACAAAAAAACAATCAATTAATCCAGATATTTAGTAATTTATGATTTGTTTATCGTAGTAATGAAGTGTCCCATAAAGATGGAACTAGTTTGCTACAGCAGGCACCCATCACTGTGTGCGTGAATGTATGCGTGTGTACAACCTTGTGAGTTCATGGCTGTAACACGATAATGTAGTAGTATTCCTTCCGATAGATCACTCTCTCTTGTTTTCCTTACTCTCCCACGACTCTTCTTTGCTTAAATTACTCTCCTTTTCCCGCGTTGCAAAAATACCGCATTCAAAAATAAAATAAAAAAATAAAAATATTTGTGTGTGTATTCGTGCGTCAAGCAGGATCAGACAGTGATACTCCTTACAAGCATTAGTCACATCAATCACACGGTGACGGGATATGAATAAAGTCGTGTGCGACAAATCAGACCTGAGTACTATTTTACATACATGTGCACACG
>OZ010603.1:73187423-73189923 GCA_963932145.1 Acanthosepion lycidas | reverse complement strand
AGTCTGTTATATCCGGGTTACACTGTATTTTTTTTTAAGTGTGTTATTATTAACAGTTAGGACATTTTGGAGTGTGCAGTGTTGCAACGCTAGAGTTTTATTTTGAATATTGTAAATGAATTTTTTTTTAATATAGTAAAAACAAAAAAAAAATTCAAAAAGTTTTTGAATATAGTAATGTGGCAATTCCACGAATTTTATTGTTGCAAGTGATTTTTTTTCCAGTTAACGTGACATGAACTAATTGGTTCAGTCATTAGAGTAATGTCTCAGCAGATTTCCAGAAATCTTTTTACTGCAGATCAGTCCTTTTAAATCTGTTAAATGCTGTTTAACTCCAATTGAAAATTTATGGAAAGAGCTGAAACTGAGAATTCAAAGAAGGAACCTGCAAAACCTGCATGGACGAAAGGAATTTTGCCGTGAAGAATGGAAAAATATTATCCAAGAGACATGCAAGAAATTCATAGGTGACTACTCTAAACGCCTACGTGTTGTAATTAGTAATAACGGTAACGCTAAGAAATATTAATAGATGATTTAATAAATGTATTGCAAACTTTTGCGTTATTAAATATTGCTTTTTCTTCGTGGGATATTTTTATTGATTACTAGCAGTAGAGCCGGGCGTTGCCCGGCGATGTAACAGTAAGAGATAGATCAAGTATCGACCATCATAAAGACTGAAAAATAAAATTGACAAAGATTATTGTTTAAGGTTGACGGACAGGCATGTCTTAATTAGTTTGTTTTTTGTTGTTTTTTTTTTTCTTTTTTTACGAATTGGTCAAACCCAAACTCAAACAAAAACATTGTTTTCAATCGTTATGAGTCTACCGATTGAATAGAATTTTATTATAAACAATTGTCTTGTAAATGGAATTTTTAAAGCATTCCGAATGTAAAAATAAAGAAAAAAGTGTGCAAGACAATTAGAAACACTACCTGCCAAAAAAAAGTGAAGTTTTGTTGAAATTGGTTGAAAAATGTAGGAAATCCGATCCCATATTTAAACGAACACACACACACACACAAACAACCAACCTGGGTTTTATAATAAGTATAACTCGATAACTCGACATTAATAAGTATAACTTGATATGAGTTGTCCCCCTTTCATTAATGCCTCTTAATCGTGTTTTCAAATTGATTTTGTGCAAAAAAAATTGTTTTTTCAATTTTTGGCGCTGTCAGAACCACCGCAAGGTAATTTTACGTGGTCCTGTGAAGTTTTGTTGAAATCGCTTGAAAAATGTAGGAAATCCGATCCAATATATAAACGTACAGACACACACACACACACACACACACACACACACACACACACACACACACACACACACACACAATCTGCGTTTTATAATAAGTAAGATTTTTTTTAAATCTGATTGTTTGACTAAAGGCTTAAACATGTATTATTAGCAGTAAAAGTTTCATTAATTTGTCTTAGAAATACCTAAAGAAACATTTTTGTAATATGCTGTAAACTTCTGCGTGGCACTATATAAGATTATATGAACACAAAATGAATATTTTACAAAACAACATATTAAACTTCATGAGTTACTTATAAGACTAACTACAATTTTCATTTAAAAATTGATACTCTGATTCAAAGAGAAGTTAATTTACTTAGGCGAAAACGTTTAGAAAGTGATTTAATTGCTAGACCGTCCACAGTGAATTTACGTCCACGTTCTTACAACATTTCATCTTCCAGATCTTATCACAATGTGGGACATTTAATAACAAAAATGATGGAAACATAAACAAAAATAAAAAGAATTTAAATGAAATCGGCTACTCAAGACACATATTGGTAAAAAAAAAAAAGTATTTTAAATTTAAAATTCTCAGGGTCTCTTTCTCGTTTGTGCGTGTCTATTGTCGCGTTAAAGTAAATATAAACTCAGTTCACTGAAGAACGAAACGCGTAACACGAAAATATTTTTCCACTTTGTCATACATCTTCCCCCTAAAATTGTTCTTGACTTTAAACACTATTAACTACATTGAATATATTAAAATAATTGTTGAACAGACTGGGTTCTATAACCTTGGATGGCAACTGGCGGAGGATCAGGACAACTCTGAATTCAAAACCTGCGGAGGGGCGTTTGGGGACCTTGTGGCACGTAGTGGACCAGGTCTCTGTAATCGGCCCTTCAAAAAGTGTGGATGGTCCTGCACGAAACCTTCAACATTATAATCAAATCTCATGTGCTGTTATCGGGCTGATCTGTTTGACCCTCATACATCGAATTTGACATAAGAGTCCACTATATATATATATATATATATATATATATATATATGAAAATTTCTCCGAATTAATCAGTAGAGAGACAATATTTCCTGTATAGTCTGACTATGTGTGTGTGTAAGTATTTGTTTTCCATACAATACATATACAGGAAATATTGTCTCTCTACTGATTAATTCGGAGTAATTTTCATATTTGTCGACATGGAAAACAAATACTTACACACACACATAGTCA
>OZ010603.1:73057423-73182423 GCA_963932145.1 Acanthosepion lycidas | reverse complement strand
CACGGGCAACGCCGGGCCATGCTGCTAGTTAGATATATGTGCAAAAGTAACATACAATATAATTACAGAAACACACTTAATATATCTACATTTTGTCACAAAGATTAGGTAAATAGCAAGATGATACCACACAACAGAAATAATAATAACCTTGATGGTAGAAAACCTCCTTAAATATAGCATAGGGCTGTGGAAAACCACATTATACCTAAATCATGTCAATGGTACTGCCACTTCCACTTGTTTAAATATCCGACGAGGAACCTTTCAAGAGGGCTCCCTGACGCCCCTTTTGTCCTATCTGTCTTGAATCCCCCTTTCGCATGAATCAAGCAGTAATAACTATGGATACAAAGTAAAAGGGGATTAACAACCTATTCTACATGGATAATCTCGAACTCTTTGCCAAAGACGACAATGTGTTAAAGGATTTCCTCAATACTGTAAAATGTTTCAGTGACGACATAGGTATGGATTTCGGATTAGATAAATGTGCAAAAGTAACATTCAAGAAAGGGAGAATTACAGAAACACACTCAATAGATTTAAATTTTATCGCCCAGTTTAGGGAACTAGAACAAGATGAAGTCTATAAATACCTAGGAGTTGACGAAGGAGATGGAATAGAGTATGGCCAAATGTAAAAAAAAAAGAATATTACAGTCATGTGCGTCTGGTGTTAAATACGGATTTGAATTCACATAAGAGAATATAATCCATAAAAACTTTAGCTGTGCCTGTAGTGCAATACAGTTTCAACATCCATAATTGGATCATAATTGATATTAAGTGAATGGATTTCAAAACGAGAAGGTTTATCACTTGCCACCGCTGATGTTGATCACCTCCATGTGCCCAGATCCGAAGGTGGAAGAGGATTAGTTCAACTAGAACTGTCTTGTAAAACAACAACAACCAGACTTCAAGGATACCTAGAAACTACAGAAGTCTGGACGATGATCTGTGTCAAAGAACATGAAATAAATAACAAATTTTATTCAGTAATAAATTAAAGTAACAAATTCAAAATGGAATTTCGAGTGGGTGAGGAAGTGCAGATAAACCATAATGCAATTACTACAGTGTCAAAAAAAACCTAAAAGACGAAAGCAAGAGTAAATTCAATGTATCAAACGCAAAAACGATGGCAAGATAAGCCTCTTCATGGTCAATATTCTGTTTATACCAATCAAGCTGATGTAGATAAATCCCGTACTTATCTGTGGTTACGTAATGCAGGGTTAAAAGCTAAAACCAAGGGTTTTATTCTTTCTGCAAAGGACCAATGTTTGTTAACTAGAAATTACCAAGCACACATACTGAAAAATTGTGTTGATATCAAATGAAGATTCTGTGATAAATATCCAGAAACAGTTGACTATTTTGTATCAGGTTGCACGGTATTGGCAGCCACTGAATATAAAACCCAGCATGACAAAATGAGCCACTGGAAATATTAAACCTTTTACGGGAAGGAAACTGTAAGAAACTGGTATAAACATCACCCAGACCTGGTTACCTGTAACAATTTTATGGGACTTTACAATACACAAAGACAGAACAATCAAAGCTAATCACCCAGATATCGTGATCAAAGACCACAAAACATAATGTACTTTCTTATTGACATGGCAGACCCTACAGATTGTAATGTGTCTTTGAAGATATTCAATAAACTATCAAAATACAAGGATCTTGAAGTGGAAATCTAAAAATGTGGCACATGGGGAAATCAATAATTCCGGTTGTAGTTGGAGCCCTCGGGTTGGTTGAAGGGATTCTTGGTAGCCCATGCTTTAAATACAAAAAAAAAGTACTCACAAGTACAGCCCACACATTACGAAAGGATTTATCTATGTAAAATGTGTGTGATCTTAGTTTTGTTTTCTAAAAATGCTCAGTGAAAAATATCATGAAGCCATTTCTGACCTTAGGTCTCTGGTTGGGACCAGGAATGAAATGTGTGTACAACAGCAATGAAAGGAAATAATAATAATAATAATAATAATAATAATAATAATAATAATAATAATAATAATACAGACAAAACAATCAAAGCTAATCGCTTAGACATCTTGATCAAAGACCACAAAAACAGAATGTGCATTCTTATTGACATGGAAGACCCTTTAGATTGTAATGTATCTTTGAAGATCATTAAAAAAAATCTATTCAAATACAAAGATCTTGAGGCGGAAATCTAAAAAATGTGGCACATCTGGAAATCAATAATTCCAGTTGTAGTTGGAGCCCTCGGATTGATTGAAGGGATTCTTGTTAGTCCATGTTTTTTAAAAATACAAAAAACTGTACTGCCAAGTACAGCTCCCATGCAAAATGTGTACGACCTTCTTTTTTTTTTTTTTTTTTTCAAAAAGTGCTCAGTGGAAAAAGTCATGAAGCCATTTCTGACATTAGGTCTCTGGTTGGGACCCGGAAGGAAATAAATATACAACATAAATTAAAGAAAAGAAAATAATAGTAAGATTGTATTTCGAATGATTAAAAAAAATGTTCGATCTTTGTATTACTGAACTGAAGGTTAACGCTTTTAAAGCAAGCTGGGTTCACTGTTAGAGAGAATTAGTAGTAAACAAGTAAAATTAAAATTTCAAATTGAGCATCCCGACTCAAAGTTTCACAGAAATAGTATCCGCTCGTCATTTAATATTTAACTCCCAATTCATTTTTCTTTGAGTTGTTTTTACACAGACACATTCAAACAAACACAAGAGCGAGGTCGCCGCGCACAGAGTTGGAATAAATGAAATGAATTGTTCGCTTATGCTGTCACTTTGCTACATTTCGCGGGAATTACGGAGTCGAGACAAGCTAAGTGAACATTTGTTATTTTCTATTGTTATTAAGACTCGATCACTTAATATCAAGCAGATTTAATTTAATTTAAATTTAATTGCAATTCGACGTACCTTAAAAAATATCGTCTTTCAGAAAATGATCTCTGATCGATTGTTTTCAATATTTTTTAAAAATTTCTTCCGAGAAATAAACCTTTGCTTTGTTGTAGATTGAAAAATAGAGGCTGGAATACATAGATAGATATGAACAGGCTGATAGATAGATAGATAGATAGATAGATAGATAGATAGATAGATAGATAGATAGATAGATAGATAGATAGATATGAACAGGCTGAGATAGATAGATAGATAGATAGATAGATAGATAGATAGATAGATAGATAGATAGATAGATAGATAGATAGATAGATATGAACAGGCTGAGATAGATAGATAGATAGATAGATAGATAGATAGATAGATAGATATGAACAGGCTGAGATAGATAGATAGATAGATAGATAGATAGATAGATAGATAGATAGATAGATAGATAGATAGATAGATATGAACAGTCTGAGATAGATAGATAGATAGATAGATAGATAGATAGATAGATAGATAGATAGATAGATAGATATAAACAGTATGATAGATAGATAGATAGATAGATAGATAGATAGATAGATAGATAGATAGATATGAACAGTCTGAGATAGATAGATAGATAGATAGATAGATAGATAGATAGATAGATACGAATAAAGCCCTCTAAACAGTGGTGATATTGCAACCTCGACCCATACGTTTATTTATTAATTTCATTGCTGTTCTGCAACCGCTACAAAAGCAGCTGCGATTATAACCGACATGCTCTAAACTTAGCGCTACTGTAACTACTACTTTATACTTGATTATGTATCTCGATGGTTAGTTCAGAGGGCTAAAAAAGTAACAAGTCATATTTTTTTTCCTTTACGTGTCAGACAATACTATCCGCTATAATAAAATAACCACTCGCATACACGCACGCACGCACACACACACACACACACACACACACACACACACACACACACACACACGCATATATATATATATATATATATATATATATATATATATATATATATATATAATCGCCCACCCATCCACCAAAAATAGTTTCCATGCCATTTCGAAACTAATTTACTTGCTGATTTCAGGACATAGGAACTTTCTTTTCCTGTTGGGTTACATTTAAATACTACTACTACTATTAATAATAATAATAATAATAATAATAATAATAATAATAATAATAATGATAAAATTAACAAATTTCTCAAGATTCCTTAAGAATCTTAAGGAATCTTAAGTTAAGATTTTAATAGTTTTTGCTTTATTTACTTTGCTGTCCGATTCTTAAGACTGGAGAGTTTTAAATTTTAGGTAAATCCCATACTACGAAATTGTATGCCATGAACTAAAGGGTTCAATAGTTTAAATGCATATATATATATATATATATATATATATATATATATATATATATATATATATATATATATATATATATATATTACTCTACTTAGCGTTTTATCTTATTACACGGTGTTTTTTTTTTGTTTTTTTTTCTGTGTACCAGAAATTTAAGGTACTGGACGATTTCTTTCACCTACCGCGTTTATATATATATATATATATATATATATATATATATATATATACACACGCGGAGAAAGAGAAATAATGTTGACATAGCAATCAAGAGTGCATGGCGACTGTCAGTTTCACACTTCAGTATTATCTTGACCATTGTATCCAGGGATAAATTGTTTTTTGCAGATAGAAAAAAATATGGACAAAGAAATCAACTTTGAATGGTGACAGGCAGTTACACGACTTAAGCTATCAACAGTCTGTGAAACATTTTATATATATATATATATATATATATATATATATATATATATATATATATATATATTTAATCTTATAGATATAAGTAAGTAATAAGGTATATTGGCTTGTAAATGAACAAACCAATACCCAAGAAAAAAAGGAATAAAAAAAGAAAGAACTAGGAACATGTACTTTTGGCGAAAATAATCGACCAGAATCTAAGCTCAGAGTCCAAAGAAAATGACCTCCGGCACGAGTAAAATAAAAATAACTAAGCAAAGTGCTCAATATGCTAAGTAGAGCAAATACAACTATGAAACTAAAGAGCCAGGCAAACCTACCAGGGTTTCACCTACACGGATCGTCAGGGTACAAACACGCATATACGCATGTACACATGTACACATGTACACATGTACATATATATATAAACAGATATATATGTGTGTGCGTGTGTGCACGCGTATGTGTGTTTGTATATATATATATATATATATATATATATATATATATATATAAGACACTATGGTGAAAAGTTGTTGATTCGCCATATGTGTATACAGGGTGTATCAATAATACTTTTACAAACTTTATGGGAACGTGTTCGTGACACCAAAGAAAGGACATATAAACATTTGTCCAAAATCCATCTTGTACCTCAACACAAAAACTCATAACAAATGTTCAAAATGTCCTCCGCTTGCTTCTACACACGCATGCACCCGCCGGATCATTGACTGGCGGACACTTTCAAATACACCCACACGGTGTCAAATGGATTCGCAGACCCCTATGACACGTCTCTGCATTATTAATATCTGATGCATAACCAAATTGTTTTAGGTTGCTCCACAGATAAAAATCCAAAAGATTGAGGTCAGGGAACGTGCAGGTTATGTAACCAGTCCTTCCCTACCTATCCATCTTTCATGGTAGATGTCAGCCAGTGCAAAATGAACAATGAAACTAAAACGTGCTGGACCCCCATCAAGCATGAACCACATGCGTCTTCTTATTAGCAGAGATACATCATCTAGCAGGACTGGAAATGTGTACCTATAAACAGCTCCTATAAGACGTGCTGGGAGAACATATGGACCTACCAGACAGTCACCTACAATTCCAGCTTACACATTAATCGTAAACTGATGCTGGTCTCTAGCCTGTATTGTACCATGGGGATTCCAATCCGCCCACAAATGTCGGTTGTGTAAATTTATTATTCCATCTCTTCCAAATGTTGCCTCATCCGTAAACAAGACTGAAGAGACAAACAACCGATTGGCAGTTTGTGTAATAAACTATCGGCAAAAGTTCTCCCGTGCTGAGTGATCAGAGGGAGAAAGACCCTGCACAAGTATACAAGATACAGGAGCTGCTCTTGAAGTACCCTCCATGCGGTACTCTGGGATTTATAACATGTTAGGACCACTTGACGGGTGCTGATACCTGGATCATCTCCGTCAACCTGTAGAATGTATTCTTTGTGGTCAGGCGTACGAGCGGATTTCGCTCCTCGTCGATCCATAGTTTGTGTTGCCACGGATCCTGTCTCGGCAACGCGACGATAAACAGCAGCAAAGGTTGGATATTACGGCTGCCTTCGGTCTGATAGAGCCGTGCAGCCTCGGGTCCATTACCATTCGCGCGGCTGGATGTAAAAATCATATCTCCTTCGTCAGGATATGAATATCCTGTCATTGTTAAACTGAACACTTTTCAGTTAACTCACTGCTACACACGTTAAACGTTGAAGACAGACTAGCCATAAATGTACACGAATGAAAAATGTAACCTATTCTCCATCGCAACGCAGCGCCATCTACTGCAAACTTTCTTTAAACTTATAAAAAAAAATCAAAAACGAAGGATTTGCGGACATAAGTTTATATAGACGTTTGTCCTTAGTTTGGTGCGTGGAAGTATTTTTGATAAAACCTGTATATATATATATATATATATATATATATATATATATATATATATATATATATATATATAAACCTTACTGTTCTTTCTTATTATATATATATATATATATATATATATATAAACCTTACTGTTCTTTCTTATTATATATATATATATATATATATAAACCTTACTGTTCTTTCTTATTATATATATATATATATATATATATATATATATATATATATATATATATATATATATATATATATAAACCTTACTGTTCTTTCTTATTATATTCTTAGCAATTATTTTTATTTTTAAAAGCGTCAGTACTCGATACAAACAGTGGAGCATAATATTAGAATTATTTTATTTAATATGATTCCATCGCAACACACACACACACACACACACACACATACACACACACACACACACACACACACACACACACATATATATATATATATATATATATATATATATATTATGTTGGTGCAAAAATAATGTCGTTTTCTCACTTAAATTTGAACGTCAAAAACGACATTATTTTTGCATCAACCTAATATATATATATATATATATATATATATATATATATATATATATATATATATATATGTATGTATGTATGTATTTTCTTTTTAAAAATATGATTCCATCGCAACTTATATTGCGATGGACTCATAATAAAAAGAAAATATATATATATATATATATATATATATATATATATATATATATATATATATATATATATATATATCATACATTAATATAGCATACATTAATATATATATATATATATATATATATATATATATTAATGTATGCTATATTTACTATATTTATGGGTTAACTTGCTAAATATCAGAGATATTAGCTTATGTAAATATAAAAATAGCTTTCAGATTGAGTTTAAGTATCAAATAGTCCGTCGACGCTGGTTGTTGATCTCAATGTCCACGTTTATACATATATATATATATATATATATATATATATATATATATATATAAACTCTCTCTCTCTGTCTCTCTCTGACGCACACGCGCACACACACATATATATATATATATATATATATATATAAATTCAAACGTGTAAGGATGAACATTGCATTTTAAATATACGTATGTGTATTCAGCTGTTTGGAAACAAATTCCTTATTTTCATAGCCATTAGAAAAATCTTAACTCGGAATAAAAGACTTAGTTTCATTTTTTTAAAATTCTTTCTGTCGTTTTAAATCATGGTGACAACCTTCTTGAGAAATCACCTTTTGCAACATTTGAAATGTTTGTTTTTTGTCTCCATTCCACTCCAGAAAAAATTATATTTCTTTCCAAATAGCCTCATATCAGCGTCGGTTTTATTTTACAAATTCTTCAGTAAATCGGTCAAGCCTTAAACATCAGCGAGTACTGTGAACCTACCCGCCTCGTCTCCTACACGACGATCGTGACCAGGTCGGCGAGTAGGAGACGAATCCTCCGATCCCAAGGTTACAATCGATTTTTGCTTTATTTGGCTTCGAAGCCTGAAGACGGAGAAGCGAAAACTCCAGTCTTCATAGGATATTTATTCATTTCATTTCATATAATTAAAAGAAACGCAGTATACAAGATTCCTACCAATAATAGACGGATTCTTGCAGAAAGCATAAACAGGTTATACATTATTAACTGGGAGAAAATTATATACAAATTCCATGTAATACCGTAAGTTCTATGCTGACAGTTTCTTCACTAACACTTCTCACTTGTGGAACTCTCTTCCAGCTTCTTGCTTTGAGTCAACTTTGAGCTTCAATAATTGAAATGCAATATCAATCGTTATCTTCCGTCTTCATAATTCCTCTTCTTTTATTGTTCTCTCTCCTTAATAGTGTTTTTCTTTTTCTCATATTCTTTCACACTCAGTAACTCCTTGCGTCTTAGTAGATTTATTGCCTTACTTGGGATGAAATGATTAAATGCAATGTCAATCGTTATCTTCTGTCTTCTTAATTTCTCTTCTTTTATTGTTCTCTCTACTTAATAATGTTTTTCTTTTTCTCATATTTTTGGATAATTAGTAATCCTTGCGTCTTACTGGCTTTATTTTCTTGCTTGGGGTGAAATAATTAAAAAAATATATTATTGATCCTTATAATATTATTGGTCACTTTTAAACCATCATAATATAGTTTCCGATAGTTTTTCTATATTTTCATACTAATTGTTCACGTCCTGGATATGACGATAAACTACGTTCACGTCCTGGGTAAGACGATAAACTACGTCCAACAGCAAGGCTTCTGATCAAGAGGTTTTGAGAAGCTTGGAACCACCACTTAATTGCTGGTGTTCCCAGGTTTACCTTGACTCGGGGTGATAGCACCTGTCAGGATCCCAGCTATGGGCAAATATTTAACCCCGAAACTGGGGTAAAAATCCTATGAAAGTGTAAAAATGGATTTCTAATACCAGAAATACTTTGTAAAAACTTATTACCATCAATAAATTTTTGAAGAAAAAAAATATTACCAGCAATAAGTTTTTGAAAAAAAATATTACCAGTAATACATTTTTAAGGAAAAAATATTACCAGCAAAAAAGATTTTGTTCGCATTAAATAACTCATTGAGGTTGATATGCTCTAAACCAAACCAAACCAAACCAAATGAAACTAATTGTTTTGATAAGCTTTTCTCACTGGTACCTTGACTAAATTTAAGCACTGTTATATAGCGTACCTATCAAAACATATGGTTATGTCCCAATCCTCGTAAATATGTTAGACACTATGGCTACTTATATTATTTACATTATTCGGACTATTATCCTCATCTTCACTGCCATATTCACAACGTTTCGGCCGCTGTACACTCAGGCCTTCTTCAGGTGATTGGAATTTTGAAACGAACCGTTTATTTCGTCCACCGGAGTATATTGTTCTAGTTCCACGCGTCATGCCTCTTCCAGGTGTCTCAGTTATTTCCGTTTTTAACTTAACTCTCCAAATAAAGGTTTCGTTTCGAAATTCCAATCACATGAATGAATAACGCCGGAGCGAACAACAGTCGAAACGTTGTGAATATGGCAATGAAGATGAGGATAACAGTCCGAATAATGTAAATAATGTAAGTAATCATAATACCTCATCGCAGAGATATAGACAGAGATAGAGAGAGACATAGACATAAAGGCCGGAGCGTATAACGGCCGAGACGTTGTGAATATGGCAATGAAGATGAGGATAACAGTCAGAATAATGTAAATAATGTAAGTAATCATAATACCTCATCTCAGAGATATAGACAGAGATAGAGAGAGACATAGACATAAAGGCCGGAGCGTATAACGGCCGAGACGTTGTCAATATGGCAATGAAGATGAGGATAACAGTCCGAATAATGTAAATAATGTAAGTAATCATAATACTTCATTTCAGAGATATAGACATATATATAGAGAGACATAGACATAAAGGCCGGAGTGTACAACGGCCGAAACGTTGTGAATATGGCAATGAAGATGAGGATAACAGTCAGAATAATGTAAATAACGTACGTAATCATAATACTTCATTTCAGAGATATAGACAGATATAGAGAGAGACATAGACATAAAGGCCGGAGTGTACAAGGGTCGAACCGTTGTGAATATGGCAATGAAGATGAGGATAATAGTCTAAATTATGTAAATAATCATAATACCTCATCTCAGAGATATTAACAATTTCATGGCTTCAACTTATAATTACGGGTATCAATTAAAAATGTTAAAACTTCAGTTGAAGCTCTAAGTGATAGGAAGTTGTGGAGAGCCATGATCGACTATGTTCTGAAGGTCTCAAGACGAGAGTTAAGATATTGGAAACCGTTTTGTTTCTTTTCTAAATTTTAGGGTTTAGGGTTTTGCAAAAAGCACGTGAGTTTTCTTGTAATAAGATTTGCACAAAGCATCCATTATTTCTAGAATTATTTCCAGAATTTTAGAATATTGTTCTGGTCTTTTTATACGCTCTCTTTCTCAGAGGCAAATTTCTCCCTTTTAATCCGGTGCAGAATTTATAAATAAACCAACGTGTACGTCTTACGTGTCACGAATTAACAGGGAACCACCATAAACTTCATTAATTAACGTGCCAGTCACGCATACTATTCAAAGTGAATGAGTGTGCTTCGCACGAATTGACCTGCGGTCAAATTACTCTGAAAACACCGATTCTCGTTCGATTACCGATGTTAATCAGAGTCGAACACGGACAGTACTGTAAGCGACCTCCTACAATCCGAAATATATCTCAGCTTTAAATAACCCGCAAAGGGTTGATAATCCATAAAGAAACAAATCAATCATTCAATGAAACATTGGAAATGAAATATCATCTATTATATACCCTGGGTGCATAATATGTATTTAAACATCCAGTCTTCACTGTCCGGTCACGATAGAATCCAAAAATCCTCTCCGCGTCCTTGTCGGTGACAAATTATTTTCCACCCTACAATCTCTTTCCCCACAGACGAAACGCCGCAAGCCTCTCGCTGTCCTACCGCTGTTTCCATGGAAAGTGTGCAGATGAACTACATTCCTTAGTACCACTCGCTCTACCCTTCGCGGCTAACACCCACCCTGCCACGTCCATTGTCGCGAACTACCCTCCGTATACCATTGGTGAGATGCAAGTTCCACTCGAGCGGCTTCCCCGATCCCTACAATCTTGTCGAATAGTAACTTATCGAAATCTCGAGTTAACCTTTGTCGTTTCTACATATTAGCATAAACTATGCCTGAAGGTACTGACCAGGTTCGACGTTGCTTAACTTAAATAGTGCGGGAACAGGTGTTTCAACTTTATGTTGTTGTAAGCTCTTTTCACCACACATACATTCAAGCTTACAGCACTTTTTATTCCCAAACGATCACCCATCTTTGTATTGACAAGTTTCGACTTTGCTTAACTTTTATAAGAATTAAATCATTAAGAAGAAAAATCGGAGTAAAATATGATACCAGAATTATCAACTATTTAATTCAACTAATTAATTCTTGTGTTCCATGTCGACACCGGCTTCAGCTCCTCGGGCCCCAACGCCACCATTTAAATTTATATTATATGGGCAGACGTGGTAGCATCGATTCTCGGAGGCAGCGATAGGAAGAACTTCAAGGGAACTTACCGCTCGTTGTCTCATCATCCCTCCACGCGCGGTCTTAGCCTTTCTATCGAATCTGGGTGTGGGAAGCGTACCGACGCTTCAAAATTCCTGCGGCCCTCTGCCGAATTCGCGCCGTTTTGAGCTTATATCCAGAACTTCAACAAAGGCAATTCATCAGCCACGGGGTATTCTAATCAATCGCTGACCATCCAGGCCCAGCATCCGCATTCTGTAACAATGAATTTGAATAAAGTCCTTAAATGCTGAAATTATTAATGAAAATGTTATTCTGTAAAAAAAATTAGAGGAATTTTTTTTTTTTTTTTAAATTTTAAGTACACCTCCATCATTTAACGTTGGGACATCTCGATAAATATTAATCTAAGCCAAAATGTCATCAAAGATTAAACAGAATCTGAAACCAATGATTTTGTGCGGAAAAGGTTGAAATTTTGAACCCCCTTCTCAACTGGAAGAAAGTGTTGTGATTTGGACACGCTACAAGGCAGGACAGCCTACGCAGGTTCGAACTCACTACTCGGTCGTAATTGTTCTAGCGAGACAAGCTTTCTAACAATTACACCGCCTCGAGGTGCCCCGGATAATATGCTATTTATAATATTGATTTTCCAAGCGTAGCTTAGATGTGGCACAAGGCCGCAAGGGGCACCTAGTGAGGATCGAACTCACTACTCAGTCGTAATTGTTCTAGCGAGACAAGCTTGTTAACCATTACACCACCTCTAGGTGCCCTTCCAAATAATATGTATATATTATTGAATATCTTCATTCATTCCCTATTACTACGTCTACATTGACATGGATTATTTTTGTGGTGGCAAAAAAAAAAAAAAAACACAAGAGCTAGCAGAAAGAAAACCCAGCGTGACCTTTCAGTTGCGCGTACCTTATGTACATTACGAGTCATGCCACCTCGAGGAGTTAGAAGTTAAAATTTTGAGTTTGATAATCAGTGGCCTCAATTCCCTCCCCGAAACCCTGACATACCCGCTAGTTGAGAACATCTTGTCTGTATATTTACATTTTTAGACACGTTCTAATTATTTAACTTCAACCTAAAATCCGACAATTGCAAAGCCTCTCCAAGCTGGTTTGGATTTAGAGATTTCTTTCTCCTAGAATGGTTACCAACCAAGGCTATAGGGTCCAATCTGTCCTACTATTTACTCATAGCTAGGGAGAGAAGAGATAGATTTATAACTTTTCCAAGTGTATTTGTCTATAAGGGAAGGTAATGAACTCGACTGGAATTCGAACTTGACTATACCAAATATACACTTGCATTTGAAAAATAGGTTAAAATCCAACTGATTAATGAATTTGGATGAAAAATGTTATCATTCATTACTGAACTTATTTATGGAAAGGTTACTCTATAAAATAAAGCAGAAGAAATGTTTTTTTTTTATGTACGTTCACCAGTTGCGTTCCGCGTCGTCACTGAACCCCCAACGCTCCTGCATAGATAGTATTAACGAAAGGTCGATTTCTTTTTTTTACTTGTTCTTATTAGAGGAAAAGTGTAAGAGGTGGCAACTTGGATTCTAAGAGGCAGCGAAAGGAAGGACTTCGGGGAAACGGATGTCGCCCGTTGGTTTAACGTCCCTCCGCGTGTGGTCTTAGCCTGTCTCTCGTATCTGGGTCTTGGAAGCGTATCGACGCTTCAAAATTCTTTCAGTCCTCTGTTGTTTTCACGCCGTTTTGAACTTATATCCAAATCCCAGACAAAAGCAATTCGTCACTGTCAGAATAAAACGCCCACGACCAATCACTGACCCCCACCTGTCCCTGTCCTTTGCATACTGTACCCCTTCACGTATCATTTAATTTTCGATAAATATTAATCCAAACCTTTCTTTGTTTATTTTATAATTTAAGTATATATTAAAATTTGGCCCGTAACATTGATAGTCTAACAACATTGCGACTGTGGGGAAAGAGATTGCAGAGTGGAAAATAAATCTTCCACCATAGGACTACGTGAACGATTTTAAACTCTATCAAGGCTGGCAAGTTAGGGTTGTGTAGCTCCAGCCCTGATATACAAACAAGAGCATACTGGTCCGAATAATAAGCGAATAAAGACATTAATATATAAAATATTTTTAAAACTTTACGATTTAAAACGAACTGCAGCATTAACCAGTAAGAAAATGTCTTGATAATGCTCCGTTTGAAGCGTACAGTAATTTCAGTGTGAAGCAGACCACGAATTATGGGCTTTTTTATAAATTATTTATTTTCATTATTTTTAATGACTCCTATAAAAATTGATATTTGAAAGTTAAGGGCATTAAACTATTTCTTACGATCATTTCACAATGAAAACGGCGTTTCTTGTTCGATCAGCGAAGTTAAGCAATATCGACCTCGGTCAGTACCTAGATTCCGTGACGCTTGGAAACACCGGCCGCTGTAATGAAACCTACAATCCAAAATATTTTTCGGTTTTAAGTAACTCATAAACGGTTGATAATCTGTAAAAATCAATCCTCATTCTCATCATTAACAACACTTCCATTAAACGATTCAAAATACACAGCTATCTCTTCTACCGCCAGCTATGGGTAAATAGCAGGACAGACTAGGTTCTATAGCCTTCTGTGGCAACCAGTCTTGGATAAGGAAAACTCTGAATTCAAAATTATATGTAGCCCTGGCAAAGCCATTATTATAGCTAAGTAAAGGATCGTTCGTATTGATTCGATGATCCCGCTCGACTCCTTTTAGTTTGATATATATTCAGGCATGTGGAGCATAACGGTTAACGGCACAATTAATAGTCTCAGACATCTGAGTTCAAGTACTGACCGTGTCCTTATGTGTGTATATATTACTTCAATATACTTTCATATTACGTTATTTTAGTAGATACCTGTGTTTGAAATAGACGATTAGTTTTTATTTTATTTTTAATCAGTGAGGGTACTCTGTCTATCGGCCTGTGCACTTGAGAAAAATTAATAAAAATGTGCTCCTCGCCAGGACTCGAACCTACATTCACCTTTATAAAAAAAAAAAAAAGAATTCACATCTCCAAGTACAGTTATTCTACAGTTTCGTATCTGAAACTTAAACAAAGATATTTGTAAGGAAGTAATGGATTTTGTGTATAACCCGACATTTTTATTACTTCAAATGTTATTTTGAGGAGACACCCATGTTTGAAATAGACGCTTCGTTTTTGTTTTGTTTTTTTATTTTATTAAACAGTGAGTATTTTGTCTATCGGCCTGTCCACTTGAGAAAAATTAATAAAGGCAGGGTTCGAACCTACGTTTCCCTTCTTAGAAAGAAAAAAGCACCAGTAGATCCGAAATGCTTTAGACCAGGGGCCGGTAACCCACTGCACGCGTGCCACACGTGGCATGCCAAGCAATTTCCAATGGCACGCAGCCGCAAATGACATCACGGAGTCCGAACCAATAATTACTACAACACTATGAAGATATTTAGCTGTTTCAATTTTAATATATACTAAAGTATATATACTATATATAACTATATAAAATATATTACAGAACAAGTATATATACTATATATCATATATAGATAGCATATATACTATATAAAATATATTGTAGATATAAGTATTTTGTTATGTCAAAGAATACCCGTTGCCACTTTTGTGATGTCAATGAATACTCGTTGTTACTTTCGTCATGCTTTTTGTAGTAGAGACTTTTTAATCGCAGACACTACTATAGTAACGCCGTTGAACAATACTGGTGTCAGACGCCTTCGAATAACACTCGCATTAATAGTACTTGCTCGATAATACTCGCTCGAAAGTAACCACCGAATAGAAATCCGTATAGAGAAATATTGAATAGAGAATAGCGGTCCGTATAGTAATAGAGGATAGAGTAGAAATGGAGATCGTTTAGACGTCATGCTAACATTCACTTATGCGTTTCTCCCATGCTCACGTGATTCACTTAATTCAATAATTGGGTCGCCTGTGCTTCCTCACTGGCGGTCTAGATTCAAACCCAAGTGTCGGTAGCGACACTTTATTCCTATATCACAAAGTATATATACTTTGTATTACTATATAAAATATATTGTAGAACAGGTATATTGACATTGAAATATAGTTAGCAAAAGGTTGCCGAACCCTGATATACAGTATTTAAAAAAACGGGTTGTGTACTCAATTACGGGTATCAATTATAAATGTTAAAACTTCAGTTGAAGCTCTAAATGATCTTGTAATAGATTTTTATTGCCTTCCTTCGCTGTCATAAAACTGGGGTTTAAGGTCAGATTTCGTAAAAACAATGCCTATAAAATGATATAAGATTATAAGATTAAAAATACTAACAGACATACAATTTTCGCAGTAATTACTCTCTTAATAACGTAATAGAATTTCATAGTCTAATGCAGGAGTTAGCAACCTACTGCACGCGTGCCCCATGTGGCACGCCAAGCAATTTCCAATGGCACGTAGCCGCAAATGACAGCACGAAGTCCGAACCAATAACTACTACAACACAAAGAAGATATTTACCTATTTCAATTTTAATATTTACCAAAGTATATATACTATATATTACTATAGGAAATATATTGTAGAACAGGTATATTGACCTTGACTTGTATAAAAATAGGTATGCTGTTGGCACACTGAATGATTTTATAAACTTAAGTCGGCACATAGTTAGCTAAAGGTTACCGACCCCAGCTTTAGACCGTTTGGTTCTAGAGAGCGTCACATCCCGGTAAGGTCCAATTTACATTTTTGAAGAATTCCTCTCACCCCCCACCTCCCCTACCGCCGCAACTCATTAATTATTCTCGAAAGACCATATCTGCTGAAATTTCTAACGAATTAATGGGGTTTATTTTTAATCTGACATTTTTATTGCTTCAAACGTGTTATATCGGAATAATGTGTTGCTGCCGACAATTGAGTTTGAACAAGGATCGCCAGTGTTTGCTCACTGGCGATCCCATTATTGAATTAAGCACAACACGTGACCATTGAGGAAACGCATATATACAGGAAGTCGCGTGACGTCTAAATATCTAGTCTATCCTCTATTCTGATTTAGTTTTATGATAATTCTTATTTCATTTTACGGCAATTTTTTAAAGATATTTTGTCTCTGTGCATAATACGCTCCCTTGATTTTGCTTATTATTTTTTATAAAAAAATGCGTATTATACATGGGGAATTAAGGTAGTTTAAACCATAAAATTGTTCAAATTATTTACATTTCGACATTAAATAACCCACAGAGCTTGATATGCCGCTAAGCAAGATCAACCAACCACCATGATCGATTTGTCAGAAAAGTGATTGAAAATTATTCTTCGGGTTGCTTCAAGCGTTGTAGAATGGAATTTGTTACATCGAAGTCTTCAATTCATGTACTAGCAGGCAGCAGAAGAGAAGGGTATGAACACTTAAGTGAATGTAATAAACTCGACTGGAATTCGAACTGGACTCTCCAATTCGTCAGCCCGAGCTGCAATCCATTACTCCACCGTGATATGTGTCAATGTGACGTGTCATGTGATTCACACTAAGAAATACAAGAGGTCTGAATCGAATTTAATGTCTATCAGGAACCTTTGATCTGAGAAGTGTTGATATGTAGTAACTTCAATACATACTCTGTTCGCCCTAAGAGTAACAAAAGCAAGTATTGTACTCGTTGTCACTACAGAATGTCAAAGGACTTAGAATTCTTGAGAGATGACCTAGGAAAGCTTAAAGTCGCCAAGTGAAGAGAGCCGTCGTTAATTGCATCATTAAAAAGAAGGAACTAATCTTAGAATACACCCGCACAAGATAACAGGAAATTATATAAACGCCCGGCATACGAGAAAACAAGTATCTCTCCCACCCTCTCAAGAAGAAGATCGAACGTTCGCTGAAACCAGATACCCTTGATTCGTTCGACGCTAATTTGACAGCGTCAGGAATTAAATAAACAATTATTTTACGCATGAAAGCTTTCGTCTTGTATTCGTATCAGGCGTTACTAATATTACACGTGGAGTCTGATCATTGACTAGAATAGGACAGGAACAGTTTGATGAAACAGATATGTCCTCTCGATAGGCGGCTTAAATGCTATTTCTGCGAGATACCGGTTAAGATATCCGTAAATGAACAGACCACGCATCTTGATTAAGCAGTTAACAGTTTACGTGCTAATGTCGTGCGAAAAAAAAAGAATTACTTGATAACACCTGTAGTAAAGCGACAGAAATAAAAAGAAGGAATGCTGTAATGTAACACCCCATCCACGACAAATAGACAGTGTCATTTTTGCAAATCGGGCGCATAGAAACGAGTGAGTGGATGCACAAACGGCAAGCCTTATAGTCAGGTTCGTTTCATTAACTTACATTCAATTTCATGGTAAGCATGCCCTCCACAATTTAAAGATTGGACAATAAATATGCGTATTTTTAAAATTTGTACTGGTTAATGACTGAATCTCCGGCTAATTCTCGTTACCATGCATATTCGTCTGCCAGGGTGCCTCCCCAAAGCGTATTCTTCCTGGCTAAGACGATAAACTACATCCAGCAGTAAGGCCTCTGATCAGGTTTTGAGGAGCGTGGAACCACCTCTTAATTGCTAATATTCCTAAGTCTACCCTCATTCAGGGTGTTAAGACCTGTTAGAGTCCCAGCTATGGGCAAATAGTTAACCCCCAAACTGCGATCAAAACACTATGAAAGTGTAAAAATAGATTTTAGTACCAGTAATATATTCTTGTAAAAAATTATTACCAGCAATGAATTTTGGAAGAAAAAAATTGTTACTAGCAATACGTTTTTGGAAAAAAATATTACTAGTTATATATTTTTGAAAAAAAATATTAACAATAATAAAAATCTTGTCAGCATTAAATAACCCATTGAGGTGTTGATAAGCCGTAAAACAATAGAAACCAAACCAAATCTCCTACAAACTCATTTCTTACAAAGAATACATATTTTATTCATACGAACCTATTCTAAAGATCTTGTTGGCATTAAATAACCCATTGAGGTTGATATGTCGTAAAACAAAAGAAACCAAACCAAATCTCCTACAAAGTCATTTCTTACAAAGAATACATATTCTGTTCATACGAACCTATCCTAAAAATCCTGTCGGCATTAAATAATCCAAAATAAACCAAACCAAACAATACATTTTTGAAAAAACAATATTACCCGCAAATACATATTTGAAAAACAAAACACTTTGAAAGTATAAAAATAGGTTTTAATACTTTTTTGAAAAATTATTACCAGCAATATATTTTTAAAAAAGAAAAATATTACCAACAATGCATTTTTTAAAAAAAAAATATTACCAGCAATAAAAATCTTGATGTTGATATGCCATAAAATAAACCAAACTAAAGCGTATAACAGACTCCTGCTCAACCCACAGAGCAAGTCCATGTTTTATACAGAAACTATACTGAGCTGAGGGAGGTGGTTAATAGGTCGGAATTAGAAATAAGAGAGCCGAGTTCGTTACATTCACTTACGAGCAAATATCCTTGGGAAAGGCTTGAATCCAATCCATTTCTCCTGGTTTGGATAACAGGACAGACTGGGTCCTATAGCCATGGTTGGCGACCAGTCTACCGTAGCAGGAAGCTGCCAGCTACTGCAGGAAAATCTTCTGCTTAGTCTATCATGAATCGAAAGAGACATGATTTCACATTCATGTATCACATACGACACTTAACTGGCTTACTGACAGCCAACTTCCTCGATTATCCGGACATCGTGGGACGGGGGTTGAAAAAATATGCTTGGATAATTCAAAATTACGGATAACTGAATAGCGAAATTATCGAAAAAGGATGAAAGAAAAAACAATTCTTTTCTGAAACAAATTCAATATTTATATCATCACAATATTTTTAAACGCTTTATTCAAGGTTTATTGTTATTTTCGGGCTATTTCCTTTGGTTTTTGGTGTATACTCATTTTTTCCTGATCCCGATGAGAGACTTAAGGCCAGAAATGGCATCATGACATTTCCCACTGAGCAGTTTTGAAAAAAAGAAAGAAAAAATACGAACATATTTTACATAGGTAAAGCCCTTCGTAAGGCGTGGGCTGTACTTGCGAGTACAATTTTTCGTATTTCTTTAGGGCATGGGCTACCAGGGATTCCTTTAATGAGTCTATTGGAATCTTTTCCAATCAATCCGAGGGCTCCAACTACAATTGGAATTTTTAATGTCCTCATGTGCCACATTTCTGAGATTTCGATTTCAAGATCCCTGTATTTTGTTAGTGTTTTGAAGATCTTTAAAGATACATTGCAGTCTGCAGGGACTGCCATGTCAATTATTATTATTATTATTATTATTATTATTATTATTATCATTATTATCATTATCATTATCATTATTATTATTATTATTATTTTTTAATTTTTTTTTTTTCTTTGATTTCTGGCGTTTACGCATTTCTTTCCGGGTCCCGCCCAGGGGCCTAAGGTTAGAAATGGCATCATGACACTTTCCACTGACAAAAAAAAAAAAAATTACATAGATAAAGCCCTTCGTAAAGTGTGGGCTTTACTTGTCAGAACAACTTTTTTGTATCTCTTTGAGGCATGGACTTCCAGGAATCCCTTCAATTAGTCTACTGCAATCTTTTCCAACCAGTCCTAGGGCTCCAACTATAACAGGGATTGTTGATGTTCCCATATGCCACATTTTCGAGATTTCTATTTCAAGGTGCTTGTATTTTGACAGCTTTTTGAATATTTTCAAAGAATCAGCAGGGACTGCCATATCAATAAGGAGGCACCGTTTTTGTTTGTGGTCATTAATAACAATATCTGGGCGGTTGGCCTTGATTGTTCTTTCAGTGTGTATTGTGTAATCCCATAGAATTGGAACAGGTCCTATCTCCGTAACCGGGTTTGGGTGGTGTTCGTACCTTATTATTATTATCATTATTATTATTATTATTATTATTATTATTATTATTATTATTATTATTATTATTATTATTATATTTTGTTTGTTTCGAGCAGACAATGCGTTTTTCTGTCGCTACTACAAGAAGACAGAATGCATGGTTGTTAGCAAAAGGATGAGTCCAAAATGTAAATTACAGATCGGAGATACCAAAATCAAATAAGTACAAAAATTTAAATATCTGGGAAGTGTCTTAACAGAAGACAGAAAGTTCGATATTAAAATCCGAAGAAGCCTTCCAAAAGCTAAGCAGAGTATTAAGAGACAGAAAAATTTCATTAAAACCAAAGAAAACCGTACTGGACTGTTGCGTGATATCCATCCTCCTATATGGTAGTGTATGGTGGTCAATCTTCTCAAAGATGAAGAAGAGACTTGAAGCATAAAAAAATGTGGTTCTACAGAAGGATGTTGAGAATACTATAGAACGAACATGTGACCAACGACGAATTTTTAGAGAAATGCAAAAAAAGGCATTTATAATTGATATCAGAAAGAGATAGTTGAAATTTCTAGGGCACATAATGGGGAAAGAAGGCTTGGTAAATTTAATACTTACAAGACAGATCGAAGGCAAGAAAAACACAGAGAAACAATACATAAACTATCCAACGAGCATGTGTAAATGATTGCGAGAACAGGATTGAGCAGAGATAAAGAAAAGATAAAATTTATTAAGAGCTACAAAAGACAGGAAATTGTGGAGAGCCATAATCGTCAACGTTCTGAAAGGAGAAGGTTCGTGGAAGTTGTTTAGAATATACAAGGCAATTCCAGTAAACTTTTAAAGATTTTTAAAATAATTTAATATTTTTAAAGTTTGAATTTTTTCATAAAATTTTTACAATCATAATTGTATTTTTTTTCACCGAATTTATAAGATATTTACTTTTAATCATTTTAAAAATTTATCCTTCGTTAATAGTTGTTACGTTTTTTTTTTTAAATTTAAAATTTGATTTTTCTTAAAGTGATTTTAATTTTTTAATTTTAATTTTTTTTTTTTTGTTTTATTTCGGAGCTTAAATTTTAAATTTGATTTTTTAATTTTTTTTTAAATGTTCTAATTTTTTAAAAAATAAACATCACTTTTTTAGAAGATTTTTAATCCTATTTTGCCCCAAATCTTCCCTTTTGACCTCGCCAGATTCGTAAATATTTGGACTTTTTCGGTAACAATGCAATTCCGTATTATTACACAATATCCGTCCATACAAGCGAATGTTCGTCTGCTAACTGCAAGAATCTTTGCGTAGTGACCATGCCGACATTTCTATCTCATTCCTATTCAAATCCTTCAGCTTGCAAATGAATGCCACAGAACCAGAAAGAGAAACAGAGTATTTCTAAATATGGCCTATTGATTTTGACGTAACTATGGCAACGGCAAAGTCTTTACCATCAATTGCTCCTTGGTTTCGTTTCTCTGTTAGCCCGGACGGCCTTACGGAGCATGCGTGCACTCGTTAGCTAGCGAACTTAGTTCTGTGTGCGTATGTGCATCAGGTGCGTTCACAGCAATATATGCTCCTGTGTTTGTGTGAGTGTAGTCAGATAGATGTGAACAGGCAGAAACAGAGGAATAGTGTTTGATAAACAGACTGAGAAAGAATGAAAGAAAGAAATGATAAAGTGAGATAGATAGATAGATAGATAGATAGATAGATATGAATAGAATCAGATAGATAGATAGATAGATAGATAGATAGATAGATAGATATGAATAGAATCAGATAGATAGATAGATAGATAGATAGATATGAATAGAATCAGGTAGATAGATAGATAGATAGATAGATAGATAGATAGATAGATATGAACAGAATCAGATAGATAAATAGATATGAACAGAATGAGATAGATAGATAGATAGATATGAACAGAATCAGATAGATAGATAGATAGATAGATAGATAGATAGATAGATAGATATGAACAGAATCAGATAGATAAATAGATATGAACAGAATCAGATAGATAGATAGATAGATAGATAGATAGATAGATAGATATGAACAAAATGAGATAGATAGATAGATAGATAGATAGATAGATATGAACAGAATGAGATAGATAGATAGATAGATAGATAGATAGATAGATAGATATGAACAGAATGAGATAGATAGATAGATAGATAGATAGATAGATAGATAGATAGATAGATAGATAGATATGAACAGAATGAGATAGATAGATAGATAGATAGATAGATAGATAGATAGATAGATAGATAGATAGATAGATATGAACAGAATGAGATAGATAGAAATAGATATGAATAGCATGAGATAGATACAGGTAAACAAGCGAATCAGATTAATAGTGATAGATGAAAGAAAGAAATGAGATATATAGATAGATTGCATAAAATTTTCAATATTTGTTAAGGAGGAAGGCACATATTGAAGTAGAGCGTTTATCGTTATACGTGGACAAAGGTATCAAGACTGCATGGGGGTTTTCAATGTTTATATATCTAAAGATGTCTACGTGTTTGTGTATTATAATCTGATTGTGTATGCATTGTCCTTTGCAAGATTTCACCCACCCCCAGCCGACGTCATTACTGCAAATGTATCTAAGTTGTAACGAAGCTCAGAGCAACATTAGATTTTAACGTTTATTCTAACTTAATTTTGGGCCTTTCAATAAAAACAAACTAAATAACAAAACATATGGATGTTTTCCTTAATTTCTTCTTTAAATAATTTTTTAAACATAATAGAGATGAAATTTAAAATTTAAAATTTAAAATTGGTAATTTTTAATTTTTAATTTTATAGTAAAATTTAATATTAATTAATTAGAAATAATTCTGTTTTAGTCTAACCCTAACATTAAAGCATTAAATAATTATTATAACCAAAGTTCGTTGTCAATTTGAATTCTCATATACTTGTATTTGATTAGTCCTTCTAGCTTATGTAACAGCGTTTCTCCTAGCGAGGGGTGTTTAATTAATTTGAACGTTTTAAAGCCCTTTATTTTACATTAAACACCAAGACTTGATAAGACACAAGAAGTGTTGAAACAAAATGGCTATTTTTGTAGTGATTTTATAACATATTCATGTTAGAATTTTCGAATAAATAATTATATATACCGGACGTAACACGAAGATTGCCCAAATCGTGTAACAGCATTCGACAACTGTCCATTCCACACAATGTTTAATATATAAAAATCTACTAAACTAATTGAGTTTCTTTTTTCCAGGTTTTCAGATAAGACGTTTAACCATCTTGACACCATTTGTCGTGAGAATCACTGAAAAACACTTTGAGTTATTCAGCTAGACAGAGAACAGGTCAGAATTGTTTTGTGTCAGCTCCATTAGGTCTTCCCAACTAAGCAATGGTAAGATCATTCAGGCCTTCAGTAATGGTACCAACATTCATAACCTTGCTTCCATCTTCAAAATCCATTCAAGAACCATCAAGGTGAATAAGTTTTTTAAAAAAAATGGAAGGAACAGTATAGAAGAAAACTGGATCAGGTGGTCACAACAGGAAGATGGATCATCATTTCAACTAAAGAAATCAATTAGAAAAGATCCAACTCAATTCATAAAACGTTTAGCACGTGAGAATTTCAGGAATTTCAGCTATGACAGTCCAAAAAGCAGTGGAAAAAATATTGAAAATGAAATCTTACGTGAAAGCTGTGAGGCACCTTGTTATTCCAGGACAGAAAGTTAGAAGTTTAAAGAGGGCGAAGATAATCTTGAATAAGTTGGAAAATGGTTTTGGAATAATATATATATATATATATATATATATATATATATATATATATATATATATATTTCGATTATAGGTGCAGTTTTAATTTATAATTACATGAATCATTCATACATAATTAATTCATGTAATTATAAATTAAAACTGCACTTATAATCGAAATTAAAATAACTGATCCAACGTGCAACTTTCGGATAATAAGTGTGACATTCCTGTAATTATTGAACAATATAGTTCATGCCACATTGACGGAAAACCTAGCAGTAAAAAAGAATTCTCTTATTACTATATTTGTACAAAAACGCACAACCTTAAAATTTAAAATTCAAACTCAGCGTTGCGACCGCACGTTCCAAAATAATATCGCATTTCTCATAGCATTTTTTCGGATTACATCTCTATTTTCGTTGTCCTCTTATTACAGAGAAGTAAAAACAAGAACAAAATCTATTTCCATACCTGAGGATGTCTGTAGGAACAGACGAAAGCTTGTAAAAATTAAAAAGACCTTATGCAATTGGAATTTATAAACAGGGATCATATCATTCATATACAGGTTCGTGGTTAGTGTATCTTATTGAAATTGTTTGCGAAGATGTATTCTCGCCATTTAAATCATTAACCTCTATATTTGTTTTTTGTATGAATGATTCATGTAATTATATATATATATATATATATATATATATATATATATATATTTGAAGTTTATTTCAATCCTTCATGAGCTTGCTATCCCTAGCTATGATTAATTAATGATGAACATGTCCTTTTCGTTTATGATCGATTTCATCACGATTCTTCTGTTAAGCTTGGAGACTATACATTCTTATAGCTCAAAATAGAGTCTAATAGTGTTATAAAAACACGTAGAATTCCAGTAAAAAATCCTTAATCATTTCTAAGAGACAACGGTTCAAAGTTTAATCTAACAATTGGACAATTTTGCTGTTACACTATTCGGATAATTTTGTTGTTACATCCGGTATGTATATTGCATAGTTGTATAGTGACTGCATGGTTTGATGCTTCAATAAGATTTACAGACCATTTATAAACGTCCTCCAATCCTCTTATAAATATAGCCAAGTATGAACAATACATATATGTTTGCGTGCGCGCTCAAATGTGTGTGTGTGAGAGAGAGAGAGAGCGCGCGCGAGAGAGAGAGAGAGAGAGTTGCTTTTATGTTTTGTGATGACATGCAAGGCAAAATTTTGCACCGGGGATGTTGATGTTCTCATAAGTTCTTTCACCCTGGACGATGGCCGCTTGGCACAGCTGTATTGGGTGGAAGCTTACCCTTCCTTCACTGGTAGGGTCGGAAAAAACCTACAGACTAACCATACACACCCGGCAGGTCGATGCTGTTGACCGGTGTGTGGCCGTTCCATGCGACTTCTTAGAGTCATGTGGGAAAGTTGAATGTAGGCCGTAGACCAATACATTTTCGCATCACAATCCACCTCAGTAAAGCAGAGTCAATCGCTTTGCTGAAAAGATACCCCACACTGACGATACGCCACATACACCCATTTATCGGAATTTTACAAAGTAAAAAAAAAAAAAGAGATATTTATTTCGAATATCTTCAAAACACTGACGTTGAAAAAAATGTTGTCAGTAAAATCCGATAACTGTTTACCGACATGTTTTTCAGGGTTTTTTTTTACAAAATAATATGGATTTTTGCTCTGTTTTTTAAACTGTTTTGATTAAAAGGTAACTTTATCGTCTTCTTTCTCTAAAATGACTCTGTTTCTTCGATGTGATGTTCTAACCAGGTTCTAAAAGTAAAAATGCCAGTTTTAAATTCTAAGTAATTTCCAAGGGTGAATAATTATAAGCTAGAAAGATTGGCATACTCAATTGAAATACGTCTTTTTTTTTCTTTTTTTTTTTTTTCAACTACTAAATTGAATCGATATTTCATTGGCAAGCGCCCTTAATAAAATTTGATTAAACTATTAAAACAACAATCAGAACGATATTTTTTAAGCATTTGGTGAAAAAAATACGATTCATTTCCCAGATACAAATGAAAATAAATGTTCCTTAACATATGTACAAGGTGTTCGCAAAGTCATTAGACAAATAGAAAAATGTATTAAAATTACAATGGAAAATGAATACTGTTGAAATGTTTACATAATGAAGTAAATAGTGAATTTAATATGAGATAAATAATGGAGTCAATATAAGGTAAATAGTGAAGTTAATGTGAGGTAAGTAATGAAGTTAATGTGAGGTAAGTAATAAAGTTAATGTGAGGTAAGTAATGAAGTTAATGTGAGGTAAATAGTGAAGTTAATGAGAGATAAATAATGAACTTAATATGAGGTAAACAAGGAAGTCAATATGAGGTAAATAGGGAAGTTAATGTGAGGTAAATAGTAAATTTAATATGAGGTAAATACGGAAGTTAATATCAGGCAAAAAGGGAAGTTAATATGATGCAAATACAAAAGTTAATATGAGGTAAATAGTGAAGTTAATGTGAGGTAAATTATGAAGTCAATATGAGGTAAATAGGGGAGTTAATATGAGGTAAATAGGGGAGTTAATATGAGGTAAATTATGAAGTCAATATGAGGTAAATAGGGGAGTTAATATGAGGTAAATTATGAAGTCAATATGAGGTAAATAGGGGAGTTAATATGAGGTTAATAGGGGAGTTAATATGAGGTAAATAGGGGAGTTAATATGAGGTAAATTATGAAGTCAATATGAGGTAAATAGTGAAGTTAATATAGAAATATTTAGTAAATTTCTATATACGCCCCATTCGTTGCACGAAGGGCATCTAAACGATATTCAGTTTCTGGCCATGTCCTTTTTAACATACCTTTATCAATAGTTGCAATGGCGGCAGTTAGTCTTTGCTTAAGGTCAGCCAAGTCCTTTACTTTTGTGCAGTACACGATATCTTTCGTATAGCCACGCAAGAAAAAGTTTTCTAAGATTTTCGAAATTGTTGATGTGGATGCCCTGTCTATATATATATATATATATATATATATATATATATATATATATATATAGAGAGAGAGAGAGAGAGAGAGAGAGAGAGAGAAACAGGGCATCCATCTCAACAATTTCGAAAATCTTAGAATATATATATATATATATATATATATATATATACACTCCGTGCCAAATTATTATCGAGATAACTTTTTTTCTAATATTTCAAAGACCGTCCAATCAATTCACACAAAATTTTCACACAATGTTGGCAATAGTAACCTGCGCAATCCCTGAAAATTTCGTACTGATCTGCGCAATGTGAACAAACTGGCGCCATATTTGTTATCGGCACCGTGATTTGAGCGTGCCAAATTATTAGAAAGATTTAGTAAAATTCACAGAATTGAGCAAACAAAACGTTTATTAATGTTGAACGTGAATGTTTATGATCAAAAGAAGCTAATAAATAAGATAATCAAACAAATAATAACAGATACAAACAAAGGCACAGTTTTAAACAAATTAATAGAAAATATGCTTTCCTTGCTTTGAAATTACTTGAAAAAGTCGACGATCCATAGAATTTGTTAATTGTAGGATGTCATCTGCTGTAATGCCGCGAGATATGTCAAGAATTGCTTCCCACAACTCAGGGTTGCTCCTGAATTTTCGTCCGTTGGCGTACAGTCTTCACTTCATGATGCTCCAAAGGTTTTCGATTGGATTCAAATCCGGAGAATTTGCTGGCTACTTCATTTTTCGACGTCCATCAAAGCTTAACTGTTTCAAATATTCAGTAGTCTTGTGAGCAGCGTGTGAGGGAGCATTATCTTGCATAAAAAACAACGGCCCTTCTGAAGGTAACTCTTTGCCTTTTCATCCACGGTTCAAGATGCTCCTTCATTGTCGCTATGTATGCATCAGCAGTCATTTCGACGTCATCTGGTACTCTACATTGGCCCACTAATGTGTTTCCAATAATACCACCCCAGATCATTATGCCTCCACCGCCTTGTTGGCGTCTCATACACTGATGGCGATTCTGTCCCTTCATTACCCAGCCTTTGCACCATCTATCTGGCCCATCAAGTGTTGCTCGAGTTTCGTCTGTGAACAAAACTTTAGAGAAGTCAATCTTCATATTGTCCTTGGCCCATTTCAATCGATTTTGAATGTAATTTCTCGTCAAAGGAGACTTCGATACAGGTTTGACTGTTGTTGCTATTTCCCTCAGATACCGACACCGAGTACTTTTAGACACAGTAGGATCCCCAATACGACTGAAAAGCTCTTGACTGGTAAGTCCAGGGTTCTTCGTGGCCTCTCGTTTAAGTAGTGACATGAGACGACATGAAATAAGCCTCGGCTTGCCTTTATATGCCCTTTTGCGTACTTGTGTAGGGTCGGCGGTGAATTTTTCACTGTTTGATGACACTTCCCTATCATTTTAAAAATTTCTAGGGTAGATTTGCCTTTTGAGAGTTCTGAGGTAATAGTTTTCTTTTCAGCATCACTTAAACTGCTTTTACGGCCCATCATTTCACTAAATTCTTATACTTTTATAATAATTTGGCACGCTCAAATCACGGTGGCGATAACAAATATGGCGCCAGTTTGTTTACATTGTGCAGATCAGTACGAAATTCTAAGTGATTGCGCAGCTCAATGTTGCCAACATCGTGTGAAAATTTTGTTTGAATTGATTGGACGATGTTTGAAATATTAGAAAAAAAGTTATCTCGATAATAATTTGGCACGCAGTGTAGACAGGACTTGGTTGACCTTAAGCAAAGACTAACTGCCGCCATTGCAACTATTGATAAAGGTATGTTAAAAAGGACATGGCCAGAAACTGAATATCGTTTAGATGTCCTTCGTGCAACGAATGGGGCGCATATAGAAATATATATATATATATATATATATATATATATATATATATATTAAGAAATGGACAAAGTCCGACAATTTATTTATTAAGACATTTTTTTATGTTTAACGTTCTTTTTATAGATACAAGTATTTAAGTAAATGCTCTGTTTATAATAAACAGTATTCAGGCCGGTAAATGTTATTTAATAATGTTTATTATAAACAGAGCATTTACTTAAATACTTGTATCTATAAAAAGAACGTTAAACATAAAAAAATATCTTTAATAAATATATATATATATATATATATATATATATATATATATATATATATATATATAAAATATATATATATATATATGTTATTATTATTATTATTATTACTATTGTGTTTTTATTATAAAAAATTAAAAAAGCAATAATAAAACAATTTATAATTACTACACAAAAGCTTTCATGTTTCAATACTATGATTGTACTTCCTCAGGCGATGGTAGGTAACTGATGACAAAATGATTTTTTAGGGAAATTTAAAAACAAATCATTACCTCATTTCCGAAAGTTAAAGGGTTGGGGACAAAAGGTCAGAATTAAAAATAGACTTGTGGGTATGTCTCGATTAACCAATTAAATGCCAGATCTACGCTAAATAGAAAAGAAAAACCCAGTGGGTGAATTATTTTTTCATATCACGATAAACCGGAACATAGACTTGGAACCATTGACGATTATGGAGAATATGGCAGCAACAAATGTATCGTGATTGTTGACAAATATGATTTATTCTATTTGTTGAAGAGAGGGTAGGTTAATCAAACGTAACGTTAAGAGAAAATTTGTTTTTTTTTATATTCAGAAAGTTTCTTAAAGGAGCCTGTAGGTAAAATTAAAAAATGTGGAACAATATTAATAATACTAAATAGACGGCAATACACAGGAATATTTAAACTGAATAAACAAAATAAGATAATATTAACTAAATATAGAAGTCAATATGAGGTAAATAGTGAAGTTAATGTGAGGTAAATAATGAAGTCAATATGAGGTAAATAGTGAAGTTAATATGAGGTAATATAATTACTTGTAGAGGGTGGACCACTATATAGTAAATTATGGGTATAAAAATGGAAATACGTAATTATTGTTTTAAATTTAACTATATATATATATATATATATATATATATATATATATATATATATATAATTCAATTTAATTAGAAAACAGATAAGAGTTCATTGATTATAATTTATTTCCCCAGGCATCTGGTTTTTACCTGGTTCATCAGACCACACTTCCACGGGTGAAAAAACATTTTAATATTCACGACATAAAACTGGGAAAATAATTTATAATCAATGGACCCTTAAGGTTTTCTGTTTTCTAATTAAATAGAATTAATAATTTCTTTGGTTTGACATTGAGCTCCTTGGGATTATCCATACAGATTACCAAACTTTTCATGACATAACTATATATCTATATATATATATAACTATATATATATTAGGTTGGTGCAAAAATAATGTCGTTTTCTCACATATGTTACTATGTGAGAAAACGACATTATTTTTGCACAAACCTAATATATATATATATATATATATATATATATATATATATATATATAATAGAATATTAAAACATGTTAAAAATCGCTATATAATGGCAATTATGTTTCAACATTACAAATGTCTCTCCTCGGGCGATATTAAACTACTGGCGAGTCTGTAATTTAACATCGCCAGAGGAGACACGTTTGTAGTGTTTAAACATAATTGCCATTATGTAGCGATTTTTAATATGTTTTAATATCCTAATATATATATATATACATACATATATATATATATATATATATATATATATATATATATATATATAGTTGGATATTTTGGCAGCAATCCTCCGTTTATGCATGTTTCATTAAAAATGACAGACAAGGTACTACGGTTAAGCTTTTTATTCAATTTTTCTTGTGTTCGAACAAGAGCTTTCTTTTCTGGACAAAGAGTGTGTAAAAACTGTCCAAATGTTTTTATAACAATAAGATTTGTTTTTATGTTGTAAAAACTGTCCAGATGTTTATATATATATATATATATATATATATATATATATATATATATATATCCTAAAATAAATAATATTTACCTCTACTGTGTATTGAGCTCTCTTTTAAATTAAATGTTATCTACAGTCGAATAATATTCCATTTGTCACTCATTTTACCTGAATATATGTCTAAAGTAAATAGGCCATTTTATTTCTTTTTCTCTCGCTTTCTTTCTCCTCTGACCACCCCTCATATCCAGACTTACACTCCTTCCTAATTTTTTTTTTATTTCTTCCCTTCCTTACTCTTTTCTTTTTTTCATTTTTTTCTTTTTTTCCATTTTTCTTTCTTTTTTTTCTCTTTTTTTTTTTTTTGTCTTTCATCCCTCTAGCCATTTTTATTTCAATAATTTATCGTCCTTGACTGGTTTGAAAATCTTTCAAAAATTATCTCAATTTTCAAGGGGAAATAAAAGAATTGTAAAAAAAACAAAAAAAAAAACAAGGAATAATAAAAGGAATTGTAAAAAAAAAAAAAAATCCTTTTATTGTACATTTTTCTGTGTTAATTTTAAATCTCCCGTTGAAGCCTGAAGAGCGGGAGCGAAACCGGTTGCTTCACCCGTTTTTTTTTTTAAATGTCTCGTAATATTAACTTTTATACTTTTATTTCGATCATATATATATATATATATATATATATATCCTGAGCAGGTAGATATGGTTTTTACATACGACTGCGCGAATGGTAATGGACGCCTAACTACGAAAAACACATTCTACAGGTTGTCGGAGACAGCTTTCAGCACGCGTCAAGTTGCCCTAGCATGTCTTATATCTCATAGTACCACATGGAGAGCACTTCAACCGCAGCTCCTGTCTCCTTTATCATTTCCAACGTGTGCAGGATCTTTCGCCCTCTGATCACCCACGACGAGAAGAACTTTTGCCGATGGTTTATTGCGCAAACTGCCGATCAATTGTTTGTCTATTCAGACTTGTTTACGGAAGAGACAACATTTGGAAGAGATGAAATAACAAATTTACGCAAATGACATTTGCGGGCGGATCGGAATCCAGATCTGCTAGAGTATGTACCCCTGCTAACAATAAGACGCATGTGGTTCATGCATGATGGGACTCCAGCACATTTTTAGCTTTATTTTTAAGCGATTCACTTGCTGACATTTACCATGTTGGATAGGTAGGAGTGGACCAGTTCCATGGCTTGTACCTTCTCCCGACCTCAGTCCTTTGTAGCTGTGGGGCTACCTAAAACTATTGGTTTATGCAGCAGACATACGCTTTATCAACGTGTCATGAGAGCCTGTGAAACCATTCGAAATCGTGTGGGAGTATTTGAAAGGGTCCGCCAGTCAATGATCCGACGGATGCATGTATGTGTAGAAGCAAGCAGAGGAGACTTTGAACATTTGTTATGAGTTGCGGTGTTGATGGAAAATGATGGCCTTTTGGACAAATGTTTATATGGTCATTTTATTTTGTTTTCGTGTCAGGAACCCGCCCCCACAAAAAAAAATGGTTGTAAAAGTATTTTTGATACATTTTTATATAATTAATTAACCCTTGAAAAAAAATCAAAAGAAACTGGGTAAAAGACAAATATAAGAAGCTTTAAAGTTAACTGCATCAATGTAATAAGGGATAAATTAAAAGAATTCAATTATTGCTATGTATGGCGAACGAATTTTTTTTCCTTCCTCCGTATAAATCCGAATTCCTCGTCGCCAAATTGTTATGCAGTGGTTTCACAGTGGAGGCTTGTATTTGTACTGAGTCAGTCCCAAAATAGGTTCGACGTACAAACGCTAGGAACTTGATATAATAGGTAATGACGCAGCAATCTGGTTGTGGTGGCTGATACTTTAATATCCGACTAACGGTCGTCCGACATCGACTGACTGACTAACTCACTGCCGACCCCCTCAGCGACTGCTACTACTCCTACTTATTATAGGTGGGAGAGTCTATTAACAATAGAATAGGTGTGTTCCACTATAACAATTATTTAGAAAATTCCAGTAAGAAAAGCGACGTAAAATTGTGTTGAAATCTAATTTCAAAACGTCAGAGGCACGAAATTCTTCAGGTTCCGTCTTTTTCGAGAAATGTGAAACAGGCTCCTACGAAGATGGTTCCCTAATAAATACGATCCTAGCAAATTCGAGTTTAAGGACAACATGTCCAGATAATTTTGTGCCAGGAACCCGCTTCTAAAGTTTGTAAAAGTACTTTTGATACACCCTGTATAATATTGTGAGGGTGTTATTCTATAGTATTATCTAGCACCAGTAAAACCACCTTATGGATGAGAAATGTCTTCTTTAAACCTGTTTGTCGATAAATCTGCAGACTTTTTCCTAAGTTTTCCAAAAACGAGTAGACTGATAAGATTAACATGAAAACGTCAAATCAAAGATTTCCAAACAAGATGTTGTAACCTAGAAAGGGTTACTGAATGATGAATAACTAAAACGGAGGTTGGAAATGAAATGGTAATCTTTATAACATCAACAAAATGCAATACTCGCCAGCAGCATGAAGTAGGTAAACCACTGGTAATGGTGTACTACTTAGACAACATATTACTACACTTACAATAGTGTCCAGCGTATTTATGAGTATTGGGACATAACTATACGGTATATAACACACAATGAGGCTATTCTCCAGTCCCTCGCTATGCACTCAGGAGAGTGGATCAGCAGCTCTGTGCTGATGTGAAAGCAGCGATCTGGTGACCGCTCCGGTAGCCCCGCACTGATGTGTTACATGCGACCAGGAGGGAGGAATAAATATGGCCATTTAAAGCCAAACCTTTTGGGGTTAACTATCTCACGTTAATGTGCAGTCTATTTTAGGTGAAAATAGTGAGCAAATAATTATGACGGCTGCCAGAATACAATCAGTAACGATCCTGTAGCACGAATTTAATTAAAAAAAATGAATTAATAAAATTTAATTGAAAAAATTTAATAAAAAAAACTAAAAGCTCTTAATACTCTCTAACTACAATAAAAAAAAAAACGAACCTTTTCGTCAACTCAGATATTTTTTTATTTATATTTATTCAGTCGACCTAGCTGGGACATTTATCATTCTATCACGCTAACCATCACAATCCTGCATCAAAGTCGGAAGGTCATTCGGGTCACATTCTGTGTGATAACAAAGCTGGTCAATGTAGGTGGTCACTGGGCGACCGACCTGTCTTGCGCCATGGATGGTTGTCCAGAGCAGTAGATTATTCGCGTGTTCTTGTTTTACTCGCCAGCAACGTCCTGCAAAGCACATTCTGCTTCGGATAAGATTGTAGAAATATCAGGGATGGGTCCACAGAGCTAAGATTTTGTTGGATGTTGTTTCCAGATTATGTTGATTATAGCTCTCAGCATCCGACTGTAGGTTCCATAAACTCAAGGCTTTCAGTCAATGTCCAAGCAGTGACAACATACACTAACACCAACTCTACAGTGGCTCGAAAGAATCTCCATTTTGAAGTAGTCTGGTAGATCAGATTTCAAGGTGATATTCATTTTATTCAAGGTGATCCAGGCTTTAGTTATGCGAATTTTCACATCGTTTTTAGTAGAATTTTTTTTCGCTTCCTAGGTATGTAAAAGATTCGTTAAATTTTATTGATTCACTTGAGTTTTGTATTGAGCCTTGCTGGTTAAAGCCTATGAATTCAGTGTTTTTTTTTTTAGGTATTGACATCCAACTTCGTTAGCAGCATTTTCTAGATGATGTATGAGTACATTGGCATTGGTAATGATGTCTGCAGTGATAGCTAGGTCATCTGCATAGTCAGTATCGGTCAACTTTTTTGCAGGGTATCAACTTAAGAGTCTTAATGGTAAATGAAAATCTAGATGAGGATGTTAGCCGAGGGAGCTTCTGAAGGGGTATTTATAGTCGGCTCTTACAATACACAGCAATGAATATTTGAAAGTTTGGGACGGCTACCACTTACAAATAAAATCTTTCTTTCTTCTCGTTTGGGGAGAAAGAACAGAGAGATCTCGCTACCTGACGTTACGATTCTCGAAATTCTAGTTTTGTTTTATCGGTGAATTGTAAGAAGCATCATTACGATTGATTGGCAGGAAGATCAGAAGAAAGAAGGAAATTCGTCCAAATGAAAGAACGAATGTATTTCGGGAAAGAAATTAAAATGGATGAATGAATTAGAAATCAATCAATAGGAAATGGTGAATGAAAGAAATCGATAAATTTTAGACAAAAGAAAAACGAAGTAAGGTAGATATATTCAGAGACAAAAGAAAAACGAAGTAAGGTAGATATATTCAGAGCTATCTTTATTGCATATTGTGGTCGGTAGATTTCCCAAAATGGTTGGGTTTGTAGTTTGTTGGAAGAAATTTACTCTTTGAGGCAGAAACATAAGTCGAGGTAAAATATCTGGAAGAAATTTGAGGAGGTAGGTGAAAAGGAAGGTAGACTAAATAAAAAAATGTATAAAAAAGAAAGAAGAGTAAAACAAAGTAGGAAGAAAACTGGGGAAAATACATTAGAAACGAAGGAAAGAATTCAGTTCTCATGTGTGGGTTCTTCTCGTTCCGTTCTCATATACTGTATTCGGATTTGATGCCGACAACGATGATGATGATGATCAAGACGATATTGCAGACGACGATGATGATCAAGACGATGATGCTGACAACGATGATGATGAAAGCGATCTTGCCGATGACGATGATGATGAAACGATCATGCCGATAATGACGAAGATGAAGACAATGACGCTGACAACGATGAAGATCAAGATGACGATGTCGACAATGATGATGATAAAGATGATGATGCTAATAACGATGATGATCAACAAAATGATACTGACAACGATGATACTAACAACGATGATGCCGACAACGATGATCAAGTCGATGACGCTGACAACGATCATGTCGACAAAGATGATAGTCAAGTGGATGATGCTGACAACAATAATATTTTAAGGCAATGATGCTGACAACGATGATGATCAAGATGATGATGATGACAAGAATGATGCCTACTATGATGATGATCAAGTCGATGATGCTGACAACGATGATGACAAAAACGATAATGGTGATTATGATGTTGACCAAGATGATGACGCTGACAACGATGATGCCGACAATGATGATGATCAAGATGACGATGCTCACAAGGATGATGATGAAAAGGATCATGTTGATAATAATGATGCTGACAACGATGATGCCGACAACGAGGATGATCAAGATGATGATGCGGAAAACGATGATTATAAAGATGATGAAAATCAAGATGATGATGCTGACGATGATGAGGATCAAGGTGATGATGATGATCAAAACGATGATGCTGACAACGTTGATGATCAAGACGATGATGATGATCAAAACGATGATGCTGAATACGATGATCAAGATGATGATGACGATCAAAATGATGATGCTGACAACGTTGATGATCAAGACGATGATGATGATCAAAACGATGATGCTGAATACGATGATGATCAAGATGATGATGACAATCAAAATGATGATGCTGACAACGTTGATGATCAAGACGATGATGATGATCAAAACGATGATGCTGAATACGATGATGATCAAGATGATGATGACGAACAAGATGATGATGCTGACAACGATAGCGATCAAAATGATGATGATCAAGATGATGATGCTAATACTGATCAGGATCAAGATGATCATCATCAAAATGATGATGCTGACATCGATGATGATCAATGTAATGATGATGTTCAATATGATGATGCTGACAATGATGATGGTCTTTACAAGAACTCTACAGTTCTGGCCACGACGATTGTTCAGCTGATTTTCGAATAATGGCGCTGATTATCGAAAGTCATTTTCTCAAACGCATGATTGGGATCGGCTTGAAGACCGCTGAAAAAATAAAAGATTCCAGGCTTTCACAAATTGCATTTAAGATTCCATTTCGTCCGGATTAATTATTTTATTCCGGGCTGGATCTGATAACAAATTTATGGATTTAATGGTGACAGTTTTCAATTGACTACTTACCATCAAAAATAAATCTCTACGAAACATCAACAGATCTTTACTTCGACGCTGAGAATATTAGAACAAAAATAAATTGTTTCTATTTTTTTATCATTTCATTCCAAGCAAAGTAATTAAAGAAATTAGAAGGCAAAGGAGTGAAAGTAACAGAAATGGCAATAAAAGAACTGGTTTCAAGGCGACAGAAGATTTTGGAAAGCAGTATACCGGAAGAGAATTCCATAAGCTAAATTATGGGACTTATCTGCCAATCTAGTAATGCGCTTAAATTCGGTGGTACCAACGAGAAAAGCTCATCAGAACAATTACCATCAAAATATTTATAGAAGAGCCAAAGGAAGCTATGTTACGTTGATGGAAAAGTATCTGAAGCCGAGTTGCCAGGTCGTGAACGATAAAGTTGCAGATACTTTTTTTATTTTCTCAAGAATCGAGGTTTCAACGTAACAGTTTTACCCAATGAGTTCTTTGGACGAATATCCTTAGCTGTATTGTTTCAGTCGTAGATTTTCTGTAGTGCCATGTCTGAATTGGGCGTTGCACTAAATTTCACACAAGACCAAGGAAGCCAAGATTCAGGTTTGATTTGGAATATGCACACCTGAGGGTGGAGATCACCACCCGCGGTTGTGCTTATTCCGTTGTCAGTGGGTGGGGTGAGTACACGTATGCTAGAGTGCGCCTGATATGTGCATGCATGATAAAATCATAACATATAAATAGATGCTTAAACAACCGCTCTAAAGAGGAGTGGGGCAGTTTTTCAGTAGATATAGCAGGGCGGGAATGTAAGGTCCATATATCGGTCAAAGGGCGCCGAATCACGTTTGGTTGATTTTGTTTAGTGATATACTACCCTCTATGGGTTATCTCAATATCTTGAACGCATTTGTATGGCTTCAACTAGAGATCAAGTGTATTGTTGGTAATAAAATGTATTGTTGGTCGGTTTGCTTTAAAAATGTATTGTTGGTAATTTTAATATAAAAATGTATTTTTATACTTTCATCGTGTTTTGTTTCTGTTTGGGAGTTCACTATTTGCGCATAGCTGGGACCTGAACAGGTGCTACTACACCGGATCAAAGTGGACCTTGAAATATAGGTAACTCCACAAAATGGAGGTACCTATATATATATATATATATATATATATATATATATATATATATATATATGCATATATATATATATATATATACATACATACATATATATATATATATATATATATATATATATATATATATATATATATGTATGTATAGATAGATAGATAGATAGATAGATAGATAGATAGATTGTGTAAGGTCACCTGTGCAGCTAGAAGCTACAATTGATATTTCTAACTTCTGAGTGCACCAATGCATATCCCATGATAGACTGGTGTCATTTTTATCGTTATTTTTTCGAGGAATCAATTACTTGTCTTTATTGGTGTATATATATATATATATATATATATATATATATATATATATATATATATATATATATATATATAATGCAACCAACACTATGATTATACCAACAATAAAAGCAATGTTTTGGTTTAAAATGACTGTAAAAGCATTTTTTTTTAATCATTGAAAAAATTGTCGGTTGAGTATTTTAAAACATAAAAATATTAAAAAATATAAATTAAGTTACCTCCCTTACATATTCTTAACGGTTAACTTTGCGTGCAAAAATCACAACTATCTATTACATTAATTTTTGTCTTGGCAATTCGTCCCCAGAGAGGATCTTGGATGAGATTGAAAATTCTTGGGAAAATAAAAGAAATAACCAAAACTACGGCGTCTTTCTTTTCAGTTTAATTCAGTTTTCATGAAGAAATCGGTCAGTGAATTTGATAGAATTAAAATAAAAATAAACAGACATAATATGAATTACCTATTTTAAAATTTAAATTTAATCTCTGTTAAATTTAAAATTATAAAATTACTGAGGAAAAATAGAAAAAAATACATGTTATTCTATTTATTTTGTTTTTGTTGAAATTAAGTTGGAATAAATGTTAAGATCAAATGTTGCTCTGAACTTCATGACAACATAGATACATTTGAATCATAAACAAAGGCAGGGGAGGATGACATCTTGCATAAGACAAATACATACACAATCAGATTATAATACATAAATACGCAGACGTATTTAGATATATACACACACAAAAAGGTGACGAGACAGGAAATATCCCCGCGACCCTTAAAAAAAAAACAACATACATACATACACAATGAAAGGTACACACAAGTGACCGTAAAAGATTGTAAAAAATACAAAGTACATACACACGCATACATTGCCAAAGACACTCCGATATATATATATATATATATATATATATATATATATATATATATATATATATATATATATTTATTTATTTATTTATTTATACACGTTTTTCTCTATTGTCTTCATGTTGAAGTAAAAACTAAAAATCCTTGAAGCATTATACATCAAACACTTGAAACCCAACCTAAACAAAATCAATTATGGCATCTCTACAAATATTCTTAAATGTCTATAATTGGTAACAGAAGCCATTGGTTTATATCAACGGCTTTCCATACTTCATACTTCTCCAATTCACTTTCGCGTGTTAATGTGTGACGTCATGAGATGCGGTGCGATTTTCGCTTCCAGCGTCTTATATGCACGTGTTTATCGTTGCTTAGAAATCCTCTATGTAAACATTGACAGACTATCATCACTGTCTTGTCCGTATATTGCTTAATATGTTGTAATTGACATCTTTCATAATGGCTTAAGTAAGCCGAAAGCTTAGATATGAAAAAAATATATATATATAGATATGAAAAATATGATTCAATATTGTGAATTTCTTTCTTCGTTCAACGATAATATTATTAAACTTATCAGACGTTACGAAAAAAATTTACATAAAATAGACAACACTTGTCTATATTATTTAATGAAACGTGTATGAATGAAAAGATGCTGCCTAAATACACACAATATATATATATATATATATATATATATATATATATATATATATATATATATATATATATATATATATATATATATATGAGCGATGATAATAAAAATCTAATAAGTACTTTGGGAAATGTCTGATGATATCGTTTAGGCTAAAATATTGATTGGTTCTATACGATTTATGAGTGGTATTAATATATCGCAGGCTCATAAAGTGGCTATTATCGTATCTTTATTGTTGGCCAAATGTTTAATGATCTCTTCAAGATAATAAGGAACGCCCTAGGAGGAACAATAATCTACCTCACAACGTTACCATTATGACGGCCGATCCACTTTACAAGAATCCCGGAAATTGAAGAAAGCAGCAGACAGTGAAATTAAAAAATGGCGCCATATTGACCACTTCTTCGACACCCATCCTACAACTGTCCTCACTTTGAAATCGCTGAGAGACACTTCTACTTTAGGCTCGGCTTCTACAAACCTCAAACAGCAAATACTACATAATCTTTACCACCTAGTATTTCCTTAATATTACGTGTTTAACAGCAACTCTCTATCTTGAGGGACTCTCGAACCTTGGAGTTTTGCATTATTTCAAGAAGCTGAATCTGCTACTGTAGTGTCTCCCCGATTTCAAAGTGGAAACAACTGTATCTATCTTACATATCCTCGTAATATATACCCCACTTTTTACGTACTTTCAACAACCTTATTCATTAACCCTCTACCTTGAGTGGCTCTTGAACTTTGTATCGTGCAAATAATAGTATAGTTTCATGATAGATGGTATCAACTCAGGGTCGACAGGAGACACAGAAAGGAAATTAAAGGTACCATCACCGCCGATCAGACCCCGAATAACCGCCAGTCCCGATGAACGGATGTCTTCTCAAGGAGGCTCCGTACCTCGAGTGGGTATTGGGCCACAAACTCCCACCAGCCTGAAGTGGTATTCCTATATACGATCCATCGTTAAAGATGCAGTTAAGATGATCGACTCCCTGTACATCTTCAGTAAGTACCTGACACCTAATAGTATCCTCTACCTTCAGAAGAGCCAGAGTACTGTTGCTTTATTTAGACAGGGGCTGCCCAGACCTCACTTTCTAGTCTTGATACAGTTCAAAAACGTTTCCTTGTGAGAGAAGAATTATTTTCTACCCTCCAACCTCTCTCCCACAGGAAGGGTGTGGAAGTGTCCCTCACTCCTTTATCGCTACCACTATGGAAAGTGCTCGGACGAACTGCATCTCCTGGTTCCACCAGATCTGACCTTCACGGCTAGGAGCCGCCATGCCGCTTACATTGTAACAAATCACCCTCATTCCCTCCGTATTCCATCGTCAAGACGTTCCACTCAAATAGCTTCTTCCCGTGAACCAACTGTCCTGTGGAACAGACTCCCTAGAGGATCTTTTCGCGATCATTACAATCTTAACCCATTCAAGTCTAGAGTCAAACGTTATCTTCCCCTCCTATCCATATAAACTACCCCTTAACGTAATCCCCTGTCTCAAGTGGCCCCCGGGGATTTTACATTGTGAACCTTACTGTAAAAAAAAAAAGACGGTAGATAACGATTGATATTGCATTGTAGCAAATTACCCTCATTCTGTTGCTATATTTGGGCAGGGGCTGCCCAGACCTTACTTTCTAGTCTTGATACAGTTCAAAAACGTTTCCGAGTCCTTATGAGAGAAGAATTATTTTTTACCCTCCAACCTCTCTCCCGCAGGAAGGGTGTGGAAGGGTCCCTCACTGCTTTATCGCTACTACTATGGAAAGTGCTCGGACGAACCGCATCTCCTGGTTCCACCAGATCTGACCCTCACGGCTAGGACCCGCCATGCCGCTTACATTTTAGCAAATCACCCTCAATCTGTTGCTATATTTAGGCAGGGGCTGCCCAGACTTCACTTTCCAGTCTTGATAGAGTTCAAAAGAATACGAGGGCAATGAGTGTGATTTACTACTGTGTAAGTGGCATAGCGAGTCCTAGCCGTGAAGGAATCAGGTGATGCAGTTCGTTCGAGCATTTTCCATGATATTAGCGATAGAGGGGTGAAGGACACACCACATAGAAGAAGAATATATTTAATTCAAATAAATTGAATTTATTTAATCTATAATCACAAGATCTGTAACCCTCTAGGGTCGTAAGATCACCACAAGTACTGAAGCCACAGAAGCAGTGATTTTTCCTGGGAAAGATAGCCTGACAAAGTCACACCATCTCCAGGGGGGTTTTGAATTCAGAGGTTTTCCTCCTACTAGGCCGGTTATCACTCAAAGTTGAAAGACGCAGTCTGTTCATAGCTGGAGGCGGGGGTAGAAGAAATTGATCCATACACTTACAGAGGGTATTAACGCGTAAGTGAATGTAATGATCTCGACTGGAATTCGAACTCCGCTCCAAATATATAATAGTAAAAATTTGATTCAATCTATTAGTCTGCTATTTTGTCGTCATTCCTTTCGAAAGTAAACAAGAAAATTAACCATATATATATATATATATATATATATATATATATATATATATATATATAGTAGGTTGGTGCAAAAATAATGTCGTTTTCTCACATAGTAACATATGTGAGAAAACGACATTATTTTTGCACCAACCTAATATATATATATATATATATATATATATATATATATATATATATATAGTGTGTGTGTGTGTGTGTGTGTGTGTGTGTGTGTGTGTAGAAACTATTCAAATGTTCTGTAATTCCGAGCGCTTTCGGCGTCACTTTCACCCATTATCAAGGATGCTGTTTTTACAATTCGATGTTTGGGTTGTGTGTATGTATCTAGAGTTATAGCGATGTTTTATTTTCTGAACACAGCACATTATGGCTGTGTTCGTAGTTAATATTATTAAGTGTTGTCTTTTTATTATTAAGGCTTCCGTTATTTTTAATCTTTTTTTTACATGTGGATTAGGTTATTATACTTTTATTTTCTACTAGTATGTTTCGGATAGAGTCTGGTAGGTTTGTGTGTATGTTTAAATAATTCTAATGGGGCCGTGGTTGTCAAGGTGTAACGTAAATTGTCTGGATGTAGTAGTGTGACCGATATAGTTAATAGGTGTCTTGTTATTTTTGTGGATAAGTTTAGCTGCTTTAATTTTTTGTAATAGATAATTTAATTTTTTTTGTTCGGGTCACCTTTATTACATTTCTAAGTGAAGATTCTGTAGAAGATATATGCTATTGTTTCTGTTTGTCTGTTTAGTATCGTTATTATTTACTTTGGAAGGAAATAGTCTAACCTGTTGGTCGATGAGGTTGTTAGGAAAACCATTGTTAAATAATGCATGTTTTATGTTGTTCAGTTCTTTAAGAAAAAGCAAACGAGAGGATGAATTCTCGCGTGGTCTCTCTCGGAAGTTTTTTTTTTTATCACTGCTATTTTCTATCTGAGTAGACATTCACTCTTCAAATTAAGATGACAAGAATTTCTGCTTGTGTTATTTTTTTTTTTTTTTTTTTTTTTTGAGGCCCTGAAAATGTATCCTACAAGAACGTCTAAGAATGGAAGTTTTTTTTTTTTACTTAGTTCAAAGGTAAAGTTAAGGACAGAGTTTTTTGTGGTTTTGGGCGTATCTTTTTATCTATGTATTGTGAGACCGGAAACTACCAACACAATAGACTCTTCCAGGCCTATATTAAGTAGGCGACATATCACTCTACAGAGAGTGACACAGAGAGACAGTGAGAGTCTCATACGACTACCAGTGTTGGATACTAACTTATAGTAAGCTCTGCTTACACTATCTCTGTAACCTGTTGTTAATATATCTTTCTTACATCTAATCCGTGTTCCGTGTTCCGTGTTCTGTGGTCCCAACTTTGGCACCCACATCACTATGCATGTAATAATTTTTTGAGGATATATAGTTTGATGGCTGAAAGTGGGATAGAATTATTTGTGTACACAGAGTTAAGGATAATGTCCAGCGTTTTCTTTTCTGGACACAGAGTGTGTAGAAACTGCCCATATTTCTGCAATTCCGAGTGCTTTCGGCTATACTTTTAGCCATTATCAAGGATGATTTCTTTTCAAATGGATGATTTTTTTTTCAAGTGGTTGTGTGTATATATCTAGAGTTATAGGGATGTTTTATCTTCGGAACACAGCCAGCACATTCTGGCCGTGTTCGTAGTTAATATTATTGTGCTGGTTTTTATTATTAAGGCTTCCATTATTTTTAATCTTTTTTTACACGTGGATGAGGTTATAATGTTTGCATTTTCTACTAGTTCCAAATGGGTTCTAATGGTGGTATAGCCGGATAGGTGTGTAGAGGACCATGTGGGTTTGAATGTGTGTTAAATTAGGGACACGTGCTGTTTATTTCTGCTAGAAGGTCCAACTACAAGAACAATGCGGACTCAAGTTGAGTCTAACCGAAGATGAAAAGAAAACAAACAAGACCGTCAACAAATACATGTATTAAACAACAAATTTACAAGTGACAAAGGCATGAACATTTGTGTTTGTGTGTGAACGCAATGTGTTTGTATATTGGTGAAAGTTCGTACGTACGTGTATGTGCGTCTGATGGCGTTTTTCCCACAAGTGGGCGAAAACGCGGATCTCGGCGAGAGATCACATTTTTAAATTTATTCACTGAAATGCAAAGTGAAAAAAGTTATTTGCTTCACCTCCCCGAGGCAGGATGTGGCACAAGGCCGTTTTTAATTTGGGGTAAAACCGAGCCCGTAAGCTCGTGCAAAAATTCCCCGTAGACCTCGTAAAAATATGTTCGGGTAACTGTCGATCACCCCAGACGAGGCTATACCGAAGGGCAGAGCCTCGTATGGGTTCTTCTCTGCCCGAAGGCAGAGAGTTCGACCAGCTCAGCTAGAGACGAATCTCCAACTAATTGCCGAAGCAAGTCAAGAAAAATTTACCCGCTGCGCCACGCAGCAAGATGTGGCATATGGCCGAGTTTTAAAGTGGGTTATCTGAGCCCGTAGGCTCGGGCAAAATTCCTTATAGACCACGTAAAAACGGAGTTAGTTTCCCGAGACTAGACTCTGCCCTTCGGCAGAGCCTCGTCTGGGGGATACCCTCTGACAAGTGCCAGAAAAGAGAACGAGGCAAGAAGTCACCCAGCATTTATAGTGTAGGGAGAGCGCCCCCTAATGAACAATTAGGGAATTAAGGAGGAGGTAACTCCGACAGGTGTAACGTAAGTCGTCTAGATAGGCATGTAGTAGTGTGACCGATGTAATTATTTATGAGTTTCGTTTGATCAGAAACACAGTTTCTTAAGAGGCAATTGAACTCGTAAATAATGTTCGTACTTTGTAATTTTCATTTTACAGATGTGTTGTTATTTTTGAGGATAAGGTTAACTGTAATTTTTTTGTAATAAAAAATTAATTTACTTTTTTTGTTCGGGTCAACTGGGATTATGTATTTCTTTATGATATTTCTAAGTGAAGATTCATCTGGTTTATAGTTGAGGTGCATTTGATTTTGTACAATGTATTTATGCTATATATATATATATATATATATATATATATACATATATATATATATATATGAAGAAAAATATACGGAAAAAACAAACAAAAATCCTTATATGCAATTATGCTGTTTTAATGTTAATATAATGTCAACGTCGGACGTTTCGGTCTAATAAACCATCTTCAGGACATATTCATAAAATATAATTAACATTATCAATTCAACATGACAAAGACGATGGACATAAGAACAAGACTTATCCAAACAGATAACTGAAAGTTTTATATGATCAGCGTTCCGTTTAAACATGGTCACGTTGTCGTCAAGTGGGCGACGCTGTCAAAACGTATTCCTAAAATTTGAGTATTTTGAATGAAAATTGAAAAATGAAAAGAATTCTATTTTGATCTAAAATTTATATGTATGCTTTTCGAGCATTAATCTCGCTATAAAAGGGGAAATACTAAAGAAGCCAGGTCTAGTATTCACCGTGCGTGAGATGGATATTATGCCTGCTTCATAAATCCTCCTAAGATTTTTATTATGAAAATATTTTAAAATCTTCACGGAATCAAAATCGAAATTATGATCTGCTTTAGTTATTTTATGAATATGTCCTGAAGATGGTTTATTAGACCGAAACGTCCGACGTTGACATATTAACATTAAAACAGCATAATTGCATATAAGGATTTTTGTTTGTTTTTTCCGTATATTTTTCTTCATACTGTCGGATTTATATCCATATATTTGCTTACATATATATATATATATATATATATATATATATATATATATATATATATATATATATATATATATATATATATTTCATAGCACAAAAAAAGCGATGTCGTATTTTTAACGGAAATTCTTGATTTTTATAATTGTGCATTATTCTTTTATTTTTCTTTGTTTATTATATTATATTTGTTACGTTATTATGCATCTATAGTATTTTATATATTCTTAAGCTTTTTTCTTTGTTTATTATATTTGTTACGTTATTATGCATCTATAGTATTTTATATATTCTTAAGCTTTTTTCTTTGTTTATTATATTTGTTACGTTATTATGCATCTATAGTATTTTATATATTCTTAAGCTTTTTTCTTTGTTTATTTTTAAGATAAGTCGTGGCATACAACGATTTTTATTTTAAAATAAGTGTTTTTTAGCAAATGTAATTTATTAAGAATATCTCGCTAACACTTAACGATGCATTGTATTCGTTTTATTTATTATATAGTGGCACGAATAATTCTAGATTCTAATCTATAAATTTAAACGTAACATTTCTCTTTTTTTAACGATTTGGTCGTAATGGAGGAAAGCTTTTAGAATTGTAAGGTTTTGTTTTTTTTTTTAATCTTTGACTGTTAGCTCATTATCGCCAGCTTCTTTATCTATTATTATTTATTTTCAAAGATTCTTTTAATAACATTTGGAGTGATTTTAATTCTTTTATATTTACTTATTTATTAATTGTAAAGTAATTTATTTCAAATTTGTTGGTAACGATATTTTGTTTCGTTTACTAACTGTTTATTCCGATATATATATATATATATATATATATATATATATATATATATATATATATATATATATATATAAAAGGAAAAGGATGGTTATTTTATTTATCAATCCGATAGTTATTTTTAGTAGATATGTAGTGAACAAAACAAGATCTAGATTTAAAATCCAAATGCTAGTCACTTACTCATTGATTTTGTTAGAAATTAAAAAGACTCGAATTTACAAACTTTGCTTAACACACACGCAAAAACGATTCGAAAACAAAACTCGTGAAATTCCACGCCTTGATGCGAAATGTTTTTCGGCCAATAGAAAATTAGGAAACATTTAAAAACAAAATTCAAATAATCTTTAATTCGAAGAAACAAATTCTTTTACGGACCTTTTCGCGAGCCGATGCGAAGTTTGTTTGTCGTTCAATGGAAAGGCCCGAATCTTATCCGGGAGTGAATTCCCAGTTTTACCTTTTCAAACCCCACAAACAAAATAAAAGACGGGCAAGTTCGCCTGTCACCAGAGAGAAGGAGACGAGCGTATTAACACGTCCCTTGACAAACGTCAAGCGATCGTTATTATTATCTCTACCTTTCTCCCTCGCCTCTTTTATACATTTTAAGACTGAGCGATTACTTCAAAGATATTCCTACCCTACGATAACGCTCATACATACATAAATACATACACACATACGTTTCTGCCTACGTACACATAGACTCATTCTTGCAACATTTTGACGACCTTGTATCAACCAAAATACATTAATTTTATTTGTAGAGACCTTAATTGATTTATATGTATATAAATTTGTTGTTTCACTTTACAATTTGATTTTCTTGTTTCATACCCCTCTTATAGTGGGCTATCTAATTAACAAGACCAAATCAAACTAATCTGTTTCCTCACTCATACACTTCACTATAACTGATAACCCACAATAGATATCGGTTTATTTATTAAACAGTATATGCATTTATTTTTATCTACCGGCCTGAAAATTCGAGAAACCTTATAAGAGAAAAATGTGCTTCTGACTTCCCGCCCATTTACCAGTAAAATAGTAATCTAGAGAGTACGTATAGTAAAACCTATTAAACCCATTCAAGTGTGGTCATATACATACACACATATAGTTTTAAGGTATGCTATATTTATGAGTTAAAATGTTCAATATCATAGATAGAACGTATGTAAATATAAAAGGGGACATCAATGGCCTGACGATTGTGTTTAAGCATGAAACAGACTGTTGCACTGGGTGGTGACTTCAATGTCCACTTTTATATATATATATATATATATATATATGGTGGACTCTCGTATTCGACGTATGAGGGTTAAGCAGCTGAGTTCCTAGGAACCAACAACCAAACACCAGCACATACGCTTTGATTATAGTTGTGCAGAACTAACCACACTTTTTGAAGGGCTGAATACAGAGACCTGGTACACTATGTGCCACAAAGTCCACAAACAACCCTCCGCGGGTTTCGAATTCAGAATTGTCCTCTTTCTAGACAAGTTGCTATCCAAGGCTATAGAACCCAGTCTTTACTGCTATTTACCCATAGCTGAAGGGAGAAGAAGAGGAGTCATTCCTTTCTCAAGGGTAGTAGTACGTAAGTGAATGCAATGGATTCGACTGTAATTCGAACTCAAATCGTGCCGCTATCCACTACTCCACAGTACCTCACACACACACATATATATATATATATATGATAAAAATATAGTCTTAAGGTATATTTATGTGTTAAAGTGCTCAATATCAGGGATAGACCGTATATAAATAAAATAAAATAAACAAAAAATATAAATCAATAAATAAATAAACAAATTAGCAGACTACGAACGCACGCACAAACTCAAGTAAATGTAATAAGAATAACAATAATCAACAACAGTTGTTCGGACTGTTGTCCTCATCTTTATTGCTTTATTTTAGCTGGTAATATACACACTTTTACTTGATATGTAATAATAATAATAATTAAATAATTTTTAAATAATTTAAGTAATTCTATTACATTTATTTGTTTCAAAAAGAAGTAAAAATGATGTTTTAAAATTGTAGATCAATACAACGGATTCTAATACAAACGCCTCTTTTAGAAAGAATCTATATGTATACAAGTAGAAATTTAATGAATAAAATGTCGAAAACTTTTTGCCGTTGATAAAAAAAAACAGAGGACATACGACAGACGACAACGGATGTCATAATTCTTTGAAAAAAGGCACTCCCACCCTACATAGTCTTAACCCATTTTCGAACGTAACTCATAATTGATACAATAATAGTTAATAAAAAAAGAACACGCTACCGCCCCTGTCTAAATGATTGGATTTCTCTGTATCCTTGGAAACAAAAATTATGAATGTATGTGCTTTTAAAACTCAGTAAATTTTAAAATAAGTTAAAACAGATTTCGCTTGAAGATGAAACAGAACTAATGCTTTTAATTTAATATAATTGAATTTGAAGTTTTTAGTTTCTGTTTTTGAAACATGGTAATTCCTGTGTAGCGATGAAACCATATTTTTAAAGTAAAAATATCAATAAGCTCACTGGATTACATATCTTACTGTTCTTTCTTTTTTTACTATAAAATATACATATATATATATATATGTGTGTGTCTGTGTGTGTGTGCGCGCGCGTGCGTGTGCGTCTCTGTGTGTGTGTGTGTGTGTGTGTGTGTGTGTGTGTGTGTGTGTGTGTGTGTGTGTGTGTGTGTGTGTGTAAGGTTAATGGTCAGAGTTGAATCAAACAAGGAAACAGTAGTATTAAAAAATGCTCAATACACGTGTGAAACGTCCTGGGTATGACGATAGACAACACCCGCGTCCAGAGTAAGACGATATACTACGTCCAACAGTAAGGTCTCTGATCAGGAGGTTTTGAGGAGTGTAGAACCAACCCTTAATTGCTAGTGTTCCCAGGTTCACCCTAACCTGGGTGGTAGCACCTGTTAGGATCCAAACTATGGAAAAATAGTTAACCCCGAAATTGAGGTAAACAGCATTATAAAAGTGTAAAAATAGGTTTTAATACTAGGAATACTTTGTAAAAAAATATTACTACAAATAAATTTTTGAAGAATAAAAACTATTACCAACAAAATATTTTTGAAAAAAATATTACCAGCCATACATTTTTGATCTAGTGCGAACAAAATATTACCAAGTGAGTAATTAAAACAAAAAAACGTTTTACGAATATAAAACCATCCAAGATTGTAAATTTCCGAAAAGATTCTGTCTATATTTCTGAGATGAGGTATTATGTACATTATTTACATTATTCAGACTATTGTCCTCATCTTTGTTGCCATATTTATCACAAGGACACATAGCACAGTGGATAAAGGCGTTGGTTAGATCCAGTGACAAGACCCAAAGAGTATGAGTTCAATACCCGTTTAAGGCAGTGGAGAACTTTTAGAGGGAAAATTAACAGGAGATAACTGATAGCTGACATCCATCAAACATGGCACGTGGAACTAGAACAGTATACCCCAGTGAGTGAAATAAAGGGTTCAGTTCGAAATTCCAACCACCTGAAGAAGGCCGGAGCGTACAACGGCCGGAACGTTGTGATAAATATGGCGACAAAGATGAGGACAATAGTCCAAATAATGTTGGAATGTACTCAAAAATATGAGTAATTGCAAAATGGTTCAAATATATATGTATACCTTTTTTACCAAACTATCGCTATGAATCTATTTTTAAAAAAAATTTTAAATGAAAAATTTTTAAATGACCCACTGAGGTTGATATGCCATAAAGCAAAACAACCAACCAACCAACACGTATGAAAAAATAAAATAAAAAAATAATATCTCCGGGTCCAATGAAACTTTTGAACTAGAAATCCGAAGTCATGAGTCTTTGCATACATACTAAAAATTCCTCTTAAGTTTGAGGCTGGATAAAAATAAAAAAAGTACGTACATTTCAATTACCCCTCGCCACCGACACATTTATAATACCCTTACTTTCTTCTCTTCCCCTTTCTTCTTTTTCTTTTCATTCCTTCTAAACATCCTCCTCTTCCCGTTCTATCACATCCAAAGTCGTACGTTTGTTTATTTCTTTAAAATTAGAGAGCGTTCATTAGTTGTTTTTTTTTTTAAAGATAAAGTGTTGAGAGGTCAATTGATAAAAATCGCAAGGTGGCGGATCAACTGATATTTTTAAAGTATATATATATATATATATATATATATATATATATATATATATATATATTAAAGTGCATATATATATATATATATATATATATATATATATATATATATATATATATATATATACTAGCAGTAGAGCCCGGCGTTGCTCGGGGATGTAACAGTAAGAGATAGATCAAGTATCGACCATCATAAAGATTGAAAAATAAAATTGACAAAGATTATTGTTTAAGGTTGACGGATACGCATCTCTTAATTAGTTTTTTTGGTGTTTTTTTTTGTTTTTTTTTTACAAATTGGTCAAACCCAAACTCAAACAAAAACATTGTTTTCAATCGTTATTAGTCTACCGATTGAATAGAATTTTATTATAAACAATTGTCTTGTAAATGGAATTTTTAAAGCATTCTGAATGTAAAAAATAAAGAAAAAAGTGTGCAAGATAATAAGAAACACTACCTGCCAAAAAAAAGTGAAGTTTTGTTGAAATCGGTTGAAAAATGTAGGAAATCCGATCCTCTATATAAACGAACGCACACAAACAACCTGGGTTTTATAATAAGTATAACTCGATATGAGTTGTCCCCCTTTCATTCTCGCGATGCCTCTTAATCGTGTTTTCAAATTGATTTCGTGCAAAAACAATTGTGTTTTTCCAATTTTTGGCGCTGTCAGAACCACCGCAAGGTAATTTTACGCAGTCCTGTGAAGTTTTGTTGAAATCGGTTGAAAAATGTAGGAAATCCGATCCAATATATAAGCGCATACACACACACACACACACACACACACACACACACACACACACACACACAGAAAACCTGGGTTTTATAATAAGTATGATATTTATATATATATATATATATATATATATATATATATATATATATATATATATATATATACTTTAATATATATATATATATATATATATATATAAATGTGTGTGTGTGTGTGCAATATATTATATATATTATTTATATATTATATGTGCGGTACACATTGAAAGCGCAGAATATCAGAGATAGAGCTAACATTGAATAATATAAACATATGTCTATTTCTATATTGATCCTTTCCAGTTGTCTAATCAGTTTTTTTAATGTTAAGGGGAAATTCATCAAGGTAGGCCCTGTAGTTTTTTTTTCTTCCTAAGTACTTTCTATCTCCTCCAAGATCATTCTCAGGTGTGAATTACAAAAACAAACTTATTGTAACTGTGATGAAATCTGAATTTCGTTGTGAGGGAGACTTTAAAATAAAAACACGCGTGAACGCGCTCTTTTATAAATATATTAAAATTTATATCAAAAGCAACCAACCAACACTTAACAAACTTTATTTGTAGTAGCAGCAACGTTTCAGGATGCATTTGTAACATTTAATGCCATTTTACATTTCGGTCAGCTCCCTTATATTGGGACGCTTGTTTTCCTGCAACGGATATATTTAAAGTTTTAAAATAATTATAACAGAACGCGTTGACGCGTTTTTGTTTTCTTTCTTTTTTGTAATCATATTCACAAAGAAATGCGGATTTTATCACAGTTACAATAAGTCTTTTTAATTTACCTTTGAGGATAGTAACAAAGCATCGGGTCAGCTCGATAAGAGACTCGGAGTTGGTTGTATGTGGTGCAGTAAGCACCAGGAGTTACGTCCCCTACCACAATTGGCTGTTGAGAGAAGACCTTCTACGGAGAGTAAGTGGCGCTGCCTATTTGCATATGAGCGATACTGGGCGGATTATTAGCCAATAGTCAGCATGGGTCTGGGACTAGGAGAGCTATATAATATCAGGTTTTTGAGGGGGCGGGGGTTCTCATTTGAGGGAGGCGCTCTAAAGGTGCTGATGGGCGAAAACAAAACTAAACAAAATTAAAAAAAACAAACCAAGCTCAACCAAGCCAAGCCAAAACAAGGACGAACTCGAGGGAGATCGAAAGTATTTGCATTCCTTGATGATTTTCATATTAACATCAAGAAACTGATTGCATAAGTAAACATAATATGTATGTATTATTCAATGCAATATATATATATATATATATATATATATCTGAAAGGACACACAAATAAAGCAGACGAAATATTCCCCGTTTGTTTTATTTCGACATGCGTTTTCTTTTCATAATGCGACAAAATAAAACTGCACAATATGGATTTATTCTTTTCAAAACAATGACAATGCAACTTGGCCTTGCGAAAAATCTATAAACGCTTCGTGACTTGTTAGTCGAGCGAATAAATGGTGTCTTTAGGGAAAATTATTGTCTCTTTGTTCTTTTTTACTATAACATGCGTTTAGACATAACGTAAAAAATGATTGAATATTTTTTAAGTCCTTAATATAATTAGGTTTTACGATATGAGTCTTTAAATATATAAATATACTAGTTTACCCAGGCCGTCCAAAATGATTGCATATTTTGTTAAGTCTTTACTATTATTAGAAGGTTTTCACATGTGAGTCTTTAAATATATAAATATACTAGTTTACCCAGGCAGTCCAAAATGATGGCATATTTTGTTCAGTCCTTACTATTATTAGGTTTTCCCATGTGAGTCTTTAAATATATAAATATACTAGTTTACCCAGGCCGTCCAAAATGATGGCATATTTGTTAAGTTCTTACTATTATTAGAAGGTTTTCACATGTGAGTCTTTAAATATATAAATATACTAGTTTACCAAGGCCGTCCAAAATGATGGCATATTTTGTTCAGTCCTTACTATTATTAGAAGGTTTTCCCATGTGAGTCTTTAAATATATAAATATACTAGTTTACCCAGGCCGTCCAAAATGATGGCATATTTTGTTAAGTCCTTGCTATTATTAGAAGGTTTTCACATGTGAGTCTTTAAATATATAAATATACTAGTTTACCCAGGCCGTCCAAAATGATGGCATATTTTGTTAAGTCCTTACAATTATTAGAATGTTTTCACATGTGAGTCTTTAAATATATAAATATACTAGTTTACCTAGGCCGTCCAAAATGATGGCATATTTTGTTAAGTCCTTACTATTATTAGAAGGTTTTCACATGTGAGTCTTTAAATATATAAATATACTAGTTTACCAAGGCCGTCCAAAATGATGGCATATTTTGTTAAGTCTTTACTATTATTAGAAGGTTTTCACATGCGAGTCTTTGAATATATAAATATACTAGTTTACCCAGGCCGTCCAAAATGATGGCATATTTTGTTAAGTCCTTACTATTATTAGAAGGTTTTCCCATGTGAGTCTTTAAATATATAAATATACTAGTTTACCAAGGCCGTCCAAAATGATGGCATATTTTGTTAAGTCCTTGCTATTATTAGAAGGTTTCCACATGTGAGTCTTTAAATATATAAATATACTAGTTTACCAAGGCCGTCCAAAATGATGGCATATTTTGTTAAGTCCTTACAATTATTAGAATGTTTTCCCATGTGAGTCTTTAAATATATAAATATACTAGTTTACCTAGGCCGTCCAAAATGATGGCATATTTTGTTAAGTCCTTACTATTATTAGAAGGTTTTCCCATGTGAGTCTTTAAATATATAAATATACTAGTTTACCCAGGCCGTCCAAAATGATGGCATATTTTGTTAAGTCCTTGCTATTATTAGAAGGTTTTCCCATGTGAGTCTTTAAATATATAAATATAATAGTTTACCCAGGCCGTCCAAAATGATGGTATATTTTGTTAAGTCCTTACTATTATTAGAAGGTTTTCACATGTGAGTCTTTAAATATATAAATATACTAGTTTACCCAGGCCGTCCAAAATGATGGCATATTTTGTTAAGTCCTTACAATTATTAGAATGTTTTCCCATGTGAGTCTTTAAATATATAAATATACTAGTTTACCTAGGCCGTCCAAAATGATGGCATATTTTGTTAAGTCCTTACTATTATTAGAAGGTTTCCACATGTGAGTCTTTAAATATATAAATATACTAGTTTACCAAGACCGTCCAAAATGATGGCATATTTTGTTAAGTCCTTACTATTATTAGAAGGTTTTCCCATGTGAGTCTTTAAATATATAAATATACTAGTTTACCGAGGCCGTCCAAAATGATGGCATATTTTGTTAAGTCCTTACTATTATTAGAAGGTTTTCCCATGTGAGTCTTTAAATATATAAATATACTAGTTTACCAAGGCCGTCCAAAATGATGGCATATTTGTTAAGTCCTTACTATTATTAGAAGGTTTTCCCATGTGAGTCTTTAAATATATAAATATACTAGTTTACCAAGGCCGTCCAAAATGATGGCATATTTTGTTAAGTCCTTACAATTATTAGAATGTTTTCCCATGTGAGTCTTTAAATATATAAATATACTAGTTTACCCAGGCCGTCCAAAATGATGGCATATTTTGTTAAGTCCTTACAATTATTAGAATGTTTTCCCATGTGAGTCTTTAAATATATAAATATACTAGTTTACCAAGGCCGTCCAAAATGATGGCATATTTTGTTAAGTCCTTACTATTATTAGAAGGTTTTCCCATGTGAGTCTTTAAATATATAAATATACTAGTTTACCAAGGCCGTCCAAAATGATGGCATATTTTGTTAAGTCCTTACAATTATTAGAATGTTTTCCCATGTGAGTCTTTAAATATATAAATATACTAGTTTACCAAGGCCGTCCAAAATGATGGCATATTTTGTTAAGTCCTTACTATTATTAGAAGGTTTTCCCATGTGAGTCTTTAAATATATAAATATACTAGTTTACCAAGGCCGTCCAAAATGATGGCATATTTTGTTAAGTCCTTACAATTATTAGAATGTTTTCCCATGTGAGTCTTTAAATATATAAATATACTAGTTTACCTAGGCCGTCCAAAATGATGGCATATTTTGTTAAGTCCTTACTATTATTAGAAGGTTTTCCCATGTGAGTCTTTAAATATATAAATATACTAGTTTACCAAGGCCGTCCAAAATGATGGCATATTTTGTTAAGTCCTTACTATTATTAGAAGGTTTTCCCATGTGAGTCTTTAAATATATAAATATACTAGTTTACCAAGGCCGTCCAAAATGATGGCATATTTTGTTAAGTCCTTACTATTATTAGAAGGTTTTCACATGTGAGTCTTTAAATATATAAATATACTAGTTTACCAAGGCCGTCCAAAATGATGGCATATTTTGTTAAGTCCTTACAATTATTAGAATGTTTTCCCATGTGAGTCTTTAAATATATAAATATACTAGTTTACCTAGGCCGTCCAAAATGATGGCATATTTTGTTAAGTCCTTACAATTATTAGAATGTTTTCCCATGTGAGTCTTTAAATATATAAATATACTAGTTTACCAAGGCCGTCCAAAATGATGGCATATTTTGTTAAGTCCTTACAATTATTAGAATGTTTTCCCATGTGAGTCTTTAAATATATAAATATACTAGTTTACCAAGGCCGTCCAAAATGATGGCATATTTTGTTAAGTCCTTACAATTATTAGAATGTTTTCCCATGTGAGTCTTTAAATATATAAATATACTAGTTTACCTAGGCCGTCCAAAATGATGGCATATTTTGTTAAGTCCTTACTATTATTAGAAGGTTTTCCCATGTGAGTCTTTAAATATATAAATATACTAGTTTACCAAGGCCGTCCAAAATGATGGCATATTTTGTTAAGTCCTTACTATTATTAGAAGGTTTTCCCATGTGAGTCTTTAAATATATAAATATACTAGTTTACCAAGGCCGTCCAAAATGATGGCATATTTTGTTAAGTCCTTACTATTATTAGAAGGTTTTCCCATGTGAGTCTTTAAATATATAAATATACTAGTTTACCAAGGCCGTCCAAAATGATGGCATATTTTGTTAAGTCCTTACAATTATTAGAATGTTTTCCCATGTGAGTCTTTAAATATATAAATATACTAGTTTACCCAGGCCGTCCAAAATGATGGCATATTTTGTTAAGTCCTTACTATTATTAGAAGGTTTTCACATGTGAGTCTTTAAATATATAAATATACTAGTTTACCAAGGCCGTCCAAAATGATGGCATATTTTGTTAAGTCCTTACAATTATTAGAATGTTTTCCCATGTGAGTCTTTAAATATATAAATATACTAGTTTACCTAGGCCGTCCAAAATGATGGCATATTTTGTTAAGTCCTTACTATTATTAGAAGGTTTTCCCATGTGAGTCTTTAAATATATAAATATACTAGTTTACCAAGGCCGTCCAAAATGATGGCATATTTTGTTAAGTCCTTACTATTATTAGAAGGTTTTCCCATGTGAGTCTTTAAATATATAAATATACTAGTTTACCAAGGCCGTCCAAAATGATGGCATATTTTGTTAAGTCCTTACTATTATTAGAAGGTTTTCCCATGTGAGTCTTTAAATATATAAATATACTAGTTTACCAAGGCCGTCCAAAATGATGGCATATTTGTTAAGTCCTTACTATTTATTAGAAGGTTTTCACATGTGAGTCTTTACATATATAAATATACTAGTTTACCCAGGCCGTCCAAAATGATGGCATATTTGTTAAGTCCTTACTATTATTAGAAGGTTTTCCCATGTGAGTCTTTACATATATAAATATACTAGTTTACCAAGGCCGTCCAAAATGATGGCATATTTGTTAAGTCCTTACTATTATTAGAAGGTTTTCCCATGTGAGTCTTTAAATATATAAATATACTAGTTTACCTAGGCCGTCCAAAATGATGGCATATTTTGTTAAGTCCTTACTATTATTAGAAGGTTTTCCCATGTGAGTCTTTAAATATATAAATATACTAGTTTACCAAGGCCGTCCAAAATGATGGCATATTTTGTTAAGTCCTTACTATTATTAGAAGGTTTTCCCATGTGAGTCTTTAAATATATAAATATACTAGTTTACCAAGGCCGTCCAAAATGATGGCATATTTGTTAAGTCCTTACTATTATTAGAAGGTTTTCACATGTGAGTCTTTACATATATAAATATACTAGTTTACCCAGGCCGTCCAAAATGATGGCATATTTGTTAAGTCCTTACTATTATTAGAAGGTTTTCATATGTGAGTCTTTAAATATATAAATATACTAGTTTACCCAGGCCGTCCAAAATGATGTCATATTTTGTTAAGTCCTTACTATTATTAGAAGGTTTTCATATGTGAGTCTTTAAATATATAAATATACTAGTTTACCAAGGCCGTCCAAAATGATGGCATATTTGTTAAGTCCTTACTATTATTAGAAGGTTTTCACATGTGAGTCTTTACATATATAAATATACTAGTTTACCCAGGCCGTCCAAAATGATGGCATATTTTGTTCAGTCCTTACTATTATTAGAAGGTTTTCATATGTGAGTCTTTAAATATATAAATATACTAGTTTACCCAGGCCGTCCAAAATGATGTCATATTTTGTTAAGTCCTTACTATTATTAGAAGGTTTTCACATGTGAGTCTTTAAATATATAAATATACTAGTTTACCCATGCCGTCCAAAATGATGGCATATTTTGTTAAGTCCTTACTATTATTAGAAGGTTTTCACATGTGAGTCTTTAAATATATAAATATACTAGTTTACCAAGGCCGTCCAAAATGATGGCATATTTTGTTAAGTCCTTACTATTATTAGAAGGTTTTCCCATGTGAGTCTTTGAATATATAAATATACTAGTTTACCAAGGCCGTCCAAAATGATGGCATATTTGTTAAGTCCTTACTATTATTAGAAGGTTTTCACATGTGAGTCTTTAAATATATAAATATACTAGTTTACCCAGGCCGTCCAAAATGATGGCATATTTTGTTCAGTCCTTACTATTATTAGGTTTTCATATGTGAGTCTTTAAATATATAAATATACTAGTTTACCCAGGCCGTCCAAAATGATGTCATATTTTGTTAAGTCCTTACTATTATTAGAAGGTTTTCACATGTGAGTCTTTAAATATATAAATATACTAGTTTACCCATGCCGTCCAAAATGATGGCATATTTTGTTAAGTCCTTACTATTATTAGAAGGTTTTCACATGTGAGTCTTTAAATATATAAATATACTAGTTTACCCAGGCCGTCCAAAATGATGGCATATTTTGTTAAGTCCTTACTATTATTAGAAGGTTTTCATATGTGAGTCTTTAAATATATAAATATACTAGTTTACCAAGGCCGTCCAAAATGATGGCATATTTTGTTAAGTCCTTACTATTATTAGAAGGTTTTCCCATGTGAGTCTTTAAATATATAAATATACTAGTTTACCAAGGCCGTCCAAAATGATGGCATATTGTGTTAAGTCCTTACAATTATTAGAAGGTTTTCCCATGTGAGTCTTTAAATATATAAATATACTAGTTTACCCAGGCCGTCCAAAATGATGTCATATTTTGTTAAGTCCTTACTATTATTAGAAGGTTTTCACATGTGAGTCTTTAAATATATAAATATACTAGTTTACCCATGCCGTCCAAAATGATGGCATATTTTGTTAAGTCCTTACTATTATTAGAAGGTTTTCACATGTGAGTCTTTAAATATATAAATATACTAGTTTACCCAGGCCGTCCAAAATGATGGCATATTTTGTTATGTCCTTACTATTATTAGAAGGTTTTCACATGTGAGTCTTTAAATATATAAATATACTAGTTTACCCAGGCCGTCCAAAATGATGGCATATTTTGTTATGTCCTTACTATTATTAGAAGGTTTTCACATGTGAGTCTTTAAATATATAAATATACTAGTTTACCCAGGCCGTCCAAAATGATGGCATATTTTGTTAAGACCTTACTATTATTAGGTTTTCCCATGTGAGTCTTTAAATATATAAATATACTAGTTTACCCAGGCCGTCCAAAATGATGGCATATTTGTTAAGTCCTTACTATTATTAGAAGGTTTTCACATGTGAGTCTTTAAATATATAAATATACTAGTTTACCCAGGCCGTCCAAAATGATGGCATATTTTGTTAAGACCTTACTATTATTAGGTTTTCCCATGTGAGTCTTTAAATATATAAATATACTAGTTTACCCAGGCCGTCCAAAATGATGGCATATTTTGTTATGTCCTTACTATTATTAGAAGGTTTTCACATGTGAGTCTTTAAATATATAAATATACTAGTTTACCCAGGCCGTCCAAAATGATGGCATATTTTGTTAAGACCTTACTATTATTAGAAGGTTTTCCCATGTGAGTCTTTAAATATATAAATATACTAGTTTACCAAGGCCGTCCAAAATGATGGCATATTTTGTTAAGTCTTTACTATTATTAGAAGGTTTTCACATGTGAGTCTTTAAATATATAAATATACTAGTTTACCCAGGCCGTCCAAAATGATGGCATATTTTGTTAAGTCCTTACTATTATTAGAAGGTTTTCATATGTGAGTCTTTAAATATATAAATATACTACTTTACCAAGGCCGTCCAAAATGATGGCATATTTTGTTAAGTCCTTACTATTATTAGAAGGTTTTCCCATGTGAGTCTTTAAATATTTAAATATACTAGTTTACCAAGGCCGTCCAAAATGATGGCATATTGTGTTAAGTCCTTACAATTATTAGAAGGTTTTCCCATGTGAGTCTTTAAATATATAAATATACTAGTTTACCCAGGCCGTCCAAAATGATGTCATATTTTGTTAAGTCCTTACTATTATTAGAAGGTTTTCACATGTGAGTCTTTAAATATATAAATATACTAGTTTACCCATGCCGTCCAAAATGATGGCATATTTTGTTAAGTCCTTACTATTATTAGAAGGTTTTCACATGTGAGTCTTTAAATATATAAATATACTAGTTTACCCAGGCCGTCCAAAATGATGGCATATTTTGTTATGTCCTTACTATTATTAGAAGGTTTTCACATGTGAGTCTTTAAATATATAAATATACTAGTTTACCCAGGCCGTCCAAAATGATGGCATATTTTGTTATGTCCTTACTATTATTAGAAGGTTTTCACATGTGAGTCTTTAAATATATAAATATACTAGTTTACCCAGGCCGTCCAAAATGATGGCATATTTTGTTAAGACCTTACTATTATTAGGTTTTCCCATGTGAGTCTTTAAATATATAAATATACTAGTTTACCCAGGCCGTCCAAAATGATGGCATATTTGTTAAGTCCTTACTATTATTAGAAGGTTTTCACATGTGAGTCTTTAAATATATAAATATACTAGTTTACCCAGGCCGTCCAAAATGATGGCATATTTTGTTAAGACCTTACTATTATTAGGTTTTCCCATGTGAGTCTTTAAATATATAAATATACTAGTTTACCCAGGCCGTCCAAAATGATGGCATATTTTGTTATGTCCTTACTATTATTAGAAGGTTTTCACATGTGAGTCTTTAAATATATAAATATACTAGTTTACCCAGGCCGTCCAAAATGATGGCATATTTTGTTAAGACCTTACTATTATTAGAAGGTTTTCCCATGTGAGTCTTTAAATATATAAATATACTAGTTTACCAAGGCCGTCCAAAATGATGGCATATTTTGTTAAGTCTTTACTATTATTAGAAGGTTTTCACATGTGAGTCTTTAAATATATAAATATACTAGTTTACCCAGGCCGTCCAAAATGATGGCATATTTTGTTAAGTCCTTACTATTATTAGAAGGTTTTCGCACTTGAGTCTTTAAATATATATATATACTAAGTTTCCCATGCTTTAAGAAATGAAGGCATATTGTGGTAATTCTTGGCTGGTAGTAAGTTTCCTTCCGCCTCTTCCTTTCCAGTCGACTTTGATTTTCAAGAATTTAAATGAAATATCAATCGTTATTTACTCTATTTTTATTTGGACTATCGTCGTCATCTTTGTTGTTATCCCAACGTTTCGACCGTTGTGCCCTCCGCTCTTCCTCAGGTATATATTGATCTACAGAGAATTCGAAACTTAACCTTTCATTTAATCACATGAAGGTAGTCTGTTATCTTTCCACTGCCCATGTCTAGTGATATCATCTAGTTATTATTTTTATTTTTTATTTTATTACTGCTCAATTATTGCTCGCTCGTTTCCATTGAGTGCAAGCACACATTGCACGACCCAGAGATTGAACTCACAACCACTGTGTCACAATTAGTTGATCTACATGACCACTCTACTCGATCATTTTGTACTCATGCCGGTGTGCCCAAGGGCTCTACTTTTGGTCCCACTTCGTTTTTAATTTTCATTAACGAACTTCCTGATGACATCAGCTCTCAGCTTAGTGTCTATGTTGATGACACATCCACTTACTTCTAAGTCTGATCAGTTCTCACATACGACCTGCAGTCTGTCGTTAACTGGGGCAAAGGATGGCTTGTTAATTTTAACACATCTAAAACTAAACTACTCTCTGTTAATTATCTGAGTGACCCCTTTCTGTGTTCTAGCAATATGGATGATGCTAACCTCCAAGCGAGTGACTCGTTGCGACTTCTTAGGTTAACATTCTCAGTCGACATGAAGGCTACATTTGAATCCATTGCTATGTCAGAATCCATCTCTCTCTAGAATCTATCTTACATATCTATAAGTCTACCATTCGTCCATGCTTAGAATATCGCTTCTACATATGGCCCGGTGTCCTTATTTACCTTGAGATACCTAATGAAATCCAAAGAAGAATCAGCAATATTATTGGTCCTGATCTGGCGACTCAGCTTCAGTCAGTTTCCCACTGCCATATAGCTGCCGCCCTGTGCCATTTTTATAAATACTTTCATGGTAATTGTTCGGATGAGCTCTTCGCTATGGTATGGCATGAATTGTAAATATGGGGACCAGTTAGTATTTCATAGGGACAAAGAGGTATTACGGTGGTTATAGTAAGAAAGGTACGTATGAATGTGTTGTTTTGGTGTAAGGAATATTGTTCGTACGATTGGGTCAGTGTCTGCGGCTAGCTAAGTTATAGTTAAGACAGAAGAAGACCGTCCTTTCCCCAATCCCCTTTTTGGCCTTGTGCCACATTTCTGTATTGTACAGAATAAATATCGCTCTTCGCTATGGTACCTAGACTTTTTGAATTTAAGTGTAGTACTGGATTGGCAACAATGTCATATCAATTTACAGTTGAATTGAATAGATGTAACCGTAAGTTCTATGATAACAGTTTCTTTTCTCGCACTTATCGCTTGTGGAACTCTCTTCCGACTCCATACTTTCTGATTAACTTTTCTCTTCAAAGATTTAAATGCAATGTCAATCCTTGTCTAATGTTTCCCTAGTTATTCTTCTAATGTTCTCCCTCCTTCATAATATTTTGTTTTCTAATTCTTTCACAGCCAGTAATACTTTGTGTCTTAGTGGCTTTACCGCCTTGTTTGGGGTGAATTTGATTAAAAGAAATCCCGTTTTTTTATTGTTCTTTCTTTTTACTGTGTTTCTTTTTCTTTTATTTTTTTCACACTCAGTAACCTATTGCGTCTTAGGGGCTTTATTGTGTTGATTGGGGTGAAATAGATAGTTATAAGTATGTATCTGCTGATTATCCTCGCTCAACGACTTAGCAAAACAAAAGTGGCAATAGCAGGAGATGTCAGATAAGTGATGCTTGATCATTTAAGATCAGTTGTGGCTGCATCTGCACTGCATTGACCGTCTTCATAACGATATAATCCACAGTTTGGCCGATGTCTTGTGTAGCCATGAGCGCAGGTGATACATTAAACTGTACTTCATCTAGAGATATAGTCACGCATATTGATTTGATTTTTATGGCTTATCAACCCTTTGTGAAACGGAATGTCAGACGTTTTTCAAAAGAAAACGAGATCGACAAAAGGAATTAATATAGGCCAATGTTTCTCTAGATTCTTCATAAATCCATTTAAATGAAAACCGCTAATATTCTTTGAGAATACCAAACCAAAATTTCAAATTTTCATGACTAATTTTTCTTCATTAAATTTAAAGTTCGCCTCAGTTTTAGTTATTCTACAAGTATGTCTTGGAGTAAAAATGTTTGAGAAACACTGATCTAGACAGTCGGCATTTTTAAATTATCAGTTCGTTCCTAGACATAAAAGTTTTCATGTATTTTCTGCTGCTGGAGAGACATTCAAAAACATTTTGTTTTGACATTATTTGAATCTGATTCACGTTCTACGATTATTTGTATCAGATACAAAGCGAACAAATTCCTTAAATTTTAGTAATGCTTGCACATGTCAATAGAAAGCTTTCGTATAGGCACGATAGAGTAATGGATAGCGGCTCGGATTGGGGAATTGGAGAGCCGGGTTCGAATTCCATTCGAATCCATTACATTCACTTTCGTGCTAATACCCTTGTGAAAGGTATGGGTAAATAAAAGGACAGACCTGATTCGAACGTCTTGAATGGCAAATGGTCTTCTAACGCAGAAGTGGCAACCTACTGAGGAAAAAAAAATCTGCCTCGTCAGTCATGTATCACGCATGGCAGATAACTGACTGAAAGAAACGCACTCTATGTGCTATACCGGGTTGGTAAGACTGGTTAATTGAGGAAAGAATCAATTAAAGAAATATTTATTTATGGGTTTTGGGAACTTCAAGAATCATACAAACGGACACTACCAGACCGACAAAAAATGCTCACTAGTCTCCAAACGTACATACGTACACACACACACACACGCACAGACGTTAACACCACAGGACATTATATACACGGACAGTACCAGACCAAAAAAAATGTCCGCTACAATCTAAACGCATACATACATACGCACACACACATACACACGTTAACACCGCAATACAAAGACACGTGTGGTCTACCTGACCTATGAAAAAGGAACACAGAACAAAAATAGTAGAATTTTCTTTTCCTTCCATAATTAATTTCCAAACATTTCTGATGAAGCTTAAATAAAATTAAAAAAGTAAATTTATAAACGTTTCACATTTTTTCCTTATCCTATCATTCTGTCTGTCAGATTCTAATCCATATTTTGTCCAATTCATATATATATATATATATATATATATATATATATATATATATATATATATAGAGAGAGAGAGAGAGAGAGAGAGAGAGATAGATAGATAGATAGATAGATGCACGTGTGAATAAAAAACAATGAATGTTCATTGTTGATTATTTTTTTTATTTACCTTTCCAATGATTGTAATGGTTTTCCTGATTTCAGGTTCGTATTTGTAAATATATTTTCTCATGTCCAAGCACATTTGGATAACACTTTTTCATGTCCCCAGTTTAATATTTGAAATATCACGTCTGTCGCGTTGACTTTTACCTTATTTTGCGTATTCTCGTGAGAGTTTGTGTTTTCTTTTTAGTTTTGTTTTCAGGGAAAAATGTTTAATATGTTGGGTACGAGATTTGATGTAATTTTGTTGATGTTTAGTTGCTTGTTCTTTTTTTATATTCAATGGCTCGAGCAATGGCTCGAGCAAATGATTTTTATGAATTCGTATTATGTTTTTTTCTTTATGTTAGTTTATTATATATATATATATATATATATATATATATATATATAGTCTGTTTCATGCTAGACGCAATCGTCAGGCCTGAGTGTATATATATATATATATATATATATATATATATATATATATATATATATATATATATATATATGAAGAAATATAGTTTTAAGGCGTGCTATATTTATGGGGTAAAGTGCTCAATATCAGAGATAGAGCGTGTATAAATATAAAAGTGAATATTGAAGTCAACACTTAGAGGCGACAGGCTGGATGTGGCCTGACGATTGCGTCTAGCATGAAACAGACTGTTGCCTCTAAGTGTTGCCTTCTATGTTCACTTTTATATATATATATATATATATATATATATATATATATATATATATATATATTCAATTGTAATATACAGAAAAATATTCGTGAATACGAAAGGATTAAAGAAATGATAAAAATAAGCAAACAACGTTTGTAATTTATTCAATCAGACATCCCTAAAGAAAATTTGCTGCCTAAATACACAAATATATACATATATATATATATATATATATATATATATATATATATATATATATATATATATATATATATAATTGACTCTCCCTTCAGTTTCGACATATTAGGAGCTGACAAATTATCCTATGGATTCATTTCTAAATTTTGTGCAATAATCTGAAGTGGCAATTAAGACCTGCAAGTGATTTGAAAAGGAGGCTGCACAGTGAGCAAGAATAAGGATTGTGGCATGAGATCACTGTTAGATTGGCTGACTTTTAGATCTTGCTCTCGCTTCTTGAAGATGATTCAGATGATTCAAACAAGCAGATTGAAAACTGCTTGGTACACTAAAACACGTTGATCTCCATTCCATACGACCCAAGGTTAAGCGCTCGAGGGTGTTATGAGGTATATTGACAGCTGACGAGTTGTTCTTCAGCTTTTCTTTGTATCTTAGCCATGTGCGCCCTAGATCTCTGCAGCCTTGATCTAACTGGCTGTACATTTGGATCTTGAGTATCCAGTCATCAGACATTCTCAAGACATGACCAGTCCACCGATTCCTTCAATATTAAACCTGTTAAACAGGTCTATATTGGATGTCCTGTCTTGAAGGCGAACTCCACAGATGGCACGCAGATAGCTCCCACATATGTATATATATACTAGCAGCATATCCGGCGTGCCCGTGCTTGATTCAAAAATCGTACGACTCATACAGCAATCGCTATCCCTTGACTTAAAATATTTTTGCATTTCCTTGCCTTTAAAGGAGTGCCCTTTTCTGTGCTGATGTTGCTACATACCTTACTTCTTGCCTATCTCACACTGAAATTTTTTCTAAGCTCTATACTAAACATTAAATCTCTTACGAAAAAAGAACTAAACAAAATGAACACAAAACGATCAGCTTTAAAAAAAGGACCCGTAACTGGAAAAACCGAATGATAAAAGAATGTTAACAACAAATACTTTTTCACACCAACGCAGTTCTACGGAATCAGAATCAACGTTGAGTTTAAGCAAGTGAATGAGCCAATTGGAGTAAAGTGCCATGCAGATTTAAATTTTTTCCACTTGTGACGAATGCAGCTATCGATTTTTTTTTTTTTTTGCATGCTAGCATGCAAAGTTAACATTCGTGTCAGTCAGCTGTTGGCTCTCACGCTGGCCAATAGAATCTTCCTGCCTATTCGTGGCAGCCAGCTATAGGCTCTCACTCTGGCCAGTAGAAAATGGCCACAAACTACATGAAAACTGTCGTAGAAGCATGAAAAAATCGATTATTTCCACTATCGATGGGAGTTGGGAAATGTAAAGTCCGTCTTGGCCTTTTCGCTAACTTGGAACATGTGCATGTAAATTTTGGTGAAATCCGTCGAAAATTGCGCCGTGCATTCGTTACACACACACACACACACACACACACACATCCTGCATTTTATATATATATATATATATATATATATATATATATATATATATGATAGGTCGTCCAATGCTTGGGATTAAGGCTGCCCTGATGCAGTTAAAATGTTGCAAGGATGAGTGACGACAGAATACCTAAGGTACTCATGTTGGACATCGTGGCTCAGATTACTCTTTAACTGGCTCTGTCCCACATACGGACTTCCAGCGAGTTGCCCTGGATATAAATAACTGGGGATATTTGTGTCAGAGTCATACAAAAAATTTTGAAATCAGTTGTATTGACTGGCTAGGAGACGTAAGACAAAGGCGGGACTGAAGTGTCGCATACGACACAAACATAAAAACTTAATGAGGTTGTCAGATCCGCATAAGTCGAAATCAAGTGGATAGCCCATTACACACACACACACACACACATATTATTATTATTATTATCATTATTATTATTAATAATTAATTAATTAAAGAATATCAAATACTTTAAATGTTTGATATGTGTTGTGTCGGAAACCTACCCCCCCCTCTTGAAGATGAACTTATCTGCGTCTGTGAACAAAGACGTTAAATAGTGACATGTCAGTTGACATGAGTGAGACCGAGAGACAGATCCTTGTGGGTGGATTGATAAATACCGAGACCGAGAGACAGACTCTCGGCGACTGTCGAACTCTCTGCATTAGCAGAGGGGAACCCGGACGAGGCTTTGCCGAAGGGCAAGGTTTCGTCCGGGGAGGTTGACAGAGCCTGAACCCGTCTAGGCGGGTTCAGAAAGGTCATATTTTTGGCCGAGCCTACGGGCTCGGGGATACCCACATTAAAACGGCCTTGTGCCACATTCGATCCTCGTGGGTGGATTGATAAATATAGAGACCGAGAGACGGAGAAGTTCTTAGCTGAGCTAGTTATTGACTACTCAGGCGATTTCTGTACCTTTTTACCAGCCTGTTAAAACCCCTTTTATAGTTACGTGTTATTTGGCGTTTGTCTTTACTAACCCCAAACTAACATCATAACAATATGCTTTAATTAATGATAATTTTGCTCCGTCTTTTGACATAGAGCTCTCCCTGGATATATATATATATCCTCCTGGAAATCCCATAAGGATTACCATATTGTATCATTACTAGATAGATAGATAGATAAGATGTGTGTGTGCGTCTTTTAATAGAACTATTGTTAGTTAAGTGGCGTGCCAATGTTGTAGTTGTGAAACCAATGTGTTTGAATTGTTATTCTCCATAAAAATGATTAAAAAATAAGATGAAGCAACTCAGTATCAATAACATTTGTATCAATCTGCAAACTCATAATTTATAATAACTTTAAAATCATTCATGTCACACATTAGCCCCTTCCCTTGACTGGCTATCGGGCCTTGCATTTAGTAAATTTTAGAGCAAAAATTATCGTAAAATTTGTCTTATTTGATAAGTCATATTACCTATAATTAGTATATCACACAGTAGTCCTCTACCATGACTTGTTATCGAACATTTTATTAGTAGAAGCGTGGTCAGTTAGAATGTTAAAGTTCCGACCATGAGTTCCGTGTTCGAATCTTACGATGGTCAATTTTTCAAGTCGCTAATCTTGATAATATCTGCCTATGGAGATGATCCCTGGTTGCCACACCTTTGAGAATTGGCTGAAAAACCATATCATGTTTTGATTTGAGCCTTATGGGTGAACTTGGGTAGACGAAGCTATCGATGTGCTAGCATTAAGCTGCAAGTCATCTCACTGAGAAGCTGTAACTAAGGTCTGCTCAGCCTAGTTGCAGTACAAACCACAGATGAGTTATGTGAATGCTGAAGTAACGCAAATATACCTGAGCAGGCGTCTGCAGCAGGGATTAGCTAGCAACACGAACAGACAGGCAAACCGGAATACGAGCGATCTGTTATTATTACCTATAATTAAAAATGGACTTGTCCATGTGAAATACGTCACAATAGCTAGAGCTATAAAGAAATAAAGAGAGACAAGCGAAAGAGAGAGAGAGAGAGAGGGAAGATGGAGATAGAGCAGGAAGAAGAGAGAGAAAGAAGAGAGAGGAGGAGGAACAGAGAGAGATAGGAGAAGTGGGGAGAGAGAGAAGAGATGCTTTTATCATTTTTAAAAGTTGAATGAAGAATAAGAATATAAAAAACAGAAACCTCCTCACATTCACAGTAAGTAAATGATTTAATATAATGCCTCTCTAGGTAATAACTCTCCTTTGGCAGGTGGGTAGGGCCATAACCTGGCGCTTGAGGGCTCCTCAATAGGGAAAGTGGAGAATGCACTTATGCAATAGTCTATGCACGCTTCCCTTTAAACTCGATGTTTGTGTTCCATTCCGCTTGAATGGGCGTGAAGCTAAATACCTCTCCTTACACGCACGCACGCACACAAACACGCACAGACAGGTGGCTTATGCCCATATCGCTCTGAAACATCGGTTCTCGTCCAAACCCCCAAGTTAAGCAACGACGAGCCTAGTCAGTAGCTTGATGGGTGACCGCTTGGAAATACCCGGTACTGTAAGCTTGAATGTGCAGGTGATCTTGGCTTATGATCTTGGCTTACGCTCACATCACGTTGAAACATCGGTTCTTGTCCAAACCCCCAAGTTAAGCAACGATGAGCCTAGTCAGTACCTTGATGGGTGACCGCTTGGAAATACCTGGTACTGTAAGCTTGGATGTGCAGGTGATCTTGGCTTACGTTCTTGGCTTACGCTCACATCACGTTGAAATATCGGTTCTTGTCCAACCCCCCAAGTTAAGCAACGATGAGCCTAGTCAGTACCTTGATGGGTGACCGCTTGGAAATACCTGGTACTGTAAGCTTGGATGTGCAGGTGATATTGGCTTACGCCCATATCACGTTAAAAAATCGGTTCCTGTCCGATCACCCAAGTTAAGCAACGCCGAGCCCGGTCAGTACCTTGATGGGTGACCGCTTGAAAATACTAGATACTGTAAGCTTGGATGTACGTGTGATGTAAATGATAATAGCTCGTAATTGTTGGGTTTGTGGTATTTACTTACCCGCGGGAAATATATTGATCCACCTTTTCTCCCCCAGTTACCGGTTAATTAGTATGACTTGTGTTACTAAAGTATTATTATCACAAAAAATTTCTTACAATCTACATTTTTTAATTGCGGTTGTTCCCAGATCCACTCTGACCTGGATGGTAGCACTTGTTAGGTCCCAGCTATGAGTAAATATTGACCCACCCACCCAAAACTAGCGTCAAAAATCTGAAAGTATATGTTTAAAAAAATAAATTACCAACAACAGATTTTTGTAAAAAGAAAAAATTACTCAAGATCCCAAGAAAATTAAATTTCGGCATTAAATAACCCATAAGGTTAGATAATGATTTTCCAAGCGTAGCTTAGATGTGGCACAAGGCCGAAAGTAGAGGGCACCCATAAGGTTAGATATGCCGTTAAACAAACTTACAAACAAAAATATTTTCTGGTTTAAATAATCTCCGAAGGGTTGATAAGCCATAAAAAACGAAGCAATCACTCAATCAATTCTTCAATGACACAGTAATCAATATATTATATTCACTTTCTCACAAATAGCCCTAGGGAAGGTATGAATCCATCCTTTCTCTTCCAATCTATGGGTTAATTAGTAAGACTTGTATTGCTACACCATTATTATCTACCCTTCAAAATTCTTACAATCTAAAAATATTTTCTGGCTTTAAATAACCTGCAAAGGGTTGATAAGCAGTAAATAAAACAAATCAATCAATTGGTCAAATGCTGATTAGTTACTCAGGCATGGTTTTTAAATTTATTTACATTCTCTGGAATACAAATGTATAGAAATTACAGTGGTCATAAAGTGAGGGATCCATTTATATGTTGATTTTAATATAAAATTGATCCCCCACTTTATATCCATGCTATAACTTCTTGTTTGTTTATCAAACTCGGATTAGGTATGAATCCACGTGTTCTCTATGATTTTTTATTACTAAATCTTTATCTCCAAGAACAAATTCTTCCAATCTAAAAATATTTTCTGGCTTTAAATAACCTGCAAAGAGTTGATAAGCTATAGAAAAGGAATCAATCATTAAAATTTTGATCATTTCAAGTTCAGGGTTAACTGTTATCTTTCCTACATAACCTCATGAACTTCTTGCTTTTTCTTGTGCTCATACATCACATAGTAACTCTCTACATGGAGTGGCGCTTAGTCCTTGTATCAGGGAAATGTTGGGGTTTTGTGTGTGTGTACAAAAAATGAACTTTTTCCACATACTTTTGGTTTTGCTCAAGAACTTATATAAGCTTATTAAATAGCCTGCAATGGGTTGATAGACCGTAAAAAACGAATTAATCAATCAATCAACACAGACTCCCATTAATCTTCGCTTCTATTATCTGATTACGAGAAACGCCAATGCTACCAAGGTGAATGCGAGGGTGGTGTAGTGGATAGTGGCTTGGAATGAGAAATTGGAAAGCCGAGTTCGAATTCCAGTCGAGTTTGTTACATTTACTTACGTGTAAATATCCTTGGGAAATGTAAGAATCCATGTATTCTCTCCCCAGAAATACAGACTGGGCCCTATAGCCTTGGTAAGCAACTAGTCTAAGAGAAGGAAAACTCTGAATTCAAACTAGAGTGGAGAGGCATGGGTTACAGATGTAGAATATTTGGTACCCCGACGACCATAAAAGGTTGGAGACTCGTGATAAATGCTGTCAAGTACCAATTTTATTTTTATTTAAATTAACAAGTCTTGCCAGTGTCAAAATATTTCACAAGGCTTCTTATAAAACTGATGCGGTGATAGAAATCTACTGCAATCGTAGCAGTCGTGGTGATTCTTGTTGGGCTAATTTGAATTTCATTTTTTTTCCTTCTCCTAATCTGTTTGCCAACTAAGGCTATAGAGTCCAGTCTGTCCAGTTATTTACCCTCACCTGGGTTGGAGGGGAGATATGAATTCATATTTTTCTTTTTGCATCCAGTTTCTGTAACGAATTTCAAAGACGCCAAGGAGTTTCGCATTCGGGGAGAATAATAAATTCGTTATGATTAGATTTGAGCTTCTACAGACGGTCGATTGTCGTGGCCTAATCGATAATGCAGCTGTCACTTTCAGACAGGCTCATTATGAAAAAGGGAATGAGTTAGGCTCTATCCGGAAACCCCCGTTCTCTGTTGAGAAGTGAAGAAAAAAAATTGCAGTGCGTTATCTGTATCAATAGATGTGTAACGATTTCGAAGTAAATGCGAATAACAAATTTGTAGGGGGGGGGATTCTACACCAAATGGAATTATTAATACTGGCAGAAACCTGTGGAAATTCGGCTTTATTTTTATATTTTCCAATTGAAGTCTTATACAACACGTGCGCGCATCTTTTCACACTTGATGTAAACTTCCAACATTTATGCGTCCTGGGTTTGACGATAAACTACATCCGGCAGCAAGGGCTCTGATCAGGAGATTGGGTGGTTTGAGGAGCATGGAATTATCTCTTAATTGCTGTTGTTCCCAGATCCACCCTAACTCGAGGTGGTAGCACCTGTTAGGGTCCCAGCTATGGGGAAATAGTTAACACGCAAACTGAGGTCAAAACGCCGTGAAAGTGTAGAAATACATTTTTATTGTGGAGTGTCATTTTCATAGTAAAAAAATTACCAGGGGTATATTTTTGTAAAAGATATTAATAATGCTCCTAAAAAGAATTAAATTTCGGCATATTTGACCCATAAGAAGTCAATGTGCCGTTAAACAAACAAAACAAACAAACACATAAAATCAGGACATTTACATAAAATACTTTCTATTCCTTTTTGTTTTTCTACTTTTTATCATTTCACTCCAAGCAAGGCGATAAAATCACTAAGTCTCATGGGGTTACTGGGAGTAGAAGAGAATGAGAAAACTTTAGTGAGGAGAAAGGACAATAAAAGAACAGGCTTCAGAAAGACAGAAGATGGCGATAATGCCACTAAGACGCAAGGGGTTACTTGGAGTGAAAGAGAATGAGAAGGCTTTCGTGAGGAGAAAGGGCAATAAAAGAACAGGCTTCAGAAAGACAGAAGATGGCGATAATGCCACTAAGACGCAAGGGGTTACTTGGAGTGAAAGAGAATGAGAAGGCTTTCGTGAGGAGAAAGCGCAATAAAAGAACAGGCTTCAGAAAGACAGAAGATGGCGGTAATGCCACTAAGACGCAAGAGGTTACTTGGAGTGAAAGAGAATGAGAAGGCTTTCGTGAGGAGAAAGCGCAATAAAAGAACAGGCTTCAGAAAGACAGAAGATGGCGATAATGCCACTAAGACGCAAGGGGTTACTTGGAGTGAAAGAGAATGAGAAGGCTTTCGTGAGGAGAAAGGGCAATAAAAGAACAGGCTTCAGAAAGACAGAGGATGGCGGTAATGCCACTAAGACGCAAGAGGTTACTTGGAGTGAAAGAGAATGAGAAGGCTTTCGTGAGGAGAAGGGGCAATAAAAGAACAGGCTTCAGAAAGACAGAAGATGGCGATAATGCCACTAAGACGCAAGGGGTTACTTGGAGTGAAAGAGAATGAGAAGGCTTTCGTGAGGAGAAAGCGCAATAAAAGAACAGGCTTCAGAAAGACAGAAGATGGCGATAATGCCACTAAGACGCAAGGGGTTACTTGGAGTGAAAGAGAATGAGAAGGCTTTCGTGAGGAGAAAGGGAAATAAAAGAACAGGCTTCAGAAAGACAGAAGATGGCGATAATGCCACTAAGACGCAAGAGGTTACTTGGAGTGAAAGAGAATGAGAAGGCTTTCGTGAGGAGAAGGGGCAATAAAAGAACAGGCTTCAGAAAGACAGAAGATGGCGGTAATGCCACTAAGACGCAAGAGGTTACTTGGAGTGAAAGAGAATGAGAAGGCTTTCGTGAGGAGAAAGCGCAATAAAAGAACAGGCTTCAGAAAGACAGAAGATGGCGATAATGCCACTAAGACGCAAGGGGTTACTTGGAGTGAAAGAGAATGAGAAGGCTTTCGTGAGGAGAAGGGGCAATAAAAGAACAGGCTTCAGAAAGACAGAAGATGGCGGTAATGCCACTAAGACGCAAGAGGTTACTTGGAGTGAAAGAGAATGAGAAGGCTTTCGTGAGGAGAAAGCGCACTAAAAGAACAGGCTTCAGAAAGACAGAAGATGGCGATAATGCCACTAAGACGCAAGGGGTTACTTGGAGTGAAAGAGAATGAGAAGGCTTTCGCGAGGAGAAAGCGCAATAAAAGAACAGGCTTCAGAAAGACAGAAGATGGCGATAATGCCACTAAGACGCAAGGGGTTACTTGGAGTGAAAGAGAATGAGAAGGCTTTCGTGAGGAGAAAGCGCAATAAAAGAACAGGCTTCAGAAAGACAGAAGATGGCGATAATGCCACTAAGACGCAAGAGGTTACTTGGAGTGAAAGAGAATGAGAAGGCTTTCGTGAGGAGAAGGGGCAATAAAAGAACAGGCTTCAGAAAGACAGAAGATGGCGGTAATGCCACTAAGACGCAAGAGGTTACTTGGAGTGAAAGAGAATGAGAAGGCTTTCGTGAGGAGAAAGCGCAATAAAAGAACAGGCTTCAGAAAGACAGAAGATGGCGATAATGCCACTAAGACGCAAGGGGTTACTTGGAGTGAAAGAGAATGAGAAGGCTTTCGTGAGGAGAAAGCGCAATAAAAGAACAGGCTTCAGAAAGACAGAAGATGGCGATAATGCCACTAAGACGCAAGGGGTTACTTGGAGTGAAAGAGAATGAGAAGGCTTTCGCGAGGAGAAAGCGCAATAAAAGAACAGGCTTCAGAAAGACAGAAGATGGCGATAATGCCACTAAGACGCAAGGGGTTACTTGGAGTGAAAGAGAATGAGAAGGCTTTCGTGAGGAGAAGGGGCAATAAAAGAACAGGCTTCAGAAAGACAGAAGATGGCGGTAATGCCACTAAGACGCAAGAGGTTACTTGGAGTGAAAGAGAATGAGAAGGCTTTCGTGAGGAGAAAGCGCAATAAAAGAACAGGCTTCAGATAGACAGAAGATGGCGATAATGCCACTAAGACGCAAGGGGTTACTTGGAGTGAAAGAGAATGAGAAGGCTTTCGTGAGGAGAAGGGGCAATAAAAGAACAGGCTTCAGAAAGACAGAAGATGGCGGTAATGCCACTAAGACGCAAGAGGTTACTTGGAGTGAAAGAGAATTAGAAGGCTTTCGTGAGGAGAAAGCGCAATAAAAGAACAACTTCAGAAAGACAGAAGATGGCGATAATGCCACTAAGACGCAAGGGGTTGGAGTGAAAGAGAATGAGAAGGCTTTCGCGAGGAGAAAGCGCAATAAAAGAACAGTCTTCAGAAAGACAGAAGATGGCGATAATGCCACTAAGACGCAAGGGGTTACTTGGAGTGAAAGAGAATGAGAAGGCTTTCGTGAGGAGAAAGCGCAATAAAAGAACAGGCTTCAGAAGGACAGAAGATGGCGGTAATGCCACTAAGACGCAAGAGGTTACTTGGAGTGAAAGAGAATGAGAAGGCTTTCGTGAGGAGAAAGGGCAATAAAAGAACAGGCTTCAGAAAGACAGAAGATGGCGGTAATGCCACTAAGACGCAAGGGGTTACTTGGAGTGAAAGAGAATGAGAAAACTTTAGTGAGGAGAAAGGACAATAAAAGAACAGGATTCAGAAAGACAGAAGATGGCGGTAATGCCACTAAGACGCAAGAGGTTACTTGGAGTGAAAGAGAATGAGAAGGCTTTCGTGAGGAGAAAGCGCAATAAAAGAACAGGCTTCAGAAAGACAGAAGATGGCGATAATGCCACTAAGACGCAAGGGGTTACTTGGAGTGAAAGAGAATGAGAAGGCTTTCGTGAGGAGAAAGCGCAATAAAAGAACAGGCTTCAGAAAGACAGAAGATGGCGGTAATGCCACTAAGACGCAAGAGGTTACTTGGAGTGAAAGAGAATGAGAAGGCTTTCGTGAGGAGAAAGCGCAATAAAAGAACAGGCTTCAGAAAGACAGAAGATGGCGATAATGCCACTAAGACGCAAGGGGTTACTTGGAGTGAAAGAGAATGAGAAGGCTTTCGTGAGGAGAAAGGGCAATAAAAGAACAGGCTTCAGAAAGACAGAGGATGGCGGTAATGCCACTAAGACGCAAGAGGTTACTTGGAGTGAAAGAGAATGAGAAGGCTTTCGTGAGGAGAAGGGGCAATAAAAGAACAGGCTTCAGAAAGACAGAAGATGGCGATAATGCCACTAAGACGCAAGGGGTTACTTGGAGTGAAAGAGAATGAGAAGGCTTTCGTGAGGAGAAAGCGCAATAAAAGAACAGGCTTCAGAAAGACAGAAGATGGCGACAATGCCACTAAGACGCAAGAGGTTACTTGGAGTGAAAGAGAATGAGAAGGCTTTCGTGAGGAGAAAGGGAAATAAAAGAACAGGCTTCAGAAAGACAGAAGATGGCGATAATGCCACTAAGACGCAAGAGGTTACTTGGAGTGAAAGAGAATGAGAAGGCTTTCGTGAGGAGAAGGGGCAATAAAAGAACAGGCTTCAGAAAGACAGAAGATGGCGATAATGCCACTAAGACGCAAGGGGTTACTTGGAGTGAAAGAGAATGAGAAGGCTTTCGTGAGGAGAAAGGGCAATAAAAGAACAGGCTTCAGAAAGACAGAAGATGGCGATAATGCCACTAAGACGCAAGGGGTTACTTGGAGTGAAAGAGAATGAGAAGACTTTAGTGAGGAGAAAGGACAATAAAAGAACAGGCTTCAGAAAGACAGAAGATGGCGATAATGCCACTAAGACGCAAGGGGTTACTTGGAGTGAAAGAGAATGAGAAGGCTTTCGTGAGGAGAAAGGGCAATAAAAGAACAGGCTTCAGAAAGACAGAAGATGGCGATAATGCCACTAAGACGCAAGGGGTTACTTGGAGTGAAAGAGAATGAGAAGGCTTTCGTGAGGAGAAAGGGCAATAAAAGTACAGGCTTCAGAAAGACAGAAGATGGCGATAATGCCACTAAGACGCAAGGGGTTACTTGGAGTGAAAGAGAATGAGAAGGCTTTCGTGAGGAGAAGGGGCAATAAAAGAACAGGCTTCAGAAAGACAGAAGATGGCGATAATGCCACTAAGACGCAAGGGGGTTACTGGGAGTGAAAAAGAATGAGAAGACTTTAGTGAGAACAAAAGAGAAAGAACAGTTTACAAGAAGGCAGAAGATTGCGATTGGCGTTTCATTTAGCTTTTTGAAGATTGTGGGTCGTAGAGAAGAAAGAAACAATAAAAGCGTTCTACAGGTGAGAACTGCGAGAAAGGAAACTATTAGAATAGAACTTATGGTTACATTTCTTTCATCAGAAAAATGATGAGAGCTTGCCAATCGTTTCTTTCTTCCTTATTTTCAGTTTTCTCTTTTTGCTTGTTTCTTTCTTTCTTACATACTTGTTTAATCATTTCATTCCACGCAAGGCGAAAAAGTCACTAAGACGCAAAAGGTTACTTTGGAAACGTTATTCTGGGGAAAGGGCAAGAAAAGATCCGGTTTCAAAAAGTCAGAATATAACGATTGAGGTTGGATTTCAATTTTGGAGCGTCGTAAGTTGCCACAGTTAAGAAGTAAGAGAGAAGAAACTATTAGAATAGAACTTACGGCTGCATCAAGCAATCCCAACAGTAAAACAAATATAAACAATTCAAAGTGCAATCTACAAAATGGAGATACCAAAATAAGATCAAGCTATTTACGTTCCATTACCGCCGATCTGATCCCAAAGTACCACCAATTAAGATAAACAAAGGACCTCGCGGGATAGCACCGTGCCTTGAAATACTGTTGGGTCTCAAACTGACACCCGACCTGAAGTAGAACTCGTACATACAATCCGTTTCTAAGGATGCAAATAAAATAGTCGGTTCTCCGTACAGCTCTAGTAATTAACTGACTCCTTCTGCTATCCTCTACATTTACAAGAGCTTAATCAGGCCCAAAATGGAGTACTGTTGTACAAACCGTATTTTGGAGATACCAAAATAAGACCAAGCTAGTTACGTTCCATCATCGCCGATCTGATCCCGAACTTAAAAAAATATTACCAGCAATAAAAATCTTGTCGGCATTGAGATGTCGATATGCCGTAAAACAAAAAAAAAAAAAAAAACGAAACCAAATCTCGTACAAACCGATTTCTTACAAAGAATTTATATTCTATTCATACGAACCTATCCTAAAGATCTTGTCGGCATTAAATAACCCATTGAGGTTGATATGCTGTAAAACAAAATAAACCAAATTAAGTCTCCTACAAACTGATTTCTTACAAAGAATACATATTCTATTCATACGAACCTATCATAAAAATCTTGTTGGCATTAAATAACCCTAAATAAACCAAACCAAACAATACATTTTTGAAAAATATATTACCAGCAATGCATATTTGTAAAACAAAACCCTATGAGAGTATAAAAATAGGTTTTAATACCAGCAATATTTTTATTTTGGGAAAAATTATTACCAACAATACATTTTTTGAAAAATCTTGTCGGCATTGAATAACCCATTGATGTTGGTATACCATAAAACAAACCAAAGCAAACAAACCAACACTGAAAGAATCTACCAAACCAAAACATTACTCTGAGAACACGTGTCATTTTTTAACCATTTCAACCCAAGGAAGGCAATAAGGCCACTAAGACGCAAGGAGTTATTGAGAGTGGAAGAAAATGAGAAAATATTAGCGAGGAGAAAGGACAATAAAAAAAGAGAGTTTAGAAAAGCAGAAGATGGCGTTTGGTGTGAGATTAAAAGTTTGACAGGAAAGCAAGAAATTGGAAGAATAGGTTTTATTACTGGCAATACCTTTTTTTGTAAAAATTATTACCAGGAATACATTTTTGAAAAGGAAAAATATTACCAACAATAAATATTTTTTGTAAATCTTGTCGGCATTAAATAACCCATTGAGGTTGATATACCGTAAAACAAAATAAACCAAACCAAACCTCCTACAAACTGATTTCTCACAAAGAATATATATTCTATTCATACAAACCTATCCTAAAAATCTAGTCGGCATTAAATAACCCATAGAGGTGTTGATATGCCGTAAAATAAACGCAACTAATAAACCAACACTGAAAGAAGCTACAAAACCATAACATTACTCTGAGAACACGTGTCATTTTTTAACCATTTCAACCCAAGGAAGGCAATAATGTCACTAAGACGCAAGGATTTACTGAGAGTGTAAGAAAATGAGAAAATGGGCGAAGATAAAAGACAATAAAAGAACAGATTTCAGAAAAACAGAAAATGGCGTTTGGTGTGAGATTAAAAGTTTGAGGGGTGTAGTTAACAGGAAAGCAAGAAATCGGAAGATAGTTCTACAGACAATAAATGTGAGAGAAGAAACTATAAGAATAGAACTTAAGGTTGTATTTATCTATTTCAACAGTATAATAATTATGTGACCTAGCTGCCGATTTAGTACTATGCTTAAATTCACGGCGTCGAGGTACCAAAGCGGCAAACGCATCAGAGCAATGACTTACTTGGGTGATTTTCTAAGAGTAGCTTAGATGTGGCAAAAGGACGCAAGTATAGGGCACTCAGTGAGGATCGAACATTAAAATCTTATACAACACATGGACGCACAAGTTCATCTTTTCATTGCCAATATAAACTTACAAAATTTTACCTAGCTATGTGCATCAGATCATTTACATAAAATAAGATTCTTTTGTTTTCTGTCTTTCTACATTTAATTCGCCCCAAGCAAGGCGATAATGCCACTAAGACGCAAGGTGTAACCGGGAGTGAAAGAGAATGAAAAAGATTTTAGAAGAAACCAAAAACCCAATCCTAAACAGGTAACAAGGGGTAAACATTTACTGTTCAAAAGAGCGGAGAGAAGTGTGAACCGGACGATAGGCGAACCTATCTACTCCTATTGAGGAAAGATAAATCAATAAATAGTAAATAATTTTTTAGAGTTTATGCGGAGATGTTAGAAGTAGAGAGTTTAAGTAGATTTTAGAAGGAATCGGAAACCCAATCCTAAACAAGAAATAAGGAATAAACCTCTACTTCTATTTAAAAGACCGAGGTGGAGTATGAACCGGACGATAGGCGAACCTATCTACTCCTATTGAGAAAAGAAAAAGTAATTCAATGGTAAATAACGTTTCAGAGTTTAAGCAGATGTTAGGAGTATGGAGTTGAAGTAGACTTTAGGAGGAACCAGAAACCTAACCCTAAACAAGAAATAAAGGATAAACTTCTACTTTTGTTAAATAAAGGGGAGGTGTGTGAACCGGGCGATGAGCATAATGATCTACTCTTACTTGCAAAATCTCCGATAACAACGCTGCTTATAACCTGCCACAGTGACTTTGTGTTGGGAGTTTAAGTTGGGGATGTTCTTTTATTTGATCTCAGCTACCTGTAACCGGTGTATACAAAGGGTCCTTTCCACTCTAATGATAGTCATACAGCTTCAAGCTGTTACATGTCTTATAGACTCTCGTCCACTACCAACTGTCGACGTTTTAGTGTTTGTGAATGAGAATTCATCCCACCACTAAGGTCCTCTCTCTCTCTCCCTCTCTCTCCCTCTCTCTCTCTCCCTCCCTCTCTCTCTCCCTCTCTCTCTCTCTCTCTCTCTCTCTCTCTCTCTCTCTTCCTAAGATCGAAGACAATGAAAAGACAGTTTAAGCTAGAAATACAGAAAAGATGAGTTGCGTTTTATTTTGAACGGAGTTGTTCGGACATGCATGTATTTTTCAAGAATCTCTGACAAGGTAGGTCTGTTTATTACAATGTTATTGTTTATCTGAACACACGGCTGGGATCTCATGAAACAAAAGCAAACATGATCGACTAGCATTTTTTAAAGTTTTTTTTTTTCACATATCAGCCTTCGTTGTCTATTATTAAACAGTATTAAAATATTATTAAAATACTATTAAACATTATTAAAACACTATTAAAACACTGTTAAAAAAAACTAGTGTTTCTCAATGAGAGTCATTGCATTTTCTTTTTTCTCTCCTTGTTTCCCTCTTGATCATCACGGCACCAAAACACGCTTATTATAAAGTAGGAGTACTACCTCCTTTTTTTGTACTAGTTTTCACGCAATACAAGGCTCAGTAGCCAATCTAGCTACAAGGTTACTGAATAATGTTGTTGTAAGGGCGTAATGTGAAAGAGTAATGGTGATTTGGTTGTTTTGTTTTGTTTTACGCATTATCAACACCTCAGTGGGTTATTTAATGCCAACAAGACATTTAGGATAGGTTAATAATATGAATTAGAATATGTATTATTTGGTATATTTTTTTTTTCCCTTGATTTGTTTCACAGCATATCGCAAACGTTTTTGGATATAGTGTGGATTTTTTTAATATATATATTCTATTTTCCAATGTCTTTTAGAGTTACTACAACACAAAAAAGACAAATAATTAGACATCAAAAAAACTTAAGGAAAATTAATTAATATCCACTCTTTGCCTGAAGTAAATTAATAATAGCTACAAGAAATCTATAGGTATCAATGAACACTGGTACATATGGTAATTTCTTTGTTTGGTTTGTTTGTTTTGTTTTACGGCATACCCTCCTCGATGGGTTATCTAATGCCGACAACGTTTTCTTGGTAACATTTTGTTTTGTCAAAAATATATTTCTGGTAATATTTTTTTTTCCTCAAAAATGTATAGCTGGTAAAATTATTTTCAAAAACGTATTGCTGGTAATTTTTTTTTTTTTTTTTTTCAAAAATATATTGCTGGTAATAGTTTGTTTTTTTCTTCGAAAATTTATTTCTGGTAATAATTTTTTACAAAGTATTTCTGTTATTAAAACCTATTTTTTACACTTTTATAATGCTTTTTACCTCAGTTTCGGGGTTTATTATTTGCCCATAGCTGGGACCCTAACGGGTGCTACCACCCCGGCTCTAGGTAGACCTGGAAACACCAGCAATTAAGAGGTGGTTCCACGCTCCTCAAATCCTCCTGATCAGAGGCCTCGCTGTTGGACATAGTTTATCATCTTACACAGAACGCGGATGTAGTTTATTGTCATACCCAGGGCGCGGATGTAGTTTATCGTCATAACCAGGACGCGGATGTAGTTTATCGTCGTACCCATGGTGAGGATGTAGTTTATTGTCATTTCCAGGGCGCGGATGTAGTTTATTGTCATACCCAGGGCGCGGATGTAGTTTATTGTCATACCCAGGACGGAGTAAGGGTTGTAGATTATGAGGATATGTAGGATATATAACTGTTGACCTAAGACTTGAGGAAGTTAAGATCGTAGTGATCGGGAGTTTGTGTTCACAATATTACTTCTACAAAAGAAGCCTTTTGCGTTTAACATCCTCCTTACTAATAGAAAACAAGCGGAATGTAGATGGGTGGCTTCTGTGTACGTGTCTGTGAAGGTCTGAACTGGTGGGTCTAAGGAGTGTAGTTTGTCTGACCATCTGCCATGTGAACAGCTATTTTTTGTTACTTAAACGTTCTTTTCAGTAGATACCCATAATTGAGTAGACGCTCCGTTTATTTATTAACCAGTATATTTATTTACTTTCGCCTACCGGCCTGAATATTCGAGAAAGTTATCAAAGAAAAATATGCGATATCCGGTAGGATTCGAACCTCTGTACCTCGTTTAAATCCAACATGATTTATACCTCCCGGTCACGATGATCAAGCACAGTTGAATGGTGCCTTTAAAAGTAAATCTTTCCCTTACTCTCGAAATAGACAAATCTGGTCAGTTTCGCATCCTAACGTAAACAAAGCAATTTCTAAAGAAGTGATGGATTTTCTATTTATTAATCCGACAAATTTTATTACTTAATTTTTTTTTTTAGTAGATACCCATAATCCCCCCGTCTGAAAACTCATATATATTCCACTTTCTTAAGTGATAAAACACACACACAGACACACGTCACACATTGCATACATCACAAAATTGACTAATTCTACGAAACTCAGTATTTGTCTCTACTTACTCTGATGATGACTTACCAAATTCGAAAGAGTGTACCACATTTCTTCTGAAATGTACTTTGAACAATTTCCACGGGAATTTCCACCTTATCTAAGAAGGATTATTCCGATAATTCGTAATTTGGGAAAGTCGATCAATAAAATTAATCGACACATATTGTTTGTTGTCTTTAATAATAATAATAATATATTATATATATATATATATATATATATATATATATATATATATATATATATATATACACCAAAGCAATCTCATCACAATTTAAACAATATTCATTTAAAAATGAAAAAAATAAAAATTTAGCGAATATATCTCGCTTACCTTTTGCCAGACTTTGAATTATAACACTTTGTGTCCTCCATATGTTTTGACTGGAATTTCAACCACCTGATAAACATTCATGAACGTTCTCATATATATATATAATATATATATATATATATATATATATATATATATATATATATATATATATATGTGTGTGTGTGTGTGTGTGCGTGTGTGTGTGTGTGTATAAACCCTGTAAACCGCTTCAGCATGCGATCTAAATTACGTGAAATTACACACACACACACATATGTGTTTTGAAAATTAAAAATACTAAAAATTAAAAAATTAAAATTTTCAGACACACTGGGTTGTATATTAATATATTTTTTATTTTATTATTTCAGTTAGGTTCCTCGACTAGTTTCGGCCAGCATGGCCATCATCAGGAGAAAAAATCCTACTTGTTATTAGCAGTGTATGAATGACTTTCTGAAGAAAATGAACTTCATCTGTAGTTTTCATTTGTTCTTTTATTGTTAATTTTGGTCAGTCAATATATATATACGTGTGTGTGTGTGTGTGTGTGTGTGTGTGTGTGTGTGTGTGTGTGTGTTATCCCTTACGGGTAGCACCATTTGGAGTTTCATGCACAACGCATTCTTCAGATGCTGAGTAGAGACTGTCCTTTACATAATTTAAATTTTAATAAAAATATCTGGCTAACGCAATTGCTGTGCAATCCATGTATTATATGTGGATTAACATTTTTTATTTTAAAAATATATATGGCATTTAAAATAGACGGGATTTTTATTTTCTATTTAAAATATACGGGGATTAATGGTTTTTATTCAAACAAAAATATATTAAAATAGACGCACATAAAAATTTATATATATAAAAAATATTAATTTTTATTTAAAATTGCGATTATTATTTGACACACACACATCATATATCTATCTATCTATCAATCCATATATATATATATATATATATATATATATATATATATATATATATATATATATATATATGTATGTATGTATGTATGTATTAAAACGAAGACAGAAGCCACAAAAGTTTTGGGTTATAATGTGGATTTATATAAGTACATATATAATAATATATATATATATATATATATATATATATATATATATATATATATTCCATATTTTTGCTACACGTGTTTCCGGCCTCGCAATCTTCTTCAGGCAAAGAGTGGATATTTCCACATATTATTAAAAGGAATTAATTTTCCTTATGTTTTTCAATGCCTAACCATTGTCTTGTTTGTGTAGTGTCATTGATATTTAGAGTTATCTGCGTTCGGGTTTTCCATTGCTATCAAAAAATCTAGTTACATTTGTCAGCCCCTATCTTTTTGAGTAATGGCTACGGATAGCTGCTGACAAGTGTTCAGTGATCTGACGTCACAGTTGCATTTGTACGCATGCGTTTGCGTAAACACTAACATCTGTGCATCTGCGTAAACCTCAACACCTGTGCGTCTGCAAATGACTTTCTCTCCCCCCCCACCCCACGTGGCAGGTCTTTTCCTCTGTTTACAATAATGGCGTATTGATTTTCTTGAAGAAAATCCGTTTTTCTATTAGTCACGTGACAGTGAAAATCAGATTGAAAAGAATATGACTCCGAGTCAAACGGAAAGACAAAAAGAATGAGTGCTTTTTTTTCTTTTTCTTTTTTTTTTTTTTTTTTCCTTAATTATTTATTTTAGGTCTGTGCTTCCCTGAAATGAATTTAATTTAAATATTTTTTTGAAAAGGCTGAAATACAGGTACTGAAAAGCAAATAAGTGTGTAATACAGTAGAACAGGGGTCGGCAACCTTTTGGAGAGAGTATAGGATACAAATCCTATATCATTCCAACAAATGACTAAAAAACACAAAGTAAATTTGCACACCCGCAAAATCGGATCAAAACGATTAAAAACAGATTTCGCAATAAGGTGTGAAATTAATTTTCAGACTAATGAAAGGAGGCGAATTGTTAAACCAAAAAAAAAGATAATGAGCCAGTGTGAAAAAAAAAGTCAACAATAACTAAAGAGTTTCAAGTCAGTCGCCAGTCAGAAGGGCGCAGAGATCATAGAAGACTGACAGTAAATTTCATCACTGACTCAACCCGACACTAAGAGCCGAAAGTGGATTAGGAAAGGACAACAACAACAACAACAACAAATTTACAACTGACTCCAAAACAATTCATAAGTACATTTTCCTTTTATCTTTTATTCCTCATCCACACTCTCTTTTTTCAACTTAAATTGATCGCCCCTTGTTCCTTTACACCTATACAAAAACAAAAGAAACAGACATTATTCTGCTACTCTGTTGAAAGCCAGCGAACACAGACATTTTTGTAAAAATCACATTTTTGCTTAAACAAACTAAAGCATTAAACTTTTTTGCCCTATTCACAAGAAAATAAATATACAATGTTTTATTTTCTACAAACGTTCCTTATCGTGTTGTTTCTTCTTGAAATTTGCGTTGTATTTTGTGGGCAGGGTATCCTGTATTAAATTCTCTTTTAATCCGGGTACGCTGAACCCCACAAGAGCAAGCCAGAAAGCTAGGCAATGTCTATTAGGAAAACCAGGATATCAAATTTATTATAATAGACTGTCACGACCTCAGACAACTCAGTCCGGAAGGCTGCTTTGGTCTGGAGATTTAAAGAAAAAACAACAAAGTTAATGTTATATTATTTAAAGAAGCTTCTTTATTTTACTGCATGAATAACAGGACAACAACTAACAAAACAAAAAATTCAAATTCTTTATTACAAACGAAATACAGTTAGAAATAACAAATTATTTAATGAGGCACTTGTTTCTGCTTATTGTTTGATAACTTCTCAATATCAGGGGAAATATTTGTCGATGACAGGATGAAAAATATCGTTGAAGGAGGTCATCACCGAGCCTTGTTCTTAAACGACTTTTAGAATATTTCATTTAAAAAAGAAAGAAAAACGTTGTTTACTTCCAAAAGTAACAATTGAAAAAAATATATCTTCGACTTCAGGCGCACTAGAATATTCCTGACTCTTAAAGTATAATTTCTTTTTAAATAACGTCCTGCACATATGCCTCTATCGATCACGAGTCCCTGAACGTATGAAGATCTAAGGGGCATCACATGTACTGCAGCTGTGGCAGCAGTGGTGTGTCTTAGGCTAGATAGTCTGACGGAACCCAACCCTCTCCAAGTTGGTTTGAAGTCAGAGTTTTCCTTCTTCTAGAACAGGGGTCGGCAACCTTTTGGGGAGAGTGGGCTAGAAAGCGATGCATTGTCTTGGAGGAGGGCCATGATATCAAATAGTCTTGGTCTCAGACAGCTTTGTCCAGAACGCTGCCTTGATCTGGAAGTTTAAAGTTAATGCTATGTTATTTAAACAAGGTTCTTTATTTTACTACAAGATAACAATTAACAGAATCAACAAAAAATGCAAATTCCTTACTACAAACGAAATACAGTTAGAAACGGCAACTTATTTAATGAGACATTCATTTCTGCTATTTGTTTGATAACTTCTCAACCTCAGGTGAAATAATTGTCGATGACAGAAGGAAAATATCATTCAGGTGATTATCACCCAATCTTGTTTGTTCTTAAATGACTTTTAGTAGATTTCATTTTCAGAAAAAAAAAAAAAAAAAAACGTTGTTTACTTCCAATATTGATATCTTAATTTTCGCATTATTCAATAGATTCCATTCCGCTTGGCGAAACATTTTTCTTCTAGAAGCCGAAATTAAATTTTGATTTAAAAAATTCGTCGCATTGTAAGTCGTTTAACTGCAACTGGTATTTCTCTGTCGCTTGTTCTGTAAATGAATTATTAGGTTGTATTAGTAACAAAAATAATGACGGTTTTTGACGTTAAAAAATACGTCAAAAACCGTCATTATTTTTGCACCAACCTAACAGATAATTAGTGTTAAGATGGCGGACAGGACAAAAATCCTTCAAGGGTTACCGACCCCTGTATTAGAAGCTTATGTAGTTTTATTGTATCAATTCAAATTTAGCGCTGAAAAAAAAAAGTTTATTTTATTGTGATGACTGGTTACAAGCGAAAGGGCAGATAGGATGTGCTTATTCCATTGCCGCAAAGTCAAATATCGTAAAAGATGTTGCTGTCTTTATTTTTGCGCACATGAAACACGGAGAGAAAGACCGTCTAAATGTAACGAATATATCATGATATGTGTGGTCACAGCTCTCTACAGCTTCCTCTTCTTTAATACTTGTGAAATGCCTAGACTATCATGGAAAAGATAATGGAATTTTTTTTGTTTTGTTTTTTTTTTTTTTGGTGGGGGGAGGTATACCTTCTCCACAGTTTTGGATTCAGAATGGTCTTTCTAGATTCCTAGAGAGCCCAGTGTACCCTACTGTTATCTCATAGCTAGTAGTTATATTAATATCTGTCTATATCTCTGAGATGATGCATTATGATTATTTGCATTATTTACATTATTCGGACAGTTATCTCCATCTTCATTGCCATGTTTACAACGTTTCGGCTGTTATACGCTCCGGCCTTTATGTCAATGTCTCTCTCTATATCTGTCTATATCTCTGAGATGAGGTATCATGATTATTTACATTATTAATTATTTATCAATACATTGGGCACTTTTTGTGGATCAATTTTAATATTTTATATTACTAGGATCCACTTGGATTATATAGCAACGGATTTGTTATATTTACTATATATATATATATATATATATATATATATATATATATATATATATATATATATATATATACTAGCAGTATAACTCGTCTTAGACCGGGTTTTTCATTACTGGGATTTTTTGGAACAGTTTAAGTTTAAAGTCAGCCCACCTGAAAATCAATATTAGTAACAACATTTGGGTGTAACTGAGGCACATACCCAAATGAGGGGGTAACAATTTGAATGGGGTGGCCCTGAAAAGGGAACGGTATAATAATTTAAATTATTTACTTTTTATTAAAGTTTTTATGAAAGATATATATATCCAAGAACACATAGTAAATAGTAAAACGTTGCTGAGAGTTATAATGGACAGGAAGTAGTGGAGAGCCATTATCGCCAACAATTTGGACTCAAAACCGGCACTGAAGAATTATCTATCAAACAAAAAAAATTTCATCGAAATCGAATGAAAACTGTGAAAATGCATAAACAACATCCAATCACACACACACACACACACATACATACAGACACATACATACGCACACATATTTTGAGAATTACAGATATAGATTCATAACTTTTCGGCCTTTGTACCCTCCGTCCTTCTTCAGGTGATTAGAATTTCGAACCGAACCCTTTATTTCGTCGACCGGGGTAGATTGTTCTAGTTCCACGTGCCATGCCTTCTCCGGATGTCTCTGTTATTTCAGTTAGAGTTGAGTTAAAGGGAAATAACTGAGACATCCGGAAGAGGCACGGCACGTGGCACTAGAACAATCTACCGCGCTGGACGAAATAAAGGGTTCGGGTCAAAATTTCAGTCACCTGAAAAAGGCCGAAGCGTACAACGGTTGAAATGTTGTGAATATGGCAATGAAGATGAGGATAACAGTCCGAATAATGTAAATAATTGCTTGATTAAGTTGGACAATTTAACGATCTTTCCTCATTTGGGTAAATTTAATGACGAATAAAAAATTTATAGCATAAAAATCAAAATGAATAGACAAGCAAATATAGATTCAGTTTACAGTAGAATCAAGAAAGTAACATAGGTTTGGTTTATACTAAAGTCAAAATCTTAGTTACACTAGGTCCGAGTTACACTACAAACAAAATAGATATATGTTAATAAAAAGAAGACAATTGGAAAATATATTTCTTAGTCATTGTCGACGCGTTTCGTAAATCCGACTTCATCAAGGCAAGTTTAAAAGCGAAATGTTTTTTTTAGTTATTTTAAATTCAAATATAAAGGAAACGATCCTGTGTAAATCTCCCTCTGGATGTTGGTAACATTTTTTTTTCTTTTTACTACGAATTTGTTTTAGTTTTCCATGTCAACATATTGTTAAATTTCTCAGAATATTACTGTAGATAAGAGAATTTGGATAAAAATAAGACAATTGGAAAATATATTTCTTAGTCATTACCAACGCGTTTCGTCAATCTTTATCAAGGTAAGTTTAAAAGCGAAATGTTTTTTAGTTATATTAAATTCAAATATAAAAGGAGCGCTCCTGTGTAAGCCTCGTTCTGGATGTTGGTAACTTTTTTTAATATTTTATTTATATATTATTTTATTATTTATATATTTTATATTTTGAATTCAATGAAACTAAAAAAAAAACATTTCGCTTTTAAACTTGCCTTGATAAAGTCGGATTGACGAAAACGCATCGGTAATGACTAACAAATATATTTTCCAATTGTCTTCTTTTTATCCAAATTGTCTTATCTTGAGAATTATTCTGGGAAATTTAACATAGATATATGACCGGTTCAGAGTTAAAATGGCAAACATAAGTCCGATTGACACCAGAGACAAAAACTTTGATATGTTACCAGCAACCAGAATAACGTCATAATCTGCAAAAATTTGTCATCCTTTAAGAGTAAGTTGTTCTTAGTTCAAATTAGCGACGTATATAAATGGAGGTAGAAAAAAGCAAATGTTGGTAAGGTAGCGAGGGTCACAAAGCAATGTTCGAAGTTCCCAATTAGGCTTGCTTCCCTCCACCCCTGCCCCATATATATATGGGGAGGGAATATGCTGGCAGCTAACGAGGACACACACGCACACCCGATACCTAAAAATGGAAATAGACTTGACAGTCTCAAGAGTAATGTAGGGATAGAAAAACATCTCTCATCAAAACGTCTATTATGACCACCACCCAAACGATCCAAATGATTTTATCATCGCTAAAGGCAGAAATTCGCCTCCAGAAATAAGATCAAGGCTCACTATAAATACAGAAAACGAACAATGAAACATTAAAAGAACATAAGGAAAATTTATTCCTTTAAAAACTGATTCCTTTTATTTGGCTGAAGAAAGTCACGAGACCGGAACCGCGTGTGGCAGAAATATGAAGAATAAAATATAATATATACACTAAAACAAATCCGCATTATAACCAAAAACATTTGCAGTTTCTCACTTTTTTAAAAAAAATATGTTTTTCTCTCGTTGGAACAACTATAAACTTTTCCATATATATATATAAATGCATAGATATATAAATATATAGATATAAATGCATAGATATATAAATATATAAATGCATAAATATATATATAAATGCATATAACCTTTTCCATATATATATATATATATATATATATATATATATATATATAGAGAGAGAGAGAGAGAGAGAGAGAGATAATATTAGTGGTAAATATACACATACATATGCAAAATATATAAATATATATACATACATGCATACACATACATATATATTTTTTTGAATAAAAAAATTCCAAGAGGATAGAACTCAATGTCCAGGACAGAGTAAGGATATAATAAAAAGGCTCAAACACTGTTTAAGCCTTTTTATTATATCCTTACTCTTACTAATTAATATTAGTGTTTAAGCCTTTTTATTATATATATATATATATATATATATATATATATATATATATATATATATATCAGTTTAAAATTTTTATTTCAGACTGAAATAGATAGATAGATAGATAGATAGATAGATAGATAGATAGATAGATAGATAGACAGGATCGTTCATTGCTATATCCATATGTGAGTAGATAACATTTGCCTTTATAAGCTAAAAAGGGTTTAACCCAAACTCCATTGAGATAAGCATTGGGATGAGGAAATGCTTTATTGATTTTATTGATTTGCCAGTGACTTTTTTCCCATCCCAGGCGAGATTCGTTTTTAACAAAAGAAAAACGCTCGATGCATTTAGACAATTTAATTTTTATTTCACAGGATAAGAGGCAGAAAAAAAAATGTCGACACGTAAAAGACGCTAATCAACAACAAAATCTTGAGGAATCCTAAAATCGTTTTATTGAGGGCTATCATTCAGAAGATTTGAATTTCTCTCATTTTCTGCTACCGGTACATTTCCATTAACACACACACACACACACACACACACACACACACACACACACACACACACACACACACACACACACAGAGGGTGCGATGGATAAATTGTCGCCATTTTATATTTTTAATTTCGCGCATGCGCGTTGTTTGTTTTTGTTGGCCACCGTCTATGAGAAAAAGAGCGCTATGACTCAATTCACTCCACCAGAAATTTGGAGATGGCATGTTGTACTGCTTGGCATTCGCGCCGGAAGCTCCAATACGAACGTTTCAGAGTGTTTAGGTATCAACCTGAGGACAGTGCAGAGGATTCTGAAAGAGTTGGGTGAGTTTAATCGTGATTATGAAGTTACGGCAGCGCGGAAATATCACTCTGATCGTTCTGATAACAAAAGCTCTCGCCTATCTGTGGATGTGGGCATCAGACGAAGCCCCACATCACGTACCTTGAAGAGGGAGTGCTGCCCTGGGTCAATCAGCCACTCTCTTGTGGCTGCTAGAAGACCTTATGTCTAACAACAGAACTCTGCACAATGCCACACAAGCAGGAGAACCCGGACATGGATATCAGACAATCTCTGCGACTCTTTGCATTTGGCCACTCAACTCTCCAGATTCCCTTGATTATTATGTTTGGGGCGCAGTTGGGGGAGAAACCCACAACATTCGTTGTAACATCAACTGCTCAACAATTCCTCCGTATTCCATCGCTGAGAAGTTCCACTCGAGCAGCTTCTTCCCGTGGACCACTGCCCTGTGGAACCGACTCCCAAGAGGATGTTTCCCCGATCACTACAATCTTAACCTATTCAAGACTAGGTTTAACCACTATCTTCCACACCTATAAACAAAATGGCCGCCTAACCTAACCCTCTACCCCGAGTGACTCCCGAGCCTTGTAAAGAGTGAATCTTACTGTAAAAAAAAATGTAGATGTGATAGAGTTAGTTGGTAGGACAATATATTTTTTTGATTCATTGGGTTTGTCAGGGGTAGGGGCGTTTTTTTTTTTTATTTTGGAATATTTTATGTGATTTTTGTTTAGCATTGAATATAAAATAATTCGAGTACTGAAGAAGATTGAAAGTGATTTCAATGTATTTCTCCTCTTCATGTAAATATTGAGGGCTGCACATTCTAAATGCTCTTAAGTAGAACCCGATGGTTATACCGGATTTCTTTGTTGCTATATATATATATATATATATATATATATATATATATATATATATATATAGAAGAAGAAGAAGAAGAAGAAGAAGAAGAAGAAGACAAAATGAATGAACGAAAAAGAAGTTTGTATAAAATCTTTACTTACTGACAAACATATAGGTACCATTTTGGTATTAGTCTTTGCAGCGCTATCTGTACAAAAATAGTCTATTCATAGGTCTACGCCATGCCACAATATTCATGTTTCTATCGAATGTTGTAAGAAGGGCGGTCCTGAAAAGTTATCGGCTTGACCCACTTTCCAAAATCTGATTAAGTAATCAAAGAGATTTTGGGGGAAATCTTTGCTGGGAGTAAAACATGTCAGTGGTATAGAAATATCATGAGCATTATGTTTACTCTATATATGGGCTGAAAAAACATACCTAGACTTAAGCACATTAACTCACACATATATATGCATATGTGTTTATTCGTCTTCAATTAAGAAAAACATTTAGTCAGTGTTACATTTTGTTGTTTGAAAGATACCAAAAGGGTTTATTTAGAATGGCCTAATTTTATTTACGGTCCGACCTTGTCACCAACCTCTTAATTTTAATTAAATATGGGCGTAGAGATAAACTGGGGTCGACGCGGATTTAATTTCAAGTCATATGAAATAGCTAGAAAAAGCTTATAAATTTAACTATTTCAACCATGAACTATGTTTTTTTTTATTGATTTGTTTTTCTTTTACGTCTTATCAACCCATTTTGGATAATTTAAAGCCGAAACATATTTTAAGTTGTAAGAATAATTCTATTTTTTGCGAGTGCATATTGCACTGAAAACTTTTCTGAGATTAACAAAGATACAATTCCTACCATTTAACGCATATCTGGTGGCGGGGTGATGGATTTCCTATCTTTCCCAAGGGTATTTATTAGGTTGATGCAAAAATAATGACGTAATAATGTCGTTTTTTGACGTATCAAAAAACGACATTATTACGTCATTATTTTTGCACCAACCTAATACTTGTAAGTTAATGTAACTGACCCGACTTGAATTCGAACTCTGCTCTCCGATTTCTCATTCTGAGTCACTACCCATTACACAACTCGTGGATGCCACATCTCTAAAACTTTGTCGTTGCTTACATGTTCATTTCATAGCATTCTCATCATCCTTCAGTAGAACCATATTCTTGTTGCTTAAAGTTTTTTCTTCATCTTTGGGGAGATTGTTCAACATTCGCTGCCATATAAGAAGACCGATATTGCATAACAGTTAAGTCCTCTTTTCTTTGTTTCTTACAAAAATTTTCCCGTTTCTTAATAGTCTACTGTTTGGAAACCAACTTTCGATATGTCAATGCGTCTTCGGATTTTGGTATCACATTTTACGCCCGCCCCCGCCAAAAAAAACACTTTCTAGATATTAAAAATTCTGTATGCTTAATTTTGGTGTCTCCAGTTTGTAATTCGTATGATGGGCCGTTTCTTCTTCTTCTTATTATTATTATTATTATTGAGCCATACCCATCCAGTATTATTATTATTATTATTATTATTATTATTATTGAGCCACACCCATCCAGTATTATTATTATTATTATTATTATTATTGAGCCACACCCATCCAGTATTGTACACAAAGGCTTCCTGAGGTGTTACGCTTTCAAGGTCGTTAAGTGTAATGACTCTTCACGATTCGGGGCAAACAAGATGTCCCATAGTTTTTGATTGGCCGCATTGGCATTTGGGATCATCATCGGTGGCAGATCCCCATTTCTGAAGGTTGGCTCTATAGCGACCAATAGCTTCTCGGAGGCGATTCAGATAGGACCAGAATGTCTAGGGGGGCGGGATTCTTTAGGGCTGAGAGAGCTTGTGATCCAAATTGTTAAAGTGGCTGCATCACAGGGACACACGATAACTAGGAGCACTGTTGTTCATTGTTTCGACTGAGTGTAGAAAACTGTCTCTTAACTTGAGCCTCTTTGTCATTGATTAACAGCCGTAGAGTGGATGACGAGGGTCAGTTTCTTGCTTCAGCTTCTCGAGTTGGGAGTGGGCTGTCCTTCTTATGTAACGGGGAGCAATGTCACAAAGCGAGTAGAGGTCATCTACTTTGGTTGGCTTGAGACACCCCGTGATTGATCTGCAAGAGGTATTTAAGGCAGGGTCAATTTTCTTTGTGTGTGATGATCTGCTCCACACTGGTGAGGTATATTCTGCTGTAGAGTAGCAAATAGCTAGGGTTGTGGTGTGGATTTTACAGGCATGAGAAAGCCATTTGGTATTAGTCAACTTCTCTCGAATTCCTTTTGCTGACAAACACACACACTGTCTTCTTACAATAGATGTTTAGTCCTTTCTTCTTGCTTTTCATTACTACGTATTGTTCCTGTACTTTTTTCCGTGTTTGCTATCATAAAGCAGGCACAAAAAGCTATACTATTTCATACTGGTTAGCTGTGGACCAAAAAAAGTAACTCAGAATTTAATACAGCAATAGGTGAATTTGATTCAGGAGAGGTATGCGAATTAGTTGGAATTTTATGATTGTGGAGATTTAGATTTACTTTCGACATTAAAGGACATCGGACCCTATAGAGATGGCGGTGTAATTCATGAAATACAGACCGACTGAGAAAGCAACTGATAAATATTTTTAAATATCACGAATTAAATATTACCACTACTACCAATGCTAAAACGATCAACTTTCTCGGTGTGACCTTAAACTTGAATACCATAGACCATATACCAAAGAGCTATATAACCATAAGTATGTAAACAAAGAATCTAACCACCACCAAAAAATTCTAGATAATTTACATAAATCAGTCCAAGTCCTAAAAAAAACTCTAGATAATTTAGTAGGTTGGTGCAAAAATAATGTCGTTTTCTCACATAGTAAGATATGTGAGAAAACGACATTATTTTTGCACCAGCCTAATACAACTCTAGCAACCAGGAAATATTTGATAATAAAAAAATTAAATGTATAAAGGCTTTAGAACTAAGCAATCATAAAGTAAATTTAGAGTATTTAGAAGAAGAAAAAAACAAAGAAGGTAAAAATAAACAGAAACACCGCAATCATAATATTATAAGGTTTAATCCACCTTTTAATCGCAATGTTCAAACGAATATCGAAAGATTTTTTCTAAATTTAATCCATAAGCATTTTAACCATTCCCCAACACTTAAAAAAGACTTTAAACAAAAATAATGTTAAAATCAGCTATAGATGTGTTAGTAACATAGATAAAACTATATCCCAGCATAACAACATTATATTAAACAAATATATTTCCAACAACGACAACGTAAATATTTCTAAACACAAATTCAACTGCCGAAAAGATATAATCTGTTTCTTAAACAGTTAGTGTATGACTGATAATAGTGTATATCGAGCGAGCATACATTTCGTTTTTACCGTCATCGAATGATCTTAGGTAATATAAAATACAAAAACAGCACCGCTCTCTCCAAATATTTCTGGCAATTAAAGAAAGATGACATCTCACCATCAATCAAGTGGGATATTATAACAAGAGCCAACTATTATAACGGTAAAGGAAATAAATGTAACATATGTCTTGTTGAAAAATTGATTATCTTAAAAATAATTAAAAAAAATAATATTCACAGTTTTAAGAAATTCTTTAATTTTTTTTCTTACACACATATATACAGATCCCGTTTATTTAAAATGCCAAATATAATTTTTTTAAATTAAAAAAGTGTAATCCCAGTATAATATATATCTATGCCAACATTGCGATAACCAGATATAACTTTTAAAATTTAAATTACGTAATAGCCAATCTATACTGAACACCTGAAGATTGCTATTGGTGAGGGAATGAATATTTATTAATATATACTTTGTATATTGTACTTTTGTGTTACATAGAGCATTGTTTGTTAACACGAGCACTATATCACAAACAGGACGGAAATATTTAAAAAGAAGATAACAGCGGCGAAAACAACATCAGTAGTTTAATATGAAAGAATAAAAAGAAAAAAAAAGAAAGGAAAAAGAAGAAATAGAAAAAGAAAGAAAAAGAAAGAAAAGCACAAAAGAAGACAAAAGAAGAAAGAAAAAAGGAGAAAGAGAAAAAGAAGGGAAAACAAAGAAGAAAGAAATTAGAAGGAAAAAGAATTAAGAAAAAATACAAATGAAAAAGAAAGAAGAAGAAAGAGAAAGAAAAAAAAAAGAAAAATAAACAAACAAGAAGGAAGAGAAGATAGAGAGAGAAAAGAAAAAAGAAGGAAAAAGGACCAAGAAGAAAGAGAAAATAGAAAGATTAAAGTAGGAAAAAAGAAGAACGATAAAAAAGACAAGAAAAAGAAACAAACAAACAAGAAGGAAGAGAAAGTAGAAAAAAAGAAAGACAGAAAACAGAAAAAAGAAGAAAAAGAAAAAAGAAACAAAAGAGAAACAAAAAGAAACAAAAAACAAGAAGGAAGAGAAAATAAAGAGAAAAAAGAAACAAGAAGGAAAAAAGACCAAGAAGAAAGAGAAAATAGAAAGATTAAAGAAAGAAAAAAGAAGAACGATAAAAAAGACAAGGAAAAGAAAGAAACAAACAAGAAGAAAGAGAAAGTAGAAGGAAAGAAAGAAAGAAAAAAGAGAAAAGAAAAAGAAAAAAGAAGAAAAAGAAAAAAGAAAGAAAAGAGAAACAAAAAGAAACAAAAAAACAATAAGGATGAGAAAATAAAGAGAAAAAAGAAACTAGAAGGAAAAAGGACCAAGAAGAAAGATAAAATAGAAAGATTAAAGAAAGAAAAAATAAGAAAGAGAAAAAAGACAAGAAAAAGAAAAAAAAAACAAGAAAGATGAGAAAGCAGAAAAAAAGAAAGAAAGAAAAAAGAGAAAAAAGAAGAAAAAGAAAAAAGAAAGAAAAGAGAAACAAAAAGTAACAAAAATACAAGAAGGAAGAGAAAATAAAGAGAAAAAAAAACAAGAAATAAAAAGGACCAAGAAGAAAGAGAAAATAGAAATATTAAAGTAGGAAAAAAGAAGAACGATAAAAAAGACAAGAAAAAGAAAGAAACAAACAAGAAGGAAGAGAAAGTAGAAGAAAAGTAAAAAGAAAAAAGAGAAAAAAAGAAGAAAAAGAAAAAAGAAACAAAAGAGAAACAAAAAGAAACAAAAAAACAAGAAGGAAGAGAAAATAAAGAGAAAAAAAGAAACAAGAAGGAAAAAGGACCAAGAAGAATGAGAAAATAGAAAGATTAAAGAAAGAAAAAAGAAGAAAGAGAAAAAAGACAAGAAAAAGAAAGAAGCAAACAAGAAGGAAGAGAAAGCAGAAAAAAAGAAAGAAAGAAAAAAGAAAAAAGAGAAAAAAGAAGAAAAAGAAAAAAGAAAGAAAAGAGAAACAAAAAGTAACACAAAAACAAGAAGGAAGAGAAAATAAAGAGAAAAAAAAAACAAGAAATAAAAAGGACCAAGAAGAAAGAGAAAATAGAAAGATTAAAGAAAGAAAAAAGAAGAAAGAGAAAAAAGACAAGAACAAGAAAGAAACAAACAAGAAGGAAGAGAAAGTAGAAAAAAAGAAAGAAAAAAGAAAAAGAAAAAAAGAAGAAAAAGAAACAAAAGAGAAACAAAAAGAAACAAAAAAACAAGAAGGATGAGAAAATAAAGAGAAAAAAGAAACTAGAAGGAAAAAGGCCCAAGAAGAAAGAGAAAATAGAAAGATTAAAGAAAGAAAAAAGAAGAACGAGAAAAAAGACAAGAAAAAGAAACAAACAAACAAGAAGGAAGAGAAAGTAGAAGGAAAGTAAAAAGAAAAAAGAGAAAAAAAGAAGAAAAAGAAAAAAGAAACAAAAGAGAAACAAAAAGAAACAAAAAAACAAGAAGGAAGAGAAAATAAAGAGAAAAAAAGAAACAAGAAGGAAAAAGGACCAAGAAGAAAGAGAAAATAGAAAGAAAGTAGAAGTGTGAGCTAACCGGTTATCGCTCCTTGCTCATTGGAACTCGATCGGGGAAATATTTGTGCACAACTCACTAGAAAAAAAAACATGAAATAAAACAATACACTGTATCAAGAATACACTAGCAAAATTTGGGGACTAACTGCATAAAATCATTATATATCTTTATTTTACTAAGAAGTCAAGATTGTTTATTAGTATACTTTTATCAGTAATGTATGCTGACAATGAGATTTGGAAAATAAGTAGGTGCCGTGTAACAGAAGATAGACCAGGTTTAGCAGCTTGAAGATGAAGAAAGGTCAAGGATTACTATTGGGCCAATGAAAGATCTGAGTTGATACAGTCATGATAAAATGCAGATTTCTAAGAAGGAATTGTTCCATCTTATTAACAAAAGTGTAAGGTGCCTTGGCAAATTATTATAGTTGAACATTAGCATATTTTTTTTTATACTAAAATCATGGCTAACATTTCTGTTGAAACAACGACGAAGGTTGTGATTGGGGAAGATGACTCAACGGGAGAGATAGAATGATGGCTGTGAATTTCCAGAAACAGTGTTGAACCCAACCAAAAGATGTTTGCTACTACTTCAAGTGTTTTAAATGCAAAGAAAACCGGATGACTACAAAAGTTAAACAAGTGAGATAAAAGAAAGATTATGCGAACCGCGATGAGTAATCCAAAAATTAACAGCCAGACAAATGAGGAGTGAATGAACTCTTAAGAGTAAGCAGAGTAGTACGATAAAACAACGCGTATAGCAGCAAAAATAAATAAACAAAAAACAGCATCAACCAAAAAAAAAAAAATCGGAATAAAATAAATTTGTCTTTTACGGTTTATCAACCCTTTGCAGGTTATTTAATAAGATTTTTGCGCCTGACCAAAAGTATGCAACACTCAGTGATAATTGAATATTGGTATAAAACGGGGGATCAATTCTATATTGCAATCAGTGTATAAACTGATCCCTCACTTTGTATCCACGGTAGTTTCTATACATTTATATGCTTCAGAATATAACTAAATCTAAAAGACATGTCCGTATAATTGATTGGATTGATTTCTTCATTTTCTACGGTTTATCAACCCTTTGCAAGTTATTTAAAGCCAAAAAATACTTTTAGATTGTAAGAATTCTTTCTGAGATAAAAATGATTTAGTCATACAAGTTTTACTAATTAACCCATAGCTGGGGGTAAGAAGCGATAGAATTGGAACTGGTCTTTATGTTTAAAAATAAATTATCTTTAACCTTATATAATCAATGGTTTAAGAATACAGTGGAACCTCAATTTAACGGACTAATAGTGTGGAGCGTCCGTTAAAGCTGTTTGTCCATTAATTTGAAACACTGTCTAAAATACACAGTGCAATACAAAATCATTATAAATAAATGTAAATACAGTATATATGTATGTATATTTTATTTTTAAGTTACTATAGACCTTTAAAGTTTTAAACTTATCAGGTCATCCCATAAGTTCTGTCCGAATTTCAACTTTTTGTTAAAATGAACGAAATTTAAAGAGTATTTTATAATGTCTAATGGAGCTGAACATTATTTTATATTTAGATGCATTTAAACTGATCAAATTTTATTTCAGAGAACAATAAAATTAAATTTTGTTTCATTAAAACCCTGCTAACATGGAAGTAACCAAGAATCATTTGAGGCACATAATGCTTTATGAGTTCAAGAAAGGAAACTCAGCAACCGAAGCGGCTAGAAACATTCACTCAGTTTATGGAGAGGAATGTGTGAATGAAAGAACTTGCAGAAGATGGTTTGCAAAATTCAGAGGTGGAGATTTCACACTTGAAGATGAAGATCGAACCGGGCGTCCAGTTGAGTTTTATGAAAAGCTTCTTGAAGCAGCCCTTGAAGAAAATCCTGCTTTATCAGTCGAGGAATTGGCAGTGGTTCTCAGTTCAAAGCATACAACTGTTCATCGTCATCTTCAACAACTTGGAAAAGTTCCTAAACTTGGAAAATGGGTGCCTCATGAATTGTCTGAAAACAACCTCATCCCGACTTGACATCTGCTCTTCTCTCCATTCTCGCCAACTTGTTTCACCTTTTTTGGATAGACTTGTGACTGGCGACGAAAAATGGATCTTTTATCGAAATGTTAAGCGTCGTAGACAGTGGCTTGGTAAAGGGGAAGGACCCCAGCCACAGCCGAGAAGGGAACTTTATGGGCAAAAGGTTCTTCTTTCAATCTGGTGGGATCGTCAAGGAATAATCCACTTTGAATTCTTACCGCCTAATGCAACAATTAATGCTCAAATATACTGTCAGCAATTAGAGCGTTTGAACCAAGCTTTGAGGAAAAAAAGACCTGCTCTAGTGAATTGAAAATAGGTGATGCGTCATCAGGACAATGCGCGATCCCACACAGCAAGAATCACGTCACAAAAGATCGAAGAACTTGGTTGAGAGAAAATTCCTCATCCACCTTATTCTCCCGATGTTGCTCCTTCAGACTACCATTTGTTTCGTAGCTTACAGAATCATTTGGAAGAAACAGCTTTTGTAACACAGGAAGAGGTTAAAACTGACATTTGTGAGTTCTTCGAATCTAATCCAAAAGAATTTTATGGTAATGGAATTAGTAAGCTTGTTAATAGATGGAAGGAAGTCTTAGATAATCAGGAAAAATATTAGGTTGGTGCAAAAATAATGTCGTTTTCTCACATGTGAGAAAACGACATTATTTTTGCACCAACCTAATACATTGTTGATTGAATTTGTAATTAAATGTAACATTTGGTCACTTGTTTTCTTTATTCAAAATTCGGACAGAAATTATGGGATGACCTGATAAATCCGGAATCCCTAATTCAAGGTTTTACAGTACATTTTTTTTTTTTACCGCATGAGTAAAAAGAAAATGAGTTTAATTCATTGCTTTTATTATTTTTTTTTTTTTTTTTTGCTTATTTTCTTAGCTTTTTCTTGTAATAAAATATTTCATTACACTCAATGAGGCCCTTTGTTTTAATTATTCTGATTTTAAGAAAGTGCTAAAGATAATGGGAGAGGGGAATTGATAGAGGTATTGATGCTGTTAGTAGATTACGGTTATAGAATTACCGAATTATTTGCTTTTTGGACTACCATACAAGAAATAATCTAACAGTTACAAAAATAAACATGAATAAAATTTGTTTAAAAAAAAATATTCATTTTAAAATGGCATTAAACTTTCTTTTTTTTTTTTTCATTCTTCAAATATGATTTTATTCAACTAAAAAAAATCTCTTATTACAAACAGAAATTATAACAATGGTCAACACTGGTGCCAAGAAACAAGAAACGTTTTTTAGCTAATTTGTTGGCGCTGATTCCGAAAATGACCTTAGATTTTCAACGTTAGCTACCGTTTTTGCTGTACTGAAATTGCTCATTTAGTTAATAACGGTCACAGAACCCCCTTAATTTTCAGGTACGCCGAGCAATTTATGTCCGCCAACGGAAATAACCTATTTTTATAAGAAAAAAAAAATTTTGAGTCAAAAGTTTTAAAATAGAAGTACCGAAGTTTTCCAATTTATCGCCAAAATTCAAATTAATAAACTTTATCAGTAATACACTTTAGTAAACCAGATAATTAAGGTGACATAGAAAAATGAAACCCTAAAATCTTCTGTTAGATATTCATAAATTTATCCCATGACTTTTATCCGTTCACTACGGAAAGAAACCAAGCATATTGAGAGCATTTTGTTTTCACAGTTGGAAAGAAACTCCAACAAAAGACATCCCAATTCCGTTGTACATGATACGTTACAAATTAAACTAAGCACAACTGGATATTAAAGGATGAAGAATTTTAGCGGATTTTGACGTCACTATGGTGACCATTTTTTTTTTTTTTTTTTTTTCGTTCAAATCTCTCGTGACTTGTTTTGCTCATGCTAAGTCTCGGAAAACTATTAGCTTGGTGCAAAAATAATGACATAATAATGTCGTTTTTTGACGTATTTTTTAACGTCAAAAAACGACATTATTACGTCATTATTTTTGCACCAACCTAATACTATAAAATTCGGTGCTACTATAACGTGAGGTCTACAATAATATAGAGTGAGGTTCTACCTCAATATAGAGTGAGGTCTACCTCAATATAGAGTGAGGTTCTACCTCAATATAGAGTGAGGTCTACCTCAATATAGAGTGAGGTCTACCTCAATATAGAGTGAGGTTCTACCTCAATATAGAGTGAGGTCTACCTCAATATAGAGTGAGGTTCTACCTCAATATAGAGTGAGGTTCTACCTCAATATAGAGTGAGGTCTACCTCAATATAGAGTGAGGTTCTACCTCAATATAGAGTTAGGTCTACCTACCGTTTCGTCTATAGCGCGAGTTCTACCGCAGCATCGAACTATAAGATGATATGCAGGAAAAAAAAAAGCAAATGTTGATAAGATAGCCAGGGTCACAAAGCACTGTCCGTGGCCCCCAATCAAACTCCCCTCCCCTCCCCGCCCCGCCCGGTCTGTGGGTTCGGGAGGAGTTCGTGCCGGCCCTGCGAACACAATTCTGTTCCACTCTAAACTTCTTGAATGATTATCTGTTATATATGATTTCATATCGCTAAAAATATCAAATTAGTTCAGTTTTGTGTGTCAATGGTGCCCTGGTTTTGAACTTGTCTCTATGGTAGTTCGCGAGAACCATGGTTGGGAACTGGTCTCAGAGTCCGCAGTCCGTCTTTGAATTTTCATTATAGCTAGTTGGCAACCCTTCCCTTGTCTTATGTACGCGTAACCACTCCACGGTAAATCCGACCATGTGTCATATTTTGTACGAATCGGTTGCTTGCTTTTTGTTTAGTGATATATCAAACACCATGGGTTATTTAATGTCGAATACTAAATATTTTCTATGCACACTATTTACATTATTCGGACTATTGTCTTCATCTTTGTCGCCATATTTATTACAACGTTTCGGCCATTGTAGGCTCCGGCCTTTTTCAGGTGGTTGAAATGTCGAACTGAACCCTTTATTTCGCTCACTGGAGTAGACTGTTCTAGTTCTACGTGCGACGTTTAATGGATGTCAGTTATCTCCTGCTAATTCCCCTTTCCAAGTTCTCCACTGCCTTAACCGGATATTGAACTCACACTCTTTGCGTCCTGTCACTGGATCTAACCAACACCTTTATCCACTGTGCCATGTGTCCTTGAGGGCATCTCTATATGAATTTCTGGGTATTATAAGCAATGATAACAGCAAAAAATTGCAATATGAACACTGGTAAAAAATGGTTGCTGAGACATTAGGCGTTGGTTAGATCCAGTGACAGGACCCAAAGAGTGTGAGTTCAATACCCGGTTGAGGCAGAGGGGAATTAACAGGAGATAACTGATAGCTGACATCGATTTAAACATGGCGCGTGGAGTGAAATAAAGGGTTCAGTTCGACATTCCTGAAGAAGTCTGGAGCGTACAACGTCCGAAACGTTGTAATAAATATGGCGACAAAGATGAGGACAATAGTCCGAATAATGTAAATAGTGTACATAATACCTCATCTCAGAAATATAGACAGATACTGAAAGGCCGAAACGTTGTAATAAATATGGCGACAAAGATGAGGACAATAGTCCGAATAATGCAAATAGTGTACATAATACCTCATCTCAGAAATATAGACAGATACTGAAAGGCCGAAACGTTGTAATAAATATGGCGACAAAGATGAGGACAATAGTCCGAATAATGTAAATAGTGTACATAATACCTCATCTCAGAAATATAGACAGATACTGAAAGGCCGAAACGTTGTAATAAATATGGCGACAAAGATGAGGACAATAGTCCGAATAATGTAAATAGTGTACATAATACCTCATCTCAGAAATATAGACAGATTTTCTGTGCAGTTTATTTATTTTTTTGGAAATAATAACTGTTTTAGGGATACAAGTCTTACTCATTAAACTGGCGTAGAAGAGTTGGGTTTATAAATTCCCCAAGAGAACATTTGCTCGTAAGTGAATATAACGAACCCGATTGGAATTGGAACTCGGTTCTCCGATTAACAATTCCGAATCAGTATCTATGACACCATCCGTACACCCAAGCTTACTGTACAGCACCTCGTATTCCCAAGCGGTCACCCATCTAAGTACTGACCAGGTTCGAAGTTGTTTAACTTCGGTGAATGTTGAACGATTTCCTCAAAGATGAAGAAGAGTCACGAGGCGACGGAGATGTGGCTCTACAGAAGGATGCTGAGGATATCATGGACAGAGCATGTGAGCAACGATGAGGTCTTAGAGAGGATGCAAACAAGGAGGAGGCTTATACTTAACATCAGGAAAAAGCAACTGAAGTTTCTGGAACAAATAATGAGGAAGGAGGGCCTGGAGAATCTGATACTCACAGGTTGAACAGAGGGAAAGAGAAACAAGAAAAAACAACGCGTAACAAACCTGGCAGGCTTAAGCTAGACAGAACGTGGTCTGGGAGGGGAATCAAAAGGAAGGAACTTGTTGAGAGCTGCAAGGGATAGAGAGAGATGGAGAGCCATGATCGCCTACGTCCTGAAAGAATATGGCACATAAAAAGAAGGTTGTGCGAATTGGTTGTACAGATACTAGTATTGTACTCTTATAGTTTACTCCAAGCTTAACTAAGTTCAACACAAGGTCGAAAAAAGGAGCGCCCAGTGAGAATAGATTCACTTTAGTTGCAGTTATCTATTAAGCTTAGACTGGCGTAGAGGTAAAATTTTGGAATCCCCAATGAGGATCGAAGTCATTACTCAGTTTTTATTTACGAAGTGAGGATTGAAAAGTTCTCGGTCCGAGTAAATAAAAGTTGAAAAAAATTCTGATATTTTTTTAGATTAATGTTCAACCAATACAAGGCCGAAGAGCCACTCTAGGTAGAGGGTTATTTTGTAGTGTTTTATAATTGTAAGAAAACACAAGCAGTGACGTTTATGGCATAACAGAGAAAAGATAAACGGTTACAACTTGAAGAGGTTAAGAATATTGTAGTGAAACATCTTGTCGAGACTTTATTCCAGAAAGCAGTAGTTTTTAATTATTTAAATTTTCGGAAACGGGTTGGGCTGATAGCATTTTTTTCTTCTTTTTTTTTTATATTTAATTAATTTATTTTATATAAGCATCCCCCAACGGTGGAGTAATGGATATCGGCTCGGATTGAGGAACTGTTAGAGCCGAATTCAAATTCCGGTTGAATCCATTAAGTTACGTGCTAATACCCCTGGGGGGGGGGGGAGTATGAATCCTCTTCTTCTCCCTCCAGCTATGGGTAAATAGCAAGACAGATCGGGTTCTATAGCCTTGGATGCCAGCTAGTCTACTGCAGAAAGAAATGACAACCTACTGCAGGAAAAATCTGCCTGGTCAGTCATGCATCTAAAGATAGATGACCGTCTAAGCGTGTATCACGCATGGCATATAACTGAATCGGAGAGCCGAGTTCGAATTACACTCGAATCCATTGCATTCACTTACGTGCTAATAATACGCTTGGGAAAGGTATGAATCCTCTTCTTCTGTGGGTAAATAGCAGGACAGACCAGGTTCTATAGGCTTGGATGCTAACTGGTCTACCGCAGAAAGAAATGGCAACCTACTGCGGGAAAAAATCTGCCTGGTCTGTAATGTATCGAAATAAAGATCCATGATCGCCTAAGAAGCGTGTTTCATGCATGGCATAACTGACTTACTCCGTTTGCTTCAATCGAGCTGTTCTATTTCTATAATTTCGAAGAATTTTGTCATGTTTTTGAACAATGAAATAGAAAAATAAGTAAATCGAACGGGTACATAAAAAAAAAAAAAGCTTCCTTCATTTTTTCTGTTCCCCCACCCCCCCAAAAAATATATTTCTACTCCTTAAAGGAGAGAAGATTTAAAAACCGTAAATTCCTGGCGACTGCTACTACTTTGCGGCTTCTGGGGCACTACGAACTACTCGTCAGCAGTCAGCTTACGAGTGAGTGTTATTCACCGAGGAAGAAGAAAAACAAAAGTAGACATATTAAGCTACGATAAGTAAAAACAAACAAACAAACAGCCCAAACTTCGCTAGGGTCTCTAGGGAAAAGTAAAGGGGTCGAGGTATTCTCATTACTGCTAGTACTCTCTTCTTAAAATGTCAAGTTAAATAGGTAGGTCGACCCACCGTCCGACTCAGAAAAACCGAAACTCAAGGAAAAACAGAGAGCGAGCGTTTGTTGTATCAGGATGAGGGCCTACAAAACCCCGTGGGTAAATTGACTTTTATTCTGACCCACTTCAATACGTCCACTCCTCCCCCTCTCTCTCTCTCTCTCTCTCTCTCTCTCTCTCTCTCTATCTATCTATCTATCTATCTATCTATCTGTATCAATTTCTCCTTCTCTCTAACACTTTATCGCAATCGATACGGCCTCTCTTTCTCATTCTGTCTCTGCCTCAATCTGTTCCTCTCTCATGCTATCATTTATTTTCTATATCCCTCTCTCTCACACACTCTCGCTCATTCACTATCTACCTCGATTTGTTCCTCTCTCTCAATCTGTTTCTCTCCCTTCTTTTCTCTCTCTCTCTCTCTATCATTTTGTTCCTATCTATCCATCTATGTTCATATCTATCTATCGATCTATCTCAATCTTTTGTTATCTATCTCAGTCTTTTTCATCTGTCTCTATCTCAATCTGTTTCCCTCTCTTCCTCTCTCTCTCTCTCTCTCTCTCTCTATATATATATATATATATATATATATATATATATATATATATATATTATTTGGAAAGCGCTCAATATCAGTGATAGAGCTAAAAAAACATATTCAGTTGCATGAAAATGAGTTTGTGACACTGGGTTTCACGCTTTCTTTTGTGATCATCAAACAAACTGGTTTATTCATTTTTTAAATTGAATCAATTTATGTTTGTTTGTATTTGATTATGTTGGTTGTTAGGAGGGGGAATTCTACTCCGTGTCCGTTTGGGATGACACTCTCACACACACAGACTTACATACAGACAGGGGTACGCATTTTAGTTCACAGTTCACACAAACACACCCATATAAACAATCCGAGATTAAGTGCAGATACACATCCATGCTTTCAAATATACCCCACCCACACACACACACACACACACACACACACACACATATATATATATATATATATATATATATATATATATATATATAATAGCTAGCTATCTGTCTGTTCCTATCTACTATCGATCGATCTACCTACCTAACCACCTACCACAACTTATTTCTCTCTCTCTCCCTAAAAGGTTCTTGTTTCTCTCTCTCTCTCTCTCTCTCTCTACACACACATACACACACACACACAAGTGTAAGGTTAGTACCGATGTCCAGAAATTATATTTTAAAATTATAATGTCTCAGATGAGATTGAAAGTACTTGGGAAAATAAAAACTATTTGAAAGAAAATTTTTTTATTTTTTAAAATCAATTTTCTAAGGCAACCAAGAAATTAATCCGCAGTCTTGAAAGGATTACAACGAAAACTTATGGACATATGTCTCTAAATTATTTAACCAAACCTGTTTGAATGAAAATATGCTGCTTAAATATACACAATATATATATATATTATAATATATATAAAAAAAAAAACGAAAGAATATTAATCTACAACCCAGTGTGTCTAAGGATTTTAATTTTTTAATTTTTTTATTGTTCAAAATATATATATATATTCCTGACTAAATCCCTTTTCTCTCTCTCTCTCTCTCTCTCTCTCTCTCTCTCTCTCTCTCTCGCTGCTCACTTCGTCTTTCTCAGTATTTGTCTTTCTTTAATTCACACAACCTCAATCTTTCATGCTTAATCTCTCTCTCTCTTTCTCTCTCTCTCTCACACACACACACACACACTACACTTTCTTTTTCTCTCGCTTCCTCCTCTTCTTTTTCTTTATTAATTTCTCCACTCCCTGTTCGCTTTCCCCCTCCCTTTATGCCTTACTTTTTCCTCTTTCCCCTCTCCCCCTTTTTCGATTCCTTACTCTCCTATTTCTACGAACCTCAGCCGTTCTTTATCCTATTTTTGCCTGTTGCTGCTCGTCCCACTACTTTCTACAATTAATACATTTTTTTTCACTCTTCCTCACTCTTGAAATCTTTTTTTTTTCTTTTGTTACAGGCTAAAACTCGGCAGATTCCTCACCCTTCAACGTTAGGCCCATATACAGTGACTACATCCTCAGACATAGGTACCAACGCTTCAACATATTTGGAGAAAAAAAACGGCAGATGTGAACTTCCCCGTTGAAGAATTCTAAACAGAAATTGGGATAAAAAAAAAGGGGACCAGTTACTGTTACTTCGTTCTCTAAAGCCTGCGTCGTTTTCGAACGTTAGTTATGCTATATACTGTTGCTACACTGTCTCTAAAGGAGTAATTCCTCGGACAACAGGGTTTACAGTTTACACTGAACAACTCTTAATCTACTGCGATAATCAAGGATAAACGGACAAGTATATGGGATTATCTTTTTTTATATCGTAACTACATGGGCCGCACGAAAGCGTCTTTAACAGCGAAAGGGGTAAGTAAACTGTTCTTTGTTACTTTTGCGAGGAGACAGGAATAACTTCACACAGAGCCGGCACGAACGACCCCCCCCCCGAATCCTCTGACTGGAATGAGGTCCTGATTGAGGGAGACGGGCAGTGCTTTGTGACTCTTGCTATCTTATCAATATTTGCTTATTTTCTATCCACTTTTCAAATTAAAACTAAACACAGATTATGGGATGAAAAATTTTCGCGGATTTTGACGTCATTCTGAGGTCTATTTTTTTTTTTTTTTTTTTTTTCGCCTAAAACCGTGAATTTGTTTCGCTAATGCTAAGTCCAAAAAAAAAAACATTTAAAATTCACTATTTTTTTTCTCCATAATGCTGAATGTGCTTATTTAACTTTTTAAACAAGAAAAACCTCAAGTTGGTGTTAAAAATTGCCGAAAAGCATTGTTGATTAATTTAAGGTTGAAGGATATACATATGTCTCTAACTAAAATTGTATATATTGAAATTATTTTCAGTTTTTCTAGTTGAATTGTTCAACTATATTGCATATCATCCATTTCTGTACATAATTAGGTTACAACAAAAATTGTATTTTATATATGAGTACTACCCTCTGAAAATTGAGATATAATAGAGGGGGTACCGTATCATAGATTCGGGAGGGACCCTTGCACCGATTCTGACTCCACCCAAATTAAATGTTAATTTTAACATGTGTATGTAAATGTGCCCAATGCTTTCTTTTTTATTTAAACAAATAATTTTCTAATATTTCTACTAATTAGAGAGAGAGATTAGGGAACTTTTGCTGACTCCTATTCACCTTGTGACTTTTTAAATGTTAATATTATTTTTACCACAGTAAATAAAAAGAATAAATGATTCATTTAGGTTTAGAGTTTAGCTTAGGACATCATTTTTTTTTTTTTTTTTTTTTTTTGTAATTTCATCCGCACGTAAGTGTGTGGCTAAAATTTGAAGGACCCTCGGCATGTGGTGATGGTTAATGATAATATGATTGCTCATGACTACTGAATAATGATTATGTTCCTCACTGAGTGTCTCAAACTTGTTTACCAGAACTAAGCTCAACTGTGTAAATAACGGGTATTGAGTAATTTTTACAGTAAGATCCGCCCTATACAAGGCCTGAAGCCACTCAAGGTAGAGGGTTAAATTAAGGGACAGTTTATACGGCTAGGAGGGGGAGATAATGGTTAACTCTCGATGAACAAGTTAAGATTGTAGTGATCGAGGAAACATCCTCTTGAGAGTCGGTTCCACAGAGCAGTGCTTCGCGGGAAGAAGCTGTTCGAGTGAAACTTACTTCTCACCAATGTAATACGAAAGGAATGTGGGAGGTTTGCTAGAATGTAAGTGATATGGCTGGTCCTACCCGTGATGGCTAGTGGTTCGTCCGAGCACTTTCCTTGGAAGTGCTCGGACGAACCACTAGCCATTCTCAACCCTCCAGCATCTCTCTCACAGGCCGGATGTAGTAGGGTTGAGAATAATTCGTCACCCATAGTACTCTATCTTTGGCCTGATCTGGCTCTTGTAAAGTTAGAGGATAACAGGGGGAGTCAGGTACGTACTGCAGTGGTACAAGGGGCCGATTATTTTATCTGCATCTCTAGCGATGGATCGTACGTACACGCTCCACTTAAGATCAGGTGTGACGTTGACGTCCAATAGTCTCTCAAGGCACATAGACACCCGAGGGGACATCCGTTCATCATGACTAACGGTAGTTTGTGATCTGATCGGTGATTATAGAATGAAACTAGCTAATATGTTTATTCATTACTACTGAATAATGATTATGATCCTCACTGAGTGTCCCAAACTTGTTTACCAGTAAATTGTTTAAATAACGGGTGCATCAAAGTAGGATAATGGTTAACGAGCTAGCCTGGTTGATCATTGCTATTAAGTAGTGAGTTTGAGCCTCACTGAGTGATCCTTGCCTATTCAGAAGAACTCATCGACCGAACGTGTGAGCAACGATGAGGTCTTAGAGAGGTTGCAAGCAAGGAGGAGGCTTATACTTAACATCATGAAGAGGCAGTTTCCGGGACACATAATGAGGAAGGAGGGCCTGGAGAATCTGATACTCACGGATCCAATAGAGGGGAAGAGAGACAAGGGAAAACAACATGTGACATACCTGGCGGCCATAAGCAAGTGGGTGACAGAACGTGGTCTGGGGGAGGAAGCAGAGGGAAGGAACTTGTTGAGAGCTGCAAAGGATAGAGGGAGGTGGAGAACCATGATCGCCTACGTCCTGAAAGGGCATGGAGCATAAAAAGCAAGAAGTTAAATTGTATAAATATCAAATTCTTTGCAGTGTGTAGTGGTTAACGAGCTAAGTTTGGTTTGGTTTGTTTTATGGCACATCAACCTCAGTGGGTTATTTAATCCCGATAAAAGTTTTTATTGCAGGTAATATTTTTTTCCAAGAAAGTATTGCTGATAATATTTTTTCCTTCAAAAATCTATTACTGGTAATATTCTTTTCAAAAAATATATACCTAGTATTTTTTTTTCAAAAGTGTATAGCTGATAATAATGTATCACTGGTAATAATTTTTTACAAAAATGTATTTCTGGTATTAAAACCTATTTTTACACTTTCATAGTGTTTTGACCCATTTTAGGAGATTTTTTTTTTTCCATAGCTGGGAACCTAATGAGTGCTCCCACCCCGGGTTAGGGTAGACATCGGAACACCAGCAATTAAGAGGTGGTTCCATGCTCCTCAAAACCTCCTGATCAGAGACCTTGCTGTTGGACATAGTTTACCATCTTACCCAGGACACTAACGAGCTAGTCTGATATTTCTGTCCAGTGAATTCTATCCACACTGAGTGTCCCATACATTTTACTAGTGTAATGGTTAGCAAGCTTGTCTTGCTAGATCAATTATGACTGGGTAGTGAGTTTGATTCTCACTGAGTGTCCCAATCTTTCAGGCTTCTGCCACAATTTAGCTACATTTAGTAAATCACTAAAGCTGGAAAGAGAAGGGGTGTATTAATACCTTTCCCAAGGGTATCTGCATGTAAATGAAGTTAATGAACCCAACCAGAATTGGAACTCAGTGCTCTAGTTAACAATTTCACAGTTTATGTCCATTACACCCAGTCATAACTCCTTGTTAGTGACAAATTATTCTCCACCCTTCAACCTCTCTCCCACAGTTCAAGGCTAGGGTTAACTCCTAAACATTCAAATGGCCTCCTAATGTAATCCTCTACTTTGAGTGGTCCCCAGGCCTTGTAAAGGGTGAACCTTACTATAAAAAAATACCCTAGCTTACAGCACCTGGTATTCCAAAGCAGTCACCCATTGAAGTACTACTGACCTTGCTCAATGTTGCTTTACTTAATGGAAGAAAGAATGTGCGGCAAGCATAGCAGTTAATGATATTGGCATTCCAATTTCATGCCTAATCTGTTGCGTTCCATTTTGCATCAAACCGGGTTCTCGATGTTTGGTTGGCAGCTAGTCTAGGAGAAGAACATTTCTCCAACTCAAAACCACTGAGAAGACCACAGGAAACCACTCCCCTATATTGGGATGTCTCTTTTGCTGATGACCATGAATTCTGTCTTATCCCATCTTCCGACCAGGGTGGAGCCTAAAACAAGGTCATGCTTAAAATGCCACCCTTAACAGGGGACAAACTCTTTTGGAAAGTTCCTGTACCAAAGAACAAAAAACCACATCACTTGAGGATGATGAAAAGCAGAAACAAATAAACTGATTATCCCATGTAATTTGAAGATAAAATATTGACATAATCTAGATGATGGCTTTCCACACCACTTCAAATAAAAGGTGAGGAAGGAAACTCCTCATCATTACTGGAAAGATTGATAACAGCTATTGGACTTGAGCAACCTATTTTTCTGAAAAATAGTTTTAAGAGAAAGATGTTATAAATTTCAACCGACAGTAGCAAAAGCTGCTTGGTCAATGAATGCCAAATGTTTCCTTATAAGGAAACCACTGATATAATTTTTCAGGCACCGAATCCTTTTAGTATAATGGTTAGGTACTGCCATTAAGAACAGTACCCCCCTTGAACCATCATATTTATTACTATCTTGGCAATAGATAGTCAAGGACTTTGTTGGATCAGAGAATTTTCATAATGGACCTAAAAAGCATAAATTAAGAGTCAGTATTTTCTTAATAAATAAAACTTAAGTTCATAAGGATTCTATTGTTTTAAGGAATAGACCCCTGCAGTGATGCTTCCCTGAAGGCTATAGTTTTACCCTCTTCAGGTCAAGGATCAATAGTTATCTATCCTCCTTATCCTCATCTTCTTTGCCATGTTCCTTCAGGATCTAAGTGATCATGGCCCTCCACATCAATGTCCAGCCTAGTCAGTATCTAGATGTGTGACCTTTTAGGAATACAGGTACAGTAAGGTTGGATGTGTGGGTGGTGTAATGAATAATGGCTCGCAATTGTTAATCAGAGAGCTGAGTTTCAATTCTCATTGGGTTTGATATATTCACTTATGTGCATATACCCATGGAAAAGGTATTAATCCACTTCAAATCTTAACGGTAAAAAATAATGACGGTTTTTGACGTATTTTTTAACGTCAAAAACCGTCATTATTTTTGCACCAACCTAATATCATTAAATCATTCTTATTCCAAAAAACAATTTATTTTATTTATTCTTTCTTTATATACCCAAACCAAGTAACATGCTCCCCTAGGTTGACAGGATTTCTGGGTACACAGTATTAATATTACTCTGAGTGGGTGTCAGGATGAAAAGGTTTCTTTCGGGATCCAACCCTGCCAACAAACGACTTTCAGCAGGCCATAGGAAAAAAGAGTCATCAGTTTTGGCAGATTCAAAAGGTCAAAATATTAAAGTTTTAAAAATTTGAAAATGAATAAGAAAAAATGAAAAAAAATATTAATCAAATTTTACTCCAGCATTTCAGTGAAATCACTTTGAAGAATTTTATACAGAAATGTTCTTATCAGTTTTCATGCTCAAAGTAACTTTAATGTTCAATGCATTCATTTTCCAAATAAAGAATATCAGTGCATTCCAACTATTCCCAATCACACAAGATTTTAGTCTTTATCTAAATTTTCCATGTGTCTACCATTTCTAAAATTCTTCCTTGCATTTTCAAAGTTTAAGGTAAACAGAAAAGTTAACACACAAATGTTGTTTGTTAAGCATTAATTTTATGTTCTTTTAGACAAAAATTGTCAAATAATTTTCTTACTTTGCTTATTGTTATTTATTAATAATATTTATTATTATTATTTTATTATTATTTTATTATTATTATATCATTATTTTATTATTATTAATATTTTAATATTATTTTTATTTTATTTTAATTTTATTACTTTTATTTTTATTCTTTTTATTTTACTATTATTATATTATTTTATTATTATTATTAATATTATTATTATTATTATTAATATTATTATTATTATTTTTATTAATTTAATTATTATCATTATTTAATTATTATCATTTTCATTATTATTATTATTATTATTACTATTTTTATTTTATTATTATATCATTATTTTATTATTATTTTAATATTATTTTTATTTTATTATTTTTATTTTATTATTATTACTTTTATTTTTATTATTTTATTATTATTATTATATCATTATTTTATTATTATTTTATTATTAATATTTTTATTTTATTATTATTATTTTATTATTAATATTATTATTATCATTATTTTTTAATTTAATTATTATCATTATTTAATTATTATCATTTTTATTATTACTATTATTATTATTATTATTATTATTTCCTTTGATTTCTGGTGTATACTCATTTCTTTTCGCGTCCCAACCAGAGACCTAAGGTCAGAAATGGCATGAAGACATTTTCCACTGATCATTTTTTAAGAAAAACAAATACCCTAAGATCACACATATTGTACATAGATAAACCCCTTCGCAATTTGTGGGCTGTAATTTTGAGTACAATATTTTTGTATTTTCTTTAATGAATCCATCAGAACCTTTTTCAGTGAATCCGAGGGATCCAACTAACAAGTGGAATTCTAAATGTAATCATGTGCCACATTTTTGAGATTTCGATTTCAAGGTCCTTGTATATTATTATTATTATTATTATTATTTGCTTATTAAGGAAAAATTAATTCTTACAATTTAATCGAAATGTTTTTCATACTAAGTGACAAAATACAAATATCGAAATTGAAATACATTTTCATTCAGGTTTCATTCACCAGTTTAAAAAAAGAGAAACTGCCAACACCACTATTAGTGAGCTCATAGCAGAAGAAACTAGAAGCAACACAAGTGTGGTTCTACAAAGATTAATTTTTTAAAAAAACCCACACAAAATTATTTTTTCAATATTGTTTGTTTACACTATAAGATTTTATTATGCAAGTCAATGTTTTCCCAATGTTCTCTTGTTCTTGTAACGGCATTCACCCGAGGTGGGTTGAGCCTGGCTCCAATATTGGAGTTTCATGGGAATTTGGAATTCACAAGCGGTCCCCAACCCGCATGTATAGCACATGAGATTTTGATTATAGTGGTGAAGGTTTCGTGCAGGACCATCTACACTTTTTGAAGGGTCGATTACAGAGACCTGGTGCACTATGTGCCACAAGGTCCCCAAACGACCCTCCGCAGGTTTTGAATTCAGAGTTTTCCTTCTCCTAGACCAATTGCCATCCAAGGCTATAGAACCCAGTCTGTCCTGCTATTTACCCATAGCTGGAGTGAGAAGAGGATTCACACCTTTCCCAAGGGTATTAGCACGTAAGTGAAATGTAAGAGGAATTAACCAACCAATGTTGCAAACCATTTCAGGATACTGGGAAAGTTAGACACACAGACAGACAGATAGATATGAGTGCACTGGAATAGAAAGAAAAAACAAATAGACAAAGTGAGATAGATAGATAGATAGATAGATAGATAGATAGATGTAGAAAAATCTATAGATAAATAAATTGTTTAGATAGATAGATGTAGAAAAATCTATAGAGAAATAAATGCAGACAAAGCTCTATATATATATATATATATTGTCATCCACAGAGAGACTATTTCACTGTATTGCAGCTCATCAGTGTGACTAGACATCCAGTGGCCTCTAGCTAGGATTGAAACCCGGCTGAATTGGCATCAGTCAAAGATTCTACCCCTAAGCCATTGGCACACAGCAGGGATGAAGGTGAATTTAAGGAGAATTACTTTTAGATAAACACACAGTGACTGAGAGAACTCGATTTGCTTTACCGAAGAGTCATTCATTATTAGCCGTAATAGTCACTGTTTACAAAGTTCACACATCCTTCCCAGAGAGCTCAAACAAAATAAATTTGTCAGGATTTATATATATGTATAATATATATGTATATAAATATAAATATATATATATGTGCACTTTTTATATATATTATTTATATATTATATATGTGCAGTACTTATTTGAAAGAACTCAATATCAGTGATAGAACTAACATATTTACTTGTGTGGATACGCAACTAAATATATATATATATATATATATATATATATATAAAACTATATATATATATATATAACTATATATATATAACTATATATATATATAACTATATATATATATAACTATATATATATAACTATATATATATAACTATATATATATATATAACTATATATATATAACTATATATATATATAAATATATATATATATATAACTATATATATATATATATATATATATAACTATATAGATAGATATAAACAAAGTTATATATATATATAGATTATACAAGTTATATATATAGATATATTAATAGATAGATGTATACAACACTATACGTAGGCAGATAGATAGATATGGATAGATAGATGTAGACAAATCTATCTACATAAAGAGAGAGAAAGAGAGAGAGAAAGAGGGATAGAAATAGAAAAAGCAAGATGGACAGATAGATAGAAAAAATAAAGAAAGAAAAAGACAAAGTAAGATATATTATTTAAATATTTTCAAAATAAATTGGTATTAATTAAAATTTCAGTACATATATACGTATGTTTGATTTTGTGTATGTGCGTAATAAATTTACTTTGGGAATTTCAGTTTATAACATATTTTTATAAGAAATATTTACAAACTAATTTGGTTTTATGAGATTTTATAATACAACTCAACAGTTATTCCCCATATTCATATTTTAAATTATATATATATATATATATTTATTAAAGACATTTTTATGTTTAACCTTATAGATACAAGTATTTAAGTAAATGCTCTGTTTATAATAAACAGTATTAAATAACATTTACCGGCCTGAATGTCCGAGAAATTTTCATAGAAAATATTCGTTCTTTGACAGGATTCGAACCTGCATCCTATACGGAACCGTCATTTACGCTGACGTGCCTTACCGTTAGGCTACAAAGAAGCGTTCGGTAGACAAGGTCGAATTTACTGCTTATAAACTCAATCTTCCATGAATCTCGAATATTCATAACTGCTCATGGCGTATCAAATGTAAACAAATGACGTCATATATTACGAAATGGACAAAGTCCGACAATTTATTTATTAAAGACAAATTGCCAAGAAGTTGAAGACTTCTAGACATGGGGGTGCAATGTTTGAACACACGAAGACTCCCCTGAAACTCGAATATTATTCGTCAGATCATTTTTCTTTGTAGATTGCCATTACACTGCCTGTTAAGGATATATAGGTGATAATGGCCAGGGGTCACCAAACGTTTTTCACAGAGGGCCAGATAACTGAAGAATTACGAACGTGGGCTGGATAACCATTTTGTTCAAAACAATACACAGAATACACAAAAAATAAAGACAGGAAACATACTAATTTACTAAAAAGTTATCCAAGAAGGCAACAATGGCAATAAAATAGTTATATCACAGCAAGTGCACACATATTCGAATCTCACAAACTAAGCAGCACAAAAAGTTAGTGAGATCTGTGAAACTGGTGTTTACCTTTTAAGATATAATTAATATTTGTTTTTCTATTGCTGCATCCGAATAAGAGAAATGCTTTCAAATGTTCATCCGTCAACCTCGTTACATGTGCTGACTTTACATACTTTAGATTTTATAAGAAGTTCAGGCAAAATATGCGATTTTGTTATGGGGTCCTCCCCTTTTTCATATAAGTGGACTCGACCAGAGTGTTACTTGGACTGCTGCCGTTAAATACCCAGAGTCAGTCAGAATATAGACAGAGAGAGTGAGAGTGAGCAGAGACTGAGATTGTGATTGAGTTGGAGGTAGAGTAATAGTGTGAGGTAACCGCTGGTAGAAGTCTCAGTTACAAGCACGTAGACTCTAAGGAAGTCCTACTTCGAGACTATATATATATATATATATATATATATATATATATATATATATATATAATTGCTGCTAACCGCGTTCCTGGATTTACTAACCTATTTATTGTGTAAATACATTTAATTTCTTATATTTAATTGTTGCGTTTGTCATTCATTGGAGACCGAATTTCGTCTCGGAATCCACAACAGATATAATTCGCTGAAGTCAGTTCTTTTTATATACGGCACTCTTCACACCAGTTGAAACAGAGCAATGCAAGTTAAAGCCTAATTGCTGTAGCAGGCTTGTAGTCGCTTTTCTCAGAAACTTCATTTCTGGCACTTACACAAAAAAAAACACTCTGATATCAAAAGTGGCAAAAAGTCGCCAAATTTTTTATTTCACTGATTTTTTCTAAAACTTATATTACTGTCAGATGCAAGAATCAGATTGGCCAAACTTTGGCATTTTACTTACATTTATTTAATTTTTTTTCACTTATTTTCTCGGTTAAGGCAGTGGAGAACTTGGAGAGGGGAATTAACATGAGATAATTGATAACTGACATTCATTAGACATGGCACGTGGAACTAGAACAGTCTACCGCAGCGAGCGAAATAAAGGGTTCAGTTCGACATTCCAACCACCTGAAGAAGGCCGCAGCATACAACGGCCGAAACGTCGTGATAAATATGGCGACAAAGATGAGGACAATAGTCCGTATAATATAAATAGTGTCCTCATCTTTGTTGCTATATTCACAATGTTTCGGCTGTTGTACACTAAAGCCTTCTTCACGTGATTGGAATTTCGAACAGAAGCCTTTATTTCTTACATAGAAACGTCTTGAATATGTCAAAAAACGATAAGGACAACAGTTCGAACAATGTAAATCGTGTGGATATTTACAATACCTCATCTCAAAAATACAGACTCTGAAGAAGGCCGGGGTGTGCAATGGCCAAATAGTTGAGAATATAGCAACAAAGATGAGGACAACAGTCTAAACAATGTAAATAGTGTAAATAATTACAATACCTCATCTCAAAAATATAGACAGACTCTGAAGAAGGCCGGCGCGTGTAATGGCCAAATAGTTGAGAATATTGCAACAATGTAAATAGTGTAAATAATTACAATACCTCATCTCAAAAATATAGACAGAAAACATATGTAGCTGTTTTTTTTTGAAGAAAAAGAATAGTGCTTTTAACATTTTTTTTTTTTTTTTAACTTTGAAGGAATTTGCACAAAACGGCAAAATCAAAGCAGCTAAGCATTTTTGTGTGGGCGGAAATGGAAAATTCAAAGAACGTTACAATCAAAGTCAAATCAAGAAGCTGTAGATTTGTAGAGGGTGCAATTTTCGTTATAAAGGCAGTTAGAAACTGATACAAATGTTGACCGTAAAAAGAGATGGCGCACCAAAAGTGCCAACTGCTGCTGAAGAAGATAAACACTCGATTATTGAAAGCAAAAGAAATAGAAGTAAAACCGCTCTAGAGTTGACAGTTGAACTTAATTCCTCTCAACAGAAACCCAGAGTCGTTCTCAACTGCGAAAAACCGACTTCGATGTTCGGGGTGTATAGCAATCAGGCTGGTGCGAATTGTGTGTGTGTTGATCAGCCAATCCGGCTCGCTCTGCCCCCGTTCACAAAATGCTGTATATATGAGCACCTATCCACGCACGGGGTTTCTCACAATCCCTCGATCACAAGACTGGTCAAAATGGGTCATTTCCTCTGTTTTATTTTTAACTCATATATATATATATGGTATCTTTGAAACATTTTTAGTAAAGTGGATAATAGTTTTTCGTATAATAAGTATTATCTTGCATAAATATACTCTTTTCCTTAAACATTCTTAGTTTCGAATTTACTCCATTCCGAAAAGTTCTTAGACATAACGTACCACTGACTGCATTGAGGTAAACGTGCGAAATTAAATTTTATTCAAAGAAGTCTACTCTCAAATACAAATTGCCAAAAAGTTGAAGATTTCTAAACACGGTGTGCCGTATTCGTTACAAAAGCAGTTAGAAACAGATACAAATGTTGACCGAAAAAAAGAGATGGCGCACCAAAAGTGACAACTGCTGCTGAAGAAGATAAACACTCGATTGTTGAGAGCAAAAGAAATAGAAGGAAAATGCTCCAGAGTTGACAGTCAGTTATGTGCCATAAGTGATACCAAGGTTATTAGCACGTAATTAAATGTAATGATTCGACTGGAATTCGAACTCGGCTCTCCGATTCCTCAATTCAAGCCGCTATCCTTTACTCCACCGTGCCTCTTCTGAGTTGACGGCTGAACTTAATTCCTCTCGACTGCATCCAGTGTCACTTCCAATTGTGAAAAATCCACTTAGATCAGCGGGGTTCGTGGAGTGCATAGCCATCAAGAATTCCCCGATACAGAAGGTGAATAAGAAGGAAAAAAAACTTTTATGGGAAAAAAAAGCGTAACAACTGAAAGATGAAAGAGTGGCAAAATGTATTGTAAACAGACAAGTCCAAATTAATAAAGTGAAACGGTAGATTAAGAGCTGTTTCCTATTTGTTCTTTATTATATATATATATATATATATATATATATATATATATATATATACGTAAGCAAATATATGGATATAGATCCGACAGTATGAAGAAAATACACGGAAAAAACAAACAAAAATCCTTATATGCAATTATGCTGTTTTAATGTTAATATGTCAACGTCGGACGTTTCGGTCTAATAAACCATCTTCAGGACATATTCATAAAATATAATTAACATTATCAATTTAACATGACAAAGACGATGGACATAAGAACAAGACTTATCCAAACAGATAACTGAAAGTTTTATATGATCAGCGTTCCGTTTTAAACATGGTCACGTTGTCGTCACGTGGGCGACGCTGTGAAAACGTATTCCTAAAATTTGAGTATTTTGAATGAAAATTGAAAAATGAAAAGAATTCTATTTTGATCTAAAATTTATATGTACGCTTGTCGAGCATTAATCTCGCTAGAAAAGGAGAAATACTAAAGAAGCCAGGTCTAGTATTCACCATGCGTGAGATGGATATTATTCCTGCTTCATAAATCCTCCTAAGATTTTTATTATGAAAATATTTTAAAATCTTCACGGAATCAAAATCGAAATTATGATCTGCTTTAGTTATTTTATGAATATGTCCTGAAGATGGTTTATTAGACCAAAACGTCCGACGTTGACATTATATTAACATTAAAACAGCATAATTGCATATAAGGATTTTTGTTTGTTTTTTCCGTATATTTTTCTTCATACTGTCGGATTTATATCCATATATTTGCTTACATATATATATATATATATATATATATATATATATATATATATATATATATATATATATATTTCATAGCTCAAAAAAAGCGATGTCGTATTTTTAACGGAAATTCTTGATTTTTATAATTGTGCATTATTCTTTTATTTTTCTTTGTTTATTATATTATATTTGTTACGTTATTATGCATCTATAGTATTTTATATATTCTTAAGCTTTTTTCTTTGTTTATTATATTATATTTGTTACGTTATTATGCATCTATAGTATTTTATATATTCTTAAGCTTTTTTCTTTGTTTATTATATTATATTTGTTACGTTATTATGCATCTATAATATTTTATATATTCTTAAGCTTTTTTATTTGTTTATTATATTTGTTACGTTATTATGCATCTATAGTATTTTATATATTCTTAAGCTTTTTTCTTTGTTTATTTTTAAGATAAGTCGTGGCATACAACGATTTTTATTTTAAAATAAGTGTTTTTTAGCAAATGTAATTTATTAAGAATATCTCGCTAACACTTAACGATGCATTGTATTCGTTTTATTTATTATATAGTGGCACGAATAATTCTAGATTCTAATCTATAAATTTAAACGTAACATTTCTCTTTTTTTAACGATTTGGTCGTAATGGAGGAAAGCTTTTAGAATTGTAAGGTTTTGTTTTTTTTTTTAATCTTTGACTGTTAGCTCATTATCGCCAGCTTCTTTATCTATTATTATTTATTTTCAAAGATTCTTTTAATAACATTTGGCGTGATTTTAATTCTTTTATATTTACTTATTTATTAATTGTAAAGTAATTTATTTCAAATTTGTTGGTAACGATATTTTGTTTCGTTTACTAACTGTTTATTCCGATATATATATATATATATATATATATATATATATATATATATATATATATATATATATATAAGGAAAAGGATGGTTATTTTATTTATCAATCCGATAGTTATTTTTAGTAGATATGTAGTGAACAAAACAAGATCTAGATTTAAAATCCAAATGCTAGTCACTTACTCATTGATTTTGTTAGAAATTAAAAAGACTCGAATTTACAAACTTTGCTTAACACACACGCAAAAACGATTCGAAAAAAAAACTCGTGAAATTCCACGCCTTGATGCGAAATATTTTTCGGCCAATAGAAAATTAGGAAACATTTAAAAACAAAATTCAAATAATCTTTAATTCGAAGAAACAAATTCTTTTACGGACCTTTTCGCGAGCCGATGCGAAGTTTGTTTGTCGTTCAATGGAAAGGCCCGAATCATATCCGGGAGTGAATTCCCAGTTTTACCTTTTCAAACCCCACAAACAAAATAAAAGACGGGCAAGTTCGCCTGTCACCAGAGAGAAGGAGACGAGCGTATTAACACGTCCCTTGACAAACGTCAAGCGATCGTTATTATTATCTCTACCTTTCTCCCTCGCCTCTTTTATACATTTTAAGACTGAGCGATTACTTCAAAGATATTCCTACCCTACGATAACGCTCATACATACATAAATACATACACACATACGTTTCTGCCTACGTACACATAGACTCATTCTTGCAACATTTTGACGACCTTGTATCAACCAAAATACATTAATTTTATTTGTAGAGACCTTAATTGATTTATATGTATATAAATTTGTTGTTTCACTTTACAATTTGATTTTCTTGTTTCATACCCCTCTTATAGTGGGCTATCTAATTAACAAGACCAAATCAAACTAATCTGTTTCCTCACTCATACACTTCACTATAACTGATAACCCACAATAGATATCGGTTTATTTATTAAACAGTATATGCATTTATTTTTATCTACCGGCCTGAAAATTCGAGAAACCTTATAAGAGAAAAATGTGCTTCTGACTTCCCGCCCATTTACCAGTAAAATAGTAATCTAGAGAGTACGTATAGTAAAACCTATTAAACCCATTCAAGTGTGGTCATATACATACACACATATAGTTTTAAGGTATGCTATATTTATGAGTTAAAATGTTCAATATCATAGATAGAACGTATGTAAATATAAAAGGGGACATCAATGGCCTGACGATTGTGTTTAAGCATGAAACAGACTGTTGCACTGGGTGGTGACTTCAATGTCCACTTTTATATATATATATATATATATATATATATATATATATATATGGTGGACTCTCGTATTCGACGTATGAGGGTTA
>OZ010603.1:73029923-73052423 GCA_963932145.1 Acanthosepion lycidas | reverse complement strand
GTTTTACGATATGAGTCTTTAAATATATAAATATACTAGTTTACCCAGGCCGTACAAAATGATTGCATATTTTGTTAAGACCTTACTATTATTAGAAGGTTTTCACATGTGAGTCTTTAAATATATAAATATACTAGTTTACCCAGGCCGTCCAAAATGATGGCATATTTTGTTAAGTCCTTACTATTATTAGAAGGTTTTCCCATGTGAGTCTTTAAATATATAAATATACTAGTTTACCCAGGCCGTCCAAAATGATGGCATATTTTGTTAAGTCCTTACTATTATTAGAAGGTTTTCCCATGTGAGTCTTTAAATATATAAATATACTAGTTTACCCAGGCCGTCCAAAATGATGGCATATTTTGTTAAGTCCTTACTATTATTAGAAGGTTTTCACATGTGAGTCTTTAAATATATAAATATACTAGTTTACCCAGGCCGTCCAAAATGATGGCATATTTTGTTAAGTCCTTACTATTATTAGAAGGTTTTCCCATGTGAGTCTTTAAATATATAAATATACTAGTTTACCCAGGCCGTCCAAAATGATGGCATATTTTGTTATGTCCTTACTATTATTAGAAGGTTTTCCCATGTGAGTCTTTAAATATATAAATATACTAGTTTACCCAGGCCGTCCAAAATGATGGCATATTTTGTTAAGTCCTTACTATTATTAGAAGGTTTTCACATGTGAGTCTTTAAATATATAAATATACTAGTTTACCCAGGCCGTCCAAAATGATGGCATATTTTGTTAAGTCCTTACTATTATTAGAAGGTTTTCCATGTGAGTCTTTAAATATATAAATATACTAGTTTACCCAGGCCGTCCAAAATGATGGCATATTTTGTTAAGTCCTTACTATTATTAGAAGGTTTTCACATGTGAGTCTTTAAATATATAAATATACTAGTTTACCCAGGCCGTCCAAAATGATGGCATATTTTGTTAAGTCCTTACTATTATTAGAAGGTTTTCCCATGTGAGTCTTTAAATATATAAATATACTAGTTTACCCAGGCCGTCCAAAATGATGGCATATTTTGTTAAGTCCTTACTATTATTAGAAGGTTTTCACATGTGAGTCTTTAAATATATAAATATACTAGTTTACCCAGGCCGTCCAAAATGATGGCATATTTTGTTAAGTCCTTACTATTATTAGAAGGTTTTCCCATGTGAGTCTTTAAATATATAAATATACTAGTTTACCCAGGCCGTCCAAAATGATGGCATATTTTGTTAAGTCCTTACTATTATTAGAAGGTTTTCACATGTGAGTCTTTAAATATATAAATATACTAGTTTACCCAGGCCGTCCAAAATGATGGCATATTTTGTTAAGTCCTTACTATTATTAGAAGGTTTTCCCATGTGAGTCTTTAAATATATAAATATACTAGTTTACCCAGGCCGTCCAAAATGATGGCATATTTTGTTAAGTCCTTACTATTATTAGAAGGTTTTCCCATGTGAGTCTTTAAATATATAAATATACTAGTTTACCCAGTCCGTCCAAAATGATGGCATATTTTGTTAAGTCCTTACTATTATTAGAAGGTTTTCCCATGTGAGTCTTTAAATATATAAATATACTAGTTTACCCAGGCCGTCCAAAATGATGGCATATTTTGTTAAGTCCTTACTATTATTAGAAGGTTTTCCCATGTGAGTCTTTAAATATATAAATATACTAGTTTACCCAGGCCGTCCAAAATGATGGCATATTTTGTTAAGTCCTTACTATTATTAGAAGGTTTTCCCATGTGAGTCTTTAAATATATAAATATACTAGTTTACCCAGGCCGTCCAAAATGATGGCATATTTTGTTAAGTCCTTACTATTATTAGAAGGTTTTCACATGTGAGTCTTTAAATATATAAATATACTAGTTTACCCAGGCCGTCCAAAATGATGGCATATTTTGTTAAGTCCTTACTATTATTAGAAGGTTTTCCCATGTGAGTCTTTAAATATATAAATATACTAGTTTACCCAGGCCGTCCAAAATGATGGCATATTTTGTTAAGTCCTTACTATTATTAGAAGGTTTTCACATGTGAGTCTTTAAATATATAAATATACTAGTTTACCCAGGCCGTCCAAAATGATGGCATATTTTGTTAAGTCCTTACTATTATTAGAAGGTTTTCCCATGTGAGTCTTTAAATATATAAATATACTAGTTTACCCAGGCCGTCCAAAATGATGGCATATTTTGTTAAGTCCTTACTATTATTAGAAGGTTTTCCCATGTGAGTCTTTAAATATATAAATATACTAGTTTACCCAGGCCGTCCAAAATGATGGCATATTTTGTTAAGTCCTTACTATTATTAGAAGGTTTTCCCATGTGAGTCTTTAAATATATAAATATACTAGTTTACCCAGGCCGTCCAAAATGATGGCATATTTTGTTAAGTCCTTACTATTATTAGAAGGTTTTCACATGTGAGTCTTTAAATATATAAATATACTAGTTTACCCAGGCCGTCCAAAATGATGGCATATTTTGTTAAGTCCTTACTATTATTAGAAGGTTTTCCCATGTGAGTCTTTAAATATATAAATATACTAGTTTACCCAGGCCGTCCAAAATGATGGCATATTTTGTTAAGTCCTTACTATTATTAGAAGGTTTTCACATGTGAGTCTTTAAATATATAAATATACTAGTTTACCCAGGCCGTCCAAAATGATGGCATATTTTGTTAAGTCCTTACTATTATTAGAAGGTTTTCCCATGTGAGTCTTTAAATATATAAATATACTAGTTTACCCAGGCCGTCCAAAATGATGGCATATTTTGTTAAGTCCTTACTATTATTAGAAGGTTTTCCCATGTGAGTCTTTAAATATATAAATATACTAGTTTACCCAGGCCGTCCAAAATGATGGCATATTTTGTTATGTCCTTACTATTATTAGAAGGTTTTCCCATGTGAGTCTTTAAATATATAAATATACTAGTTTAGCCAGGCCGTCCAAAATGATGGCATATTTTGTTAAGTCTTTACTATTATTAGAAGGTTTTCCCATGTGAGTCTTTAAATATATAAATATACTAGTTTAGCCAGGCCGTCCAAAATGATGGCATATTTTGTTAAGTCTTTACTATTATTAGAAGGTTTTCCCATGTGAGTCTTTAAATATATAAATATACTAGTTTACCCAGGCCGTCCAAAATGATGGCATATTTTGTTAAGTCCTTACTATTATTAGAAGGTTTTCCCATGTGAGTCTTTAAATATATAAATATACTAGTTTACCCAGGCCGTCCAAAATGATGGCATATTTTGTTATGTCCTTACTATTATTAGAAGGTTTTCCCATGTGAGTCTTTAAATATATAAATATACTAGTTTAGCCAGGCCGTCCAAAATGATGGCATATTTTGTTAAGTCTTTACTATTATTAGAAGGTTTTCCCATGTGAGTCTTTAAATATATAAATATACTAGTTTAGCCAGGCCGTCCAAAATGATGGCATATTTTGTTAAGTCTTTACTATTATTAGAAGGTTTTCCCATGTGAGTCTTTAAATATATAAATATACTAGTTTACCCAGGCCGTCCAAAATGATGGCATATTTTGTTAAGTCCTTACTATTATTAGAAGGTTTTCCCATGTGAGTCTTTAAATATATAAATATACTAGTTTACCCAGGCCGTCCAAAATGATGGCATATTTTGTTAAGTCCTTACTATTATTAGAAGGTTTTCGCACTTGAGTCTTTAAATATATATATATACTAAGTTTCCCATGCTTTAAGAAATGAAGGCATATTGTGGTAATTCTTGGCTGGTAGTAAGTTTCCTTCCGCCTCTTCCTTTCCAGTCGACTTTGATTTTCAAGAATTTAAATGAAATATCAATCGTTATTTACTCTATTTTTATTTGGACTATCGTCGTCATCTTTGTTGTTATCCCAACGTTTCGACCGTTGTGCCCTCCGGTCTTCCTCAGGTATATATTGATCTACAGAGAATTCGAAACTTAACCTTTCATTTAATCACATGAAGGTAGTCTGTTATCTTTCCACTGCCCATGTCTAGTGATATCATCTAGTTATTATTTTTATTTAGTACTGCTCAATTATTGCTCGCTCGTTTCCATTGAGTGCAAGCACACATTGCACGACCCAGAGATTGAACTCACAACCACTGTGTCACAATTAGTTGATCTACATGACCACTCTACTCGATCATTTTGTACTCATGCCGGTGTGCCCAAGGGCTCTACTTTTGGTCCCACTTCGTTTTTAATTTTCATTAACGAACTTCCTGATGACATCTGCTCTCAGCTTAGTGTCTATGTTGATGACACATCCACTTACTTCTAAGTCTGATCAGTTCTCACATACGACCTGCAGTCTGTCGTTAACTGGGGCAAAGGATGGCTTGTTAATTTTAACACATCTAAAACTAAACTGCTCTCTGTTAATTATCTGAGTGACCCCTTTCTGTGTTCTAGCAATATGGATGATGCTAACCTCCAAGCGAGTGACTCGTTGCGACTTCTTAGGTTAACATTCTCAGTCGACATGAAGGCTACATTTGAATCCATTGCTATGTCAGAATCTATCTTACATACCTATAAGTCTGCCATTCGTCCATGCTTAGAATATCGCTTCTACATATGGCCCGGTGTCCCTATTTACCTTGAGATACCTAATGAAATCCAAAGAAGAATCAGCAATATTATTGGTCCTGATCTGGCGACTCGGCTTCAGTCAGTTTCCCTCTGCCATATAGCTGCCGCCCTGTGCCATTTTTATAAATACTTTCATGGTAATTGTTCGGATGAGCTCTTCGCTATGGTATGGCATGAATTGTAAATATGGGGACCAGTTAGTATTTCATAGGGACAAAGAGGTATTACGGTGGTTATAGTAAGAAAGGTACATATGAATGTGTTGTTTTGGTGTAAGGAATATTGTTCGTACGATTGGGTCAGTGTCTGCGGCTAGCTAAGTTATAGTTAAGACAGAAGAAGACCGTGATTTCCCCAATCCCCTTTTTGGCCTTGTGCCACATTTCTGTATTGTACAGAATAAATATCGCTCTTCGCTATGGTACCTAGACTTTTTTAATTTAAGTGTAGTACTGGATTGGCAACAATGTCATATCAATTTACAGTTGAATTGAATAGATGTAACCGTAAGTTCTATGATAACAGTTTCTTTTCTCGCACTTATCGCTTGTGGAACTCTCTTCCGACTCCATACTTTCTGATTAACTTTTCTCTTCAAAGATTTAAATGCAATGTCAATCCTTGTCTACTGTTTCCCTAGTTATTCTTCTAATGTTCTCCCTCCTTCATAATATTTTGTTTTCTAATTCTTTCACAGCCAGTAATACTTTGTGTCTTAGTGGCTTTACTGCCTTGTTTGGGGTGAATTTGATTAAAAGAAATCCCGTTTTTTTATTGTTCTTTCTTTTTACTGTGTTTCTTTTTCTTTTATTTTTTTCACACTCAGTAACCTATTGCGTCTTAGGGGCTTTATTGTGTTGATTGGGGGGAAATAGATAGTTATAAGTATGTATCTGCTGATTATCCTCGCTCAACGACTTAGCAAAACAAAAGTGGCAATAGCTGTAGATGTCAGATAAGTGATGCTTGATCATTTAAGATCAGTTGTGGCTGCATCTGCACTGCATTGACCGTCTTCATAACGATATAATCCACAGTTTGGCCGATGTCTCGTGTAGCCATGAGCGCAGGTGATACATTAAACTGTACTTCATCTAGAGATATAGTCACGCATATTGATTTGATTTTTATGGCTTATCAACCCTTTGTGAAACGGAATGTCAGACGTTTTTCAAAAGAAAACGAGATCGACAAAAGGAATTAATATAGGCCAATGTTTCTCTAGATTCTTCATAAATCCATTTAAATGAAAACCGCTAATATTCTTTGAGAATACCAAACCAAAATTTCAAATTTTCATGACTAATTTTTCTTCATTAAATTTAAAGTTCGCCTCAGTTTTAGTTATTCTACAAGTATGTCTTGGAGTAAAAATGTTTGAGAAACACTGATCTAGACAGTCGGCATTTTTAAATTATCAGTTCGTTCCTAGACATAAAAGTTTTCATGTATTTTCTGCTGCTGGAGAGACATCCAAAAACATTTTGTTTTGACATTATTTGAATCTGATTCACGTTCTACGATTATTTGTATCAAATACAAAGCGAACAAATTCCTTAAATTTTAGTAATGCTTGCACATGTCAATAGAAAGCTTTCGTATAGGCACGATAGAGTAATGGATAGCGGCTCGGATTGGGGAATTGGAGAGCCGGGTTCGAATTCCATTCGAATCCATTACATTCACTTTCGTGCTAATACCCTTGTGAAAGGTATGGGTAAATAAAAGGACAGACCTGATTCGAACGTCTTGAATGGCAAATGGTCTTCTAACGCAGAAGTGGCAACCTACTGAGGAAAAAAAAATCTGCCTCGTCAGTCATGTATCACGCATGGCAGATAACTGACTGAAAGAAACGCACTCTATGTGCTATACCGGGTTGGTAAGACTGGTTAATTGAGGAACGAATCAATTAAAGAAATATTTATTTATGGGTTTTGGGAACTTCAAGAATCATATAAATGGACACGACCAGACCGACAAAAAATGCTCACTAGTCTCCAAACGTACATACGTACACACACACACACGCACAGACGTTAACACCACAGGACATTATATACACGGACAGTACCAGACCAAAAAAAATGTCCGCTACAATCTAAACGCATACATACATACGCACACACACATACACACGTTAACACCGCAATACAAAGACACGTGTGGTCTACCTGACCTATGAAAAAGAAACACAGAACAAAAATAGTAGAATTTTCTTTTCCTTCCATAATTAATTTCCAAACATTTCTGATGAAGCTTAAATAAAATTAAAAAAGTAAATTTATAAACGTTTCACATTTTTTCCTTATCCTATCATTCTATCTGTCAGATTCTAATCCATATTTTGTCCAATTCATATATATATATATATATATATATATATATATATATATATATAGAGAGAGAGAGAGAGAGAGAGATAGATAGATAGATAGATAGATGCACGTGTGAATAAAAAACAATGAATGTTCATTGTTGATTATTTTTTTTATTTACCTTTCCAATGATTGTAATGGTTTTCCTGATTTCAGGTTCGTATTTGTAAATATATTTTCTCATGTCCAAGCACATTTGGATAACACTTTTTCATGTCCCCAGTTTAATATTTGAAATATCACGTCTGTCGCGTTGACTTTTACCTTATTTTGCGTATTCTCGTGAGAGTTTGTGTTTTCTTTTTAGTTTTGTTTTCAGGGAAAAATGTTTAATATGTTGGGTACGAGATTTGATGTAATTTTGTTGATGTTTAGTTGCTTGTTTTTTTTTATATTCAATGGCTCGAGCCATGGCTCGAGCAATGGCTCGAGCAAATGATTTTTATGAATTCGTATTATGTTTTTTTCTTTATGTTAGTTTATTATATATATATATATATATATATATATATATATATATATATATATAGTCTGTTTCATGCTAGACGCAATCGTCAGGCCTGAGTGTATATATATATATATATATATATATATATATATATATATATATATATATATGAAGAAATATAGTTTTAAGGCGTGCTATATTTATGGGGTAAAGTGCTCAATATCAGAGATAGAGCGTGTATAAATATAAAAGTGAATATTGAAGTCAACACTTAGAGGCGACAGGCTGGATGTGGCCTGACGATTGCGTCTAGCATGAAACAGACTGTTGCCTCTAAGTGTTGCCTTCTATGTTCACTTTTATATATATTTATATATATATATATATATATATATTCAATTGTAATATACAGAAAAATATTCGTGAATACGAAAGGATTAAAGAAATGATAAAAATAAGCAAACAACGTTTGTAATTTATTCAATCAGACATCCCTAAAGAAAATTTGCTGCCTAAATACACAAATATATATATATATATATATATATATATATATATATATATATATATATATATATAATGGACTCTCCCTTCAGTTTCGACGTATTAGGAGCTGACAAATTATCCTATGGATTCATTTCTAAATTTTGTGCAATAATCTGAAGTGGCAATTAAGACTTGCAAGTGATTTTAAAAGGAGGCTGCACAGTGAGCAAGAATAAGGATTGTGGCATGAGATCACTGTTAGATTGGCTGACTTTTAGATCTTGCTCTCGCTTCTTGAAGATGATTCAGATGATTCAAACAAGCAGATTGAAAACTGCTTGGTACACTAAAACACGTTGATCTCCATTCCATACGACCCAAGGTTAAGCGCTCGAGGGTGTTATGAGGTATATTGACAGCTGACGAGTTGTTCTTCAGCTTTTCTTTGTATCTTAGCCATGTGCGCCCTAGATCTCTGCAGCCTTGATCTAACTGGCTGTACATTTGGATCTTGAGTATCCAGTCATCAGACATTCTCAAGACATGACCAGTCCACCGATTCCTTCAATATTAAACCTGTTAAACAGGTCTATATTGGATGTCCTGTCTTGAAGGCGAACTCCACAGATGGCACGCAGATAGCTCCCACATATGTATATATATACTAGCAGCATATCCGGCGTGTCCGTACTTGATTCAAAAATCGTACGACTCATACAGCAATCGCTATCCCTTGACTTAAAATATTTTTGCCCTTCCTTGCCTTTAAAGGAGTGCCCTTTGCTGTGCTGATGTTGCTACATACCTTACTTCTTGCCTATCTCACACTGAAATTTTTTTCTAAGCTCTATACTAAACATTAAATCTCTTACGAAAAAAGAACTAAACAAAAACGATCAGCTTTAAAAAAAGGACCCGTAACTGGAAAAGCAGAATGATAAAAGAATGTTAACGACAAATACTTTTTCACACCCAAACCAGTTCTGCGGAATCAGAATCAACGTTGAGTTTAAGCAAGTGAATGAGCCACTTGGAGTAAAGTGCCATGCAGATTTAAATTTTTTCCACTTGTGACGAATGCAGCTATCGATTTTTCTTTTTTTTTTTTTTGTTAGCATGCAAAGTTAACATTCGTGTCAGTCAGCTGTTGGCTCTCACGCTGGCCAATAGAGTCTTCCTGCCTATTCGTTGGCTCTCACTCTGGCCAGTAGAAAATGGCCACAAACTACATGAAAACTGTCGTAGAAGCATGAAAAAATCGATTATTTCCACTATCGATGGGAGTTGGGAAATGTAAAGTCCGTCTTGGCCTTTTAGCTAACTTGGAAAATGTGCATGTAAATTTTGGTGAAATCCGTCGAAAATTGCGGCCGTGCATTCGTTACACACCCACACACACACATCCTGCATTTTATATATATATATATATATATATATATATATATATATATATATATATATATATATATATATGATAGGTCGTCCAATGCTTGGGATTAAGGCTGCCCTGATGCAGTTAAAATGTTGCACGGATGATGCAGTTAAAATGTTGCAAGGATGAGTGACGACAGAATACCTAAGGTACTCATGTTGGACATCGTGGCTCAGATTACTCTTTAACCGCCTCTGTCCCTCATACGGACTTCCAGCGAGTTGCCCTGGATATAAATAACTGGGGATATTTATGTCAGAGTCATACAAAAAATTTTGAAATCAGTTGTATTGACTGGCTAGGAGACGTAAGACAAAGGCGGGACTGAAGTGTCGCATACGACACAAACATAAAAACTTAATGAGGTTGTCAGATCCGCATAAGTCGAAATCAAGTGGATAGCCCATTACACACACACACACACACACACACACATATTATTATTATTATTATTATCATTATTATTATTATTAATTAATTAATTAAAGAATATCAAATACTTTAAATGTTTGATATGTGTTGTGTCGGAAACCTACCCCCCCTCTTGAAGATGAACTTATCTGCGTCTGTGAACAAAGACGTTAAATAGTGACATGTCAGTTGACATGAGTGAGACCGAGAGACAGTTCCTTGTGGGTGGATTGATAAATACCGAGACCGAGAGACAGACTCTCGGCGACTGTCGAACTCTCTGCATTAGCAGAGGGGAACCCGGACGAGGCTTTGCCGAAGGGCAAGGTTTCGTCCGGGGAGGTTGACAGAGCCTGAACCCGTCTAGGCGGGTTCAGAAAGGTCATATTTTTGGCCGAGCCTACGGGCTCGGGGATACCCACATTAAAACGGCCTTGTGCCACATTCGATCCTCGTGGGTGGATTGATAAATATAGAGACCGAGAGACAGAGAAGTTCTTAGCTGAGCTAGTTATTGACTACTCAGGCGATTTCTGTACCTTTTTACCAGCCTGTTAAAACCCCTTTTATAGTTACGTGTTATTTGGCGTTTGTCTTTACTAACCCCAAACTAACATCATAACAATATGCTTTAATTAATGATAATTTTGCTCCGTCTTTTGACATAGAGCTCTCCCTGGATATATATATATATCCTCCTGGAAATCCCATAAGGATTACCATATTGTATCATTACTAGATAGATAGATAGATAGATAAGATGTGTGTGTGCGTCTTTTAATAGAACTATTGTTAGTTAAGTGGCGTGCCAATGTTGTAGTTGTGAAACCAATGTGTTTGAATTGTTATTCTCCATAAAAATGATTAAAAAATAAGATGAAGCAACTCAGTATCAATAACATTTGTATCAATCTGCAAACTCATAATTTATAATAACTTTAAAATCATTCATGTCACACATTAGCCCCTTCCCTTGACTGGCTATCGGGCCTTGCATTTAGTAAATTTTAGAGCAAAAATTATCGTAAAATTTGTCTTATTTGATAAGTCATATTACCTATAATTAGTATATCACACAGTAGTCCTCTACCATGACTTGTTATCGAACATTTTATTAGTAGAAGCGTGGTCAGTTAGAATGTTAAAGTTCCGACCATGAGTTCCGTGTTCGAATCTTACGATCGGCAATTTTTCAAGTCGCTAATCTTGATAATATCTGCCTATGGAGATGATCCCTGGTTGCCACACCTTTGAGAATTGGCTGAAAAACCATATCATGTTTTGATTTGAGCCTTATGGGTCAACTTGGGTAGACGAAGCTATCGATGTGCTAGCATTAAGCTGCAAGTCATCTCACTGAGAAGCTGTAACTAAGGTCTGCTCAGCCTAGTTGCAGTACAAACCACAGATGAGTTATGTGAATGCTGAAGTAACGCAAATATACCTGAGCAGGCGTCTGCAGCAGGGATTAGCTAGCAACACGAACAGACAGGCAAACCGGAATACGAGCGATCTGTTATTATTACCTATAATTAAAAATGGACTTGTCCATGTGAAATACGTCACAATAGCTAGAGCTATAAAGAAATAAAGAGAGACAAGCGAAAGAGAGAGAGAGAGAGGGAAGATGGAGATAGAGCAGGAAGAAGAGAGAGAAAGAAGAGAGAGGAGGAGGAACAGAGAGAGATAGGAGAAGTGGGGAGAGAGAGAAGAGATGCGTTTATCATTTTTAAAAGTTGAATGAAGAATAAGAATATAAAAAACAGAAACCTCCTCACATTCACAGTAAGTAAATGATTTAATATAATGCCTCTCTAGGTAATAACTCTCCTTTGGCAGGTGGGTAGGGCCATAACCTGGCGCTTGAGGGCTCCTCAATAGGGAAAGTGGAGAATGGACTTATGCAATAGTCTATGCACGCTTCCCTTTAAACTCGATGTTTGTGTTCCATTCCGCTTGAATGGGCGTGAAGCTAAATACCTCTCCTTACACGCACGCACGCACGCACACAAACACGCACAGACAGGTGGCTTATGCCCATATCGCTCTGAAACATCGGTTCTCGTCCAAACCCCCAAGTTAAGCAACGACGAGCCTAGTCAGTAGCTTGATGGGTGACCGCTTGGAAATACCCGGTACTGTAAGCTTGAATGTGCAGGTGATCTTGGCTTATGATCTTGGCTTACGCTCACATCACGTTGAAACATCGGTTCTTGTCCAAACCCCCAAGTTAAGCAACGATGAGCCTAGTCAGTACCTTGATGGGTGACCGCTTGGAAATACCTGGTACTGTAAGCTTGGATGTGCAGGTGATCTTGGCTTACGTTCTTGGCTTACGCTCACATCACGTTGAAATATCGGTTCTTGTCCAACCCCCCAAGTTAAGCAACGATGAGCCTAGTCAGTACCTTGATGGGTGACCGCTTGGAAATACCTGGTACTGTAAGCTTGGATGTGCAGGTGATATTGGCTTACGCCCATATCACGTTAAAAAATCGGTTCCTGTCCGATCACCCAAGTTAAGCAACGCCGAGCCCGGTCAGTACCTTGATGGGTGACCGCTTGAAAATACTAGATACTGTAAGCTTGGATGTACGTGTGATGTAAATGATAATAGCTCGTAATTGTTGGGTTTGTGGTATTTACTTACCCGCTGGAAATATATTGACCCACCTTTTCTCCCCCAGTTACCGGTTAATTAGTATGACTTGTGTTACTAAAGTATTATTATCACAAAAAATTTCTTACAATCTACATTTTTTAATTGCGGTTGTTCCCAGATCCACTCTGACCTGGATGGTAGCACTTGTTAGGTCCCAGCTATGAGTAAATATTGACCCACCCACCCAAAACTAGCGTCAAAAATCTGAAAGTATATGTTTAAAAAAATAAATTACCAACAACAGATTTTTGTAAAAAGAAAAAATTACTCAAGATCCCAAGAAAATTAAATTTCGGCATTAAATAACCCATAAGGTTAGATAATGATTTTCCAAGCGTAGCTTAGATGTGGCACAAGGCCGAAAGTAGAGGGCACCCATAAGGTTAGATATGCCGTTAAACAAACTTACAATCAAAAATATTTTCTGGTTTAAATAATCTCCGAAGGGTTGATAAGCCATAAAAAACGAAGCAATCACTCAATCAATTCTTCAATGACACAGTAATCAATATATTATATTCACTTTCTCACAAATAGCCCTAGGGAAGGTATGAATCCATCCTTTCTCTTCCAATCTATGGGTTAATTAGTAAGACTTGTATTGCTACACCATTATTATCTACCCTTCAAAATTCTTACAATCTAAAAATATTTTCTGGCTTTAAATAACCTGCAAAGGGTTGATAAGCAGTAAATAAAACAAATCAATCAATTGGTCAAATGCTGATTAGTTACTCAGGCATGGTTTTTAAATTTATTTACATTCTCTGGAATACAAATGTATAGAAATTACAGTGGTCATAAAGTGAGGGATCCATTTATATGTTGATTTTAATATAAAATTGATCCCCCACTTTATATCCATGCTATAACTTCTTGTTTGTTTATCAAACTCGGATTAGGTATGAATCCACGTGTTCTCTATGATTTTTTATTACTAAATCTTTATCTCCAAGAACAAATTCTTCCAATCTAAAAATATTTTCTGGCTTTAAATAACCTGCAAAGAGTTGATAAGCTATAGAAAAGGAATCAATCATTAAAATTTTGATCATTTCAAGTTCAGGGTTAACTGTTATCTTTCCTACATAACCTCATGAACTTCTTGCTTTTTCTTGTGCTCATACATCACATAGTAACTCTCTACATGGAGTGGCGCTTAGTCCTTGTATCAGGGAAATGTTGGGGTTTTGTGTGTGTGTACAAAAAATGAACTTTTTCCACATACTTTTGGTTTTGCTCAAGAACTTATATAAGCTTATTAAATAGCCTGCAATGGGTTGATAGACCGTAAAAAACGAATTAATCAATCAATCAACACAGACTCCCATTAATCTTCGCTTCTATTATCTGATTACGAGAAACGCCAATGCTACCAAGGTGAATGCGAGGGTGGTGTAGTGGATAGTGGCTTGGAATGAGAAATTGGAAAGCCGAGTTCGAATTCCAGTCGAGTTTGTTACATTTACTTACGTGTAAATATCCTTGGGAAATGTAAGAATCCATGTATTCTCTCCCCAGAAAGACAGACTGGGCCCTATAGCCTTGGTAAGCAACTAGTCTAGGAGAAGGAAAACTCTGAATTCAAACTAGAGTGGAGAGGCATGGGTTACAGATGTAGAATATTTGGTACCCCGACGACCATAAAAGGTTGGAGACTCGTGATAAATGCTGTCAAGTACCAATTTTATTTTTATTTAAATTAACAAGTCTTGCCAGTGTCAAAATATTTCACAAGGCTTCTTATAAAACTGATGCGGTGATAGAAATCTACTGCAATCGTAGCAGTCGTGGTGATTCTTGTTGGGCTAATTTGAATTTCATTTTTTTTCCTTCTCCTAATCTGTTTGCCAACTAAGGCTATAGAGTCCAGTCTGTCCAGTTATTTACCCTCACCTGGGTTGGAGGGGAGATATGAATTCATATTTTTCTTTTTGCATCCAGTTTCTGTAACGAATTTCAAAGACGCCAAGGAGTTTCGCATTCGGGGAGAATAATAAATTCGTTATGATTAGATTTGAGCTTCTACAGACGGTCGATTGTCGTGGCCTAATCGATAATGCAGCTGTCACTTTCAGACAGGCTCATTATGAAAAAGGGAATGAGTTAGGCTCTATCCGGAAACCCCCGTTCTCTGTTGAGAAGTGAAGAAAAAAAATTGCAGTGCGTTATCTGTATCAATAGATGTGTAACGATTTCGAAGTAAATGCGAATAACAAATTTGTAGGGGGGGGGATTCTACACCAAATGGAATTATTAATACTGGCAGAAACCTGTGGAAATTCGGCTTTATTTTTATATTTTCCAATTGAAGTCTTATACAACACGTGCGCGCATCTTTTCACACTTGATGTAAACTTCCAACATTTATGCGTCCTGGGTTTGACGATAAACTACATCCGGCAGCAAGGGCTCTGATCAGGAGATTGGGTGGTTTGAGGAGCATGGAATTATCTCTTAATTGCTGTTGTTCCCAGATCCACCCTAACTCGAGGTGGTAGCACCTGTTAGGGTCCCAGCTATGGGGAAATAGTTAACACGCAAACTGAGGTCAAAACGCCGTGAAAGTGTAGAAATACATTTTTATTGTAGAGTGTCATTTTCATAGTAAAAAAATTACCAGGGGTATATTTTTGTAAAAGATATTAATAATGCTCCTAAAAAGAATTAAATTTCGGCATATTTGACCCATAAGAAGTCAATGTGCCGTTAAACAAACAAAACAAACAAACACATAAAATCAGGACATTTACATAAAATACTTTCTATTCCTTTTTGTTTTTCTACTTTTTATCATTTCACTCCAAGCAAGGCGATAAAATCACTAAGTCTCATGAGGTTACTGGGAGTAGAAGAGAATGAGAAAACTTTAGTGAGGAGAAAGGACAATAAAAGAACAGGCTTCAGAAAGACAGAAGATGGCGATAATGCCACTAAGACGCAAGGGTTTACTTGGAGTGAAAGAGAATGAGAAAGCTTTCGTGAGGAGAAAGGGCAATAAAAGAACAGGCTTCAGAAAGACAGAAGATGGCGATAATGCCACTAAGACGCAAGGGGTTACTTGGAGTGAAAGAGAATGAGAAGGCTTTCGTGAGGAGAAAGCGCAATAAAAGAACAGGCTTCAGAAAGACAGAAGATGGCGATAATGCCACTAAGACGCAAGGGGTTACTTGGAGTGAAAGAGAATGAGAAGGCTTTCGTGAGGAGAAAGGGAAATAAAAGAACAGGCTTCAGAAAGACAGAAGATGGCGATAATGCCACTAAGACGCAAGGGGTTCTTGGAGTGAAAGAGAATAAGAAGGCTTTCGTGAGGAGAAAGGGCAATAAAAGAACAGGCTTCAGAAAGACAGAAGATGGCGATAATGCCACTAAGACGCAAGGGGTTACTTGGAGTGAAAGAGAATGAGAAGGCTTTCGTGAGGAGAAAGGGAAATAAAAGAACAGGCTTCAGAAAGACAGAAGATGGCGATAATGCCACTAAGACGCAAGAGGTTACTTGGAGTGAAAGAGAATGAGAAGGCTTTCGTGAGGAGAAGGGGCAATAAAAGAACAGGCTTCAGAAAGACAGAAGATGGCGATAATGCCACTAAGACGCAAGGGGTTACTTGGAGTGAAAGAGAATGAGAAGACTTTAGTGAGGAGAAAGGACAATAAAAGAACAGGCTTCAGAAAGACAGAAGATGGCGATAATGCCACTAAGACGCAAGGGGTTCTTGGAGTGAAAGAGAATGAGAAGGCTTTCGTGAGGAGAAAGGGCAATAAAAGAACAGGCTTCAGAAAGACAGAAGATGGCGATAATGCCACTAAGACGCAAGGGGTTACTTGGAGTGAAAGAGAATGAGAAGGCTTTCGTGAGGAGAAAGGGCAATAAAAGAACAGGCTTCAGAAAGACAGAGGTTGGCGGTAATGCCACTAAGACGCAAGAGGTTACTTGGAGTGAAAGAGAATGAGAAGGCTTTCGTGAGGAGAAAGCGCAATAAAAGAACAGGCTTCAGAAAGACAGAAGATGGCGATAATGCCACTAAGACGCAAGGGGTTACTTGGAGTGAAAGAGAATGAGAAGGCTTTCGTGAGGAGAAAGGGAAATAAAAGAACAGGCTTCAGAAAGACAGAAGATGGCGATAATGCCACTAAGACGCAAGGGGTTACTTGGAGTGAAAGAGAATGAGAAGGCTTTCGTGAGGAGAAAGGGCAATAAAAGAACAGGCTTCAGAAAGACAGAGGATGGCGGTAATGCCACTAAGACGCAAGAGGTTACTTGGAGTGAAAGAGAATGAGAAGGCTTTCGTGAGGAGAAAGCGCAATAAAAGAACAGGCTTCAGAAAGACAGAAGATGGCGATAATGCCACTAAGACGCAAGGGGTTACTTGGAGTGAAAGAGAATGAGAAGGCTTTCGTGAGGAGAAAGGGAAATAAAAGAACAGGCTTCAGAAAGACAGAAGATGGCGATAATGCCACTAAGACGCAAGAGGTTACTTGGAGTGAAAGAGAATGAGAAGGCTTTCGTGAGGAGAAGGGGCAATAAAAGAACAGGCTTCAGAAAGACAGAAGATGGCGATAATGCCACTAAGACGCAAGGGGTTACTTGGAGTGAAAGAGAATGAGAAGACTTTAGTGAGGAGAAAGGACAATAAAAGAACAGGCTTCAGAAAGACAGAAGATGGCGATAATGCCACTAAGACGCAAGGGGTTCTTGGAGTGAAAGAGAATGAGAAGGCTTTCGTGAGGAGAAAGGGCAATAAAAGAACAGGCTTCAGAAAGACAGAAGATGGCGATAATGCCACTAAGACGCAAGGGGTTACTTGGAGTGAAAGAGAATGAGAAGGCTTTCGTGAGGAGAAAGGGCAATAAAAGTACAGGCTTCAGAAAGACAGAAGATGGCGATAATGCCACTAAGACGCAAGGGGTTACTTGGAGTGAAAGAGAATGAGAAGGCTTTCGTGAGGAGAAAGGGCAATAAAAGAACAGGCTTCAGAAAGACAGAAGATGGCGATAATGCCACTAAGACGCAAGAGGTTACTTGGAGTGAAAGAGAATGAGAAGGCTTTCGTGAGGAGAAAGGGCAATAAAAGAACAGGCTTCAGAAGGACAGAAGATGGCGATAATGCCACTAAGAAGCAAGGGGTTACTTGGAGTGAAAGAGAATGAGAAGGCTTTAGTGAGGAGAAAGGGCAATAAAAGAACAGGCTTCAGAAAGACAGAAGATGGCGATAATGCCACTAAGACGCAAGGGTGTTACTGGGAGTGAAAAAGAATGAGAAGACTTTAGTGAGAACAAAAGAGAAAGAACAGTTTACAAGAAGGCAGAAGATTGCGATTGGCGTTTCATTTAGCTTTTTGAAGATTGTGGGTCGTAGAGAAGAAAGAAACAATAAAAGCGTTCCACAGGTGAGAACTGCGAGAAAGGAAACTATTAGAATAGAACTTATGGTTACATTTCTTTCATCAGAAAAATGATGAGAGCTTGCCAATCGTTTCTTTCTTCCTTATTTTCAGTTTTCTCTTTTTGCTTGTTTCTTTCTTTCTTACATACTTGTTTAATCATTTCATTCCACGCAAGGCGAAAAAGTCACTAAGACGCAAAAGGTTACTTTGGAAACGTTATTCTGGGGAAAGGGCAAGAAAAGATCCGGTTTCAAAAAGTCAGAATATAACGATTGAGGTTGGATTTCAATTTTGGAGCGTCGTAAGTTGCCACAGTTAAGAAGTAAGAGAGAAGAAACTATTAGAATAGAACTTACGGCTGCATCAAGCAATCCCAACAGTAAAACAAATATAAACAATTCAAAGTGCAATCTACAAAATGGAGATACCAAAATAAGATCAAGCTATTTACGTTCCATTACCGCCGATCTGATCCCAAAGTACCACCAATTAAGATAAACAAAGGACCTCGCGGGATAGCACCGTGCCTTGAAATACTGTTGGGTCTCAAACTGACACCCGACCTGAAGTAGAACTCGTACATACAATCCGTTTCTAAGGATGCAAATAAAATAGTCGGTTCTCCGTACAGCTCTAGTAATTAACTGACTCCTTCTGCTATCCTCTACATTTACAAGAGCTTAATCAGGCCCAAAATGGAGTACTGTTGTACAAACCGTATTTTGGAGATACCAAAATAAGACCAAGCTAGTTACGTTCCATCATCGCCGATCTGATCCCGAACTTAAAAAAATATTACCAGCAATAAAAATCTTGTCGGCATTGAGATGTCGATATGCCGTAAAACAAAAAAAAAAAACAAAACGAAACCAAATCTCGTACAAACCGATTTCTTACAAAGAATTTATATTCTATTCATACGAACCTATCCTAAAGATCTTGTCGGCATTAAATAACCGATTGAGGTTGATATGCTGTAAAACAAAATAAACCAAATTAAGTCTCCTACAAACTGATTTCTTACAAAGAATACATATTCTATTCATACGAACCTATCATAAAAATCTTGTTGGCATTAAATAACCCTAAATAAACCAAACCAAACAATACATTTTTGAAAAATATATTACCAGCAATGCATATTTGTAAAACAAAACCCTATGAGAGTATAAAAATAGGTTTTAATACCAGCAATATTTTTATTTTGGGAAAAATTATTACCAACAATACATTTTTTGAAAAATCTTGTCGGCATTGAATAACCCATTGATGTTGGTATACCATAAAACAAACCAAAGCAAACAAACCAACACTGAAAGAATCTACCAAACCAAAACATTACTCTGAGAACACGTGTCATTTTTTAACCATTTCAACCCAAGGAAGGCAATAAGGCCACTAAGACGCAAGGAGTTATTGAGAGTGGAAGAAAATGAGAAAATATTAGCGAGGAGAAAGGACAATAAAAAAAGAGAGTTTAGAAAAGCAGAAGATGGCGTTTGGTGTGAGATTAAAAGTTTGACAGGAAAGCAAGAAATTGGAAGAATAGGTTTTATTACTAGCAATACCTTTTTTTGTAAAAATTATTACCAGGAATACATTTTTGAAAAGGAAAAATATTACCAACAATAAATATTTTTTGTAAATCTTGTCGGCATTAAATAACCCATTGAGGTTGATATACCGTAAAACAAAATAAACCAAACCAAACCTCCTACAAACTGATTTCTCACAAAGAATATATATTCTATTCATACAAACCTATCCTAAAAATCTAGTCGGCATTAAATAACCCATAGAGGTGTTGATATGCCGTAAAATAAACGCAACTAATAAACCAACACTGAAAGAAGCTACAAAACCATAACATTACTCTGAGAACACGTGTCATTTTTTAACCATTTCAACCCAAGGAAGGCAATAATGTCACTAAGACGCAAGGATTTACTGAGAGTGTAAGAAAATGAGAAAATGGGCGAAGATAAAAGACAATAAAAGAACAGATTTCAGAAAAACAGAAAATGGCGTTTGGTGTGAGATTAAAAGTTTGAGGGGTGTAGTTAACAGGAAAGCAAGAAATCGGAAGATAGTTCTACAGACAATAAATGTGAGAGAAGAAACTATAAGAATAGAACTTACGGTTGTATTTATCTATTTCAACAGTATAATAATTATGTGAGCTAGCTGCCGATTTAGTACTATGCTTAAATTCACGGCGTCGAGGTACCAAAGCGGCAAACGCATCAGAGCAATGACTTACTTGGGTGATTTTCTAAGAGTAGCTTAGATGTGGCAAAAGGACGCAAGTATAGGGCACTCAGTGAGGATCGAACATTAAAATCTTATACAACACATGGACGCACAAGTTCATCTTTTCATTGCCAATATAAACTTACAAAATTTTACCTAGCTATGTGCATCAGATCATTTACATAAAATAAGATTCTTTTGTTTTCTGTATTTCTACATTTAATTCGCCCCAAGCAAGGCGATAATGCCACTAAGACGCAAGGTGTAACCGGGAGTGAAAGAGAATGAAAAAGATTTTAGAAGAAACCAAAAACCCAATCCTAAACAGGTAACAAGGGGTAAACATCTACTGTTCAAAAGAGCGGAGAGAAGTGTGAACCGGACGATAGGCGAACCTATCTACTCCTATTGAGGAAAGATAAATCAATAAATAGTAAATAAATTTTTAGAGTTTATGCGGAGATGTTAGAAGTAGAGAGTTTAAGTAGATTTTAGAAGGAATCGGAAACCCAATCCTAAACAAGAAATAAGGAATAAACCTCTACTTCTATTTAAAAGACCGAGGTGGAGTATGAACCGGACGATAGGCGAACCTATCTACTCCTATTGAGAAAAGAAAAAGTAATTCAATGGTAAATAACGTTTCAGAGTTTAAGCAGATGTTAGGAGTATGGAGTTGAAGTAGACTTTAGGAGGAACCAGAAACCTAACCCTAAACAAGAAATAAAGGATAAACTTCTACTTTTGTTAAATAAAGGGGAGGTGTCTGAAACGGGCGATGAGCATAATGATCTACTCTTACTTGCAAGATCTCCGATAACAACGCTGCTTATAACCTGCCACAGTGACTTTGTGTTGGGAGTTTAAGTTGGGGATGTTCTTTTATTTGATCTCAGCTACCTGTAACCGGTGTATACAAAGGGTCCTTTCCACTCTAATGATAGTCATACAGCTTCAAGCTGTTACATGTCTTATAGACTCTCGTCCACTACCAACTGTCGACGTTTTAGTGTTTGTGAATGAGAATTCATCCCACCACTAAGGTCCCTTCTCTCTCTCTCCCTCCCTCTCTCTCTCTCTCTCTCTCTCTCTCTCTCTCTCTCTCTCTCTCTCTCTCTCTCTTCCTAAGATCGAAGACAATGAAAAGACAGTTTAAGCTAGAAATACAGAAAAGATGAGTTGCGTTTTATTTTGAACGGAGTTGTTCGGACATGCATGTATTTTTCAAGAATCTCTGACAAGGTAGGTCTGTTTATTACAATGTTATTGTTTATCTGAACACACGGCTGGGATCTCATGAAACAAAAGCAAACATGATCGACTAGCATTTTTTAAAGTTTTTTTTTTTCACATATCAGCCTTCGTTGTCTATTATTAAACAGTATTAAAATATTATTAAAATACTTTAAAACACTATTAAAACACTGTTAAAAAAAACTAGTGTTTCTCAATGAGAGTCATTGCATTTTCTTTTTTCTCTCCTTGTTTCCCTCTTGATCATCACGGCACCAAAACACGCTTATTATAAAGTAGGAGTACTACCTCCTTTTTTTGTACTAGTTTTCACGCAATACAAGGCTCAGTAGCCAATCTAGCTACAAGGTTACTGAATAATGTTGTTGTAAGGGCGTAATGTGAGAGAGTAATGGTGATTTGGTTGTTTTGTTTTGTTTTACGCATTATCAACACCTCAGTGGGTTATTTAATGCCAACAAGACATTTAGGATAGGTTGATAATATGAATTAGAATATGTATTATTTGGTATTTTTTTTTTCCCTTGATTTGTTTCACAGCATATCGCAAACGTTTTTGGATATAGTGTGGATTTTTTTAATATATATATTCTATTTTCCAATGTCTTTTAGAGTTAGTACAACACAAAAAAGACAAATAATTAGACATCAAAAAAACTTAAGGAAAATTAATTAATATCCACTCTTTGCCTGAAGTAAATTGATAATAGCTACAAGAAATCTATAGGTATCAATGAACACTGGTACATATGGTAATTTCTTTGTTTGGTTTGTTTGTTTTGTTTTACGGCATACCCTCCTCGATGGGTTATCTAATGCCGACAACGTTTTCTTGGTAACATTTTGTTTTGTCAAAAATATATTTCTGGTAATATTTTTTTTTCCTCAAAAATGTATAGCTGGTAAAATTATTTTCAAAAACGTATTGCTGGTAATTTTTTTTTTTTTTTTTCAAAAATATATTGCTGGTAATAGTTTGTTTTTTTCTTCGAAAATTTATTTCTGGTAATAATTTTTTACAAAGTATTTCTGTTATTAAAACCTATTTTTTACACTTTTATAATGCTTTTTACCTCAGTTTCGGGGTTTATTATTTGCCCATAGCTGGGACCCTAACGGGTGCTACCACCCCGGC
>OZ010603.1:72967423-73024923 GCA_963932145.1 Acanthosepion lycidas | reverse complement strand
ATTAAAAAAACGTTGTTTACTTCCAATATTGATATCTTAATTTTCGCATTATTCAATACATTCCATTCCGCTTGGCGAAACATTTTTCTTCTAGAAGCCGAAATTAAATTTTGATTTAAAAAATTCGTCGCATTGTAAATCGTTTAACTGCAACTGGTATTTCTCTGTCGCTTGTTCTGTAAATGAATTATTAGGTTGTATTAGTAACAAAAATAATGACGGTTTTTGACGTTAAAAAATACGTCAAAAACCGTCATTATTTTTGCACCAACCTAATAGATAATTAGTGTTAAGATGGCGGACAGGACAAAAATCCTTCAAGAGTTACCGACCCCTGTATTAGAACCTTATGTAGTTTTATTGTATCAATTCAAATTTAGCGCTGAAAAAAAAAAGTTTATTTTATTGTGATGACTGGTTACAAGCGAAAGGGCAGATGGGATGTGCTTATTCCATTGCCGCAAAGTCAAATATCGTAAAAGATGTTGCTGTCTTTATTTTTGCGCACATGAAACACGGAGAGAAAGACCGTCTAAATGTAACGAATACATCATGATATGTGTGGTCACAGCTCTCTACAGCTTCCTCTTCTTTAATACTTGTGAAATGCCTAGACTATCATGGAAAAGATAATGGAATTTTTTTTGTTTTGTTTTGTTTTTTTTTAGTGGGGGGAGGTATACCTTCTCCACAGTTTTGGATTCAGAATGGTCTTTCTAGATTCCTAGAGAGCCCAGTGTACCCTACTGTTATCTCATAGCTAGTAGTTATATTAATATCTGTCTATATCTCTGAGATGATGCATTATGATTATTTGCATTATTTACATTATTCGGACAGTTATCTCCATCTTCATTGCCATGTTTACAACGTTTCGGCTGTTATACGCTCCGGCCTTTATGTCAATGTCTCTCTCTATATCTGTCTATATCTCTGAGATGAGGTATCATGATTATTTACATTATTAATTATTTATCAATACATTGGGCACTTTTTGTGGATCAATTTTAATATTTTATATTACTAGGATCCACTTGGATTATATAGCAACGGATTTGTTACATTTACTATATATAAATATATATATATATATATATATATATATATATATATATATATATATATATATATATATATATATACTAGCAGTATAACTCGTCTTAGACCGGGTTTTTCATTACTGGGATTTTTTGGAACAGTTTAAGTTTAAAGTCAGCCCACCTGAAAATCAATATTAGTAACAACATTTGGGTGTAACTGAGGCACATATCCAAATGGGGGGGTAACAATTTGAATGGGGTGGCCCTGAAAAGGGAACGGTATAATAATTTAAACTATTTACTTTTTATTAAAGTTTTTATGAAAGATATATATATCCAAGAACACATAGTAAATAGTAAAACGTTGCTGAGAGTTATAATGGACAGGAAGTAGTGGAGAGCCATTATCGCCAACAATTTGGACTCAAAACCGGCACTGAAGAATTATCTATCAAACAAAAAAATTTCATCGAAATCGAATGAAAACTGTGAAAATGCATAAACAACATCCAATCACACACACACACACACACACATACATACAGACACATACATACGCACACATATTTTGAGAATTACAGATATAGATTCATAACTTTTCGGCCTTTGTACCCTCCGTCCTTCTTCAGGTGATTAGAATTTCGAACCGAACCCTTTATTTCGTCGACCGGGGTAGATTGTTCTAGTTCCACGTGCCATGCCTTCTCCGGATGTCTCTGTTATTTCAGTTAGAGTTGAGTTAAAGGGAAATAACTGAGACATCCGGAAGAGGCACGGCACGTGGCACTAGAACAATCTACCCCGCTGGACGAAATAAAGGGTTCGGGTCAAAATTTCAGTCACCTGAAAAAGGCCGAAGCGTACAACGGCTGAAATGTTGTGAATATGGCAATGAAGATGAGGATAACAGTCCGAATAATGTAAATAATTGCTTGATTAAGTTGGACAATTTAACGATCTTTCCTTATTTGGGTAAATTTAATGACGAATAAAAATTTTATAGGATAAAAATCAAAATGAATAGACAAGCAAATATAGATTCAGTTTACAGTAGAATCAAGAAAGTAACATAGGTTTGGTTTATACTAAAGTCAAAATCTTAGTTACACTACAAACAAAATAGATATATGTTAATAAAAAGAAGACAATTGGAAAATATATTTCTTAGTCATTGTCGACGCGTTTCGTAAATCCGACTTCATACAAGGCAAGTTTAAAAGCGAAATGTTTTTTTTAGTTATTTTAAATTCAAATATAAAGGAAACGATCCTGTGTAAATCTCCCTCTGGATGTTGGTAACATTTTTTTTTTTCTTTTTACTACGAATTTGTTTTAGTTTTCCATGTCAACATATTGTTAAATTTCTCAGAATATTACTGTAGATAAGAGAATTTAGATAAAAATAAGACAATTGGAAAATATATTTCTTAGTCATTACCAACGCGTTTCGTCAATCTTTATCAAGGTAAGTTTAAAAGCGAAATGTTTTTTAGTTATATTAAATTCAAATATAAAAGGAGCGCTCCTGTGTAAGCCTCGTTCTGGATGTTGGTAACTTTTTTTAATATTTTATTTATATATTATTTTATTATTTATATATTTTATATTTTGAATTCAATGAAACTAAAAAAAAAAAACATTTCGCTTTTAAACTTGCCTTGATAAAGTCGGATTGACGAAAACGCATCGGTAATGACTAACAAATATATTTTCCAATTGTCTTCTTTTTATCCAAATTGTCTTATCTTGAGAATTATTCTGGGAAATTTAACATAGATATATGACCGGTTCAGAGTTAAAATGGCAAACATAAGTCCGATTGACACCAGAGACAAAAACGTTGATATGTTACTAGAAACCAGAATTACGTCATAATCCGCAAAAATTTGTCATCCTTTAAGAGTAAGTTGTTCTTAGTTCAAATTAGCGACGTATATAAATGGAGGTAGAAAAAAGCAAATGTTGGTAAGGTAGCGAGGGTCATAAAGCAATGTTCGAAGTTCCCAATTAGGCTTGCTTCCCTCCACCCCTGCCCCATATATATATGGGGAGGGAATATGCTGGCAGCTAACGAGGACACACACGCACACCCGATACCTAAAAATGGAAATAGACTTGACAGTCTCAAGAGTAATGTAGGGATAGAAAAACATCTCTCATCAAAACGTCTATTATGACCACCACCCAAACGATCCAAATGATTTTATCATCGCTAAAGGCAGAAATTCGCCTCCAGAAATGAGATCAAGGCTCACTATAAATACAGAAAACGAACAATGAAACATTAAAAGAACATAAGGAAAATTTATTCCTTTAAAAACTGATTCCTTTTATTTGGCTGAAGAAAGTCACGAGACCGGAACCGCGTGTAGCAGAAATATGAAGAATAAAATATAATATATACACTAAAACAAATCCGCATTATAACCAAAAACATTTGCAGTTTCTCACTTTTTAAAAAAAAATATGTTTTTCTCTCGTTGGAACAACTATAAACTTTTCCATATATATATATATATATATATATATATATATATATATATATATATATATAAATGCATAGATATATAAATATATAGATATAAATGCATAGTTATATAAATATATAAATGCATAAATATATATATAAATGCATATAACCTTTTCCATATATATATATATATATATATATATATATATATATATATATATAGAGAGAGAGAGAGAGAGATAATATTAGTGGTAAATATACACATACATATGCAAAATATATAAATATATATACATACATGCATACACATACATATATATTTTTTTGAATAAAAAAATTCCAAGAGGATAGAACTCAATGTCCAGGACAGAGTAAGGATATAATAAAAAGGCTCAAACACTGTTTAAGCCTTTTTATTATATCCTTACTCTTACTAATTAATATTAGTGTTTAAGCCTTTTTATTATATATATTATATATATATATATATATATATATATATATATATATATATATATATATATATATATATATATATATATATATATCAGTTTAAAATTTTTATTTCAGACTGAAATAGATAGATAGATAGATAGATAGATAGATAGATAGATAGATAGATAGGATCGTTCATTGCTATATCCATATGTGAGTAGATAACATTTGCCTTTATAAGCTAAAAAGGGTTTAACCCAAACTCCATTGAGATAAGCATTGGGATGAGGAAATGCTTTATTGATTTTATTGATTTGCCAGTGACTTTTTTCCCATCCCAGGCGAGATTCGTTTTTAACAAAAGAAAAATGCTCGATGCATTTAGACAATTTAATTTTTATTTCACAGGATAAGAGGCAGAAAATAAAAATTATCGACACGTAAAAGACGCTAATCAACAACAAAATCTTGAGGAATCCTAAAATCGTTTTATTGAGGGCTATCATTCAGAAGATTTGAATTTCTCTCATTTTCTGCTACCGGTACATTTCCATTAACACACACACACACACACACACACACACACACACACACACACACACACACACAGAGGGTGCGATGGATAAATTGTCGCCATTTTATATCTTTAATTTCGCGCATGCGCGTTGTTTGTTTTTGTTGGCCACCGTCTATGAGAAAAAGAGCGCTATGACTCAATTCACTCCACCAGAAATTTGGAGATGGCATGTTGTACTGCTTGGCATTCGCGCCGGAAGCTCCAATACGAACGTTTCAGAGTGTTTAGGTATCAACCTGAGGACAGTGCAGAGGATTCTGAAAGAGTTGGGTGAGTTTAATCGTGATTATGAAGTTACGGCAGCGCGGAAATATCACTCTGATCGTTCTGATAACAAAAGCTCTCGCCTATCTGTGGATGTGGGCATCAGACGAAGCCCCACATCACGTACCTTGAAGAGGGAGTGCTGCCCTGGGTCAATCAGCCACTCTCTTGTGGCTGCTAGAAGACCTTATGTCTAACAACAGAACTCTGCACAATGCCACACAAGCAGGAGAACCCGGACATGGATATCAGACAATCTCTGCGACTCTTTGCATTTGGCCACTCAACTCTCCAGATTCCCTTGATTATTATGTTTGGGGCGCAGTTGGGGGAGAAACCCACAACATTCGTTGTAACATCAACTGCTCAACAATTCCTCCGTATTCCATCGCTGAGAAGTTCCACTCGAGCAGCTTCTTCCCGTGGACCACTACCCTGTGGAACCGACTCCCAAGAGGATGTTTCCCCGATCACTACAATCTTAACCTATTCAAGACTAGGTTTAACCACTATCTTCCACACCTATAAACAAAATGGCCGCCTAACCTAACCCTCTACCCCGAGTGACTCCCGAGCCTTGTAAAGAGTGAATCTTACTGTAAAAAAAAAATGTAGATGTGATAGAGTTAGTTGGTAGGACAATATATTTTTTTGATTCATTGGGTTTGTCAGGGGTAGGGGCGTTTTTTTTTTTTATTTTGGAATATTTTATGTGATTTTTGTTTAGCATTGAATATAAAATAATTCGAGTACTGAAGAAGATTGAAAGTGATTTCAATGTATTTCTCCTCTTCATGTAAATATTGAGGGCTGCACATTCTAAATGCTCTTAAGTAGAACCCGATGGTTATACCGGATTTCTTTGTTGCTATATATATATATATATATATATATATATATATATATATATATATATATAGAAGAAGAAGAAGAAGAAGAAGAAGAAGAAGAAGAAGAAGACAAAATGAATGAACGAAAAAGAAGTTTGTATAAAATCTTTACTTACTGACAAACATATAGGTACCATTTTGGTATTAGTCTTTGCAGCGCTATCTGTACAAAAATAGTCTATTCATAGGTCTACGCCATGCCACAATATTCATGTTTCTATCGAATGTTGTAAGAAGGGCGGTCCTGAAAAGTTATCGGCTTGACCCACTTTCCAAAATCTGATTAAGTAATCAAAGAGATTTTGGGGGAAATCTTTGCTGGGAGTAAAACATGTCAGTGGTATAGAAATATCATGAGCATTATGTTTACTCTATATATGGGCTGAAAAAAACATACCTAGACTTAAGCACATTAACTCACACATATATATGCATATGTGTTTATTCGTCTTCAATTAAGAAAAACATTTAGTCAGTGTTACATTTTGTTGTTTGAAAGATACCAAAAGGGTTTATTTAGAATGGCCTAATTTTATTTACGGTCCGACCTTGTCACCAACCTCTTAATTTTAATTAAATATGGGCGTAGAGATAAACTGGGGTCGACGCGGATTTAATTTCAAGTCATATGAAATAGCTAGAAAAAGCTTATAAATTTAACTATTTCAACCATGAACTATGTTTTTTTTTATTGATTTGTTTTTCTTTTACGACTTATCAACCCATTTTGGATAATTTAAAGCCGAAACATATTTTAAGTTGTAAGAATAATTCTATTTTTTGCGAGTGCATATTGCACTGAAAACTTTTCTGAGATTAACAAAGATACAATTCCTACCATTTAACGCATATCTGGTGGCGGGGTGATGGATTTCCTATCTTTCCCAAGGGTATTTATTAGGTTGATGCAAAATTAATGACGTAATAATGTCGTTTTTTGACGTATTTTTTAACATCAAAAAACGACATTATTACGTCATTATTTTTGCACCAACCTAATACTTGTAAGTGAATGTAACTGACCCGACTTGAATTCGAACTCTGCTCTCCGATTTCTCATTCTGAGTCACTACCCGTTACACAACTCGTGGATGCCACATCTCTAAAACTTTGTCGTTGCTTACATGTTCATTTCATAGTATTCTCATCATCCTTCAGTAGAACCATATTCTTGTTGCTTAAAGTTTTTTCTTCATCTTTGGGGAGATTGTTCAACATTCGCTGCCATATAAGAAGACCGATATTGCATAACAGTTAAGTCCTCTTTTCTTTGTTTCTTACAAAAATTTTCCCGTTTCTTAATAGTCTACTGTTTGGAAACCAACTTTCGATATGTCAATGCGTCTTCGGATTTTGGTATCACATTTTACGCCCGCCCCCGCCAAAAAAAACACTTTCTAGATATTAAAAATTCTGTATGCTTAATTTTGGTGTCTCCAGTTTGTAATTCGTATGATGGGCCGTTTCTTCTTATTATTATTATTATTATTATTGAGCCATACCCATCCAGTATTATTATTATTATTATTATTATTATCATTATTATTATTGAGCCACACCCATCCAGTATTATTATTATTATTATTATTATTATTATTATTATTGAGCCACACCCATCCAGTATTATTATTATTATTATTATTATTATTATTATTATTGAGCCACACCCATCCAGTATTGTACCCAAAGGCTTTCCTGAGGTGTTACGCTTTCAAGGTCGTTAAGTGTAATGACTCTTCACGATTCGGGGCAAGCAAGAAGATGTCCCATAGTTTTTGATTGGCCGCATTGGCATTTGGGATCATCATCGGTGGCAGATCCTCATTTCTGAAGGTTGGCTCTATAGCGACCAATAGCTTCTCGGAGGCGATTCAGATAGGACCAGAATGTCTAGGGGGGCGGGATTCTTTAGGGCTGAGAGAGAGCTTGTGATCCAAATTGTTAAAGTGGCTGCATCACAGGGACACACGATAACTAGGAGCACTGTTGTTCATTGTTTCGACTGAGTGTAGAAAACTGTCTCTTAACTTGAGCCTCTTTGTCATTGATTAACAGCCGTAGAGTGGATGACGAGGGTCAGTTTCTTGCTTCAGCTTCTCGAGTTGGGAGTGGGCTGTCCTTCTTATGTAACGGGGAGCAATGTCACAAAGCGAGTAGAGGTCATCTACTTTGGTTGGCTTGAGACACCCCGTGATTGATCTGCAAGAGGTATTTAAGGCAGGGTCAATTTTCTTTGTGTGTGATGATCTGCTCCACACTGGTGAGGTATATTCTGCTGTAGAGTAGCAAATAGCTAGGGTTGTGGTGTGGATTTTACAGGCATGAGAAAGCCATTTGGTATTAGTCAACTTCTCTCGAATTCCTTTTGCTGACAAACACACACACTGTCTTCTTACAATAGATGTTTAGTCCTTTCTTCTTGCTTTTCATTACTACGTATTGTTCCTGTACTTTTTTCCGTGTTTGCTATCATAAAGCAGGCACAAAAAGCTATACTATTTCATACTGGTTAACTGTGGACCAAAAAAAGTAACTCAGAATTTAATACAGCAATAGGTGAATTTGATTCAGGAGAGGTATGCGAATTAGTTGGAATTTTATGATTGTGGAGATTTAGATTTACTTTCGACATTAAAGGACATCGGACCCTATAGAGATGGCGGTGTAATTCATGAAATACAGACCGACTGAGAAAGCAACTGATAAATATTTTTAAATATCACGAATTAAATATTACCACTACTACCAATGCTAAAACGATCAACTTTCTCGGTGTGACCTTAAACTTGAATACCATAGACCATATACCAAAGAGCTATATAACCATAAGTATGTAAACAAAGAATCTAACCACCACCAAAAAATTCTAGATAATTTACATAAATCAGTCCAAGTCCTAAAAAAACTCTAGATAATTTAGTAGGTTGGTGCAAAAATAATGTCGTTTTCTCACATAGTAAGATATGTGAGAAAACGACATTATTTTTGCACCAGCCTAATACAACTCCAGCAACCAGGAAATATTTGATAATAAAAAAATTAAATATATAAAGGCTTTAGAACTAAGCAATCATAAAGTAAATTTAGAGTATTTAGAAGAAGAAGAAAACAAAGAAGGTAAAAATAAACAGAAACACCGCAATCATAACATTATAAGGTTTAATCCACCTTTTAATCGCAATGTTCAAACGAATATCGAAAGATTTTTTCTAAATTTAATCCATAAGCATTTTAACCATTCCCCAACACTTAAAAAAGACTTTAAACAAAAATAATGTTAAAATCAGCTATAGATGTGTTAGTAACATAGATAAAACTATATCCCAGCATAACAACATTATATTAAACAAATATATTTCCAACAACGACAACGTAAATATTTCTAAACACAAATTCAACTGCCGAAAAGATATGATCTGTTTCTTAAACAGTGTATGACTGATAATAGTGTATATCGAGCGAGCATACATTTCGTTTTTACCGTCATCGAATGATCTTAGGTAATATAAAATACAAAAACAGCACCGCTCTCTCCAAATATTTCTGGCAATTAAAGAAAGATGACATCTCACCATCAATCAAGTGGGATATTATAACAAGAGCCAACTATTATAACGGTAAAGGAAATAAATGTAACATATGTCTTGTTGAAAAATTGATTATCTTAAAAATAATTTAAAAAAATAATATTCACAGCTTTAAGAAATTCTTTAATTTTTTTTCTTACACACATATATACAGATACCATTTATTTAAAATGCCAAATATAATTTTTTTAAATTAAAAAAGTGTAATCCCAGTATAATATATATCTATGCCAACATTGCGATAACCAGATATAACTTTTAAAATTTAAATTACGTAATAGCCAGTCTATACTGAACACCTGAAGATTGCTATTGGTGAGGGAATGAATATTTATTAATATATACTTTGTATATTGTACTTTTGTGTTACATAGAGCATTGTTTGTTAACACGAGCACTATATCACAAACAGGACGGAAATATTTAAAAAGAAGATAACAGCGGTGAAAACAACATCAGTAGTTTAATATGAAAGAATAAAAAGAAAAAAAAAGAAAGGAAAAAGAAGAAATAGAAAAAGAAAGAAAAAGAAAGAAAAGCACAAAAGAAGACAAAAGAAGAAAGAAAAAAGGAGAAAGAGAAAAAGAAGGGAAAACAAAGAAGAAAGAAATTAGAAGGAAAAAGAATTAAGAAAAAATACAAATGAAAAAGAAAGAAGAAGAAAGAGAAAGAAAAAAAGAAAGAAAAATAAACAAACAAGAAGGAAGAGAAGATAGAGAGAGAAAAGAAAAAAGAAGGAAAAAGGACCAAGAAGAAAGAGAAAATAGAAAGATTAAAGTAGGAAAAAAGAAGAACGATAAAAAAGACAAGAAAAAGAAAGAAACAAACAAGAAGGAAGAGAAAGTAGAAAAAAAGAAGGACAGAAAACAGAAAAAAGAAGAAAAAGAAAAAAGAAACAAAAAGAAACAAAAAACAAGAAGGAAGAGAAAATAAAGAGAAAAAAGAAACAAGAAGGAAAAAGGACCAAGAAGAAAGAGAAAATAGAAAGATTAAAGAAAGAAAAAAGAAGAACGATAAAAAAGACAAGGAAAAGAAAGAAACAAACAAGAAGAAAGAGAAAGTAGAAGGAAAGAAGGAAAGAAAAAAGAGAAAAGAAAAAGAAAAAAGAAGAAAAAGAAAAAAGAAAGAAAAGAGAAACAAAAAGAAACAAAAAAACAAGAAGGATGAGAAAATAAAGAGAAAAAAGAAACTAGAAGGAAAAAGGACCAAGAAGAAAGATAAAATAGAAAGATTAAAGAAAGAAAAAATAAGAAAGAGAAAAAAGACAAGAAAAAAAAAAACAAGAAGAGAAAGCAGAAAAAAAGAAAGAAAGAAAAAAGAAAAAAGAGAAAAAAGAAGAAAAAGAAAAAAGAAAAGAGAAACAATAAGTAACAAAAAAACAAGAAGGAAGAGAAAATAAAGAGAAAAAAAGAAACAAGAAATAAAAAGGACCAAGGAGAAAGAGAAAATAGAAAGATTAAAGAAAGAAAAAAGAAGAACGATAAAAAAGACAAGAAAAAGAAACAAACAAGAAGGAAGAGAAAGTAGAAAAAAAGAAAGACAGAAAACAGAAAAAAGAGAAAAAAAGAAGAAAAAGAAAAAAGAAACAAAAGAGAAACAAAAAGAAACAAAAAACAAGAAGGAAGAAAAAATAAAGAGAAAAAAAGAAACAAGAAGGAAAAAGGACCAAGAAGAATGAGAAAATAGAAAGATTAAAGAAAGAAAAAAGAAGAAAGAGAAAAAAGACAAGAAAAAGAAAGAAGCAAACAAGAAGGAAGAGAAAGCAGAAAAAAAGAAAGAAAGAAAAAAGAAAAAAGAGAAAAAAGAAGAAAAAGAAAAAAGAAAGAAAAGAGAAACCAAAAGTAACACAAAAACAAGAAGGAAGAGAAAATAAAGAGAAAAAAAAACAAGAAATAAAAAGGACCAAGAAGAAAGAGAAAATAGAAAGATTAAAGAAAGAAAAAAGAAGAAAGAGAAAAAAGACAAGAACAAGAAAGAAACAAACAAGAAGGAAGAGAAAGTAGAAAAAAAGAAAGAAAAAAGAAAAAGAAAAAAAGAAGAAAAAGAAACAAAAGAGAAACAAAAAGAAACAAAAAACAAGAAGGATGAGAAAATAAAGAGAAAAAAGAAACTAGAAGGAAAAAGGCCCAAGAAGAAAGAGAAAATAGAAAGATTAAAGAAAGAAAAAAGAAGAACGAGAAAAAAGACAAGAAAAAGAAACAAACAAACAAGAAGGAAGAGAAAGTAGAAGGAAAGTAAAAAGAAAAAAGAGAAAAAAAGAAGAAAAAGAAAAAAGAAACAAAAGAGAAACAAAAAGAAACAAAAAACAAGAAGGAAGAGAAAATAAAGAGAAAAAAAGAAACAAGAAGGAAAAAGGACCAAGAAGAAAGAGAAAATAGAAAGAAAGTAGAAGTGTGAGCTAACCGGTTATCGCTCCTTGCTCATCGGAACTCGATCGGGGAAATATTTGTGCACAACTCACTAGAAAAAAAAACATGGACTAAAAAAATACACCGTATCAAGAATACACTAGCAAAATTTGGGGACTAACTGCATAAAATCATTATACATCTTTATTTTACTAAGAAGTCAAGATTGTTTATTAGTATACTTTTATCAGTAATGTATGCTGACAATGAGATTTGGAAAATAAGTAGGTGCCGTGTAACAGAAGATAGACCAGGTTTAGCAGCTTGAAGATGAAGAAAGGTCAAGGATTACTATTGGGCCAATGAAAGATCTGAGTTGATACAGTCATGATAAAATGCAGATTTCTAAGAAGGAATTGTTCCATCTTATTAACAAAAGTGTAAGGTGCCTTGGCAAATTATTATAGTTGAACATTAGCATATTTTTTTTTATACTAAAATCATGGCTAACATTTCTGTTGAAACAACGACGAAGGTTGTGATTGGGGAAGATGACTCAACGGGAGAGATAGAATGATGGCTGTGAATTTCCAGAAACAGTGTTGAACCCAACCAAAAGATGTTTGCTACTACTTCAAGTGTTTTAAATGCAAAGAAAACCGGATGACTACAAAAGTTAAACAAGTGAGATAAAAGAAAGATTATGCGAACCGCGATGAGTAATCCAAAAATTAACAGCCAGACAAATGAGGAGTGAATGAACTCTTAAGAGTAAGCAGAGTAGTACGATAAAACAACGCGTATAGCAGCAAAAATAAATAAACAAAAAACAGCATCAACCAAAAAAAAAAAAATCGGAATAAAATAAATTTGTCTTTTACGGTTTATCAACCCTTTGCAGGTTATTTAATAAGATTTTTGCGCCTGACCAAAAGTATGCAACACTCAGTGATAATTGAATATTGGTATAAAACGGGGGATCAATTCTATATTGCAATCAGTGTATAAACTGATCCCTCACTTTGTATCCACGGTAGTTTCTATACATTTATATGCTTCAGAATATAACTAAATCTAAAAGACATGTCCGTATAATTGATTGGATTGATTTCTTCATTTTCTACGGTTTATCAACCCTTTGCAAGTTATTTAAAGCCAAAAAATACTTTTAGATTGTAAGAATTCTTTCTGAGATAAAAATGATTTAGTCATACAAGTTTTACTAATTAACCCATAGCTGGGGGTAAGAAGCGATAGAATTGGAACTGGTCTTTATGTTTAAAAATAAATTATCTTTAACCTTATATAATCAATGGTTTAAGAATACAGTGGAACCTCAATTTAACGGACTAATAGTGTGGAGCGTCCGTTAAAGCTGTTTGTCCATTAATTTGAAACACTGTCTAAAATACACAGTGCAATACAAAATCATTATAAATAAATGTAAATACAGTATATATGTATGTATATTTTATTTTTAAGTTACTATAGACCTTTAAAGTTTTAAACTTATCAGGTCATCCCATAAGTTCTGTCCGAATTTCAACTTTTTGTTAAAATGAACGAAATTTAAAGAGTATTTTATAATGTCTAATGGAGCTGAACATTATTTTATATTTAGATGCATTTAAACTGATCAAATTTTATTTCAGAGAACAATAAAATTAAATTTTGTTTCATTAAAACCCTGCTAACATGGAAGTAACCAAGAATCATTTGAGGCACATAATGCTTTATGAGTTCAAGAAAGGAAACTCAGCAACCGAAGCGGCTAGAAACATTCACTCAGTTTATGGAGAGGAATGTGTGAATGAAAGAACTTGCAGAAGATGGTTTGCAAAATTCAGAGGTGGAGATTTCACACTTGAAGATGAAGATCGAACCGGGCGTCCAGTTGAGTTTTATGAAAAGCTTCTTGAAGCAGCCCTTGAAGAAAATCCTGCTTTATCAGTCGAGGAATTGGCAGTGGTTCTCAGTTCAAAGCATACAACTGTTCATCGTCATCTTCAACAACTTGGAAAAGTTCCTAAACTTGGAAAATGGGTGCCTCATGAATTGTCTGAAAACAACCTCATCCCGACTTGACATCTGCTCTTCTCTCCATTCTCGCCAACTTGTTTCACCTTTTTTGGATAGACTTGTGACTGGCGACGAAAAATGGATCTTTTATCGAAATGTTAAGCGTCGTAGACAGTGGCTTGGTAAAGGGGAAGGACCCCAGCCACAGCCGAGAAGGGAACTTTATGGGCAAAAGGTTCTTCTTTCAATCTGGTGGGATCGTCAAGGAATAATCCACTTTGAATTCTTACCGCCTAATGCAACAATTAATGCTCAAATATACTGTCAGCAATTAGAGCGTTTGAACCAAGCTTTGAGGAAAAAAAGACCTGCTCTAGTGAATTGAAAATAGGTGATGCGTCATCAGGACAATGCGCGATCCCACACAGCAAGAATCACGTCACAAAAGATCGAAGAACTTGGTTGAGAGAAAATTCCTCATCCACCTTATTCTCCCGATGTTGCTCCTTCAGACTACCATTTGTTTCGTAGCTTACAGAATCATTTGGAAGAAACAGCTTTTGTAACACAGGAAGAGGTTAAAACTGACATTTGTGAGTTCTTCGAATCTAATCCAAAAGAATTTTATGGTAATGGAATTAGTAAGCTTGTTAATAGATGGAAGGAAGTCTTAGATAATCAGGAAAAATATTAGGTTGGTGCAAAAATAATGTCGTTTTCTCACATGTGAGAAAACGACATTATTTTTGCACCAACCTAATACATTGTTGATTGAATTTGTAATTAAATGTAACATTTGGTCACTTGTTTTCTTTATTCAAAATTCGGACAGAAATTATGGGATGACCTGATAAATCCGGAATCCCTAATTCAAGGTTTTACAGTACATTTTTTTTTTTTACCGCATGAGTAAAAAGAAAATGAGTTTAATTCATTGCTTTTATTATTTTTTTTTTTTTTTTTTGCTTATTTTCTTAGCTTTTTCTTGTAATAAAATATTTCATTACACTCAATGAGGCCCTTTGTTTTAATTATTCTGATTTTAAGAAAGTGCTAAAGATAATGGGAGAGGGGAATTGATAGAGGTATTGATGCTGTTAGTAGATTACGGTTATAGAATTACCGAATTATTTGCTTTTTGGACTACCATACAAGAAATAATCTAACAGTTACAAAAATAAACATGAATAAAATTTGTTTAAAAAAAAATATTCATTTTAAAATGGCATTAAACTTTCTTTTTTTTTTTTTCATTCTTCAAATATGATTTTATTCAACTAAAAAAAATCTCTTATTACAAACAGAAATTATAACAATGGTCAACACTGGTGCCAAGAAACAAGAAACGTTTTTTAGCTAATTTGTTGGCGCTGATTCCGAAAATGACCTTAGATTTTCAACGTTAGCTACCGTTTTTGCTGTACTGAAATTGCTCATTTAGTTAATAACGGTCACAGAACCCCCTTAATTTTCAGGTACGCCGAGCAATTTATGTCCGCCAACGGAAATAACCTATTTTTATAAGAAAAAAAAAATTTTGAGTCAAAAGTTTTAAAATAGAAGTACCGAAGTTTTCCAATTTATCGCCAAAATTCAAATTAATAAACTTTATCAGTAATACACTTTAGTAAACCAGATAATTAAGGTGACATAGAAAAATGAAACCCTAAAATCTTCTGTTAGATATTCATAAATTTATCCCATGACTTTTATCCGTTCACTACGGAAAGAAACCAAGCATATTGAGAGCATTTTGTTTTCACAGTTGGAAAGAAACTCCAACAAAAGACATCCCAATTCCGTTGTACATGATACGTTACAAATTAAACTAAGCACAACTGGATATTAAAGGATGAAGAATTTTAGCGGATTTTGACGTCACTATGGTGACCATTTTTTTTTTTTTTTTTTTTTCGTTCAAATCTCTCGTGACTTGTTTTGCTCATGCTAAGTCTCGGAAAACTATTAGCTTGGTGCAAAAATAATGACATAATAATGTCGTTTTTTGACGTATTTTTTAACGTCAAAAAACGACATTATTACGTCATTATTTTTGCACCAACCTAATACTATAAAATTCGGTGCTACTATAACGTGAGGTCTACAATAATATAGAGTGAGGTTCTACCTCAATATAGAGTGAGGTCTACCTCAATATAGAGTGAGGTTCTACCTCAATATAGAGTGAGGTCTACCTCAATATAGAGTGAGGTCTACCTCAATATAGAGTGAGGTTCTACCTCAATATAGAGTGAGGTCTACCTCAATATAGAGTGAGGTTCTACCTCAATATAGAGTGAGGTTCTACCTCAATATAGAGTGAGGTCTACCTCAATATAGAGTGAGGTTCTACCTCAATATAGAGTTAGGTCTACCTACCGTTTCGTCTATAGCGCGAGTTCTACCGCAGCATCGAACTATAAGATGATATGCAGGAAAAAAAAAAGCAAATGTTGATAAGATAGCCAGGGTCACAAAGCACTGTCCGTGGCCCCCAATCAAACTCCCCTCCCCTCCCCGCCCCGCCCGGTCTGTGGGTTCGGGAGGAGTTCGTGCCGGCCCTGCGAACACAATTCTGTTCCACTCTAAACTTCTTGAATGATTATCTGTTATATATGATTTCATATCGCTAAAAATATCAAATTAGTTCAGTTTTGTGTGTCAATGGTGCCCTGGTTTTGAACTTGTCTCTATGGTAGTTCGCGAGAACCATGGTTGGGAACTGGTCTCAGAGTCCGCAGTCCGTCTTTGAATTTTCATTATAGCTAGTTGGCAACCCTTCCCTTGTCTTATGTACGCGTAACCACTCCACGGTAAATCCGACCATGTGTCATATTTTGTACGAATCGGTTGCTTGCTTTTTGTTTAGTGATATATCAAACACCATGGGTTATTTAATGTCGAATACTAAATATTTTCTATGCACACTATTTACATTATTCGGACTATTGTCTTCATCTTTGTCGCCATATTTATTACAACGTTTCGGCCATTGTAGGCTCCGGCCTTTTTCAGGTGGTTGAAATGTCGAACTGAACCCTTTATTTCGCTCACTGGAGTAGACTGTTCTAGTTCTACGTGCGACGTTTAATGGATGTCAGTTATCTCCTGCTAATTCCCCTTTCCAAGTTCTCCACTGCCTTAACCGGATATTGAACTCACACTCTTTGCGTCCTGTCACTGGATCTAACCAACACCTTTATCCACTGTGCCATGTGTCCTTGAGGGCATCTCTATATGAATTTCTGGGTATTATAAGCAATGATAACAGCAAAAAATTGCAATATGAACACTGGTAAAAAATGGTTGCTGAGACATTAGGCGTTGGTTAGATCCAGTGACAGGACCCAAAGAGTGTGAGTTCAATACCCGGTTGAGGCAGAGGGGAATTAACAGGAGATAACTGATAGCTGACATCGATTTAAACATGGCGCGTGGAGTGAAATAAAGGGTTCAGTTCGACATTCCTGAAGAAGTCTGGAGCGTACAACGTCCGAAACGTTGTAATAAATATGGCGACAAAGATGAGGACAATAGTCCGAATAATGTAAATAGTGTACATAATACCTCATCTCAGAAATATAGACAGATACTGAAAGGCCGAAACGTTGTAATAAATATGGCGACAAAGATGAGGACAATAGTCCGAATAATGCAAATAGTGTACATAATACCTCATCTCAGAAATATAGACAGATACTGAAAGGCCGAAACGTTGTAATAAATATGGCGACAAAGATGAGGACAATAGTCCGAATAATGTAAATAGTGTACATAATACCTCATCTCAGAAATATAGACAGATACTGAAAGGCCGAAACGTTGTAATAAATATGGCGACAAAGATGAGGACAATAGTCCGAATAATGTAAATAGTGTACATAATACCTCATCTCAGAAATATAGACAGATTTTCTGTGCAGTTTATTTATTTTTTTGGAAATAATAACTGTTTTAGGGATACAAGTCTTACTCATTAAACTGGCGTAGAAGAGTTGGGTTTATAAATTCCCCAAGAGAACATTTGCTCGTAAGTGAATATAACGAACCCGATTGGAATTGGAACTCGGTTCTCCGATTAACAATTCCGAATCAGTATCTATGACACCATCCGTACACCCAAGCTTACTGTACAGCACCTCGTATTCCCAAGCGGTCACCCATCTAAGTACTGACCAGGTTCGAAGTTGTTTAACTTCGGTGAATGTTGAACGATTTCCTCAAAGATGAAGAAGAGTCACGAGGCGACGGAGATGTGGCTCTACAGAAGGATGCTGAGGATATCATGGACAGAGCATGTGAGCAACGATGAGGTCTTAGAGAGGATGCAAACAAGGAGGAGGCTTATACTTAACATCAGGAAAAAGCAACTGAAGTTTCTGGAACAAATAATGAGGAAGGAGGGCCTGGAGAATCTGATACTCACAGGTTGAACAGAGGGAAAGAGAAACAAGAAAAAACAACGCGTAACAAACCTGGCAGGCTTAAGCTAGACAGAACGTGGTCTGGGAGGGGAATCAAAAGGAAGGAACTTGTTGAGAGCTGCAAGGGATAGAGAGAGATGGAGAGCCATGATCGCCTACGTCCTGAAAGAATATGGCACATAAAAAGAAGGTTGTGCGAATTGGTTGTACAGATACTAGTATTGTACTCTTATAGTTTACTCCAAGCTTAACTAAGTTCAACACAAGGTCGAAAAAAGGAGCGCCCAGTGAGAATAGATTCACTTTAGTTGCAGTTATCTATTAAGCTTAGACTGGCGTAGAGGTAAAATTTTGGAATCCCCAATGAGGATCGAAGTCATTACTCAGTTTTTATTTACGAAGTGAGGATTGAAAAGTTCTCGGTCCGAGTAAATAAAAGTTGAAAAAAATTCTGATATTTTTTTAGATTAATGTTCAACCAATACAAGGCCGAAGAGCCACTCTAGGTAGAGGGTTATTTTGTAGTGTTTTATAATTGTAAGAAAACACAAGCAGTGACGTTTATGGCATAACAGAGAAAAGATAAACGGTTACAACTTGAAGAGGTTAAGAATATTGTAGTGAAACATCTTGTCGAGACTTTATTCCAGAAAGCAGTAGTTTTTAATTATTTAAATTTTCGGAAACGGGTTGGGCTGATAGCATTTTTTTCTTCTTTTTTTTTTATATTTAATTAATTTATTTTATATAAGCATCCCCCAACGGTGGAGTAATGGATATCGGCTCGGATTGAGGAACTGTTAGAGCCGAATTCAAATTCCGGTTGAATCCATTAAGTTACGTGCTAATACCCCTGGGGGGGGGGGGAGTATGAATCCTCTTCTTCTCCCTCCAGCTATGGGTAAATAGCAAGACAGATCGGGTTCTATAGCCTTGGATGCCAGCTAGTCTACTGCAGAAAGAAATGACAACCTACTGCAGGAAAAATCTGCCTGGTCAGTCATGCATCTAAAGATAGATGACCGTCTAAGCGTGTATCACGCATGGCATATAACTGAATCGGAGAGCCGAGTTCGAATTACACTCGAATCCATTGCATTCACTTACGTGCTAATAATACGCTTGGGAAAGGTATGAATCCTCTTCTTCTGTGGGTAAATAGCAGGACAGACCAGGTTCTATAGGCTTGGATGCTAACTGGTCTACCGCAGAAAGAAATGGCAACCTACTGCGGGAAAAAATCTGCCTGGTCTGTAATGTATCGAAATAAAGATCCATGATCGCCTAAGAAGCGTGTTTCATGCATGGCATAACTGACTTACTCCGTTTGCTTCAATCGAGCTGTTCTATTTCTATAATTTCGAAGAATTTTGTCATGTTTTTGAACAATGAAATAGAAAAATAAGTAAATCGAACGGGTACATAAAAAAAAAAAAAGCTTCCTTCATTTTTTCTGTTCCCCCACCCCCCCAAAAAATATATTTCTACTCCTTAAAGGAGAGAAGATTTAAAAACCGTAAATTCCTGGCGACTGCTACTACTTTGCGGCTTCTGGGGCACTACGAACTACTCGTCAGCAGTCAGCTTACGAGTGAGTGTTATTCACCGAGGAAGAAGAAAAACAAAAGTAGACATATTAAGCTACGATAAGTAAAAACAAACAAACAAACAGCCCAAACTTCGCTAGGGTCTCTAGGGAAAAGTAAAGGGGTCGAGGTATTCTCATTACTGCTAGTACTCTCTTCTTAAAATGTCAAGTTAAATAGGTAGGTCGACCCACCGTCCGACTCAGAAAAACCGAAACTCAAGGAAAAACAGAGAGCGAGCGTTTGTTGTATCAGGATGAGGGCCTACAAAACCCCGTGGGTAAATTGACTTTTATTCTGACCCACTTCAATACGTCCACTCCTCCCCCTCTCTCTCTCTCTCTCTCTCTCTCTCTCTCTCTCTCTATCTATCTATCTATCTATCTATCTATCTGTATCAATTTCTCCTTCTCTCTAACACTTTATCGCAATCGATACGGCCTCTCTTTCTCATTCTGTCTCTGCCTCAATCTGTTCCTCTCTCATGCTATCATTTATTTTCTATATCCCTCTCTCTCACACACTCTCGCTCATTCACTATCTACCTCGATTTGTTCCTCTCTCTCAATCTGTTTCTCTCCCTTCTTTTCTCTCTCTCTCTCTCTATCATTTTGTTCCTATCTATCCATCTATGTTCATATCTATCTATCGATCTATCTCAATCTTTTGTTATCTATCTCAGTCTTTTTCATCTGTCTCTATCTCAATCTGTTTCCCTCTCTTCCTCTCTCTCTCTCTCTCTCTCTCTCTATATATATATATATATATATATATATATATATATATATATATATATTATTTGGAAAGCGCTCAATATCAGTGATAGAGCTAAAAAAACATATTCAGTTGCATGAAAATGAGTTTGTGACACTGGGTTTCACGCTTTCTTTTGTGATCATCAAACAAACTGGTTTATTCATTTTTTAAATTGAATCAATTTATGTTTGTTTGTATTTGATTATGTTGGTTGTTAGGAGGGGGAATTCTACTCCGTGTCCGTTTGGGATGACACTCTCACACACACAGACTTACATACAGACAGGGGTACGCATTTTAGTTCACAGTTCACACAAACACACCCATATAAACAATCCGAGATTAAGTGCAGATACACATCCATGCTTTCAAATATACCCCACCCACACACACACACACACACACACACACACACACATATATATATATATATATATATATATATATATATATATATATAATAGCTAGCTATCTGTCTGTTCCTATCTACTATCGATCGATCTACCTACCTAACCACCTACCACAACTTATTTCTCTCTCTCTCCCTAAAAGGTTCTTGTTTCTCTCTCTCTCTCTCTCTCTCTCTACACACACATACACACACACACACAAGTGTAAGGTTAGTACCGATGTCCAGAAATTATATTTTAAAATTATAATGTCTCAGATGAGATTGAAAGTACTTGGGAAAATAAAAACTATTTGAAAGAAAATTTTTTTATTTTTTAAAATCAATTTTCTAAGGCAACCAAGAAATTAATCCGCAGTCTTGAAAGGATTACAACGAAAACTTATGGACATATGTCTCTAAATTATTTAACCAAACCTGTTTGAATGAAAATATGCTGCTTAAATATACACAATATATATATATATTATAATATATATAAAAAAAAAAACGAAAGAATATTAATCTACAACCCAGTGTGTCTAAGGATTTTAATTTTTTAATTTTTTTATTGTTCAAAATATATATATATATTCCTGACTAAATCCCTTTTCTCTCTCTCTCTCTCTCTCTCTCTCTCTCTCTCTCTCTCTCTCGCTGCTCACTTCGTCTTTCTCAGTATTTGTCTTTCTTTAATTCACACAACCTCAATCTTTCATGCTTAATCTCTCTCTCTCTTTCTCTCTCTCTCTCACACACACACACACACACTACACTTTCTTTTTCTCTCGCTTCCTCCTCTTCTTTTTCTTTATTAATTTCTCCACTCCCTGTTCGCTTTCCCCCTCCCTTTATGCCTTACTTTTTCCTCTTTCCCCTCTCCCCCTTTTTCGATTCCTTACTCTCCTATTTCTACGAACCTCAGCCGTTCTTTATCCTATTTTTGCCTGTTGCTGCTCGTCCCACTACTTTCTACAATTAATACATTTTTTTTCACTCTTCCTCACTCTTGAAATCTTTTTTTTTTCTTTTGTTACAGGCTAAAACTCGGCAGATTCCTCACCCTTCAACGTTAGGCCCATATACAGTGACTACATCCTCAGACATAGGTACCAACGCTTCAACATATTTGGAGAAAAAAAACGGCAGATGTGAACTTCCCCGTTGAAGAATTCTAAACAGAAATTGGGATAAAAAAAAAGGGGACCAGTTACTGTTACTTCGTTCTCTAAAGCCTGCGTCGTTTTCGAACGTTAGTTATGCTATATACTGTTGCTACACTGTCTCTAAAGGAGTAATTCCTCGGACAACAGGGTTTACAGTTTACACTGAACAACTCTTAATCTACTGCGATAATCAAGGATAAACGGACAAGTATATGGGATTATCTTTTTTTATATCGTAACTACATGGGCCGCACGAAAGCGTCTTTAACAGCGAAAGGGGTAAGTAAACTGTTCTTTGTTACTTTTGCGAGGAGACAGGAATAACTTCACACAGAGCCGGCACGAACGACCCCCCCCCCGAATCCTCTGACTGGAATGAGGTCCTGATTGAGGGAGACGGGCAGTGCTTTGTGACTCTTGCTATCTTATCAATATTTGCTTATTTTCTATCCACTTTTCAAATTAAAACTAAACACAGATTATGGGATGAAAAATTTTCGCGGATTTTGACGTCATTCTGAGGTCTATTTTTTTTTTTTTTTTTTTTTTCGCCTAAAACCGTGAATTTGTTTCGCTAATGCTAAGTCCAAAAAAAAAAACATTTAAAATTCACTATTTTTTTTCTCCATAATGCTGAATGTGCTTATTTAACTTTTTAAACAAGAAAAACCTCAAGTTGGTGTTAAAAATTGCCGAAAAGCATTGTTGATTAATTTAAGGTTGAAGGATATACATATGTCTCTAACTAAAATTGTATATATTGAAATTATTTTCAGTTTTTCTAGTTGAATTGTTCAACTATATTGCATATCATCCATTTCTGTACATAATTAGGTTACAACAAAAATTGTATTTTATATATGAGTACTACCCTCTGAAAATTGAGATATAATAGAGGGGGTACCGTATCATAGATTCGGGAGGGACCCTTGCACCGATTCTGACTCCACCCAAATTAAATGTTAATTTTAACATGTGTATGTAAATGTGCCCAATGCTTTCTTTTTTATTTAAACAAATAATTTTCTAATATTTCTACTAATTAGAGAGAGAGATTAGGGAACTTTTGCTGACTCCTATTCACCTTGTGACTTTTTAAATGTTAATATTATTTTTACCACAGTAAATAAAAAGAATAAATGATTCATTTAGGTTTAGAGTTTAGCTTAGGACATCATTTTTTTTTTTTTTTTTTTTTTTTGTAATTTCATCCGCACGTAAGTGTGTGGCTAAAATTTGAAGGACCCTCGGCATGTGGTGATGGTTAATGATAATATGATTGCTCATGACTACTGAATAATGATTATGTTCCTCACTGAGTGTCTCAAACTTGTTTACCAGAACTAAGCTCAACTGTGTAAATAACGGGTATTGAGTAATTTTTACAGTAAGATCCGCCCTATACAAGGCCTGAAGCCACTCAAGGTAGAGGGTTAAATTAAGGGACAGTTTATACGGCTAGGAGGGGGAGATAATGGTTAACTCTCGATGAACAAGTTAAGATTGTAGTGATCGAGGAAACATCCTCTTGAGAGTCGGTTCCACAGAGCAGTGCTTCGCGGGAAGAAGCTGTTCGAGTGAAACTTACTTCTCACCAATGTAATACGAAAGGAATGTGGGAGGTTTGCTAGAATGTAAGTGATATGGCTGGTCCTACCCGTGATGGCTAGTGGTTCGTCCGAGCACTTTCCTTGGAAGTGCTCGGACGAACCACTAGCCATTCTCAACCCTCCAGCATCTCTCTCACAGGCCGGATGTAGTAGGGTTGAGAATAATTCGTCACCCATAGTACTCTATCTTTGGCCTGATCTGGCTCTTGTAAAGTTAGAGGATAACAGGGGGAGTCAGGTACGTACTGCAGTGGTACAAGGGGCCGATTATTTTATCTGCATCTCTAGCGATGGATCGTACGTACACGCTCCACTTAAGATCAGGTGTGACGTTGACGTCCAATAGTCTCTCAAGGCACATAGACACCCGAGGGGACATCCGTTCATCATGACTAACGGTAGTTTGTGATCTGATCGGTGATTATAGAATGAAACTAGCTAATATGTTTATTCATTACTACTGAATAATGATTATGATCCTCACTGAGTGTCCCAAACTTGTTTACCAGTAAATTGTTTAAATAACGGGTGCATCAAAGTAGGATAATGGTTAACGAGCTAGCCTGGTTGATCATTGCTATTAAGTAGTGAGTTTGAGCCTCACTGAGTGATCCTTGCCTATTCAGAAGAACTCATCGACCGAACGTGTGAGCAACGATGAGGTCTTAGAGAGGTTGCAAGCAAGGAGGAGGCTTATACTTAACATCATGAAGAGGCAGTTTCCGGGACACATAATGAGGAAGGAGGGCCTGGAGAATCTGATACTCACGGATCCAATAGAGGGGAAGAGAGACAAGGGAAAACAACATGTGACATACCTGGCGGCCATAAGCAAGTGGGTGACAGAACGTGGTCTGGGGGAGGAAGCAGAGGGAAGGAACTTGTTGAGAGCTGCAAAGGATAGAGGGAGGTGGAGAACCATGATCGCCTACGTCCTGAAAGGGCATGGAGCATAAAAAGCAAGAAGTTAAATTGTATAAATATCAAATTCTTTGCAGTGTGTAGTGGTTAACGAGCTAAGTTTGGTTTGGTTTGTTTTATGGCACATCAACCTCAGTGGGTTATTTAATCCCGATAAAAGTTTTTATTGCAGGTAATATTTTTTTCCAAGAAAGTATTGCTGATAATATTTTTTCCTTCAAAAATCTATTACTGGTAATATTCTTTTCAAAAAATATATACCTAGTATTTTTTTTTCAAAAGTGTATAGCTGATAATAATGTATCACTGGTAATAATTTTTTACAAAAATGTATTTCTGGTATTAAAACCTATTTTTACACTTTCATAGTGTTTTGACCCATTTTAGGAGATTTTTTTTTTTCCATAGCTGGGAACCTAATGAGTGCTCCCACCCCGGGTTAGGGTAGACATCGGAACACCAGCAATTAAGAGGTGGTTCCATGCTCCTCAAAACCTCCTGATCAGAGACCTTGCTGTTGGACATAGTTTACCATCTTACCCAGGACACTAACGAGCTAGTCTGATATTTCTGTCCAGTGAATTCTATCCACACTGAGTGTCCCATACATTTTACTAGTGTAATGGTTAGCAAGCTTGTCTTGCTAGATCAATTATGACTGGGTAGTGAGTTTGATTCTCACTGAGTGTCCCAATCTTTCAGGCTTCTGCCACAATTTAGCTACATTTAGTAAATCACTAAAGCTGGAAAGAGAAGGGGTGTATTAATACCTTTCCCAAGGGTATCTGCATGTAAATGAAGTTAATGAACCCAACCAGAATTGGAACTCAGTGCTCTAGTTAACAATTTCACAGTTTATGTCCATTACACCCAGTCATAACTCCTTGTTAGTGACAAATTATTCTCCACCCTTCAACCTCTCTCCCACAGTTCAAGGCTAGGGTTAACTCCTAAACATTCAAATGGCCTCCTAATGTAATCCTCTACTTTGAGTGGTCCCCAGGCCTTGTAAAGGGTGAACCTTACTATAAAAAAATACCCTAGCTTACAGCACCTGGTATTCCAAAGCAGTCACCCATTGAAGTACTACTGACCTTGCTCAATGTTGCTTTACTTAATGGAAGAAAGAATGTGCGGCAAGCATAGCAGTTAATGATATTGGCATTCCAATTTCATGCCTAATCTGTTGCGTTCCATTTTGCATCAAACCGGGTTCTCGATGTTTGGTTGGCAGCTAGTCTAGGAGAAGAACATTTCTCCAACTCAAAACCACTGAGAAGACCACAGGAAACCACTCCCCTATATTGGGATGTCTCTTTTGCTGATGACCATGAATTCTGTCTTATCCCATCTTCCGACCAGGGTGGAGCCTAAAACAAGGTCATGCTTAAAATGCCACCCTTAACAGGGGACAAACTCTTTTGGAAAGTTCCTGTACCAAAGAACAAAAAACCACATCACTTGAGGATGATGAAAAGCAGAAACAAATAAACTGATTATCCCATGTAATTTGAAGATAAAATATTGACATAATCTAGATGATGGCTTTCCACACCACTTCAAATAAAAGGTGAGGAAGGAAACTCCTCATCATTACTGGAAAGATTGATAACAGCTATTGGACTTGAGCAACCTATTTTTCTGAAAAATAGTTTTAAGAGAAAGATGTTATAAATTTCAACCGACAGTAGCAAAAGCTGCTTGGTCAATGAATGCCAAATGTTTCCTTATAAGGAAACCACTGATATAATTTTTCAGGCACCGAATCCTTTTAGTATAATGGTTAGGTACTGCCATTAAGAACAGTACCCCCCTTGAACCATCATATTTATTACTATCTTGGCAATAGATAGTCAAGGACTTTGTTGGATCAGAGAATTTTCATAATGGACCTAAAAAGCATAAATTAAGAGTCAGTATTTTCTTAATAAATAAAACTTAAGTTCATAAGGATTCTATTGTTTTAAGGAATAGACCCCTGCAGTGATGCTTCCCTGAAGGCTATAGTTTTACCCTCTTCAGGTCAAGGATCAATAGTTATCTATCCTCCTTATCCTCATCTTCTTTGCCATGTTCCTTCAGGATCTAAGTGATCATGGCCCTCCACATCAATGTCCAGCCTAGTCAGTATCTAGATGTGTGACCTTTTAGGAATACAGGTACAGTAAGGTTGGATGTGTGGGTGGTGTAATGAATAATGGCTCGCAATTGTTAATCAGAGAGCTGAGTTTCAATTCTCATTGGGTTTGATATATTCACTTATGTGCATATACCCATGGAAAAGGTATTAATCCACTTCAAATCTTAACGGTAAAAAATAATGACGGTTTTTGACGTATTTTTTAACGTCAAAAACCGTCATTATTTTTGCACCAACCTAATATCATTAAATCATTCTTATTCCAAAAAACAATTTATTTTATTTATTCTTTCTTTATATACCCAAACCAAGTAACATGCTCCCCTAGGTTGACAGGATTTCTGGGTACACAGTATTAATATTACTCTGAGTGGGTGTCAGGATGAAAAGGTTTCTTTCGGGATCCAACCCTGCCAACAAACGACTTTCAGCAGGCCATAGGAAAAAAGAGTCATCAGTTTTGGCAGATTCAAAAGGTCAAAATATTAAAGTTTTAAAAATTTGAAAATGAATAAGAAAAAATGAAAAAAAATATTAATCAAATTTTACTCCAGCATTTCAGTGAAATCACTTTGAAGAATTTTATACAGAAATGTTCTTATCAGTTTTCATGCTCAAAGTAACTTTAATGTTCAATGCATTCATTTTCCAAATAAAGAATATCAGTGCATTCCAACTATTCCCAATCACACAAGATTTTAGTCTTTATCTAAATTTTCCATGTGTCTACCATTTCTAAAATTCTTCCTTGCATTTTCAAAGTTTAAGGTAAACAGAAAAGTTAACACACAAATGTTGTTTGTTAAGCATTAATTTTATGTTCTTTTAGACAAAAATTGTCAAATAATTTTCTTACTTTGCTTATTGTTATTTATTAATAATATTTATTATTATTATTTTATTATTATTTTATTATTATTATATCATTATTTTATTATTATTAATATTTTAATATTATTTTTATTTTATTTTAATTTTATTACTTTTATTTTTATTCTTTTTATTTTACTATTATTATATTATTTTATTATTATTATTAATATTATTATTATTATTATTAATATTATTATTATTATTTTTATTAATTTAATTATTATCATTATTTAATTATTATCATTTTCATTATTATTATTATTATTATTACTATTTTTATTTTATTATTATATCATTATTTTATTATTATTTTAATATTATTTTTATTTTATTATTTTTATTTTATTATTATTACTTTTATTTTTATTATTTTATTATTATTATTATATCATTATTTTATTATTATTTTATTATTAATATTTTTATTTTATTATTATTATTTTATTATTAATATTATTATTATCATTATTTTTTAATTTAATTATTATCATTATTTAATTATTATCATTTTTATTATTACTATTATTATTATTATTATTATTATTTCCTTTGATTTCTGGTGTATACTCATTTCTTTTCGCGTCCCAACCAGAGACCTAAGGTCAGAAATGGCATGAAGACATTTTCCACTGATCATTTTTTAAGAAAAACAAATACCCTAAGATCACACATATTGTACATAGATAAACCCCTTCGCAATTTGTGGGCTGTAATTTTGAGTACAATATTTTTGTATTTTCTTTAATGAATCCATCAGAACCTTTTTCAGTGAATCCGAGGGATCCAACTAACAAGTGGAATTCTAAATGTAATCATGTGCCACATTTTTGAGATTTCGATTTCAAGGTCCTTGTATATTATTATTATTATTATTATTATTTGCTTATTAAGGAAAAATTAATTCTTACAATTTAATCGAAATGTTTTTCATACTAAGTGACAAAATACAAATATCGAAATTGAAATACATTTTCATTCAGGTTTCATTCACCAGTTTAAAAAAAGAGAAACTGCCAACACCACTATTAGTGAGCTCATAGCAGAAGAAACTAGAAGCAACACAAGTGTGGTTCTACAAAGATTAATTTTTTAAAAAAACCCACACAAAATTATTTTTTCAATATTGTTTGTTTACACTATAAGATTTTATTATGCAAGTCAATGTTTTCCCAATGTTCTCTTGTTCTTGTAACGGCATTCACCCGAGGTGGGTTGAGCCTGGCTCCAATATTGGAGTTTCATGGGAATTTGGAATTCACAAGCGGTCCCCAACCCGCATGTATAGCACATGAGATTTTGATTATAGTGGTGAAGGTTTCGTGCAGGACCATCTACACTTTTTGAAGGGTCGATTACAGAGACCTGGTGCACTATGTGCCACAAGGTCCCCAAACGACCCTCCGCAGGTTTTGAATTCAGAGTTTTCCTTCTCCTAGACCAATTGCCATCCAAGGCTATAGAACCCAGTCTGTCCTGCTATTTACCCATAGCTGGAGTGAGAAGAGGATTCACACCTTTCCCAAGGGTATTAGCACGTAAGTGAAATGTAAGAGGAATTAACCAACCAATGTTGCAAACCATTTCAGGATACTGGGAAAGTTAGACACACAGACAGACAGATAGATATGAGTGCACTGGAATAGAAAGAAAAAACAAATAGACAAAGTGAGATAGATAGATAGATAGATAGATAGATAGATAGATGTAGAAAAATCTATAGATAAATAAATTGTTTAGATAGATAGATGTAGAAAAATCTATAGAGAAATAAATGCAGACAAAGCTCTATATATATATATATATATTGTCATCCACAGAGAGACTATTTCACTGTATTGCAGCTCATCAGTGTGACTAGACATCCAGTGGCCTCTAGCTAGGATTGAAACCCGGCTGAATTGGCATCAGTCAAAGATTCTACCCCTAAGCCATTGGCACACAGCAGGGATGAAGGTGAATTTAAGGAGAATTACTTTTAGATAAACACACAGTGACTGAGAGAACTCGATTTGCTTTACCGAAGAGTCATTCATTATTAGCCGTAATAGTCACTGTTTACAAAGTTCACACATCCTTCCCAGAGAGCTCAAACAAAATAAATTTGTCAGGATTTATATATATGTATAATATATATGTATATAAATATAAATATATATATATGTGCACTTTTTATATATATTATTTATATATTATATATGTGCAGTACTTATTTGAAAGAACTCAATATCAGTGATAGAACTAACATATTTACTTGTGTGGATACGCAACTAAATATATATATATATATATATATATATATATATAAAACTATATATATATATATATAACTATATATATATAACTATATATATATATAACTATATATATATATAACTATATATATATAACTATATATATATAACTATATATATATATATAACTATATATATATAACTATATATATATATAAATATATATATATATATAACTATATATATATATATATATATATATAACTATATAGATAGATATAAACAAAGTTATATATATATATAGATTATACAAGTTATATATATAGATATATTAATAGATAGATGTATACAACACTATACGTAGGCAGATAGATAGATATGGATAGATAGATGTAGACAAATCTATCTACATAAAGAGAGAGAAAGAGAGAGAGAAAGAGGGATAGAAATAGAAAAAGCAAGATGGACAGATAGATAGAAAAAATAAAGAAAGAAAAAGACAAAGTAAGATATATTATTTAAATATTTTCAAAATAAATTGGTATTAATTAAAATTTCAGTACATATATACGTATGTTTGATTTTGTGTATGTGCGTAATAAATTTACTTTGGGAATTTCAGTTTATAACATATTTTTATAAGAAATATTTACAAACTAATTTGGTTTTATGAGATTTTATAATACAACTCAACAGTTATTCCCCATATTCATATTTTAAATTATATATATATATATATATTTATTAAAGACATTTTTATGTTTAACCTTATAGATACAAGTATTTAAGTAAATGCTCTGTTTATAATAAACAGTATTAAATAACATTTACCGGCCTGAATGTCCGAGAAATTTTCATAGAAAATATTCGTTCTTTGACAGGATTCGAACCTGCATCCTATACGGAACCGTCATTTACGCTGACGTGCCTTACCGTTAGGCTACAAAGAAGCGTTCGGTAGACAAGGTCGAATTTACTGCTTATAAACTCAATCTTCCATGAATCTCGAATATTCATAACTGCTCATGGCGTATCAAATGTAAACAAATGACGTCATATATTACGAAATGGACAAAGTCCGACAATTTATTTATTAAAGACAAATTGCCAAGAAGTTGAAGACTTCTAGACATGGGGGTGCAATGTTTGAACACACGAAGACTCCCCTGAAACTCGAATATTATTCGTCAGATCATTTTTCTTTGTAGATTGCCATTACACTGCCTGTTAAGGATATATAGGTGATAATGGCCAGGGGTCACCAAACGTTTTTCACAGAGGGCCAGATAACTGAAGAATTACGAACGTGGGCTGGATAACCATTTTGTTCAAAACAATACACAGAATACACAAAAAATAAAGACAGGAAACATACTAATTTACTAAAAAGTTATCCAAGAAGGCAACAATGGCAATAAAATAGTTATATCACAGCAAGTGCACACATATTCGAATCTCACAAACTAAGCAGCACAAAAAGTTAGTGAGATCTGTGAAACTGGTGTTTACCTTTTAAGATATAATTAATATTTGTTTTTCTATTGCTGCATCCGAATAAGAGAAATGCTTTCAAATGTTCATCCGTCAACCTCGTTACATGTGCTGACTTTACATACTTTAGATTTTATAAGAAGTTCAGGCAAAATATGCGATTTTGTTATGGGGTCCTCCCCTTTTTCATATAAGTGGACTCGACCAGAGTGTTACTTGGACTGCTGCCGTTAAATACCCAGAGTCAGTCAGAATATAGACAGAGAGAGTGAGAGTGAGCAGAGACTGAGATTGTGATTGAGTTGGAGGTAGAGTAATAGTGTGAGGTAACCGCTGGTAGAAGTCTCAGTTACAAGCACGTAGACTCTAAGGAAGTCCTACTTCGAGACTATATATATATATATATATATATATATATATATATATATATATATATAATTGCTGCTAACCGCGTTCCTGGATTTACTAACCTATTTATTGTGTAAATACATTTAATTTCTTATATTTAATTGTTGCGTTTGTCATTCATTGGAGACCGAATTTCGTCTCGGAATCCACAACAGATATAATTCGCTGAAGTCAGTTCTTTTTATATACGGCACTCTTCACACCAGTTGAAACAGAGCAATGCAAGTTAAAGCCTAATTGCTGTAGCAGGCTTGTAGTCGCTTTTCTCAGAAACTTCATTTCTGGCACTTACACAAAAAAAAACACTCTGATATCAAAAGTGGCAAAAAGTCGCCAAATTTTTTATTTCACTGATTTTTTCTAAAACTTATATTACTGTCAGATGCAAGAATCAGATTGGCCAAACTTTGGCATTTTACTTACATTTATTTAATTTTTTTTCACTTATTTTCTCGGTTAAGGCAGTGGAGAACTTGGAGAGGGGAATTAACATGAGATAATTGATAACTGACATTCATTAGACATGGCACGTGGAACTAGAACAGTCTACCGCAGCGAGCGAAATAAAGGGTTCAGTTCGACATTCCAACCACCTGAAGAAGGCCGCAGCATACAACGGCCGAAACGTCGTGATAAATATGGCGACAAAGATGAGGACAATAGTCCGTATAATATAAATAGTGTCCTCATCTTTGTTGCTATATTCACAATGTTTCGGCTGTTGTACACTAAAGCCTTCTTCACGTGATTGGAATTTCGAACAGAAGCCTTTATTTCTTACATAGAAACGTCTTGAATATGTCAAAAAACGATAAGGACAACAGTTCGAACAATGTAAATCGTGTGGATATTTACAATACCTCATCTCAAAAATACAGACTCTGAAGAAGGCCGGGGTGTGCAATGGCCAAATAGTTGAGAATATAGCAACAAAGATGAGGACAACAGTCTAAACAATGTAAATAGTGTAAATAATTACAATACCTCATCTCAAAAATATAGACAGACTCTGAAGAAGGCCGGCGCGTGTAATGGCCAAATAGTTGAGAATATTGCAACAATGTAAATAGTGTAAATAATTACAATACCTCATCTCAAAAATATAGACAGAAAACATATGTAGCTGTTTTTTTTTGAAGAAAAAGAATAGTGCTTTTAACATTTTTTTTTTTTTTTTAACTTTGAAGGAATTTGCACAAAACGGCAAAATCAAAGCAGCTAAGCATTTTTGTGTGGGCGGAAATGGAAAATTCAAAGAACGTTACAATCAAAGTCAAATCAAGAAGCTGTAGATTTGTAGAGGGTGCAATTTTCGTTATAAAGGCAGTTAGAAACTGATACAAATGTTGACCGTAAAAAGAGATGGCGCACCAAAAGTGCCAACTGCTGCTGAAGAAGATAAACACTCGATTATTGAAAGCAAAAGAAATAGAAGTAAAACCGCTCTAGAGTTGACAGTTGAACTTAATTCCTCTCAACAGAAACCCAGAGTCGTTCTCAACTGCGAAAAACCGACTTCGATGTTCGGGGTGTATAGCAATCAGGCTGGTGCGAATTGTGTGTGTGTTGATCAGCCAATCCGGCTCGCTCTGCCCCCGTTCACAAAATGCTGTATATATGAGCACCTATCCACGCACGGGGTTTCTCACAATCCCTCGATCACAAGACTGGTCAAAATGGGTCATTTCCTCTGTTTTATTTTTAACTCATATATATATATATGGTATCTTTGAAACATTTTTAGTAAAGTGGATAATAGTTTTTCGTATAATAAGTATTATCTTGCATAAATATACTCTTTTCCTTAAACATTCTTAGTTTCGAATTTACTCCATTCCGAAAAGTTCTTAGACATAACGTACCACTGACTGCATTGAGGTAAACGTGCGAAATTAAATTTTATTCAAAGAAGTCTACTCTCAAATACAAATTGCCAAAAAGTTGAAGATTTCTAAACACGGTGTGCCGTATTCGTTACAAAAGCAGTTAGAAACAGATACAAATGTTGACCGAAAAAAAGAGATGGCGCACCAAAAGTGACAACTGCTGCTGAAGAAGATAAACACTCGATTGTTGAGAGCAAAAGAAATAGAAGGAAAATGCTCCAGAGTTGACAGTCAGTTATGTGCCATAAGTGATACCAAGGTTATTAGCACGTAATTAAATGTAATGATTCGACTGGAATTCGAACTCGGCTCTCCGATTCCTCAATTCAAGCCGCTATCCTTTACTCCACCGTGCCTCTTCTGAGTTGACGGCTGAACTTAATTCCTCTCGACTGCATCCAGTGTCACTTCCAATTGTGAAAAATCCACTTAGATCAGCGGGGTTCGTGGAGTGCATAGCCATCAAGAATTCCCCGATACAGAAGGTGAATAAGAAGGAAAAAAAACTTTTATGGGAAAAAAAAGCGTAACAACTGAAAGATGAAAGAGTGGCAAAATGTATTGTAAACAGACAAGTCCAAATTAATAAAGTGAAACGGTAGATTAAGAGCTGTTTCCTATTTGTTCTTTATTATATATATATATATATATATATATATATATATATATATATATACGTAAGCAAATATATGGATATAGATCCGACAGTATGAAGAAAATACACGGAAAAAACAAACAAAAATCCTTATATGCAATTATGCTGTTTTAATGTTAATATGTCAACGTCGGACGTTTCGGTCTAATAAACCATCTTCAGGACATATTCATAAAATATAATTAACATTATCAATTTAACATGACAAAGACGATGGACATAAGAACAAGACTTATCCAAACAGATAACTGAAAGTTTTATATGATCAGCGTTCCGTTTTAAACATGGTCACGTTGTCGTCACGTGGGCGACGCTGTGAAAACGTATTCCTAAAATTTGAGTATTTTGAATGAAAATTGAAAAATGAAAAGAATTCTATTTTGATCTAAAATTTATATGTACGCTTGTCGAGCATTAATCTCGCTAGAAAAGGAGAAATACTAAAGAAGCCAGGTCTAGTATTCACCATGCGTGAGATGGATATTATTCCTGCTTCATAAATCCTCCTAAGATTTTTATTATGAAAATATTTTAAAATCTTCACGGAATCAAAATCGAAATTATGATCTGCTTTAGTTATTTTATGAATATGTCCTGAAGATGGTTTATTAGACCAAAACGTCCGACGTTGACATTATATTAACATTAAAACAGCATAATTGCATATAAGGATTTTTGTTTGTTTTTTCCGTATATTTTCTTCATATATATATATATATATATATATATATATATATATATATATATATATATATATATATGTATTGTGATGTGAACGAACACGCGTTGCCACTTTCGAAATTCTCGCCGTAGTAGAGACTTTGTAATCGCAGATACAATTGCAGTAACGCCGTTGAACAATACTGGTGTCAGACGCCTTCGAATAACACTCGCACTAATAGTACTTCCTCGATAATACTCGCTCGAAAAGTAACCACCAAAAAGTGATCCGAATAGTAATCTGTAGAGTGATATATCCATCTACCGCCCCACGCGGTCGGATGTGGTCAAGTTTAATGTTGGGTATCCGAGCCCGTAGGCTCGATCAAAAATACCCCGTAGACCCCGTAAAAAACGGGATCGGGTATCTGTCTACCACCCCAGACGAGACTCTGCCCTTCGTCTGAGTTTCTCTCTGCCCGGAGGCAGAGAGTTTGACCAGGAGACTTCTGAAGTAATCCATATAGTGATGATATTCACTAACCGCCCCACGCAGTCGGATGTGGCGCAAAGCCGAGTTTATTGTGGGGTACCCGAGCCCGTAGACTCGGGCAAAAATATCCCGTAGGCCACGTAGCTGTCTACGACCCCAGACGAGACTCTGCCCTTCGGCATAGCCTCGTCTGGGTTCCTCTCTACGCAGAGACGGAGAGTTTGACAAGCACACTTCCGAAGTAATCCCTATAGCGATCCCTTAGAAACCACGCTAATTCCTATATATACATTTCCTTTACCATCATGTGATCTACTTATTCAAAATGGGATCGCCTGTGTTTACTCTCTGGTGATCTGTGTTCAAACCCCAATGTCGGCATTTTATTCCTATGTAACAGGTTTTGACGTAAAAAGGTTACACAAAGATTAAACAAATTAAAACAAAATCCTTCTCGAAAAGGAAAATAAATTTAATAATGAAAATAGAGAATAAAAAGAGAAGCATAAAAAGAAAACATTTGGCATGAAAATAAATCGAATAAATTTACTGAAACAACACAACTAACAACGTTTCCCTTTTTTTAAAAAAGAAATTAAAACAAGCAAAATAAATAAATTATGAAATAAATACTACAAAAGAAGAATTATAAAAAAGCGACAAGTAAAAAATCATTTTTTATCAATTAAATTGTTATGGGACCTTACCCATAATAACATAATGGACTATTCCATACGTAATAAATACTGCGCCTCAAGAGGAAGCAAAGAGTTCAGTCCGAAGTCGGGCTACCAACTGATCGGTTGAACTCTCTGCCTTCGGTTAGGGTGGACTCTCTTTCGGGCAGGTAAACCGACCCTGAACCCGTTTATACGGGTTCAAAGGGCATATTTTTGGCCGATCCCACGGGCTCGGAGATCCCACGTTAAACCGGCCTTGTGCCACATGATGCCCTCATCAGGGGCTGACTAAATACCGTTCAGTCCGAAGTCGGGCGACCGGCTGATCGGTTGAACTCTCTGCCTTCCTGCGGGGAGGAACCTGAACGAGGCTACGCCGAAGGGGCAGAGTCTCTTTCGGGAGGTAAACCGACCCTGAACCCGTTTATACGGGTTCAAAGGGCATATTTTTGGCCGAACCCACGGGCTTGGAGATCCCACGTTAAACTGGCCTTGTGCCACATGATGCCCTTGTTGGGGGGGTGACTAAATACTGTTCAGTCTGAAGTCTAGAGTGAAGTCCGTCAGGAGTCTGTCAGTCAGTCAGAGCGAGTCAGTCAGTCGAGTCAGAGGCAGTCCGAAACAGAGTCACGTTCAGACAATTACTACTAAACCTGATTGTTCGTACTAACACTTTCTACTTCTCTGTATATATTCCTGTTTGTAATATATCTGTGTTATTCCGTATTCGAGTTCTTCTTTATTGGTTCTACCTTGGACTATCACCGTGGTACAAGGAACCGGATCATAAGATAAATAAAATGACCGAATTAACACGAAAATAAAATAAAAACAGATTAAACAATAAATAAATGGGGAAAAAAACTTTACACTAAAATTAAAATTGACTTGCGGCTGGGTGGAGACGAGTAAAAATTAATTTTAAGGCACAATAAATAAGACGTAGAAAATGAAAACCAAAAGGATTAAGTAAAAAGAGAAGATATACGAAAATAAAAATAAAAAAAATTAAGTTTATCAACGGGGGTTGAAAAAGAAAAGAAACTGAAAATTAAAATCCAATTGCACACAAAAAATAAATCAATAGACAATTGAAAGTCGAAGTTACACTAGCAGCAAAAATAAAAAAAAGACTGTGAAGATTGAAAAAGAACATTTATTATATACCATACCTATGAACACTAATGGGTATCTTCTAATCCTCATAAATACGTTGGACACTATTGTAAGTGGGGGGGGTAATATGCTATCTAAGTAGTCCATCACTAGCAGTGGTTTACCTACTTCACGCCGCTGGCGAGTATTGTATTTTGTTGATGTTATAAAGATTACCATTTCATTTCCAACCTCCGTTTTGGTTATTCATCATTCATTAACCTTTTCTAGGTTACAACACGACTTTAGATCTCTAAACTTAATAAGAATCGAATAGAATGTCATTTCCGACCTGTTATATACCGAACCTATGAACACTATTGGTTATGTCCCACTCCTCGTAAATATGTCAGACACTAGTGTAAGTGGGGGTTATATGCTGTCTACGCTGGCAGCTCACGCTGCCAGCGTCAGAAACTCTTGTCGTGTCGAACTCTCTGCCTAATTTCCTATCGAAGTAGTCCATCACTAGCAGTGGTTTACCTACTTCACGCCGCTGGCGAGTATTGTATTTTGTTGATGTTATAAAGATTACCATTTCATTTCCAACCTCTGTTTTGGTTATTCCTCATTCAGTAACCCTTCCAAGGTTACAAAAGAACTCAAAAACCTCCATAAAAATAGTGAGTAAAAGAAACGTAAAAAAAAAAAAAAAAAAGAAATAAACTTAATGTAAACTATAAGAGTTTTTCCAACACAAAAATTTAAGTTTCATTTGGTTGGCGACAAAAATACGTCGTTTCGCGTGGCTAGACTACAATCGGTCTGAGTAAACTTTAACGAACTCTGGACTTACTCCGACGGGCAGGTCTTTATCCAGTCTCCTCATTGAGACAAGATGTGACAGAAAGTCGAATTTAGTGTAGGAATCCGAGTGCGGACAACCGGATCAAAGGTCAAAATTCACCCAACCCCGGCAAAAGCAGGATCGGGCACTTTGCATTATCCATTCTTCTCAGAGTGCTTGATAATCGCAAGCTAGTCAGCGAATTGCCTGATTGCGACGGACTGATATTTATCCAGTCTCCCTAGTGAGATAAGATGTGATACAAGGTCGAGTTTATTGTGGGGAACCCGAGCGTGTACACTCGGCACAATGATCAAAATTTACCCAGCCTCCGCAACCTCGAGATCGGGCACTTTGCATTGTCTATCCTTCTCAGCCGAGTTTACGTCCGTAGACAGAGCCTCGACTGAGTCGCACTCTTCCCGAAGATAGACAGCTTGCTAATCGCGAGCCTGACTGCCTAACTGTAAAGAACTAGTATTTACCAGTCGCCCCACTGCGGACTAGTTGTGACACAAGGTCAAGTTTTATATTTATCTTTTCCACCCGGGCCAATGGTCAAAATCTATCCAGACCCCGCGAAAGTGGGCTCGGGTACATTATTGTCACCCTTTACTCGAAGACAGAGGTCGTGTCGCGAGGGCCGGACAGACTGGGATTGGACTGGTATTTACCGGTCGCCTCACTGCGGACTAGATGCTAAACCAAAAATAACAAAAACCGTATTAATTCCAATCTAAGCACTTATCAAATCCCTATTAAATACAGTACTAAAAATTATCAAGTCCCTATTAATTCCAGCGTAATAAATTATCAAGTCCCAATCAAATTCTATTCTAAAAGTTATCAAATCCCAATTAATTCCAATCTAAGCACTTATACAGTCCCTATTCAATTATCGTCTAAATATTATTAAATCGGTATTAATTCAAATGTATAAATATATTTAGTCCCTATGAAATTCCATTCTAAAAATTAACAATTCCGCATTAATTATAATATGAATACTTATCAAGTCGCTATAAAATTATATTCTAAAAACTATGAAATCTCCTTAATTCCAACGTAAAAAATTATGTCACTATTAAATTATCAAATCCCTATTAGTTTAAATCTAAACACTTATCAAGTCCCAATTCCATTCAGTTTTAAGAATTATATCAAATTCCTATTAATTCCAATGTAAAAGAAAATTACCAAGTCCCTATTAAAAATGATCATGTCTCTATTAAAGACAATTAAAAAATTATCAAATCCGTATTAATTCCAATCTAAACGTACAACAAATTCCTATTAAATTCAGTTTTAAAAATTATCAAATCCTTATTAATTCCAATCTAAAAAATTATCAAGTCACTACTAAATTGAAAATCTGAAAATTATGAAATCTATATTAATTCCAATCTCCCCAAAATTATCATGTGCCTATTATATTTAGACCTAAAAATATTCAAGTCCATATTAATTCCTTTCTAAAACTTTTCAGGTCCCTATTAAATTCAGTTATAAATATTATTAAATCCAACGTAAAAAAGATTTTCATCTCCTTATTAAATTCGGTTCTAAAAATTATCAAACTCCTATGAATACCAATCTAAAGACGTATGAAGTCACTATTCAATTGAGTTTTAAATATTATCAAGTCGGTATTAATTCCAATGTAAAACTTATTAAGTCCCTATAAAATCAAGTTCTAAATATTATTAATCCCGTTCCAAAGATTCAGTTCCAAAGATTATCAAATGCTTACTGGTTCCAATTTAAAAAAAAAAAAACTTATCACGTCTCTATTAAGTTCAGTTCTGAAAATTATCAAATCCGTACTCATTCCTATCTAAAGATTTATCAAGTCCCTATTTAATTGAGTTCCAAATATGAAATCCGTATTAATTCCAATGTAAAACTTATAAAGTCCTCATTAAATTAATTTTTGAATATTATCAAATAGGTATCATTTCCTGTCTAAAAATGTAACAAGTCCACATAAAATTCAGTTTTAGAAATTATCAATTCCGTATTATTTCAATTTCTAAACAGTTCTTAAGTCCCTGTTAAATTCAGTTCTAAAAATTATCAAATGCTTATTAATTCCTGTCTAAAAACTTACCCAAGTCCCTGTTAGATTCAGTTCTAAAAATTATCAAATCCTTATTAATTTCTGTCTAAAAACTTACCCAAGTCCCTGTTAGATTCAGTTCTAAAAATTATCAAATCCTTATTAATTTCTGTCTAAAAACTTACCCAAGTCCCTGTTAGATTCAGTTCTATAAATTATCAAATCCTTATTAATTTCTGTCTAAAAACTTACCCAAGTCCCTGTTAGATTCAGTTCTAAAAATTATCAAATCCTTATTAATTTCTGTCTAAAAACTTACCCAAGCCCCTGTTAGATTCAGTTCTAAAAATTATCAAATCCTTATTAATTTCTGTCTAAAAACTTACCCAAGTCCCTGTTAGATTCAGTTCTAAAAATTATCAAATCCTTATTAATTTCTGTCTAAAAACTTACCGAAGTCCCTGTTAGATTCAGTTCTAAAAATTATCAAATCCTTATTAATTTCTGTCTAAAAACTTACCCAAGTCCCTGTTAAATTTAGTTCTAAAAATTATCAAATCCGTATTAATTCCAATGTAAGAATTATCAAGTCGCTATTAAATTCAATTCTAATAATTATCAAATCCCTATAAATTCCAATATAAAAAAATTATCACGTCCCTATTAAATTCAGTTCTAAAAATGTTCTATTCTCTATTAATTTCAGTCATAGCAGTTATCGTACCTGCTAATTACATTCTTAAAATTTATCCTGTCCTTATTAATTTCAATCCGAAAAATTATTGATTCCTATTAAATTCAATCGTAAAAACAAAATTATCGAGTTCCCATTTTTTAATCACGGAAAACATCAAATCCCTAATTATTTTAATCTTAAAAATCATCATACCGTTAATTTCAAACATAATAAGAAAAAAATCTTCGTATCGTTAATTTGAAACCTAATAAGAAGAAAAAGAGGGGGGCGTAGACATCGATTTTTCGATTTCTGTTGATCAATTATATTCGCAAACATCATTTAGTCTCTAATAAATGGGGTCTTCATTTAGCGTTTCTATAAGGACAGAGATTAATCATGGTTGGCTAGTGCTTGATTAATGTCCCGTGTAATCATTGTATTTTATCCAGGGGATCTGTAAGCTCAATTTTTACGTCTCCAAAAGATTAATATATTTTAATTTTCAGAAATGAAGCTCATCGTTTTAGTGATTTCCCCAACTCAAAAAATAAAAATGCTCTGTAACTCAAAAATTAGACCTAAGAATGAAGACATAGTAAGTCTGACACAGGGACTGCGGTTTTGAGTCCCCGACCAACCGATATTATTTTGTTTTATTTATATTTGTTTTTATTTTTTGTATCGGTTTTTTTTTTTTTTTACAATGATGTTCACTTTATACAAGGTTCGAGTGACACTCAATGTAGAGTGTTACAGAGTAGCTTATGGTGTGAAAGATAATGGTTAACCCTAAACTTAAACAGATTAAGATTGTAGTGATCGGGACAGCAACCTATTGGGAGTCGGTTCCACAAGGCTTTGGTTCCTGAGAAGATTCTGCTTGGGTGGAAATTACATCTCACCAAATGAATACGAAGGGAATGAGTACGGTTCGCGAATATTAACCATGAAGATTAACATCGGTGAAATTAAGGAATGTAGTTCATCTGAGCACATCTGAAATAGCGATAGAACAGTAAGATGCTTGCGACGTTTCGTCTGTGACAAAGGTTTTTTTGAAAAATATTACTTCGAGCCTTGCTTTAGACATTGAAAAATGTCGACTCAAGCATAGAAATTATTGTTGTCTTTCTAATTTATCTATATAATAAATGCGAATGTCAGTGTGTCACGCTTTTTCCACTTTACTCCTATAGGCCGTAGCCTAACATATCATACCATTTTGGAATCAGGCCAACTCCGTGAACAAATTAAAAACATTCCAGGCTGGATCCGGACTCGCAATCTTGACATTTTGGATTCCCAAGTTTTCATTACTGAGACTGTTTTCAGATTCCGCCATCTTTTACCGATAAAAAACAATTAAAGGGACACAACTCTAACTTTCAATAGCTCATGTTAAAATGAGAATTTACTGTTCTCAAATTAGTGTTTTAATATAATACTGTTCGTGTTTTCAACTTTACTGCTAGATGCCGTAACCCAACATGTCATACCATTTTGGAATCAGGCCGACTCTGTGACCAAATTAAAAACATTCTGGGCCGGATCCGGATCCATAATCCAGAAATTTTTGATTCCCAAGTTTTCATTACTGCGATTGTTTTCGATTTTTTAGGTCATTTTTTGAGACTTTTTTTTTTTTTTAAATTTTTGTACGATAACAACTTTTATAACTTGGAAATAAATTTGGGAATAATCGAAATTAACTGAGAAGTTCAGCTAAAGTCACCCATTAAATAAAAATAATTGTTTGTGTGGAAAGTAAAGACCTATGTACATCAAATTGTCTTTAAATTAAGTAGCGGCAGAAGAATTATCGTTGAACTTTTAAAAGGTAAGCAGAAATATTAATGCAATACTTAAATGGATCATAGCTTTGGTTGAAGTAAATCCAGTGACAATGACAATAAAGATGAGGACAACTGTCCAAACAATGTAAATCTCAGAAATATAGACAGATCATGAAGAAGGCCGAAGAGTACAATGGCCAAAATATCATGAATATGACAATAAAGATGTGGACCACAGTCCGAATGATGTAAATAGTGTAAATAGTTACAATACCTCATCTCAGAAATATAGGCAGATCCGGATGAAGGCCGCAGCATACAACAGCCAAACATTGTGAATATAACAATAAAGATGTGGACCACAGTCCGAATGATGTAAATAGTGTAAATAGTTACAATACCTCATCTCAGAAATATAGGCAGATCCGGATGAAGGCCGCAGCATACAACAGCCAAACATTGTGAATATAACAATAAAGATGTGGACCACAGTCCGAATGATGTAAATAGTGTAAATAGTTACAATACCTCATCTCAGAAATATAGGCAGATCCGGATGAAGGCCGCAGCATACAACAGCCAAACATTGTGAATATAACAATAAAGATGTGGACCACAGTCCGAATGATGTAAATAGTGTAAATAGTTACAATACCTCATCTCAGAAATATAGGCAGATCCGGATGAAGGCCGCAGCATACAACAGCCAAACATTGTGAATATAACAATAAAGATGTGGACCACAGTCCGAATGATGTAAATAGTGTAAATAGTTACAATACCTCATCTCAGAAATATAGGCAGATCCGGATGAAGGCCGCAGCATACAACAGCCAAACATTGTGAATATAACAATAAAGATGTGGACCACAGTCCGAATGATGTAAATAGTGTAAATAGTTACAATACCTCATCTCAGAAATATAGGCAGATCCGGATGAAGGCCGCAGCATACAACAGCCAAACATTGTGAATATAACAATAAAGATGTGGACCACAGTCCGAATGATGTAAATAGTGTAAATAGTTACAATACCTCATCTCAGAAATATAGGCAGATCCGGATGAAGGCCGCAGCATACAACAGCCAAACATTGTGAATATAACAATAAAGATGTGGACAACAGTCCGAATGATGTAAATAGTGTAAATAGTTACAATACCTCATCTCAGAAATATAGGCAGATCCGGATGAAGGCCGCAGCATACAACAGCCAAACATTGTGAATATAACAATAAAGATGTGGACCACAGTCCGAATGATGTAAATAGTGTAAATAGTTACAATACCTCATCTCAGAAATATAGGCAGATCCGGATGAAGGCCGCAGCATACAACAGCCAAACATTGTGAATATAACAATAAAGATGTGGACAACAGTCCGAATGATGTAAATAGTGTAAATAGTTACAATACCTCATCTCAGAAATATAGGCAGATCCGGATGAAGGCCGCAGCATACAACAGCCAAACATTGTGAATATAACAATAAAGATGTGGACCACAGTCCGAATGATGTAAATAGTGTAAATAGTTACAATACCTCATCTCAGAAATATAGGCAGATCCGGATGAAGGCCGCAGCATACAACAGCCAAACATTGTGAATATAACAATAGAGATGTGGACCACAGTCCGAATGATGTAAATAGTGTAAATCGTTACAATGTCTCATCTCAGAAATAAAGTCAGATGAAAAACAGATACGTCGTAGGGTTTTATGTGTATGACTGACTTAATCAATAGAAACATTAATTATCTTAAGTTACTTCTCGAAACAGGAACTTTTGTCATTCAGATATTATTAATCCGTTACAGCATAAACTTTAGGCAGTTTATCCATAATTTTGATCACATTACACAACCACTTTTTGGAAAATTGAAAAAATACACTAAAAAGTACATAGAGCCCTTTTCGCTTATTTTTAATCAAACTTGTTTGGATGAATACTTGCTGCCTAAATGTATGTATGTATGTTTGATTGTATTTTTCTAAATATTTTTGGCACTTAAATGGTGTAAACAAAACTCCGACGGTAAAATGGAAAATATTTTTTTAAAAAAAGAACTTCTAAATCCTTACATAATCTATGTTCCCTGTGTTTACAAGAAAAATTACATTTTATAAAGTTCCCTAACAATAAAGCCCTGTTAAATCAAAGAAATGAATTAACGGTGTTATGCCGGCATTTTAACTTCAAATATAATTAAATGTATGTTTCATATATAATTACGTATTACAATTAGCACTGTTTTTTAAAAATAGTAACAAAAAATACTAAAGAACTTTGGATTATTTACCTAACGAGTTCTTTCCTATTTTCTATATATTTTCACACACACACACACACACACACACACACACACATATATATATATATATATATATATATATATATATATATATATATGTATGTATATATATATATATATATATATATATATATATATGTATGTATATATATATATATATATATATGTATATATGTATATATATATGTATGTATATATATATATATATATATATATATGTATATATGTATATATATATATATATATATATGTATATATGTATATATATATATATATATATGTATATATGTATATATATATATATATATATATGTATATATGTATATATATATATATATATATGTATGTATATATATATATATATATATATGTATATATGTATATATATATATATGTATATATGTATATATATATATATATATATATGTATATATGTATATATATATATATATATATATATGTATATATGTATATATATATATATATATATATATATATATATGTATATATGTATATATATATATATATATATATGTATGTATATATATATATATGTATGTATATATATATATATATATATATATATATATATATATGTATGTATATATATATATATATATGTATATATGTATATATATATATATATATATATATATATATAACCAACAGAAAGAATGCTAGGTGACCAAAAGTAAACTTTATAAAAAGGAAAACTAACAACGAATAAACCAAAAACGAAGGGGAAAATACCAATATAAGAAAACGGTAAAAAGAATCAGGAAGTAATAAAAGACTAAAAGACAGTAACAAAGAATGCACTATACCTACGTTACCCAAACAGAGCAATCACGCTTCCGAGCGTTACGCCTCAGAAAGTGAAACATTTCGGAAAGCTACTCAAGTTTCACGCTGCCGCGATCGTCAGGCGATCAATAATATAGTAAGTGGCTATATATTTTTGTAATTTATCTCCAAAGATATTGCTCTCCTGATAAATAGGTCATGATCTCATATAACAGAACAGTAAGAGCTGGCAACAAGGTTGGAGCCGACAGTTTTGAATCCTCTACGCATGCGCCACGATTTTTTTAGGATGGTTGCTTCGATGTATAGGAAAAATGGATGATTTTTTTGCAAATGAAACTTGGATTCGAATGTGCGTGATAGATGTCATCTTTCTTTAAAAATGATTTGGATTACCTTTATCCAATCCTGCGTAAGAAATCTATCGGCAAAAAGACTGGAGAGAGACGATAGAGAAACGAATTTGGTGTGGGGCGGGAGCCTGATGAAGTGTGGGTAGAAGGATGCAATCCAACACGTGGGAAGAGAATTTAAGCGGAAAATGAAGCAGGATTTGTCGTTGTTGCTGTTGTTATAGACAAACATAAAAATATGACGGATCAGATTCTTCAAATATACGATGGAATTTATTAACGTCATAGACGTTTTGTTATGTAAGGAAAAAACAAAGGTTACACACACTTATATATATATATATATATATATATATATATATATATGTATATATATATATATATATATATATATGTATATATATATATATATATATATATATATATATATATATATATATATATATATGGGGGGATATGTGTATTTGTTATATATATATATCATATGTGTATTTATTAATTATATATATATCATATGTATATTTATTAATTATATATATGTATATATATATATATATATATATATATATATATAATATATATTATCTACTGTACTTTTGATTACTCTTTTCTCTTTCTACTCATTACTAATGTTTCTGTTCCTAGTTCCTCCACACCCTGTAACCTCCCCACCTCCGTCTTAGTCGCTGTACTGTCTTGCTTGGATGATACCCATTAAAAATATCTGATAGATATATATATATATATATATATATATATATATATATATATATATATATATATATGGTAAAATAAGAACAAATAGAGTATAATTCCACTGTCCGTAACATTTAATTTAAAAGAGAGTTCAATACAAAGTAGAGCTAAATATTATTTATTTTAGGATATTAAACCAAAAACAGGTTGAAAATCGCTACACAACTACAATTATGTTTCAACGCTACAAATGTGTCTCTTCGGGCGATGGTAAACTACTGGCGAGTGAACGATTATTTTACTTTCAAAATTTCATAAAGGTCACATTCGATTGGATAATCACAGTAAAGCTCACAAGCCTATTTTTTTTCTCGAGAAAAAAGACGATGTAATCTCATTTTGAAATGAAAATACTCGTTCACTTGCCAGTAGTTTACTATAGCTCTAGGACACACATTTGTAGTGTTGAAACATAATTGCAATTGTCTAGCGATTTTTAACTTATTTTGGTTTTAATCTCCGATAATATATATGTGTGTGTGTGTGTGTGTGTGTGTGTGTGTGTGTGTGGACCAAATATCAGAATGCATTGGGAAGTGGATCGAGCCTGCTTTCAGCATCAACTCTGTTACAAAAAAAAAACATCTGAAAGGTGGTGTCTAATCTGGAATAAAATTTCTATAATGTTATATGACAGTTTCACAGGATGACCAGAGTTACGAAGAAGCCTGAAATGCTACGAAAGATTATTCTTCGAGATCATTCGCAAAACATCAGAAAAAAACAAACAAAAAACAAACAGATATATGCAACAATCGCAGATTAAAAGTAATCGCCTGCGATTAACCCCGAAATGGTTTATCATTAAAAACGAAATGGGATTTTAAGTGTGTGTAAATTCCTCTCGAGCAGTTTCTAACACATTACTAATCAGCTCTTAGTTGCGTCTCTATCTTTGGGCAGAGTGCACTCAAGGGCTACTCTTTCAAAGGACATAGTTACAACAGAGGAAAATTATACTGAGAGGTCCCCAGCCCTGGGGAACAGCTCCCCAATGTCGCGCCCTCCCATGGTACCAGAGAGAGGGATCGGTGCTCGTACCGAGGCCAGCGCAACCGACGGTTGAGGGGCAATTTTTGTTCCTTGCGAACACTCGGGTCCCTCACCTTAAAAAAGACATTGTGTCACATCTTGTCTCAGGGGGAAGACAGAGTAAATACCACGTGTATAACTGAACTGCACCCACGTGAAAATGTTAAATATAATGTAGTTGAAATAAAATTCATAAATGACTTTTTTTTTTTCATAATTAAGTAAGCAATGTTAAATGATAGTTTCAAACTATTATTTTTTAGTGACAGTGTCTTTTCGCGTAGAACTTCTGAGGCTGACCTTAGAGTCAGATTGAAGACAAAATAGGGATGTCGATTTTGATTGGCTGAGCCGAACGTAGGAATGTTAGACTTAGAAAATGTTTTCAGTCAGTTAAATTTTACGCGTCGAAAAATGCAGACGTGTTGATTTCGTGTCTCGGGGAACTTGCTTCCGAGTGGGCGGGATAGAGCGACCCACTGGCTAATTACAAATGTCGATGTGTTTAATAAAGTAGTAATTAAAAACCCCTTTTATTGTCGAATTAAGAAAAACAACTAGCGATCACTCGACCGGGTGAAGAAAGAGAGGAAGGCAACTTTATTATCATCACCTCAAGACCGTCAACCAAAACACCTCCCCAGAAGAAAGAGAAGAACGCAATGGAAACCCCCAGAAAAGGGGGGATATACAACAGAAATAGCCTAGTAGATTAAACTGACATAGTAATTGTGAGTTCTATCCCTGGGACGGGTAGTAGAGACTTGGCGACGTCGAAGCAGGGCAAGAAGAAAGTAGATAGTACTAGAAATGTAAGATGGAATATCCCTAGATATTGTCAACGGAAGGTGAATAATCTATCTTCGTAGATTAAAGAAAGGGTTATATTCGAAATTCCCTAAAGGTTACCCGGACCAACCGCGTCTGAAGAAGGCCGGAGGGTACAAAGTCCGAAACATAGTGAGAATATAAAGAATGCATATAATGGGAAATCGTCGTCAAAAATGAGAATTGTATTAAACACTTAAAATTATTATGGGTCGAACGAATACATTGAACAAACTAATATTTGTATATACAATCACTGGTCACTGTATTATGCATACTGTTCTAGTTACCTGATTGGACCCTTTTTGTGAGGAGGATGTGCTTTTACAACCGCCTTAATTGTTTTTAACATGGAGTCGATGGTTTGGTTTGGTTGTGATTCGTTTTACGGCATATCAACCTTAATGGGTTATTTAATGCCGACAAGATTCTTATTGCTGGTAATATTTTTTTTTCAAAAATGTATTGATGGTATTAATACCTATTTTTATACTTTCATAGTGCATTGACCCCAGTTTGGGGGTTAACTATTTGCCCCAAGCTGGGGCGCTAACAGGTGCTACCACCCCGGGTCAGAGTGGACCAGGGAACATCAGCAATTAAGAGGTGGTTCCACGCCCCTCAAAGCCTCCTGATTAGAGGCCTTGCTGCTGGATGTAGTTTATCGTCTAACCCAGGGCGTAGGATTCGATAGTGATGATTGGGAAGCACTCTTTCGGAATTTGAGTCCGTGCTGTTATAAAATCGTGTAATTTTTCTACGTTGGTTGGCTGCACATATCCTAGAATGGATATCGCCCATTCTACTACATCCTCAACGTAATGCGAACTTCGACGATGTGTGATAGTTAGCCAGTGTAGCGGGTTCGATCCTCGCTGGGTGTTCTACAAATTCCGCATTGAGTCACATCTAAACTAGGCTTAGAAAATCATCTTAGGCACTTCGACGAGGTGTAATGTTTAACAAGCTTGTCTCGCTAGATCAATTATTACTGAATAGTGAGTTCGATCCACACTGGGTACCCCACGCTTTTGGTCTTGTGCCACATCTAAGCTACACTTAGAAAATCATTTGGGCACTTCAAAGTAGTGTAATGGTTAACAAGCTTGTCTCGTTCGATCAATTACGACAGAGGAGTGAATTTGATTCTCACTGGGTGCTCCTCGCTTTCGGCCTTGTGCCACATCTAAGCTACGCTTAGAAAATCATTCCACCATTGCTGTATTTTCGAGCAGTAAATCACGAGCAGTGAGTCCCCACCGGATGCTCTGAACTTTTGGCCTTGTACCACATTTAAGCTACGCTTAGAAAAGGATAAGGCGAATGTGGGGAAAATTCACTCCTATGTTCCATGAACTTACCTGTTTAATTTCCCCAGCCCTTGTTCATCTTCATGTAGCCTAGAAATTTCAACTGTCGCTTTCTGGTGCTAATTACAAGTGTCCACTTTGTTTCCATTTCCTCTAAGACTTCGTTGTTGTTCACTTTTCGGAATACACTTCTGTTTTATTTATTTCACGAAATCTGCTTGCCAGTGGCATCGAATAGCGATTGAACGGACTAAATGCGATAACGATCCACTCTTTAAACCGCGAACGCGTGTAACTGCACTCAGACAGTTCTTTAAACAATATTAATTTAATATTCTTATCTATCTACCTCTCGCTACTCAGTCAATCTGTCGGCATGACTGATTGCCAATAATTTTCTTTCGTAAACAGGCGGTAAACTGTAAACAACATTATATATATATATATATATATATATATATATATATATATATATATATATATAGTTTATGAAAACAACATATACATACATAGATATATATATATATATATATATAGTTTATGAAAACAACATATACATATATATATATATATATATAGTTTATGAAAACAACATATACATATATATATATATATATATAGTTTATGAAAACAACATATACATACATATATATATATATATATATATATATATATATATAGTTTATGAAAACAACATATACATATATATATATATATATATATATATATATATATATATATATATATATATATATATATATAGTTTATAAAAACTAGGTAATCCGTATGGGTAAACCCAAGGAGGATAAAATCCAGAGAGCTCAATGTAAATCCAGAGCAAATAATTTAAATAAAAATAAAATAGCTCTCTTTGGATTAATAATTTATTACATGGAACCTTAAAGTGGTCTGTTTTTATTTAATATATATATATATATACACTAGCAGTAGAAACCCGACGTTGTTCGGGGATGTAACAGTAAGAGATAGATCAAGTATCGACCATCATAAAGACTGAAAAATAAAATTGACAAAGATTATTGTTTAAGGTTGACGGACACGCATGTCTTAATTAGTTTTTTTTTTTGTTTTTTTTTTTTACGAATTGGTCAAACCCAAACTCAAACAAAAACATTGTTTTCAATCGTTATGAGTCTACCGATTGAATAGAATTTTATTATAAACAATTGTCTTGTAAATGGAATTTTTAAAGCATTCTGGATGTCGAAATAAAGAAAAAAGTGTGCAAGACAATAAGAAACACTACCTGCCAAAAAAAAAAGTGAAGTTTTGTTGAAATCGGTTAAAAATGTAGGAAATCCGACCCCATATATAAACAAACACACACACAAACAATCTGGTTTTATAATAAGTATAACTCGATATGAATTATCCCCCTTTTATTCTCGCGATGCCTCTTAATCGTGTTTTCAAATTGATTTCGTGCAAAAACAATTGTGTTTTTCAAATTTTTGGCGCTGTCAGAACCACCGCAAGGTAATTTCACGTAGTCCTGTGAAGTTTTGTTGAAATCGGTTGAAAAATGTAGGAAATCCGATCCAATATATAAACGTACGCACACACACACACACACAACCTGGGTTTTATAATAAATATGATATATATATATATATATATATATATATATATATATATATATATATAGAGAGAGAGAGAGATATGGAGTGATATGATATATAAAATCTATATATCATACTAATAGTAGTTAGCTAAATGGAAAAAAAAATTCCTATGTGACGCGCGTTTAGTCCTCCGCAAGGCCTGCTTCAGATTAAATAATATTTTTTTATTGCGAGAATTATATCTATGCAAGGAGAGGGATCGAAAAAGAAAACAGTGTTGATGATTTTTTTTTTTTAACTTTTAACTTCACAGCGTCTCTCGTTAGTCCGCGTGACGAAACGCTTCACACGAGAAGCAAGAAGCTGGGAGTTCCACAGTTGAGAAGTGCGGGGAAAGAAACTCTCAGAATAGAACTTACGGTTATATCTAGTTATTTCAGCATAAAATGATGAGAGACCGTGTTGTCAATCTCTTACTGCGCTTAAATCCATGCAGACGACGTACCAAGGAGGAAAACTCAGAACAATTGCCACGAAAATATTTACAGAAAGGACGCAAGGAAGTCAGATGACAGCGGTGGGAATATAACTGAAATTGAGATGCCAGGTCAGGGACGACAACATTGCAGACCTTTTCGGGGATTTTGTTAGAAATCTCGCTATCCAGCCGGTGCACCAGACCAGATAAAGCGCGTCCTAGGTATGACGATTAACTACATCCGACAGCGAGGACTTTGACCAAGAGGTTTTGAGGAGCATGTAACCACCTCTTAATTGCTGGTGTTCCCAGGTCCACTCTTACACGGGGTGGAAGCACCTGTCAGGGTCCCAGCTATGGGTAAATAGTTAATTTCAGGATCATTTTCCAATTTGGAGTAACAAGTTGCCTCACAGGTTTCACGTACGATATCATTTTCAAGGTTTTTTCGATGCTCTTTCAACTGTCATCGCTGAAACTTCTCCCTCACTTGCCAAACATCTTATGGATTGAGTTAGATTCTTTCTAATTGATCTCTTTAGCACTAAGTTGAAATGATGATCCCTCTTCCTGTTGTGACCTCTTGATCCAGTTTTCCTCTCTACTGTTTCCTCTTTTTAAAATTTATTCACCATTCTCTTCATGCTTCTTGAATGGACTTGAATGGAAGCCAGAATATGAATGTTGATCCCATTACTGAAAGCCATTTTCCTCTTCCCATTGCTCATTTGTTTTGTAGTAGTATGTGCATGTTCTAATGCAATACTGCATAATAAATAAATATTTATTGCTCTACTTTTATATTAAGCACTGTTTTAAATTAATGTTTTGAACGCTGAAATTCGTTCTTTTACATTCGGATATATATATATATATATATATATATATATATATATATATATATATATATATATATATATATATTTGTTTGGTGCAAAAATAATGTCGGTTTTTGACGTCAAAAAATACATATATAATCTTTATATATATATATATATAATATATATAAATTATATGTATATATATATATATATATATATATATATATATATATATATATATATATATAGTTGTTTACAGTTTACCGTCTGTTTACAAAAGAAGAAATTATTGGCAATCAGTCATGCCGACAGATTGATTGAGTAGCGAGAGGTAGATAAAAATATTAAATTAATATTGTTTAAAGAACGGTCTGGGTGTAGTTACACGCGTTCACAGTTTAAAGGGTGGATTGTTATCGGATTTAATCCGTTCAATCGCTATTCGATACCACTGACAAGCAGATTTAGTGAAATAAATAAAACATAAATAAATAAAAAGTGCGATGGGCAATTTTTCGCCATTTTATATTTTTAATTTCGCGCATGCGCGCTCTTTCTTTTTGAGTTTGTCGACTGCACACTATAATAGGGCCAGTTGGGCACCGTCTGTGTGAAAAAGAGCACCTTGAAGCAATTCATTCCGCCAGAAATTTGAAAACGGCATGCTGTACCGCTTGACATTCGCGCCGAAAGCACCAATACGAACATTTCAGTGTTTGGTTGTCAATTAGGGGACAGTACAGAGGATTCAGAAATAGTTGGATGAGTCTAAGGGGGATTTCGAAGGTTTTGGGAGTAATCACTAGTAATGGCAACGTTATGCGTTCATTCATCGTCCCTCAGGGCCTTAGACTCAACACAGAGGCCTATATCAAGAGTGCTGCCCTGGGTCAAGAGTATGGCTGCTGGAAGGCCCTATGTCTGACAACAGGATTCTGCAGGAGAACCCAATCATGTCTGTCTGACAATTTCTGTGACCTCATCACCCCTTACAATTGGCCACCTAACTCCCCAGAATGTGCAACCCCTATGATTATTATGTGTGGGGTGTGGAGCGCAGTTGAACGAAAGACCATCAAAACTTGTAACACCAAAGATGAGTAGAAGGCAAGAATTATGGTAGCATTCACTAAGACAGAAGAGGTCATCCAGAAGAGTTGCAGGAGATTCCGAAGTCATCTGGAGGCCGTAGTTAAAGCCAATAGCGATTTTATTTAATAAATTTACTCTTTAGTATGCCAAGATATTTTTGTGTTATTTTTGGTTAATATATAAGTTAAAATGAGATGTCAATATTATTTTAACGTTTGCGTCATTTAGACGACAATTTATCCAACGCACTTTCTCTCTCTCTCACTCACTCTATCTCTCTCTCTCTCTCTCTCTCTCTCTATATATATATATATATATATATATATATATATATATAACAAAGTGGAAAAGTTTTTTGTGTTTTTCGTCGTTTAGGACATCCTCAAAGTTTATGTTTACATCGATGAGACTAGTCATGCGAACAAACGAGGGAAGCTGGGAATTATATATATATATATATATATATATATATATATATATATATATATATATATATATATATATCAAAATTGTGCTCAGTCTCCTCACGGTAATGCGTTTAATGTCTTGTTTTGTAAAATATCCCTCTTGTATTCATGTAATCTTTTAAGTTTCTTGAGGTTTCTCCGATGTATTCTTTGCGGTACTCATTACAGGTAATAGAGTAAATTCCTCCTTCAGGTTTTAGCTTGTTCATTTGTTTTGTATTAATTAAGTCTTTTATTGCTTTAGATGTGGTTGCAACAAATTTTGTGTTAAGTTTAGATAAATTCTTTTCCGTTGTAGTTGTGATAGAGTTAGTGGGTAGAACAATATATTTTTTCCATTTTATCAGACATTTTACGCCCCCTAAATCGTTCTTGTTATATAAAAATTTATATGAGGGTATCACATATATATATATATACATATATATATGTGTGTGTGTGTGCGTGTGTACTAGTTGTGTGTGCATATTTGTGTATATTAGTTGTATGTGTATTGGTTATGTGTGTGTATTAGTTGTGTGTGTATGTATATGTGTGTATTGGTTGTGTATGTGCGTGTCCGGGGTATTCATCAATAAAAAGATTATTTAGTCTAAATTAGTTCTTTTGACGGGTTACGGCCGCATCACGTTGAAACACCGGTTCCCATACCGTCACCGAAGTTAAGCAAAGTCGAACCTGGTCAGTACCTCGGTGGGTGATCACTTGGGAATGCCAAGTGCTGTAAGCTTTGATGTGCGGGTGGTGTAATGGATAATGGCTCGGAATTTTTTAATCGAAAAGCTCTTATTCCGGTTGACCGCGTTACATTCACTTACGCGCTAATACGCTTGGGAAAAGTATGACTCCACCTCATCCCCCGAGTTATGGGTTAATTAGTAAGACTTTTATCAGGAAAATCTTTATTGTCAATTCAAAAATATTTTACCACAAACTTTATTATTATTTTAGATAACATAAGATGAATCTTTATTAATATATCCATATGTTATTGTTTTACCCAAATCTTGTTAACAAATTTAATAACATTGAACCCACAGATTTTACCTTTGAATCTGAGACTACCCTTAGAAATCTTATTAGAAAAATAAACGCATATTCTTCAAGGGGTTACTAGGTGTAAAAGAATTAGAAAACAGAAAAAATATAAAGGAGAGAGAACAAATGAAGAGGAATCAGGAAGACAGTAGATGATGATTGACATTGCATTTAAATTTTTGAAGATCAAATTTGTTCGGAAAGTATGGAGCCGGAAAAGAGTTCCACAAGCGAGAAGTGAGAGAAAATAAACTGTTAGCATAGGATGTACGGTTACATCTAACCATTTCAAATGTAAAATTGATAAGACTTTGTTGCCAATATTTTTGGCACAATTAGCCCCTCTCATATAAAACAAAAACTCTGGTGAAATTTAAATAGATTAAAAAGTATTAAAAACAAATATATGACTAGTTTAGATATAACAGCTTTATATAAATGTCCCCGTAAAGAAATGCCTAAATTTACTAAAAACATACTTAACAAAAAACAAAAATAACATTACCTCTTCCTACATCAGATCATAAAAATGTGCCATTTAATCATCAATCAATGTGTTTTTCATTCTCGATAACAATTTTATATAGACAAGAATTTGGTTTACCGATGGGATCTTTGCTTAGTGGCATTTTGGCTTGCCTACTTTTGAAATTTCTGGAAAGTGGTCTTAACAAAAATATTTTAGCACAAAATTCTTCTTACTTTAGATACATAGACGTGCAGTAGTAACAGCAGTGGGTGTGTCTAAGCAAGATATGGCTGGTGTTGAGTTTTTCTCAACCGTTTCACGCGATGCTAATATCTATATGTATCTTGCGTGTACTTCAATCTCGGGGAGCATAACAGCAAAAAAGTTTCACTGGTTATCTCTCGATGTCTATTTTCCTGCCTTGAAAATATCAAACGATGGTCAGAAGTGTTCGGAACTTTACACACAATTTCGGCAAGTTCCTTAACAAGTTCCGCCTCGATATCAAACTTAATTAATATCAGAAAACACGGCAAATTGCCTAATCTCACATTTCTTGGCTTTTCTATTTAATAAAAGATATTAAACAAACCATTAATACCTAGATATAATATGATTCAAAGGTAATGTTTATTGTGGGTTCGATTGTGCCATTTAATCATCAATCAATGTTTTTTCAACTTCGATAACAATTAGATATAGGTCTAATAGATCTAATGTTTCATAGATATAGATATTAGGTAACAATTTTTATAGATCAAAATTTGGTTTACCGTTGGGGTCTCCTCTTAGTGGCATTTTGGCTTGTCTGTTTTTAGAATTTATCGTTTCAAAAATATAGGGTCACCGAAAAAACTTGACATCATTTTAAAAGCAATTATCTTGAAAACTACTAAGTCAAGCCCAGTGAAATTGAACAGATTAGGTGTTGAACATCATAAATTTATTATGGGACCAATTTCATACGTGTTCAATATATGCATTGCATGTGACACGGCACACGTCAAGTCGGTAGTTAAGCTCTTGCCAAACATGATGATGGTCTACAAGATACATCCTTTAGCCCTGCATAAGCAGCCTTCCTCTTTAAATTTTTGATACCAAATCTAAATTTGTTTGCTGGTTGGTGAAGTTTTTCCTAATTTTTCATTGAAGGCACGCTGGACAGTTTTGGCTGACTTTGTGCGAGCATATTCCAAAACGCAAAATGGCTTCTCTTTGGGACTGAAAGTTATTTCAAGAAGAATTGCCAAAATTATTGGCCTACGAAATGATGTCAAACTTTTGGGGATATCCGTGGAGCAATGGATAGCAACTCGAATTGAAAAAGCGGAGAATCGAATTCCAATCGAATCCATTATATTCACTTACGTGCTAATACCCTTGGGAAAAGTATGAATCCTCTTCTTTTCCCTCCAGTTATGGGTAAATAGCAGGAAAGACCGGGTTCTATAGCCTTGGATGGCAACTGATCTACCCATGAAAGAAATAACAATCTATCCAAAATACATGATCGCCTAAGCGTTGTATCACGAATGACGCAGAACTCACTGCAAACCACAAAATACATACACACACATGTGTCGTTTTTGGTTCCATTTTTTCAAAAACTTCGTCGTTTCTCGTTGATGTTCTGCCGATGCTATTATAGCATGCTTTTAATGACAACAAAATGTATGTACAGTGG
>OZ010603.1:72947423-72962423 GCA_963932145.1 Acanthosepion lycidas | reverse complement strand
GTTTTTTCTGTTTTCTTTTTGAATTTGTAGGTCTGATGAATTGGATCGTATTTATGATCCCAATGGAATAAATTATGACCATGGAATATTAGTGTTTAAGCCTTTTTATTATATATATATATATATATATATATATATATATATATATATATATATATATATATATATTAGGATATGAAAATTAATTAATATTAGCTCTACTCTATATTGAACACTCTTTTAAATTAGATGTTACGCACAGTGTAATTTTTTTTTTTTAAGCATTTCACCCCAAGCAAGGCGGGAAGCCACTAGAACGCAAGGGGTTACAGAAAATTTAGAGCGAGGTCAGATAGGAGTGATAGAAGAAAGGATGAGGGTAGTGGATAGATCAAGGCAACTGGAGATGTCGATTGACATTACACTTGAATAGCTGGAGATTATAGCTCACAGGGAAACAGTAATAGGGAAAGGAGTTCCACAGGCGAGAGGTGCGAGACATGAAGCTATTAGAGTAGAAGAGACGGCTACATTTAGGAGTTTCGACAGTGAAGGGATGAGAGCGGGATGCCTGCCTCGTATGGCGCTTGAACTCATGACGTCTGGGAACCAGCGAATACAGCTCCTCGGAGCAATTTCCATGGAAGTATTTGTAGAACAGGCAGTCCGCTGGCTTTGAATAAAAAAATAAAAAAACGCAAACAAGCTTGCTTCACTTCATTAAAATTGTTGAATCGCTGGTCACAGCGGAAGTGTGCTATTGAGCAGAATAGGCCATAGTCAGTCGGAGCGGCATCGGGACTAAATGATGGACGTAGAAGAATCTCAACTCCGGACATCTGTTTGAACTTCTTCGTCAACCTGGCAGTGTGTAGCCTCGCATTGCCTGGCTGAAACAAAGCCCAACCTCGATTGACCAAAGCAGGATAGTCTTTCTTTAGTTTGTCGTACACACGGTCTACCTGCTGGCAATATAGTTTAGCGTTGATGGCGCGACCGAGTGGAAAAATATCGAAATGAAGTACTCCTTGGAAATTCCACCAGATTCAAGATTTATTGTTATTTTTCCGCTTCCTAAGTGAGTCAGGACTTTCTGGCCAAGCTAGGACATACGGTAAAAATTTTAACTGCCATGTTTTCCTTTTGATGTACTTTTATAATTTATATTACTCGATCAAAATAAATGTCATTAACTGTGGGTTAAATTTGTAAAAAGTTTCCCTGGAAGCGTTAGGAAGTTTGATAAGTTGAACGAATGGACAACTTTCGACGGCCATTACGTGAAATTGCTGTCATTTTACCAGCAAATATATCGTCAATGATAATTTTATGCATCTAATGCAATACTTTTCTGTTTAGCGATATGACCTGCAAACGGATCGTTGAAATTTATTTTCATTGCCAAAAATGTTGATGAATTTCCTTTATTTAAGAGGGCAATAAAACGCGTTGTTTACAACCGATAAAGGTCGTAAAGGGAAACGGTGGATTTTAAACGCCCGGGAGAAGGCGTGCCATTGCGATAAAGCTGCTCCGACCAAACATATCAGATTACTAAAAATCGTTAGGACTTTGAATCTTAGTGACGTCGAAAGTATCTACAGTGAAAAGATTACCGACCTTTAATAATATTAGTTATGTTACATAAATTCATTTGTTTTTTTATAATTCATTTTAATACTTATAATTTATTAATAGCGCTGATGAATCTGTCTGTATTTCTGAGATGAGGTATTATGTACACTATTTACATTATTCGGACTATTGTCCTCATCTTTGTCACCATATTTATTACAACGTTTCGGCCCTTTAGTATCGGTCTATATTTCTGAGATGAGGTATTATGTACACTATTTCCATTATTCGGACTATTGCCCTCATCTTTGTCGCCATATTTATTACAACGTTTCTGCCTTTCAGCATCTGTTTATATTCCTGAGATGATGTATTATGTACACTATTTACATTATTCGGACTATTGTCCTCATCTTTGTCGCCATATTTATTACAACATTTCGGCCTTTTAGCATCTGTCTATATTTCTGAGATGAGGTATTATGTACACTATTTACATTATTTGGACTATTGTCCTCATCTTTGTCGCCATATTTATTACAACGTTTCGGCCTTTCAGTATCTGTCTATATTTCTGAGATGAGGTATTATGTACACTATTTACATTATTCGGACTATTGTCCTCATCTTTGTCGCCATATTTATCACAACGTTTCGGCCCTTCAGTATCTGTCTATATTTCTGAGATGAAGTATTATGTACACTATTTCCATTATTCGGACTATTGCCCTCATCTTTGTCGCCATATTTATTACAACATTTCGGCCTTTTAGCATCTGTCTATATTTCTGAGATGAGGTATTATGTACACTATTTACATTATTCGGACTATTGTCCTCATCTTTGTCGCCATATTTATCACAACGTTTCGGCCCTTCAGTATCTGTCTATATTTCTGAGATGAAGTATTATGTACACTATTTCCATTATTCGGACTATTGCCCTCATCTTTGTCGCCATATTTATTACAACGTTTCTGCCTTTCAGCATCTGTTTATATTCCTGAGATGATGTATTATGTACACTATTTACATTATTCGGACTATTGTCCTCATCTTTGTCGCCATATTTATTACAACATTTTGGCCTTTTAGCATCTGTCTATATTTCTGAGATGATGTATTATGTACACTATTTACATTATTCGGACTATTGTCCTCATCTTTGTCGCCATATTTATCACAACGTTTCGGCCCTTCAGTATCTGTCTATATTTCTGAGATGAAGTATTATGTACACTATTTACATTATTCGGACTATTTTGTCGACATATTTATTACAACGTTTCGGCCCTCTTCCAGTGGTTGGAATGTTGAACTGAACCCTTTATTTCGCTCACGCGGATAGTTCCATGTTTAATGGATGTCAGTTATCAGTTATCTCCTGTTAATTCCCTTCTCCAAGTTCTCCACTGCCTTAACCAGGTATTGAACTCACACTCTTTGGGCCTTGTCACTGAACAATCTTGAGAACATCTGTGTATAAATTTCTGAGTATTATAAACATAATGTCTTCAGCAACCGTTTTTTACCAGTCCTCATATTACAATTTTTGCTCTTATCATTTCATGTTTTTTTACCAGAGCTCATATTGCAATTTTTTGTTGTTATTGTCGCTTTTCTCTGGCACTCCTTATTATTGGTTCCGATATTGTATTCATTTCTATGCTTGATGAATCATTCGCCAATCTATTCCCCTTTATTGTTTACGACCTCCTGCCAGCGACCCACCAACTGTTGAATACCTCAAAGATAGAAACCACAAAGTTTTGGCTCGAAAAATTCACTAAACCTCATTTTAAGCTTTGTATCGTTGTTGAACAAAACACCCCAGAAATTATTAGAAAGTGACTGAAAAATGTGGTCCGGTGCGATTAATCCAGTTAAGTAACGTCGACCCTACTCAGTACCTGGATGAGTGACCGCTTAGATTTAGTTTGGTTTATTTTGTTTTACGGCTTATCAAACTCAATGGGTTATTTAATGCCGACAACATTTTTATTGCTCGTATTTTTTTAAAATGCATAGCTGGTAATGTTTTTTCCAAAAGTGTATTATTGCTAGTAATAATTTTTCTTCAAAAATTTATTGCTGGTAATAATTTTTTACAAAGTATTCTGATATAAAAACCTATTTTTCATAGTGTTTTGACCCCAGTTTGGGGGTTAACTATTTACCCATTGCTGGGACCCGCTAACAGGTGCTACCACACCGGGTCAAGTTTGACCTGGGAGCACCAGAAATTAAGAGGTTGTTCAATACCTCCTGATCAGAGGCCTTGCTGTTGGACGCAGTTTATCGTCTTACCCAGGACGCGGATGTAGTTTATCGTCATACCCAGGACGCGGATGTAGTTTATCATCATACCGAGAACGCGGATGTAGTTTATCGTCATACCCAGGACGCGGATGTAGTTTATCGTCTTACCCAGGACGCGGATGTAGTTTATCATCATACTCAGAACGCAGATGTAGTTTATCGTCATACCCAGGACGCGGATGTAATTTATCATCATACCCAGAACGCGGATGTAGTTTATCGTCATACCCAGGACGCGGATGTAGTTTATCGTCTTACCCAGTACGCGGATGTAGTTTATCGTCATACCCAGGACGCGGATGTAGTTTATCATCATACCCAGGACGCAGATGTAGTTTATCGTCTTACCCAGTACGCACATGTAGTTTATCGTCTTACCCAGGACGCAGATGTAGTTTATCGTCATATCCAGGACGCGGATGTAGTTTATCATCATACCCAGAACGCGGATGTAGTTTATCGTCATACCCAGGACGCGGATGTAGTTTATCATCATACCCAGGACGCAGATGTAGTTTATCGTCTTACCCAGTATGCACATGTAGTTTATCGTCTTACCCAGGACGCGGATGTAGATTATCGTCATACCCAGACGCGGATGTATTTTATCATCATACCCAGGACGCGGATGTAGTTTATCATCATACCCAGGACGCGGATGTAGTTTATCGTCTTACCCAGGACGCGGATGTAGTTTATCGTCATACCCAGGACGCGGATGTAGTTTATCGTCTTACCCAGGACGAAGACCGCTTGGAAATACCAGGTGCTTTAAGCTTGGATGTGTGTATGGAGTAATGGATAGGGAACCGATTTCCATTTCTAATCGTGTTCATTATATTCACTGACACGCAAATACCCTCGGGGAAGATATGAATCCAACTGTTTTCCCCCAGATATGGGTTAATTAGTAGACCTTGCATCAGTGAATCATTATTGTCACCATAAACTTCTTGCAATATATTAACATGTTATCTGTCTTTAAATAACCTCCAATAAGTTGATAAGCCATAAAAAACAAATCAATCAAAAAACTATCAAAAAAGCGGTAGTCTGAAGTGTCTAAATCAGGAACATATGGTGAGTGTGGCAGAACTTCCCAACCGAGCTCTTTAATTGCATATTTAGTCATGTTAGCGACGTTGCGGGTGAGTATATTCATATTGAATTATCACACTGTATCACCGGTCAGATCTTTTCAGCTGAATTGCCTTTTTGCGCCTGTTCATTTACTCAACATACAGCTTAGCACTGACTGCTTTGTTGTTCTGGACCTTAGCCATTAAGTGAAGATGAGGATCGACAGTAACATGAAAGCTTGCCATCTTCTGAACCAATTTCCTTGCTGTCTGACGCGCATCTTCTTCAATCGACGCCTGCAATTGGTTCTCATCAAACAGAACAGGTCGGCCAGAACGCGGATAGTCTGAGAGTTCGAACTTCCCCCCTCCTTGAAACGGGGAAACCATTTCTGTGCCATTATGTCGGTAATGAAATCATCTCCGTACACAGCACAAATGTCTCGGACAGATTTGGCAGCTTTTTGACGCTTGATTAAAAGCAAAGAGAAGATATCAAACATGCTTATTCTTGTTTGTTTGGCATTTCATCCTAAAGGAGGGTGGGTCTAATGTGAAATAAAAATTTTAATAACGTTAGATAAGAGTTTCACAGAATGACCAGGCTTATCGAGAAACAAAACATGTTACGAAAGGATGACCAAAATTACTAAGAAGCAATAAATTCTACCAAAGATTATTCTTCGAGATTATTCGCCGAACATCAGAAAAAGCGAACAAATATAATCTTATAGTGGAACACACCTATTCTGACTCTCCCACCTAAGTAGGAGTAGTAAGAGTAACGAGTCAGTCGCTCAGTGGGTCGGTCGCTCAGTCAATGCCGGACGACTGTTAGTCGAATACGAAAGTATCAGCGACCACAACTAGATTGCTGCGTCATTACTTATTATATCAAGTTCTTAACGTTTTGTACGTCGAACCTATTCTAGAACCGACTTAGTACAAAATACAAGCCTCCACTGTGAAATCACTCCATAACATATAACAACATAATATTTTCAGCTCCTGACCCAAGGTGCCCTGATAATCGAGGAAGTGCTGTACACAATTGTCTTCATAGAAATCCATTTTCCGTTAATATTGGCGTCTCATGGTATTGCCTTAGCAAAAGTTTCGCTATGATGTATCGTCGTTGCTATATTGCGTTAAGTAGCACACTCACAATAAGAGATTTGATGATTTTAATATATTTCGTCGTCGGTGGTAATACGATAAAGAAATCTTTCTTTGCATCCTGGTGTCAAGCGATTAAACTGGCGGCAATGGAAAAGCGTTGGAGTTTGTTTCTTTCGGTCAATGCGTGTGGCCCCCATGCGCCGTATTTCTGGACCTTACTCACTGAGTGAAGAGGGCAAGCGACAGTAACATGAGTGCTTACCATCTTCGGAGCCAATTCCCAAGTGGTCTGACTCGGTTCTTCTTTAATCATCGCGTACAATTGATTTTCATCAAATTAAACATGTCGGTCAGAATGCAGAGAGTCTGTGAGTTAGAACCTCCGCTCCTTGAAACGGGTAAACCGTTTCTGTGCCATTTTGCCGGTAATTAAGTCAATGTCCGTACACAGCCCAAATGTCTCGGGTAGATTTGGCAGCTTTGTGACCTTGATTAAAAGCAAAGAGATTTCGAACATAATCACTTTTGTCGACTTGGGATTCCATCTCAAAGTAGTGCCTAATCTATATCTATAATTCTCAAAATGTTTGTATGTATGTGTGTCTGATCGGATGTTGTTTGCGTTTCCACAGTTTTCATCCGATTTCGATGAAATTTTTTTTGTTTGATAGATAATTCTTTAGTGCCGATTTTCAGTCCAAATTGGCTGGAAAAAATTACAACCTTGAAGGTGGAAAATCGAAAAGACTTATTTCTTATGCTTTACGCAAAAATCAAAGGTAAAAATTAATGTCTATAAAAAAAACTATGTACAATTAATTTAAAGAGTTGAAATCTAACGCAAAAGATGATTAGAATTATAAAAAAAAATATTATAAATAAAAATTATCGTATATTATTAGTATAACGGTCCATGGAAAAGGTTGCTTTCTTGCAAGATTGAGAACGCCAAAACGGCCCTTTTCAGGGCCACCCCCAATTCAAATTGTTAACCCCCCATTTGGGGATGTGCCTCAGTTGCACTCAATTGTTGTTACTAATATTGATTTTCGTGTGGGCTGACTATAAACTTAAACTGCTCCAACTGAACGGCAAAAATTCCCAGTAATGAAACACCCGGTCGAAGGCGGGTCATACTGCTAGTTTATAATACGCATCCTGAGATTATTTACATTATTCGGACTATTGTCCCCATCTTTGTCGCCATATTTATCACAACGCTTCGGTCGTTGTACGCTCCGGCCTTCTTCAGGTGGTTGAAATGTCGAACTGAACCTTTTATTTCGCTCACTGGGGTAGAGGGAAAAATTAACAGGAGATAACTGACATCCATCAAACATGGCACGTGGAACTAGAACAATCTACCCGAGTGAGCGAAATAAAGGGTTCAGTTCGACATTCCAACCACCTGAAGAAGGCCGGAGCGTACAACGGCCGAAACGTTGTGATAAATATAGCTACAAAGATGAGGACAATTGTCCGAATAATGTAAATAATGTTCATAATACCTCATCTCAGAAATATAGACAGACGCATCCTTAGTTTTTAAAAATAGTGATTTTGGTGGTGTCAGTTTTTATTAATATATATATATATATATATATATATATATATATATATATATATATATATATATATATATAATACAAAACGTATAAGACATGAAATCACATTTGATTACCATAATATCTCGTCTACGTGACTAAATTCTTTTATTATTTTACATTATAATATTGGCTAGTTGACATTCTAGAACCTTCATCAATCTTTCAACAGTTGGTTTTGTTAACTTTTCTACTCTTTTAATTTTAACATTTTTGTAGCAAAATGTATTGCTTTCCGTTGGAGATCCCATGCAACGATTAACACAATCTAATATTGATTTTCGGCTGGGCTGACTTTAAACTTAAACCGCTTCAATTGAACGGCAAAAATTATCAGTAATGAAACACCCGGTTGAAGGCGGGTTATACTGCTTGTCTGGAATAAAAATTCAATAACGTTAGATTACTTCGAATGAGATTTATAGCAACAGGCCCGATACTTTTTTTATCAGATCTTATATACTTGAGACCTGGTGTGAAACTAAATCCCGACAGACGTTACAGGCAAAAAGCCTCACTGGGGGTAACAATAATTCATCATGGCTGGAGAAAACTCGAGGTCTTCCCTGTGGCGAAACTTTACAAGCATGTTTGTGGCGGTATTGGATGTTACACGCCAGTTCCTCCCATATTGAGGTCTACGAGCAAAGTCAGAGGAAAAATCAGCTGCCAGGATCTGGCCATCTAGATTTTTGGTGGTCGCCGTGTTGGTTCCAATCCAAATAGAAATGATTACAAAAATAACCCCCTACCCAAATTCTGAGACTCATGATACAGAGGCATGCTGGGATTTCTTCCTAAACAAATAAAGTGAAGCAGTTCTCGGTCTCATCCACCATATTGGTGTTCTATCATGTCTTGAAGTCAGAACGTTACAATCATCTGACTGTATCCCTTTCGCGTTCTAAATTCATTCTGGAAAGTCATCTGACAGAGGACGGTAAGTGCGACGCTGAGATCCGAAGACGTATTGGGATGGCTAAAGACGTATTCCAAAAGCTGGGCAGAGTATTACGAGACAGGGGGGTTACGTTGGTAAAAAAAAAAGAGTACTGAACTGCTACGTGATATCTGTCCTCCTTTACGACAGCGAATGTTGGATGGTCTCCTCAAAGATGAAGAAGACACGCTAGGCAGCAGATGTGTGGATGAAGGATAACATCGTCCGAAAATGTGAGCAATGATGAGGTTTTGGAGAGAATGCAAACAAAAAGGAAAGTCATACTTAACATCAGTAAGAGGCAGCTGAAATTTCTGGGACACGTAATGAGAAAGAGGGCTTAGAAAATATGATACTCACAGGGCAGATAGAGGGCAAGAGGGACAAATGAAAGCAAAGCGTGACATACTTAACAGGCTTAGGCAAGTGGATGGCAGTACTGGGTCTGAGAGAAATAACAAAAAGTCAAAGCTTATTGAGAGCTGCAAGGGACAGGAGGAAGTGGAGAGTCATGATCGCCTACGTCCTGCACATAAAAGAAGAAAGAAGACTGTTGATTTGCTTAGTTTTGTCTTGTATATATATATATATATATATATATATATATATATATATATATATATATATATATATTGTCTGCTTCCCTGAGCCGTGATATTATATACATAAATATTTATTAAAGATTTGAGAATTGTCTTAATCATATCTCTATCTATAGAAGGCAGGATGTGTGTGTGTGTTTGTGTGTGTGTGTGTGTGTGTGTGTGGAACGAATGCACGGCCGCAATTTTCGACGGATTTGCATCAAAATTTACATGCACATGCTCCAAGTTAGCGGGAAGCCCAAGACCGACGTTGCATTTCCCAATTCCCATTGATAGTGGAAATAATCGATTTTTTTCATGCTTCTACGGCAGTTTTCATGTAGTTTGCGGCCATTTTCTACTGGCCAGAGTGAGAGCCTATAGCTGGCTGCCACGAATAGGCAGGAAGATTCTATTGGCCAGCGTGAGAGCCAACGGCTGACTGACACGAATGTTAACTAGCATGCAAAAAAAAATTGATAGCTGCATTCATCACAAGTTGGAAAAATTTAAATCTGCATGGAACTTTACTCCAATTGGCTCATTCGCTTGCTGAAACTCAACGTTGATTCTGATTCCGCAGAACTGGTTTGGGTGTGAAAAACTATTTGTTGTTAACATTCTTTATTCATTCGGTTTTTCCAGTTACGAGTCCTTTTTTAAAGCTGATCGTTTTGTGTTCATTTTGTTTAGTTCTTTTTTCGTTACAGATTTAATGTTTAGTATAGAGCTTAGAAAAAATTTGCAGTGTGAGATAGGCAAGAAGTAAGGCATGTAGCAACATCACCACGGCAAAGGGCACTTTAAAGGCAAGGAAGGGCAAAAATATTTTAAGTCAAGTGATAGCGATTGCTGTATGTGTCGTACGATTTTTTAATCAAGCTCGGGCAACGCCGGGCTATGCTGCTAGTCGTTAATATATAACAGAATAAGAGTAGAAGCGAGGAGAGAGACTTCGAGGACGCCTGCATTCATCTAACTTCCGGAAAAATGGAATGCTGGGAAAATTCAACGTCGAAGATTAAGAAGAAGAAAAAAAGGTAAAGTAACAAAGAAATAAAGAGGGAAAAGAATTTTAAAAAAGCATGGATTCTTCTGCAAATAAAACGGGACCGAGTTCTGTTACTTTTTTTTATTTTTATTGTCCACCATTAATGTCAGATTGGGATGTTCAGTGACGTGGATCAGTTATTGTTTTGGATGGCTGTTATGGGTGATTGTAGAGGAGTATTTTAAGCAGAAGTTTCTATTTCTGGATAATGGGGATGAGAAAAGAAACACCTTTCGACTAAAATGCTTTCATCATTGTAATAATAATAAAGATTTTAAAAGTCATAAATTGATTTTCTATCTCCAAAAGGCTTTGTGAGCAAATCACATTCGTCCACTCCATTTGTCATTCACACTCTAAGACTCTCTTTCACTGTCGATTTTTCAATGTCTTTCTTTCTTTCTTTCTCTCTCTCTCTCTCTCTCTATTCGTCTCGTTCTCTTTCTTTCGATGTTTGTTTTCTCTCTCTCTCCCTCTCTCTCTCTCTCTCTATATATATATATATATATATATATATATATATATGTGTGTGTGTGTGTCTCATTCTCTTTCTTTCGATATTTGTTTTCTCTGTCTCTATTCTTCTCTTTCTCTTTCTTTAAATGTTTGTGTTCTCTCTCTCTCTCTCTCTCTGTCTATTCGTCGCGTTCTCTTTCTTTCGATGATTTTCTCTGTCTCTCTGTCTCTCTCTCTATTCGTCTCTTTCTCTTTCTTTCGATGTTTGTGTTCTCTCTCTGTGTCTATTCGTCTCGCTCTCTTTCGTTTTATGTTTCTCTCTCTATCTCTCTCTCTCTCTCTCTCTCTCTCTCTCTCTATATATATATATATATATATATATATATATATATATATATATATTCGTCTCGTTCTCTTTCTTTCGATGTTTGTTTCTCCCTCACTCTCTCTTTATATATATATATATATATATATATATATATATATATATATATATATATATATATATATATACAGGTAAAATAAGAACAAATGTAGTATAATTCCACTGCCCGTAACATTTAATTTAAAAGAGGGATCAATACAGAGTAGAGCTAAATATTATTTATTTTAGGATATTAAAACAAAGCCATGTTAAAAATCGCTACACAATTGCAATTATGTTTCAACACTACAAATGTAGTGGACAAACGGTTAATTTATTTACCAGTTTCTTAAAGAGGCCTTTTACTTACCTACCTAAAACTTTGTAGTTGATAACTGACCGAGCATAGTGATTTTCCAAGCGTAGCTTAGATGTGGCACAACGCCGAAAGAATGGGGTACTCTCTAGTCGTAACTGTTACCATTACAACACACCGAGGTACCCAAGCTGACCGAGCATATAACTAGTTAACATTATGTTAAATTATTTCCCTTATACTTCTTAGGAAAGTCGAACGCCAGACTTCAATACATCTTACAAAATAATGTACCTATTTGTATCTGTCCATAATGAAATTGTCTAGGATTTATATGCAGACAACTTCGTCTCATGACCTATATAATAAAAAAAAAAAAAAACTTTTTTTTTGGTGAGTTTGATTTCGATAGGTTAATCAAGATAAAGCTCACAAGCCTATTTTTAATTCTGTTTTTTTTTTCTCGGCAAATAAGAGAAAGTATTCTTATTTTTGAAATTAAAATAATCGTTCACTCACCAGTAGTTTACTATCGCCCGAGGAGACACATTTGTAATGTTGTAACATAATTGTAACTGTGTAGCGATTTTTAACATGTTGTTGTTTTAATACCCTAAAATAATATATATATATATATATATATATATATATATATATATATGCGCGTGTTTGTGTGTTCAGGGGAATATGAGTATGTTTTTCTTTTTTTATATTTTATGCCCTTTTTGGCACCTATAAATTATTTGCTTTTAAGCGTCAATTTGTTTACAAAAAATATCTATTTTCATTGTGTTCCTGTTTCCCTTCCTCATTGGCTATTTCTGCAATTGTGTCCCCATTATTTTGTTCTATTCGCCAACATCCACCTTTTGATAAAGTGTTGGCCGAAAGGGTTTTCTTCAAGGGATAATGACGTCTTTATTTTCTGTATGTTCAAGTCTATATATATATATATATATATATATATATATATATATATATATATATATATTACATAAAATAGAAATCCATATTTACTTCATCAGTATAGCTATTTCAACTGAGCTGAAAATGCCAACATAGGACTTGGTTGAAATAGCTATTCTGATGAGGTAAATTTGGATTTCTATTTTATGTAATTTATATGCCCAGTTATAATAAATACATCTATCTCTTTTTTTGTTGATCAGTTTTAATATTTTATATTATTAGGGTTTACTTGGATTATGAAACCAACGGATTCGTTAAATAATATAGACAAGTTTAGTCTATTTGAAGTAAATTCCTTTCATATTGTCGAATAAGCTTTTTAGCATTATCACGGAAACACAAAAGAAAATCAATATGTTGATACATGTTGCCTAAATACACACACAATATATATATATATGTATATATATATATATATATATATATATATATATATATATATATATATATATGCTGATGTACGTAACTCATAGGTTAGTTGCCAATTATTGTGCAGTAATCTATGGAGCCCGGCCAAGTGCTGCAATATCGAATCCAGAAATTATCATAAAATGGTTTTTAGATTGCATGAGAGTCAAAGAAGCTGGCATTGGTTTGCTTTGCATGGGAATGAAAACGGTAGACAAAAGTTTGATTTGCACGAGGGTCATAAGGTAGACCCAGTTTTGACTGACACCAAAGTCAGAAAGATTGGTATAGGTTTAGTTTGCACGAGTGGTAGATATAGGTACGGCAAGCGAGTGTCGTCTTTTTGCAGGGGTTACTCGTCTACACGGAAATGAAAACATATTCTTGACTTCAACCGTCCGAGTAAAGTTGAAAATGATTACTTCAAGACGATGTTCTCCATTCGAAATATCGAATAGACTTACTATGGTGAGATAATGTAACAATTATTGACGAGGAGAATGAAATCGGTGGGTCTAGTTCAAGTTCTGCGATTGGCTGTTGAGTTCACCTTCACAACAGTGCCCAAGGGAAAAGTATATGGTAGACTGATTGCTCATGTCAGTGTGGCGTTTGGGCCACCCTGTATATATTAATGATACCTAATAATGGCCTTTTGATTGTATGATTTTAGCATAGTATATATACTGATTCTTTCAACTCTCTCATTTTCAACGGCTGTTCAATATGATTTTGATTTTCCAAAGAGATTAGAGTGTCACAATCACCTTACATACATGATCAGCTATACTTGGCTTTGTATTTGATTTTAAGAAGAGACAATTCGAATTATCTAAAATTCAATGATTGCAACACCCCACCCCAGTTCTTGATTAAATAGCAGGGTAGGCTGGATTTTTTAACCTCGGCTGGTAACTAGTCTATGAGAATAAATATGATGAAATGGAAACTGTGAAGAAGGCAAGATAATGAAAAAAGGAAATCATGGACAGCCATGATTGACTAGGTCCTGAAGGATAGGGGACTTTTTTTTTCTTTTTAATGAAATTATCCTGTATAAAATTTATTTATTTCACTTCTGTTTTTCTTATTATCTTTTCAGATTTGGTCCATTTCTCGTTTCGACGCCTGAGAGGTTCTTGGTTTCTCCTTTTCAAGTTACAAAACCTTTTCTCCACCATTTCTCCAAAACTCTGACACAAGCAAAATGGCCTTTAAGCTGTACAACAAAACCCTCCTGTCAACCCCGGACACTGACCACAACACATATTGGGCCGACTTTGAATATTCAAATTTCAGCGAGGGCCGAAGGAAATACGTCTTTCTTGGTGTCCTCAATGGGAACGGACCTCGGACTGGCGATCTGTGCGCCATCAAGACCTTTAAGGACAGAGTCGGCGATCATGACGACTGGAACAAAGAAATATGTAAATGCAAAGAGGCCAGTAGCCTGGCGCAACAATTCAACATGTGCTCGGCTGATGAGCGACGAATCACTTTCGAAGTACCCGTCATCGCTGAGGTAGATATGGTGTCCCATTGCACCCAGTTCATACAAAAAGTGACCCGCCGAAAAATCTTCAACATTGAAGAATGCGTCGGCATTGAGTCATACCTGAAGGGAAACTTCCAGAGACTCAATTCGAACAGTTCACTTACTAACCCTGCCCACTACGCATTTGCGCAGGCCTTTTCACATTTTACTTACTGGTATACCAACGGTCGCCTTGTTGTTACTGACCTCCAAGGTGTAGTCCAAACCGAACATTACCGTCTAACTGACCCCACTTTGCATTCCGTCAATCGGGCCTATGGGGCCACGGATAAGGGACACGATGGAATTCGTAGTTTTTTATCAAGGCATAGATGCAACAAAATCTGTGCGAACTGGTTTCTAAGCCAGCAACAATAGTGATATTTTTTAACAGCGATTTTAGAAGTACATATTTTAGTACGAAATTAGCGGTGGGAAGGATTTTTCATTTGAAATGTTATCTAAACTTCGGAGATGATGACTTGTCATCACTTATTCCATACATTATTCGAACTAGTATCTTCATCGTTGTAATTTGGTTCATTCGGGAAATTTTCATCGTCTTTGTTGTTTTTAAGATAACTTTTCGGTCGCTATACACGTCAGCCTTTCCCGGATGCCATTGTTCAGAATGCGCATGCGCTTTCCCTCCCATACATATTACATCCGGTGCCTCTGCCTGCGAAATCGTGGAACTATCCCGC
>OZ010603.1:72937423-72939923 GCA_963932145.1 Acanthosepion lycidas | reverse complement strand
CAGCATAGCTGCAGTATAAACCACAGGTGGGCTCTGTGGGTGTTGAAAACAACACAACATATGCCTGAGAAAGCGTCTGCAATAGGGATTAGCTAGCCGCCCTGGTATGGAATTTCTTAGAAAAAACAATCCTAGTTTTGCTATTATCTTCTTTTTGTTGTTTGCCTCTACCTAGTAGAAGTAGACGTAATAGTCTTAAGTTGTCAGAATTTCTTATTATTAGGTTGGTGCAGAAATAATGTCGTTTTCTCACATAGTAACATATGTGAGAAAACGACATTATTTTTGCACCAACCTAATACTTTATTCTTTCCACCTAGTTGTCATAGACGTAATAATCAAAGGTAGACCAAATTTCCTAAATGATACACGACTTTCAAATTATTTCTGTTATTTATTTACTAGACCTAGGAATAATGGGGATGTGTTGCAGGTGTAATGAATAGTCTCTCGAAATTATAAATCGGAGATCCGTGTTCGAATTCCAGTCGAGTTTGTTACATTCACTTACGCGCAAATACCATTGGAAAATGTAGGAATCCATCTCTTCTCCCACCAGCTATGGGTTAAATAGTAATACTACTATGTATAAAATCATTATCATCTAAAAAATCATTTATCATCTAAAAAAAAGAAAACAATTCTTAATGCAATATTCACTCGCAAAGAATTATTCTTTATGGCTTTAAATAACCAACAAAGGGTTGATAAGCCGTAAAAATCAGATCTTTAAATCTAGGATTTATTTTACGTTATTCAAATTTATTAAAAACATTCTGACAACTTAAGACTATTATGTCTACTACTCCTCGTCCAACATAAGCAACAGTGTGAGATGAAAGATAAACAACAAATAATCATGATAATTCCTAATTTAAAACATTCTGGCAAATTAAGACTATTATATCTACTACTATTCACTGTAAACAAACAACACTATAAGATTAAAGATAAACTAGCCATAATTTAATAATCATGATTAAGTCTCATTTAAAACTTTCTGACACCTTTAGTCTATTATATATAGCACTACCAGTCGTCGTAAACAATCATTAATATAAGATGAAAGCTAAACTAGATAAATAATCATGCTAATTCCTCTTTTAAAACTTTCTAACAATCTAAGACTATTATATCTACTACTAGTCGTTGTAAACAACCAACAATATAAGATGAACGATAAACTAAACAAATAATCATGATAATTCCTCATTTAAAACATTCTGACAACTTATATCTACTACTAGTTGTTGTAAACACAAAACAGTATAAAATGAAAGATAAACTAACCAAAACGTATCAATGACAAAATTAGTTCGAATAATTTATAGAAATCGCGTTTTATTTATTGATATATTATCTATACTGTTACAAAGTTGCTGTTCTTTGATCGATGGATTTTTTTCATTGGAAATTGGAATTGGTAACTGGACATTTGAGAAAAAAATGTGTAATTTATCTGACTGATTCCACGGAGAAAACTTAAAATGCCTTACATATATTGTTTTCCTTTCCATTAACCCTTAATTACTACCCGACGAAGTCCGACATCAACTAACATTAACCAGTCGTTCTTGCAGCCATATTTAACGAATCTTTTTAGCTCTCAACATAGTTAATTCTTTTAGGATTGTATTTGATAAAATTACAAACATTTTAGATTCTGACAATCATTAAAAAAAATAAAAATTGTTGTGTGGTGGTAAGTGAATTGGATCAATCCGAAATTAGATGCTTAGAAAGGCTGTTTTGTCATTGTTGGGCGGTAATGCAAATCACATGATAGAATTTTATTTATTCGTGCTTTTTACGCTCATCTGTCAAATCTCTGTTAATATCGTTATTGGAATATTCTGTAATCATCAGCATAATTGGGAATTCCATGTATCAGCAATAAAAACAGTACCGATTCTGGTATAAAATTAAAGTATCAGTCAATATGAACCTCCCCAAATGCTTAATTCTAAAAACGATGAAATGCATCTACACACACATATATATATATATTTATATATGTATGTATGTATGTATGTATGTGTGTGTGTGTGTGTTTAACATTTCAGATAAACCTAAAAATATATCTGTAAAAGGACAATATCAATCTATAAAATATGGAACTCTTTACCAATTTGCGTGTCGTCTATCGTCATCCTTCCTTTGCAAGGATGACACGCAGATTCGTGTGGCGTTCCATGTTTTTGGCTTAGATACATTTCCCTTTGGTTTAAATTTCACACACACACACACACACACATATATATATATATATATATATATATATATATATATATATATTGTCATCTGCAGACAGACTGTTTCACTGTATCACAAGCTCATCAGCGTGGCTAGACGTACGGTTGCCTCTAGCTAGGATCGAAACCTGACTGAATTGGATTCAGTCAGGAATTCTACCCCTAAGTACGACAGGAATGAAGGTGAATTTAAGCGTATTTATTTTTAGATAAACACACAGTGACTGAGAGAACTCGATTCGATTTAC
>OZ010603.1:72929923-72934923 GCA_963932145.1 Acanthosepion lycidas | reverse complement strand
GTGCACCGGCCCTTCACGGAACAAATAAAACCTTATCATTCATCTCAGTTGATGTTAATGAAACACCTTTTTATTTATTTGCCTGCCAAAACGTTATATAAAAACACTATATATATTCACTATTTTTTACCCATAATGTTGAATGTATTAAAAATTATTCAACTTTTTGACAAGAAGAATCTCAAGTTGACGTTAAAAATTACCACAAAACATTGTTGAATTATTTAAAATGGAGTGATCTATAATGACATGTCTCTAATTTGTATTTAGATACACTGTATTTCTTTTCAGTTTTTCTAGTTGAAACGTATTGATGGTGGACATCACTCGGGTAATGGCGATTTTCAGGGAATCAGTCGAATTGTAGGAATGTTGATTAGTCGACCGTTCAACAAAGTCCTACATGTAATAGTCAAGGGGATTTAAGTCTGGCGAGGTACATGGGCACATGTTTGGTGTTGATGTGCAGGTTGGCCAGCGTCCAATCTCGTGTTACTATAACTTTGTGAGCCGGGGCGGAGCCCTGCTGAAAAACGTACGATCTTCAATCGCGTACAAGGTCTGTAGCGGACCGTGGGTTGATGAGTATGTATTGTAGAAGAACACACGTGAGTTAAAATTTCCTGCTAGCCGGTCCAACCACATGAGAAAGTTGGACTTTAATTAAGTCCAAAGAAAACAAAGAAAAACAAACAAAACCGATAAATATATGTAAACAAATATTAGGTTGGTGCAAAAATAATGACGTAATAATGTCGTTTTTTGACTTATTTTTTTTAACATCAAAAAACGACATTATTACGTCATTATGTTTGCACCAACCTAATATATGTATTAATAACAAGTACAAGTTACAAGCACATGGACAGTTACATTGAGTGCGTGTGTTGAATATTATGTGTGTGTGTGTTGTGGTGAGTGTTCGTACGTACGTGTATTGCTCTTAGCGTGTTCCCAACATTTGGGAAACGCTGTATCTGTGAGAGCTCACATCTGCGTGGTGGTATAATGCTGAAGGCCTGAGGAAAAAAGAGATCGAGGCGAAGGGTCAGCCAGTATTTATAGCCAGAGGAGAGAGACCCCTGGTGAAGGGTTAAGGGTTTGAGAAGGAGCTAACTCCGACAGGTCTATACAAGATTAACAGCAACATCTGTGTAGCAATCAACCGAAGACTCTGGTGAAAGAAGTCGGGCGGGAAGATGTGTCTTTCATTACTGGCCATCCCTAAAACCATCACAGACGCGGGGAAATTGTTGGGGAACCAGTCATTTTCTGGGTCCGCTATTTTGATCCGGGGTTACTTTTTATTTCCGTCTAAAAAAATAAACAGAGTATTGCAAGTTATTCCGGGTGACATTAACTGGCCTTCCATCATCACGCACAACTCATTTTGGATATCTGGAGATTTCTGACAATGTCCCCCGTGGACGTTCCAAGATTTACTTTGCTTTGCATGTATCGCAACAATTACAGTGTGTCGTTTCATCACATGCGCTAACGGATTGGTCTACATTGAAGCACTGAAAAGATAAAAGCGCATTAAATATCACATAGCATATATATATATATATATATATATATATATATATATATATATATATATATATGTTAAAAAGAAGAGAGAAACCGCAAATGTTTTTGGTTGTAATGTGGATTTTTTTTTAAAATATTATGCTTTATTTTCCATAATTTTGCTACACGTTTGAGGATGAAATGGAACTAAATCTCTTTAATTTAATTACAAAATTATATTCGGAGCTTTCAGCTTCCATTTTTGAAACATGGTTAGAACTGCGTAGGAAAAAAACATATTTTAAATCAATTAATTTATAATATATATATATATATATATATATATATATATATATATATATATGTATATATACAGTGTAACTCGGATATAAGAGACCCGGATATAAGAGAGATTTTCTCTGGTCCCAAATTAGAGCCAGTACTAATGTATATAAAATAGACCAAACCCGGATATAAGAGACTTCTTCTCCGGTCCCGACAACTCTCTTATATCCGGGTTACACTGTGTATATATATATATATATATATATATATATATATATTAAGAGAGAGAGAGAGAGGAACAGAGAGAGAGAGAGAGAGGAACAGAGAGAAAAGAGATATAGAACTCCTTCCAAAAATGTGATTGAATCAATCCCTGGTATGAGATTAGTATGTTCGTGTATGCTTAACAACAGCTGGCCTCATAAGTTGCCAAGGAAACACCGAACCCTAGCGCATGTAGCTCGACCCCAATGCGCCTTGTGCCAGAAAGTGTGTCTCTCGACAGGTTGGCTAAAACGTCATTTGAAACCTCTCGACTCAAATGAATAGGTACCTGCAGCAGGTCGTACTGATAGCGCCGCGTGAAAGTTACGAGCTGGATTGAAAATTTGCCTGAGGCGCCACCTGCGACAGCGAAACCGATACTCTTTGTGTTTCCATTTACTCTTTGGTAACAAATTATATTTGTGTTGTCTAGAATAGTCGTGCCGGTAGGAATTTTCGGGTATTTATTTGAATTTTTATTTCTAGAACAAAATAATCGTGCCGCAGAGAAAATATATTTTTAAAAAAAATACGAAGTGTACAAGATTAAATAAGAATCGAATTGCGAGGAAAATTGAAGGAAATCAATAACAGAATCATATTTTATAAAAATAATTATTATATATATATATATATATAGATAGATAGATAGATAGATAGATATGCTTCTAGCAGATATGAACGTTCGAGGGAAATCATGGAAGATTCTAGTTTAAAAGCTGTAAAATCGACCTTGTTAACCAGACTCTCCTCTGTAGCTAAACTGGTATAGCACGTTAGGTTATATGATGGTTCCGTATATGATACAGGTTCGATTCCTGTCGGAGGACACATATTTTCTATGAAAATTTCTCGGACTGCTAAATGTTGTTAATACTGTTTATTATAAACGGAGCATTTACTTAAATATTTGTGTCTATATAAATAACGTATAACAATCAAATATATATATATATATATATATATATATATATATATTACGAAATGGACAGAGTCCGACAATTTAAAAAAGAACGTTAAACATAAAAATGTCTTTAATATATATATATATATATATATATATATATATATATATATATAATTATTCAACCATATTTTGTTAAATATAACAGACAACTAATGTCTATTATGCTTGATCATCAGCTGTTCTACAGTTGCTTTAATTTCGGGAGAATGTATATGATGGACTCTGCCGTCGATTTTGACGTATGAGAATCCGACAACATGGGACACATTATGTCCCGCTAGTGACCCGCATAAAAGTCCACATTTTGTGCAACAGCGAGGATCTCTGGACACAGCAACAGGAACATTTGCGTCTCTTAGCCGGTCAATACGATTGATTTCACGCACAGATTTTACCGGCATCCCATGCCGAACTAGAAATATCATACGCACATATATACTTTTACTTACCGTTTCTTCTCGCTACCGAATTAGACAAAACTCATATACACACACTACGAGACATGTATTAAGAAAAAGCTCCCGCTTGAATTCAGACATATACATGCAAACGCTACAAATTATACCGACCAAGAAAAAAACAAACAGGATATTATTCTCAAGACCCAAACATTTTCCGACGTATAATCGATATTCCCAAATAAAGATTTCTAACGAGGCGGCAATATGATAGCGAAATATGTCAAATAATATGTTTTAATATTTCTTATTTAACAATATTTTTCACTTCATATAGTGGATGTAACAGCAAAATTGTCCAAATCGTGTAAAAGCAAAATTGTTCATTTGTTAGATTAAGCTCTGAACCGTTGCGTATTAGAAATGATTAAAGATATCTTACTGGAATTCTCCTGAATCTTATGATACTATTACACTCTACATTAAGCAATAAGAATATATAATTACTCTCCAAGCTTAACAGAAGAATAGTGATGAAATCGATAAGACATGTTCATCATTAATTAATCATAGCTAAGGATCGGAAGCTCATGAAGGATTGATATAAAGTTCATATATATATATATATATATATATATATATATATATATATATATATATATATAATTCCAGGATCATTTTCCAACTTATTCGACATGATTTTCGTCATTCAAATCTTCTGTCCTGGTAACAAGTTGCCTCACAGGTTTCACGTACGATTTCATCTTCAAGTCTTTTTGCACTGCTCTTATGGATTGAGTTGGATCTTTTCTAATTGATCTCTTCAACTCTAAGTTGAAATGACGATCCCTCTTTCTGTTGTGACCTCCTGATCCAGTTTTCCTCTCTACTGTTCACTCTTTTTAAAACTTATTCACCATTCTCTTGATGGTTCTTTAATGGACTTTGAGGATGGAAGCCAGATTATGAATGTTGCTACCCTTACTGAAGGCCTTCATGGCTTTTTCCTCTTACTATTGCTTATTTGGGAAGATAGTGGTTCTGACACATGTTCTCTTTCTAGCTGAATAACTTTCAGTGGTTCTTACGACAAATGGTGTCAAGATGGCTAAACGATTTATCTGAAAACCTGGAAAAAAGAAACTCAATTAGTTTAGTGGTTTTTTGATACTAAGCATTTTGTGAGATGGAAAATTATGTTATTATACGATTTGGACAATTTTGCTGTTACATCCGGGACATGAAGTGCATTCCAGAAGTTTTGAGACTTTTTCAGGAGAGACCTTAATTTCAAAAAAGTATAAAACCCTAATCTCCTTCAAAGTAAGATCCCCCTGATTTCAGACCATTTATTGTGGCGCTCCAACCAATTCGTGAAACCACCACAGAAGTTATCCAATGTGAAGGTGTCCAGGGCTCTTGTCACAGTCTCCTTCATCTTCTTAATGTATTCAAATCGACTGCTCCTGAGGTCTTTCTTCGGTTTGGGGAACAGAGATATGGCACAGCTACGGACTATAGGGAGGGAGGGTCGGAACAGTTTTTGCTCCGATTTCCATAATGATGTAATTATG
>OZ010603.1:72864923-72927423 GCA_963932145.1 Acanthosepion lycidas | reverse complement strand
CAATATATTACTAGGTTTATATGTAAAAAATAAAAGTTTACTAAATCAGTGAAATTAAGTAACTATTTTTACCGTCATTGTCCTAATTTTTACTTACATAATATTTAAAAAAAAAAAAAAAAAAAAAATTGTAACCTAATATACATACTTATACTTGATGTAAAAATAATTCTTCATACTATAAGAGATTTTAATACATTTAATTGTTCTTAAAAAATATAGTATATTAAAAATGAAAAATGAAAAATGAAAATATTTCAAATCGAAGTTAAATAAAACGTATTCTAACCTAAACACCCCCCAAAATCTTTAAATATAAAAATAGAAAAAACGCCGTTAACAATAAATTTTTAAAAAATCCAGACGACATGCATTCAACGGATGTCAGATTTCATTGAAAAATACATCCCTACCCACTACCAAAACGTAACTAATAACGGATACATCAAATTACAGACATAATGAACACCCAGACACCCCTTGTCTAGTTGAAGTAGATTTATCTGTAACCTTGGAAACGTGAATTATGATTTTAGCTGTGTCTTTAAAACCCAGTAATTTTAAAAAGTTACTCCAAAATTCGCTTGAGGATGAAATGGAACTAATGTCTTTAATTTAATTACAAAATTAAATTCGTAGCTTTTAGCTTCCATTTTTGAAACATGGTTAGAACTGTGTAGCGAAAAAACATATTTTAAATAAATCAATTTATAATATTAATGCTCTGTAAATTTACATTGAGCTCTATTTTGTAAAAATAAAAATATCTATAAGAACACCGGATTATATATCTTACTGTTCTTTCTTTTTATTCATATATATATATATATATATATATATATATATATATGTGTGTGTACATGTGTGTGTGTGTGTGTGTGTGTGTGTATAGAACGCCACTGTGTTCGAATATGATTAACGTAAATCTAACTGTAATAATATTTTAGATGTTGCTTAAAAAAAAATAAAAAATTTAACTATATCTAAAAAAAATGTTTAACTATTGAAATATAAAGATTTAAAATACCCAAGTCTTTATTTAACCCTAGTTTATATGTATTTAATTTTAAAATCCAGTATTTTTCTTTTTTTTCTGCGTGTATATGTGGAACTGAAATCAGAATCTATCAATAAACATTTACCGTTTTCTAATGAGTGCCCTGATTGATTAAAATGTTCAGCTATGCGGGAATAAGGATTGTTTTGACGTATGGTTTGTTTATGATTGTTGAAGTGAAATCTAAAAATATTTCCAGATTCACCAATATATCCACGATTAGGACATATGGTGCAGAATAAATATTAGGTTGGTGAAAAAATAATGACGGTTTTTGACGTATTTTTTAACGTCAAAAACCGTCATTATTTTTGCACCAACCTAATAGTAGATTATGTTATGGCTATCACAGGTGAGGTGAGGTGAGGTGAGGTGAGGTGAGGCGAGGTGAGGTGAGGTGAGGCGAGGTGAGGTGGGTGTATCTTGATATTGGTGTTGGGTAAAGAAAATACATTATTATTAAGTGTTTGCAAACTAAGCACCGAGGATACATACATGCATATATATATATATATATATATATATATATATATATATATATATATATATATATATATATATATATATATAGTTAAATTCCCATATCAGTTCTGTGGACAAGACAAATTGCTATAAGATGACAATCAGAAAAAAAATCATAGTTTTTTGCCGACGCGTCTCGTCTTCCAACTTTTTCAAGGCAAAAGTGAAAATACCAAATTTTCTTGTACACTGAATTGATCTAGGAATTTAACTATATTGTCGACATGGAAAGAAAAAACTTTTAGAATAAAGGAAATTTACATTAACCAGAAAGAGGCTTACGCAGAAGCGTCTCTCTCTCTTTTTTTTTAAATTTGGATTTTTTTTAATGTAACTATATAAAAAAAAACATTTCGATTTCATTTTTACTAAACTAAGATTTTTTTTTCCAATTGTCATCTTATATCATATATATATATATATAATAAACACAAAAGGGAAACGTATTTTAGTGGAATGTCGTTTCCTTGGTGGAAAAAAAGGATGCATGTTCGAATCCCGTCTGAATACGATTTTTCTTTAGGCCGGTTTTAATTACTTTTACCTGTTTAATAAAACAAAAATAAAAACAGAGATAGCAACTCAAACGCATGTACCCACTAAATATAACGTTCTTAGAGTAATAAAATACACACGCGCAAAGCATACGGACATCTCTCTCTCTCTCTCTCTCTCTCTCTCTATATATATATATATATATATATATATATATATATATATATATATATATATATATATATATATATATATATATATATATATATATATAATGTAATGTAAAACAAACCACTTTAATGTACCATTACGATAATTTATTTCACCTAAATCCTTTTTTAAGGATTCAGGATCATCAGGTAAATCTTCCAACAACGAATTGAGAAAAAAAAATGGGATTAGAAATTGGTGGGTAGTGTAATTTTTGTAATTTAATAGAGGGGGTTGAGAGTGGTAGTTAAACAGACAATATAAAGTATAGGGAGGGGTTAATTTTATATCTCTCTTAAGTATGTTTTATATTGGAGTAGGAGGAGTGACAGAACCTTGACCTCTTTAGATGGTTAATAAAACGGAAATGAATTGTAGAAAATGTATACAAGTGAGTCTTATGGTAAAGAGAGAGATAGGGGGAGGGGGAAAGAGAGATGGAGTTGTTATAATTTTGTTTTATAGTTTATTATAATAATAATATTTTATAATTATTATATAGGTAAACTAAATTAAAGATTAGGTTTCATTATTTAATAGAATTTGAGGGTAATATTAATTTTCATTTATTCATATATGTCTCACAAATGTATTCATGTGAATCCCTACATACATACGATCATTAACAAGTCAAAAAAAAAAAAAAAAAAAACCCATAGAAATACTTGAGATAATTTACACAAAAATTCATTTATCCTCGTACATAAACTATATATACATTTTACAATCTTTATCTATATTTCAAAATATATATAGATTTCACAGTTAAAATTTAATTTTATCAGTGTGATTTCGGAAGTGTTTCATTTTAAAGGAATTTAGCTAATATTATTACTATTATTAATAGTCAAAGAATGGTATATTTAAATTTAAATTATCAATTTAGAAATGAAACTCCCTTCAGAAGAAAACAAAATTTAAACTATAGAATATTACAAAAGAAGGACATTACAAATTAAGAAAATAAATTAAAATGTCATTAGAAAGACCCAATATTTCATTTAAAATCAATTCATGCACGTACGCACATATATACATACACACACACACACACACATATATATATATATACATATATACATACACACACATATATATACACATATACATACATACGATCATTAACAAGTCAAAAAAAAAAAAAAAAAAAACCCATAGAAACACTTGAGATAATTTACACAAAAATTCATTTAACCTCGTACATAAACTATATATACATTTTGCAATATAGTAGTTGCTAACTCGGGCATTACTACATATCTTTTGGAGAAAGTCTACAGATGCGCTGTTGTGACGAATGTGGCTCTTAAACCCAGCAAGGGGCCTGCATATTCTGGCACAAACAGGGCATTTAAGAGGCCAAACATGTGGATGGACATTATCGTACAATTTAAAATGTCGCATGAAACCGCTTCTGGACCCGCATATCTTACCACAAATATCACATTTCAGTTGCTGGACGTCTACGGTTTCATATTCTATTACCACCTACTGCTGGTGCGCTCTCAAGTGACTCCTCAGACCATCCATCGACAAACAAACGGCTATTTTTTCAGGAGCTTACTGATTAAAAGCGGTAGTTCGCTAATATTTTGTTGCATGTATGTATTTATATAGTGTTTTCATTTTTCAAAACACGATCACGATATTGTGTTTGACACGCTGACTCACTCTACACCTTTCCGACCATAGCTCAATTTGATCTCATTTAAATATTCATGGAGACCTACCAGACACTATTCGTAACATACCTGTTGACAACACTAATATAATAGCATCATCTACAAGTAAAAAAGGCTAAAAATAATGGAAGCCTCATTAATAAATACAAAAAAACAACACTTAATAATATCAGCCTTGAACATGGACACAATATCTTGACCGTGTTCTGAAAAATGAAAACATTTTATAAAAAATACATGCAACAAACTATTTCTTATTTAACAGTTAAAATATTTAATTCTTGAAATGGCTAAATGTATAGCCGAAAGCGCTCAGCTAAGAACATTCGGACAGTTTTTATATAACTTATCATCTGAAAAGAAAAAAATTATTAGGTCGCATGAGAAATTCTATAAAAAACTAAATCAAAGCACCTTGTCTGTCGTATTCAATGAAATGTCCATATATATATATATATATATATATATATATATATATATGGCGGTAGATTATTCTCTTCTCATGTCCAGAAATATCTCGTCTAGTTCTTATTTTCAGTACTGCTCAGTTATTTTTCATCCCGCTTCCAGTGAAACCACACCCCACACTGCCGACCCAGGGATTGAACTCACGATTATGATGTCTCCAAATGAACGAAATACAGCTTTTATTCACTAAGCTCCTTAAAAAATAGCCGTGTTTGAATACGCTTGTTGTGTGCGTGTCTGTGTGATTATGTAACTTAGTGTATTTGTGTAATTTAGTGTGCGTGCCTTTGTGTGTGCGAATATGTGGAGTATAGTGTGCTTATGTACGTATGCAACTGTAGAGTTCAGTCTAGATTTGATAAACAAAATACGCCTCCGTATCTCTATTCAAAAAATACTCTTGCTGCTGATGATGATAATGATACCATGTAACCCACTGCAACCTGCTGCATGTTACATAGAGTAAAGATGGGTGCCGCCAAATACTTAACATTTATTCTATTGCATATCTGCTTCTCGTTGGATTAAAAGCAGTGAGAGACAAATTTAATTACAGAGATGAAAGGAAATGGAATTATTTTCAACAAGGCGATATTTTCATGTGTTATAAATTTACATGGCTAAAAAAATGATTAATAGAAAATAAAATATACTTGAAAGCATGCAAATGCTTTTTGTGGGGGGGGTAGAGTGTTCAGTTACCAAAGATGTTCCAAAGCCGAGTTCCGTGTTGGCGTTGCTACTATTGCATGCTGAAAGGAAAGAAGGAAAAAGAAGAAGGAAGAGGTAGTGTTCCGTTTTAAGATGCTGTAACACCATAAACAGCGAAACCTACGGCGTCTTAGCAAACCAAGTGAGAATAATACAGAATGAAACCCCCATCACCTCCCCAATCCAACACCTAACGCCAGACGGTAAAAAAAAAAAAAAAAAAAAAAACTCTAAGAAATACCATGATGAAGAAAGATGTCTTAGTTAATGGGAAAACTTCATTGACCTCATTTTTTTTTTCTTTAAATTTTAGGAGCTTTTTCCGATCGAAAAATTGAAAAACAAAGTTGTCTCCCTTGCATTGACAAATTCTAATAGCGTTCATATGAATACGTATACACACACACATAATATAAAATCATCATAACATAAAAATCATTATATATATATATATATATATATATATATATATATAATGATTTTTATGTTATATATATATATATATATATATATATATATATATATGATTTTTATGTTAACTAGTCGAGGAATCTAAATGGAATAACAATAAAAAAAAAAACGAAATATTATTAAATTAATCTACAACCCAGTGTGTCTGAAGATTTTAATTTTTTAATAATTTTTTTTATTGTTCAAAATGTATATATATATATATATATATATATATATATATATATATATATATATATATATATATATATATATATAGGGTTAATATCAGTAAAAGTATGTCAATAAATGATTGATGTTACCATCAGCATCCCGAATCCATAGTTCCGTATGGGGACCTGTCCGTCCACTCTTCAGGGGTATCAGAAATTTACGCGCGCGCACGCGCGCACGCACCTACACATACATACACATACACACACACACACACACACACACACACACATACAGACACACACATACGAGCGTCGACGGAAAAGTTCGTATCCATGACAAAATTTAGGTAATCCCCCGAATTTCTATTTTTTTTTTTTTTCTTCTGGCGTGAGTCTTTTACTGCCATTATTTTACAGAGATGTACAAATATAGATCAGGGAAAAAAAAAAAGTATTTTTACATTTTAACCACATCCAGGTTTTTCTTCGTTATTGAATGACAAAATAAATATGCTTCTGTTTATTACTACATTTATATTTAGAGAAGGTTGTTTTTACACTATTTACATTATTCGGACTGTTGTCCTCATCTTCACTGCCACATTCACAATAAGGATGAGGACAACAGTTCGAACAAAGTAAATATAGTGTCAATAGTTACAATACCTTATCTCAGAAATGTAGACAAAGGTTGTTTTTAATCATTTTTTTTAATCGTTCAAATTTCTAAATATTGACAAAATTTCGCAAAAAGATTTTAAAATCACAAAAATTGACAGAATTTAACATAAACTAACGGAATTTCACGAAAACCGACGGAGTTTCACATATTTTGTTTAATTACGTTTTAAATAATTATAGAACTCTTCTTTTTATTTTCTTTTATTCTTTTTTGCGCCATCAGCTATAAAATGTTTGTTACCATACAAGATGTTTCAAGCCCAGTGTAGCGAGACCTGGATTTATCGCCATTATAAATCATTTATTGCCTTTCATGCCAAATATTCCATAACATTATTTTGGAGATAAACGAACAACTTCAAAATAAAATTTTAAAAAATCCAACATGTGGGGTCAATCAGACAAAAGGAATATTTTAAACGCGCGAAAAACTCCTCCAAAATTCACAAACTTTCTCTTAATGTATGTTCTTTTATTTTATTTTACATGTGTGTGTGTGTGTGTGTGTGTGTGTGTGTGTGTGTGTGTGTCTAAATGTCTGAAATGCGTGAATCTTCCATTAAAGTCTCGTATATATTGTTTTAAATGTCAATTGAACCATTAAATTAAAAAACAGAGTTGTCTCCCTTGCATTGACAAAGTCTAAGAGCGTTGTTATTAACACGCATACAGACACACATATACAAGCGTCGACGGAATATAATACAGTTACATGTAGTCTACCAACTGGTGTGCCTACTTACATTTATATATTGGTCAGCTGATCTTTATATATGTATATATATATATATATATATATATATATATATATATATATATATATATATATATATATATATATATATATTAGGTTGGTGCAAAAATAATTTCGTTTTCTCACATAGTAACATATGTTAGAAAACGAAATTGTTTTTGCACCAACCTAATATATATATATATATATATATATATATATATATATATATATATATATAACATTTCATTTCATTTCATTTAAAGAAAACAGACATCTGTAAGAGTCCATGGTTATAATTTATTTCCCCAAGGAGTTTTTTTTTTTTACCTGGAAAATCAGACCTCACTTCCAAGGATGAAAAAATGAATTTAAATTTACATGTAATTTTTTACACTTTTGAGGGGTACTATTAAGTTGATGTGAGGTGATATAGAGCGGGGTGAGAAATAGTGTGACAGACATGATCGAAATTAGAGAGAAAAAGGAGAGATAGGAATGATTCTAAATTTATTTTTATTACAATATTTAATAGTGAGGAAGGGGGAAAGGATTTTTAAATTAAATTGAATTAATCGCTCAGATTTAACATTGAGCTCTCTGGATTTCATCCTCCTTGGAATTATCCATACGGATTACCAAAATTTCCGTTACTCATATATATATATTATGACATAAAAATGTCTTTATATATATATATATATATATATATATATAAAGAAAGACATTTATACATTCTTTTTATAGATACAAATATTTAAGTAAATGCTCTGTTTATAATAACATATATAACATAAAAATGTCTTAAAATAACTGTCGGACTTTGTCCATTCCATATTGTGTGACGTCATAGATAGATAGATAGATAGATAGATAGATAGATAGATAGATAGATACCTAGTGAGCCAGACAAACCTACCCAGGTTTCACCTAAGCGGATCGTCAGGGAAAGCTGGCTAAAGAGGCAAAAGAGTAAACAGCATATTTCTAGGCGATAATCAAAAACATACCACGTGACCAAAGAAAAAGAAGAAAAAGCACAAGAAAAACAACACCGGTGGGTGCGGGGTGGGTAAGCATTTATTCAAGCGGCTAAAAGGGGAGGGGATAAAACATGAACAATAAAGGTGGAATGACAATACAAACAGGGAGATTAGACCTAATTCAATAACCAAGATTTTCTATGCCTATATATGTTAAGAATTTCGCTTTTAGAGTTTAATAAGATCGTTAGGTTGATTAAAGCTATGGCTAATTTCTCCTCTGTACATAGCTTACAAAATTTTTGGCCTACTTTTTATTTGGGACATTTCTTTAATATTTCCCATTTAAGGACGGGGTCTTTATTGATTTCTTGTCTAGTTTTCCATACATAGGTGGATAGCCTGGTACTATGTTTAGTTTTTCGTTTTTTTGATTTGATTATTGGCAAATCAAAAATTCGAAGTTTTTTCGAAGCGAGTATAGTTACCTACATATATATATATATATATATATATATATATATATATATATATATATATATATATATATATTAGGTTGTTGCAAAAATAATGTCGTTTTCTCACATAGTAACATATATGAGAAAACGACATTATTTTGCACCAACCTAATATATATATATATATACAAATTCAAATTTCATGATACAGGTTTAACTTAATTAACTACTATATTTCCATAATATCCATTCCCCTTTAACTCTTCAAATGTCGAATATATAACTAATTCTAATTTCTATATTCTCCCGCCTCTGTAACCTCTTTATCTATATTAATTATGATTTATAAGCTTTCCCCTACTCTGATATCTTCCAACTCTCTTTCCATACCATTAATCCCTTACATCCTTTTATCTATATATTTTAAAGTTATTTTTAAAGCTCTTTTTAGTCCTCTTTTAATTTTAAATTAATATTTCATTCTTCATATAATCACCAAATTCATTCTGGGTTAATTTTATAAAACTTTTTCCCTTAGAGATAAAAACTTTCCAAATTCCCCTGTCTCGTGCCTTTCGTCTGACTGAAACATTGAAAAGGATGAATTCTGTATTAGATTTTCGATTTTTTTTTTTTTTTTTAGCTTTCACAGTTAAATTTCTATTTCTGACACGAACTCAGTCCACACCGGGGTTGATAAAACAGACGAGACGACTGATAACTTCGTCAGCCAAAATAGGCTATTCTCCATATCAGGTGATTTTGGATTTTACTGTTTATTAATTTATCAATGAGCTCTTTTTGTGGATCACTTTCAATATTTCAGATTACTAGGATCCAATTGGTTGGTTGGTTGGTTGGTTGGTTGGGTTTTATGGCATATCAACCACTGTAGGTCATTTAATCCAAATTAAGTTTATATATATATATATATATATATATATATATATATATATATATATATATATATATATATATTAAATATACAGTACAATTAAACGTATAGCTGGCAACATTATTTTTTCCCAAAAAACGTACAGCTGGCAACATTATTTTTCTGAAAACACCATCTGAGGCCTTCCTTGCTGCTGGACGTAGTTTATCGTCATACCCAGGACGCGGATGTAGTTTATCGTCATACCCAGGACGCGGATGTAGTTTATCGTCATACCCAGGACGTGGATGTAGTTTATTGTCATATCCAGGACGTAGGATCCAATTGGATTATATACCAATGAATTCATTAGCTTTACTCTATATATACATACATATATATATATATATATATATATATATATATATATATATATATATATATATATATATATATCTCACATATAGCATATTTCATAAATAATCCTCCAAATAATAAATACCACCCCCCTCCCAATTGCTAATGGACTAATCCAACAACACAACCAAAATACCCAAAATATTTTCTATAAAAATAAAATAATAAACAACGAACTTGGGTCTTTTTTCAACAACTTATTTCAAATACGAAGTGTCCACTATAATAATAAAGCTTACATATATATATATATATATATATATATATATATATATATATATATATATATATATATATATATATATAGCTTTCACAGTTAAATGTCTATTTCTGACAAAAACTCAATCCACACCGGAGTTGATATGACTGACAACGGATATCATCGTCTTGCGAAATAGACTATTCCCCATATGAGGTGATTTTGCATTTTATTGTTTATTAATTATTTGCTCTGTAATAATAAATACAAAGAGCTCTTCTTATGGATCAGTTTGAATATTTTATATTACTAGGATTCACTTGGATTATCTACCAACGGATTTGTTACTTTTACTATAAAAAAACATGTCTCATTAAATAATTTAGACAAGATTTGTCTAGTTTATTTTAAATAGGATCCTCTCGGAATTACGAACAAGTTTCTTAGTATCCTTATTAAAGGAAGAAAGAAAATTACCATGTTGATGCATATTCATTTTATTCCGAGTACTTTCGACATTAGCACAATGTCATCATCCGGGTCTTGTTTGATATATATATATATATATATATATATATATATATATATATATATATATATATATATATATATGATAAAATATAGTTTTAAGGTATACTATATTTATGGGTTAAAGTATTCAATATCAGAGATAGAGCGTATGTAAATATAAAGAGATTGAAATCATCACCTAGAGGCGAAGTCTGTTTCATGCTAAACGCAATCGTCAGGCCATTAGAATAGAATTAGATAGATAGATAGATAGATAGATAGATAGATAGATAGATAGATAGATAGATAGATAGATATGAACAGAATGAGATAGATAGATATAAACAGAATGAGATAGATAGATATAAACAGAATGAGATAGATAGATAGATAGATAGATATAAACAGAATGAGATAGATAGATAGATAGATAGATAGATAGATAGATAGATAGATATAAACAGAATGAGATAGATAGATAGATAGATAGATAGATAGATAGATATGACAGAAGAAGATATTATAGCTCTCGTTATTTATTCATCGTCTATTTACCTGATTTTCTGCTCACCTGAAAACATTCAATTCTAGCAATTCTTACATGTAATTATTTTTTTTAATTTTATTTATTATTACTGAAACCGTTGAGAGGAAGGCCCCGAAACGGTGCACATTCTCTCCTGATGACCCCAGTTTAAATATAAATTCGAGAGGAACACATCAAAAGAAATTCAGTGAAGTCATATGCCGTAGAGAAGCTCGGTGGAAGTGTCATTGGCATGAGGAGCATTACACATTCAGCTCGCTTCAGGTGAGTTTCAATTACTTTTCAGTAATTTCCTTCTTTATTATTATTATTATTATTATTATTATTATTATTATTATTATTATTATTATTATTATAAAGAATGTGTTCCACTGCAAAACATTCAAAATATGCTTAATTGCCTATTTTTATTAATATGCAATAAGTTATATTCAATTCGATTTTGTATATAAACATGAAAAAATAAATCCTACATTTTCCTTAATAAAATCTCTCAGAGAACGAAGTGTGTCAGTTAAGATCAGTTTTTTACTCATTTCATTCCTCTACAGATACACTCTATCTATCTATCTATCTATCTATATATATATATATATATATATATATATATATATATATATGTATGTGTGTGTGTGTGTGCAGATATGTAGAAAAATAGGAAAGAACACGTTAGGTAAATAATACGGAGTTTTTTACTATTTTTGTTTTTATTTAAAACAAAAAAAAAAAAACAGTGCTCCATACAGAAGTAGAGATTAAATTATAATTATTTTTTTAAAAATATGATACGTTCGCTACATAAGATTTCTCATGTTTCAAAAACGAGAGCCGAAACCATCAATATAATTATTAAATATCAAATTGAATTCAACAATTTTGTGTAACAAGCCCTCGCTTGAGGATGAAACAAGGCTTGTTATCAGTCCTCAAGGGCACAGTGGATAAAGGCGTTGGTTAGATCCAGTGACAGGAAACAAAGAGTGTGAGTTCAATACCCGGTTAAGGCAGTGGAGAAGGGAATTAACAGAACATAACTGACAACTGACATCCATTAAACATGGCACGTGGAACTAGAACAGTCTAACCCAACGAGCGAAATAAAGGGTTCAGTTCGACATTCCAACCACCTGAAGAAGGCCGGAGCGTACAACGGCCGAAACTTTGTAATAAATATGGCGACAAAGATGAGGACGAAAGTCTGAATAATGTAAATAGTGTACATAATACCTCATCTCAGAAATATAGACAGATGCTGAAAGGCCGAAACGTTGTAATAAATATGGCGACAAAGATGAGGACAATAGTCCGAATAATGGAAATAATGTACATAATACCTCATCTCAGAAATATAGACAGATGCTGAAAGGCCGAAACGTTGTAATAAATATGGCGACAAAGATGAAGACAATAGTCCGAATAATGTAAATAGTGTACATAATACCTCATCTCAGAAATATAGACAGATGCTGAAAGGCCGAAACGTTGTAATAAATATGGCGACAAAGATGAGGACAATAGTCCGAATAATGTAAATAGTGTACATAATACCTCATCTCAGAAATATAGACAGATACTGTAATGGCCCTAATGTAATCTTTGGATTTATCCGCGACGTAGAGAGACGGAAACATATCGTATGGGCAACATCTTGTCATCTATACCACCCTGCCCAGGCAACCTTACAGATGGGTGGGATCAAATCCATGGTCATTGATGACCAGCGTAATCCTGCCTGCCTATCTATCTATCTATCTATCTATCTATCTATCTATCTATCTATCTATCTATCTATCTGTCCTTAATTGCTGTTAAGCTGTATAGGGAGTCTGAGAATATTACGAATTATCTATCTTCTGAGTTTTGATCATTTCAAGTGCCATTTTTGTCTCTTGTATCTCAGTTTATAAATTATTCATTGTATGAATTCAGATGCCCAAATCTCAAACACACACACATACACACACACACACACACACACGTGTGTATCATGCACATCTCTATCGCACACATAAACAAGCACATTCCTAAAAAGCATAATTTTTAATATATTTTACTTTACTTTTAAATGTGTACACATTTCTCTATATCCGACACTTGGCAAAAAGAAAACGAAATAGGCAATAAAAACAAAAGTTGTTTATGCAAATACCCGACAGTTTGGCAACTAACTAAGGTTTTTCTCTCTGCCCTTTCCCAGAATTGAATATGAGCGCAGAGTAGCGTAGTAGCTTCTTTTCGCGTCGGGAAGAAGCCTGCGGAAGTGATGGCCTGGTTTGGATTCGAGATGACCATTTGGAGGAAGTGGAAGGTGTGTGAGAACAAGGACGACTTTACTGCCAAACGAAAGACCCCCAACGTTCGTTCTTCGGTCGTTAGGACTGATAAGTTCGTCGCTGCCGTCAAGGAGAGAGTCGACAATGATGGAAGCCAGAGCTACGCCAAGATCGCCGCTGACACGGGCTGCCACAAGTCGACGATCTGCCGAACGATCAAGAAGGACATTAGTTACTCCTCCTACCGCAAGTCTCATCGCATGCTCATCACGAATGCCTCCAAGGAGTCGAGGAAGGTCAAGGCATCGTCTTTGTTGAACGAGCTCAAGCGCGGGTCCGCCAGGATGCTGAGGTTGATGAAAAGAATGTCATCCAGGACCAGGCGAGAACAGCTAGAACGACAGGTGGATCTGCAATGACATCGTGAAGGTTCCCGTCGGGAAGCATACGAAGTTTCCCTCTCCAGTCATGGTCCTTGGCGTCATCTCCAGCGAGAGGAACGTCATGCCTCCGTTCTTCTTTCAAAAGGGCCTGAGAGTCACCGCTGAGATCTACCAGGAGGTGCTGAGGAGCGTGGTGAAGCCCTGGATGGAAGAGATCGTCGCCGGAAGCCCCTATGTCTTCCAGCAGGATTCCGCTCCTGCACACAAGGCCAAGTGGACCCAAGCGTGGCTGCTCAACAATCTTTCGTATCTTTGGAAAAATTATCATGTTACGAAAAAGGGGTTTAGTTTCCTTTTTCTTTATTTAACACTCTATTCCGGAGAGGCACGTTGGAGCATTGGGTTGCCGTTCGAATTGAGCAATCAGAAAGCCGAGTTCGAATTCCAGTCGTTACATTCACTTACAGGTTAATACTTTTGGGAATGGTATGAATACAGTGGTGTAGCTAGGCTGGGGCGGTCCGAAGTGAGTATGTAGAGGACCGTGTGGATTAAGTGTTGTTGAATTGGGAATACGTGCTGTTTATTCCTGCTAAAAGATGGTCCAACTACAAGAACATGCGGACTCAAGTTGAGTCCAACCGAAAATAAACAAGACCGATATATATATGCCAACAAATATATGTATTAAACGACAAAATTTACAATTGACATAGTCATTAACATTTGTGTTTGTGTGTGAACGTAAAGAGTTTGTATTTTCGTGAATGTTCGTACGTACGTGAATGTGTGTGTGTATACTGTTCACGGCGTCTCCCACAAAGGGGAAGACGCTTATCTTTTGCGAGAGTTTACATTGTAGATGTGTTCGCTGAAAAGAAGAAATAAAAAAGAGAACGAGGCAAGAAGTTGACCAGTATTTATAGTGTAGGGAGAGCGACCCCTAGTGAACAACTAGGGAATTAAGGAGGAGGTAACTCCGACAAGTTTTCAGAAAAGAAAAAAACAATAGCATAAACGGGCGGCAAAAACACTAGCTTGGCCACTGAATTTATCTCTTCTATCCCACAGCAGGAAATAGGCAAATAGCAGGACAGCTGTCACATTTGGGCAAGTGCTGCCCAATCATCACTTTCTAGTCTCAATATTCTAAAAGTGTCTCTACGTCCACGTGGTTTACAAATTACTTTTCACCTTGCAACCCCTCTCTCACGAAGAAACGTCACAAGCCTCTCACATCGCTATTTCTATGGAAACTGCTCAGACTTTCCTTAGTTGTAGCAGTTCTAAGACCTGTCATGTTGCGCGAATTGTAGCGAACCACTTTTATTCCCTTCGTAATTCCATCGATGAGAAGTAAGTTCAACTCGAGCAGCTTCTCACAAACATCTTCTCTTCTCTAAGGAACTGACTCCCAAGAGGATGCTTTCCCGATCACTAGAATCTTAACCTGTTCAAGTCTAAGGTTAGCCGTTATAATCCCCACATATCAGCATAAGCTGTGCCTCTTACTCTGTAACACTTTACCTCGAGTAGCTCCCGGGCCCTGTACAGAGTGAATCTCACTGCAAAAAAAAAGAAAGAAAAAAAGTTAACCATTTATCTACCCCTTTGTTCTGATATGCATTCAGACAAAATATTGTGTAGGTTACTCGCTGTTTCCCGTTGCTTCTCTTGGTCTCAGTATGCCCTGTGAGTGTTAGATTCTCTGAGTTCTCTTTCCTCATTATGCGTGACAGAAATTTCAGCCGTCTCTTTCTGATTGTAAGTATAAGTTTGTAGTTCTCATTCTACTTTAACTTTAGTCTTCTTGATCCGTGATCATTTTGGGAAGTGAATCAAAGTTACCTCCCCCTTGGTACAGGCATTTTTCCCAGGAAGCAATATATCGTCTTTGCCGGTCTATTTCGAAAAAAAATTGCGGCAAAATATTACCCTGCATCCAATACAGCAGCGTCATATATAAGAGGAACAGGAAGACCACAAAAAATGGTTGGGGTTCACCTGGAATCAATGGCACACGTAGAGCTTATCTCTGAAACTAAGACTCCTAGATCAGAACAAACATAAAAATATCCCTGAAAAATTCACCCAGGAAAAAAAATTACGAAATTCATGGAATTGAATAATATTTTGCTGCTTATTTTGCAACAAAGTTTATATTTTTATTAATTATATATATATTTCTGATTGATTCTATGTGTGATTATTTCTTTGTATGTAAATTATATGCTGCCTAATGTTTTATGCTTATAAAAAACTATTGATCCGCAGTACAGAAAAATTCCTATAAAAAAAACTACTACTAAGACATTACACTACATAATTGAACTATATGCTTAGTTCATGCCATATAAACTGAATACACTTGTAAAATAGAATTCGTGGATTTAACACATCACAAGAAATATTTAAATAACATTCTCACTTAAAATTTTGGAAAACTTAGCGTTGCGTTTTTGTACGTTCCGAAAATTGTTCCTAACCGTCATTAATAGCAGACATTCAAAAAACATCTTTCGGTCGACAAGCAAGTATTTCGTCTTCAAGTTTTTGATTTTATAAGGAAAAAAACACATGCCTGATGATGAATAGAGGACTATTCGTAAGTACTAGCATTTTAACATCAAATAAACTGAAAACTAATGACATCTATGGTTTCGACGAGGATCACTTCACTCTATGGATTAACAGTATTTTAATGCATATATTATGTCTCTAGTGACGGATGTCACCATTAATGGCATAAATATTTCTGATTGATTCTATGTGTGATTATTTCTTTGTATGTAATATATATATATATATATATATATATATATATATATATATATATATATATATAGATAGATAGATAGATAGATAGAGAGAGAGAGAGAGTTGATAAAAATATCACAAACTTTATATTTGTATTAAATATATATATTATTAAAATAATAGGAAAGATCAATGAGATTTATAATTCAAAATTCTTAGCATTTATTTTTATTTTTAAAAAACAGTGCTCGATACAACAGTAGAGCATATTATAATTTTTTTTTAATATATAGTCATCGGATAACCCTAACATCTCAAAATATCAAATTTGTCTGGACTTAAAAACTAAAGGAATAAATTTCAAAAGATTATTCCTAGCATCGCTTGAAAATGGAACAGAATTTTGTTGTTTTTTAAATTTAATTTATATGATTGAATTTAAATTGAGTTTTCAGTTTTGAAACATGAGAATTTCGGTTTTGTGATGATTTATATATTAATAATAATTTTATTTAAAAATATTTTACATTGCGACACAGAAATTTCTATTTCCATGTCGAAGTATAAAATATTTTTAAATAAAAATATTATGCTGTATTGAGCACTTTTTAAAAAAAAAAGAAAAAAGTAAATGCTAAAGAACTGTGGGTTCTTAACCTATCTGTTCTTTCTCTTTGAGTAAAGTGATAGAAATTAGGAGGATTTGAGATAATTATAATTAAGTAATTCATCGAGTCTAGAAGAAACCTCAACAGAATGCAGAAAGCACTGGACGGCCGTTTCACCCCATATTTGGTAATCATCAGCAGTGCGCATCCGCTACCAAGAATTGAAACCCGGACAGTTACGTTATCAGGCAAACGTCATACCAACTGTATAGTACAGGGTGTTTCAAAAAGAATACGCCAAAATCATTGCGCTGTTTTTTCAGGTCTATAGCATTGTAGTGGACTCAATCAGTGGTTATTTGATAGAGTAGTTATCAAAGTTTGATTGGGTGTCAGTTTCACCACTGTCGTTAGTATAAGTTCCGGTGCAGCTGAATTGTGGGAAGATCAATCAAAATCGCGACTCCTCAGCAGAAGGCGTTTTGCGTGCTTGAGTTCGCGAAAACAAACGCCAGTTTCACGGTGCAAGCAGATTCGAATGACTTCATTTTTCAGCAAGATGGAGCACCACCCCATTGGCATCTCGAGGTTAGAGCTTATCTGAATGAAAACATGCCTCAGCGATGGATTAAGAGGAGAGGTGCTAAAGACCTTGGTCTCTGTGCTTGGCCTGCCAGATCCCCAGACCTCACTGTGTGTGACTTTTTCTTGTGGCGGTATGTTGAAGACCAAGTTTATGTTCCAGCACTTCCAGCAAGTATTGATTGAATAACAGCTGCAATCAACACGGTGGACCGTGGCATGCTGAGGCATGTTTGGGAGGAATTCTCATATTGGCTTGATGTTGTCCACGCTGCCAGTGGTGGCCACATTGAGCACATATAAAACATGAAATGAAACTTGAATGTATATACAACACATGTGTTCATGCTAGAGGTCTGTAAATCTTTTCGTTATTGACACATCACATGATGATTTTGGCGTATTCTTTTTGAAACACCCGGTATTCTGTTTATCGTATGCCATTTTTTATCGTAACGGAATGTACCCGACATAAAGAATAAACCACAATTAAGATTCAAAGTCGTGCCTTTTTCTTTGCATGCCTCACTTCGACTTTTAATAACGATCGTAGAATGACAGTCCGTGAGATACGATAAAAGACAATAGAAATAACTTGAAGGAATTATTAAGCTGATCGAATGGTAATTACCCTATTTGCCGGCGTTTTGGACGCAGATTTCTTTCCAAATTATGAATAAAAAAAATGACCCAGCTTCAAATACAGCAATATCATATATGAGAGGCACATGAAGACCATGAAAAAAACTGGTGTTCACAATTAATGAGTGCATGCGTAAAGCTTATTTCTGAAACTAAGATTCCTAGATGAGAACAAACATATTGTCGGAGTTACCTCCTCCTTAATTCCCATATTGTCACCAGGGGTCTCTCTCCTCATGCTATAAACACTGGGTGGCTTCTTGCCTCTTCCTCTTTTTTCCTCAGGCCTCGGCATCCCACCTCGCGAAGAGGTGAGGTAATTCTCTCTCGTTTCCCCTCAGGCCTCTGGCCACATCCCACCTCGTGTGGTGGTATGGTAATTCTCTCTTTTTTCCCTCAGGCATTGGGCCGCATCCCACCTCGCGTAGAGGTGAGCTAATTCTCTCTCTTTTTCCCTCAGGCCTTGGGCCACATCCCACCTCGCATGGAGGTGAGATAATTCTCTCTCTTTTTCCCTCGGGCCACGGGCCGCATTCCACCTCGTGTGGTGGTAAAGCAAATCTCTCGTTCTTCATTTCAGCGACAAGACGTAAGCTCTTAGAAGACCAGCGTTTCCTATTTCTGGGAAAACGTTATGAAAATTAAGAACATTCATCAAAATAAGTACATTTACCAAAATACGAACATTCACCAAGGAACAAACACAATGTTCCCACACACGCAAATGTTAATGTCTATGTGTTTTATAATTTGTCGTTAATACATATATTCGTTTATATATATATATATATATATATATATATATATATATATATATATATCGGCCTTCTTGGTCTTATTTCATCTTCGGCTGAACAAATTAAGTCCGCCAATTTTCTTGTAGTTGGGCCTTTTAGTACTCTACCAGGAGTTACATACGAGTTTCTAATACATCAACACGTAAATACACACACGGTCCTCTACATAATGGTAACCCCCCGACGTGATTATTTTCAACTCCTGCTAATAAACGCAAGACGATATATATATGTACAAAACACATTTCTCCAGCGCGTCACATTTTCTTTTCAGTTCACAAGGACAATATTCAAAACTTCCATGAACTTTTTACATATTAAGTTTTCGTTCCTACAACTTTCAATTTGAGGTGGGGTAATTTCGGAGTTACCTACTACTTAATTACCAAATTCTTCACCAGGGGTCTCTCTCCCCATGCTATAAATAGCAGGCAACTTCTTGCCTCAGCCTCTTCTTTCCTTCAGGCCTTGAGCCGAATCCCAGCTCGCGTGGAGGTGAGGTAAATCTCTCATTCTTCTTCATTTCAGCGACAAGATGTAATCTCTTAGAAGACCAGCGTTTCCTATTACTGGGAAAACGCTATGAACATTAAAAACTTTCACCAAAATACGAACATTTCACCAAAGAACAAATCAGTGTTCCCCCACAGACAAATGTTTATGTCTATATGTTTTATAATGTCTATATGTTCTATATATATATATATATATATATATATATATATATATATATATATATCGGTTTTGTTTGTTTGTCTTCTTTATCTTCAGTTGGACTTAATTCAAGTCCGGACATTTTCTTGTAGTTGGATTTTTTAATATTCTACCAGGAGTTACACACGTGTTTCTAATATAACAACACGTAACAACATGTGAAGACACACTCGGTCCTCTGCAATATCAATAAAAAATATGAAAAATTCTCCCAGGAAAAAGATATTAAGAAATTTATAGAATTGAACAATATTTTGTTGCTTGTAGACATAACAGATTTTTCAGAAACATTTGCTTTGGCTGGGATGTTGCTGTTTGCTTTGTATGTGTTTTTCTTGATATGCAGGTTCGGAATTTGCTTTTCTGCATATAAGTCATGGGACTTCATTTACCAAAAAAGTACCACATTTTTGCCTATCACTATATGTACAAGTGACCATTGATACTAGTAGATTTCTTTGTAGCTATTATTAGTACATTGTATTGATTTTCCAAATGTTGCTTAGATGTGGCACATGGCCGAAAGTATGGGGCACCCAGTGAGGATCGAACTCACTATTCAGTTGTAATTATTTTAACGAGACCAGCTTGCTAACCATTACACCACTCCGAGGTGCCCTTATAAGTCTATTGTATGTGCAGATGTTGTTCCCTGAAAAACAACTAAAACAATTTTCAATAAATTTATTTTTAATAAATGTCCAGGTATTTAAACCTTACCTCAATACTATTTTTTTTAAAAAGTAGCAGTAGTATAATTTGTGCTAATACTGTTAGTGTTATTTAACACTAACTGTATTTGTTAGTATAGTTAGTGAGGTCACATAAAGGTAAGGTTTTAATTTTGATTGTTTTGGTTAAAATGTGTGCATTTTTTTCCTAAATATTGCATGCCAAGATCTGGGTGTGCCCTATTCGAGGGTGCGTCCAATAGGCCAGCAAATACGGTATATTAATCACACCCCTTTTTTTTTTTTTTTTTACAGTGAGGCTCACTCTATAAAAGACCACTTGAGGTAAAGAGTTACAATAAAAGGCAGTTTATGTGGACAGGAAAGGAAGACAACGGTTAACACAAGCCTTGAAGAGGTTAAGATTGTAGTGATCGAAAAAACATTCTCTTGGGAGTCGGTTCCATAGAGCAGTGCTTCGTGGGATGAAGCTGTTCGAGTAGAATTTACTTCTCACTGATAGAGTACAAAGGGAATGTGGGTGGTTTGCTTCAATGTAAGCGGCATAGCGGGCCCTAGCTGTATAAGAATCAAGGAATGCAGTTCGTCCTAGCACTTCAAGTGGAAGTACCGATAGAGCAGTGAGATGCTCGGCACACCCCACTCGTGAAAGAAAGGTTAGACAGTGGAAGATAATTTGTCACCTACAAGGACTCGGGGACACTTTTGGGCTCGATCGAAACTGGATAGTGAAAATGGAGGAGTCCCCGCCCAAATATGACAACAATACTTCATTTTGGACCTGAGCTGACTCTTATAAAGAGGATAGCACGAGGAGTCAGGTACTCACTGGAGCGGTACAATGAACCCATCATTTTGCCTGCATCTTTAGCGATGGATCGTATGTACGAGTTGAACTTGAAGTCAGGGGTAGGTTTAAGGACTGCGAGGTGTGGGGGGGTAACCATTCACCGTGACTGGCGATAGTTCGGGGTCTGATCGGGGATGATGGAATCTAATTAGTTTCGTTTTCAAGGAAATGCTGTATAGCTATGTTTTATAGACTATGTAAAAGCGTTTGATAAAGTACGCCTCAAATAACTGTTGGAATTGCTGACATATGTCGGAAGGATATTAAAATAACCCAAAACCTATACTGGCAGCAAACCACCCGAAAACAGATAGAAAATGAATTCAGTAAATATAAAAAATAAAAAAGTGGAGTAAGACAAGAATATGTCTTCTCGCCGGACTTATTCAACCTATACAATAAGTTGGTTATGAGATAAATAGAATTCCTAAAAGGATTAATTATTTGCGGTCATAATCCTAACACAAGATATGCAGATGACATAGTGTTGATAGCAGACACAGAAAAGAAACAAGTTGTGTAGAAAGACAGACTAAACTTCTCTAAACTTATTATTGAAACATAGACTCGTGTATTTACTATGAGTAGAATGTTTGTTCATGGAATAGGGACAAAAAGTAGGTGACAAAGGCAAAGGGCATTTTAGTCGTGCGTTTGTCACACTGAACTACTTACTGTCAATCCATGTTCTCGTGTGATTAAACCCTTCTTCACTCAACGTTTTGTTTCCAGTGTTTTCCTTACAGTCTTACTAAGAAGCCACTATGAACGTTTTTTCAAACATTATAACACTATAATTCCTACAGTATGTGTTGTGGATTCCGGGATGAAATCCGATCTCAAATGAATGACAAACGCAGGAATGAAATATAGCAAATAAATGTATTGACGTAATAATACAATTGGTAATACGGGTAGTATTAGGTTGGTGCAAAAATAATGACGTAATAATGTCGTTTTTTGACGTTAAAAATACGTCAAAAAACGACATTATTACGTCATTATTTTTGCACCAACATAATAGATCCAGAAATGCGGTTAGTAGCAATAATATATATATATATATATATATATATATATATATATATATATATATATATACAGTCTGGGATATTCAGTATTGAAGTATGACTTCCTTCTGAGTATACGTGCTCGCAACTGTGACTCCTACAATGCGGTTACCTCACTCTTTCACTGTATCACTCTGTGTAACTTCCGGGTATTCACCGGCAGCAGTACAAGTACACACTGTGAGAGTCCACTTGTATAAAAAAGAGGTGGACCCCTTAACATTATGTAAGGAAGGAAAGCGAGAAGAAAGGACTGAACATCAATTGCTAAAAACAGAATGTATGGTTATCAGTGAAGGCATCAGTCCAATATGCGACTTACAAATTAAACTAATATTAGCTTAAGACCTCTGAAACCTAATAAAAACTATTTTTTTTCTTTTGGTCCATAATATATGTTGAAACATGGGTAAAGGGAGGGAGCTAACAACTGGGGAAGAACAAGAAATAACAAAGTGAGTGAGGTAATGTCCACATTGGAGATATCAAAGGAGCTTTGCAGGGATCATCGAACAATAAAGAAGGCTGTTGAAAATATAAGTTTAAAACTCGAAGTAAAGGAAAAAGTTTTAAGAACTTGCTTCCTCGAGATAAGTGTAAAATAAAGCGAGTTATAGCGAAACAACCCCATTTGAGCAGCGCTCAGATCTTTTGAAAAGGCTGGAATTGAGGGAGTCAAGAAGGACAAAAGGTGCAAAATACTTTGTGAATTGGGGTCTGTAAAAAAATCCCCTAAGCAACCGCCTCTCACTAAAGCAAATATTTTAAAGTGTCAGAATTGGGAAAGAAATACATGAAAATTGACTTTTCTAAAATAATTTTCACGGACAAATCTAGTGACATTTGATGGCCCTGATGGATGTGCCAAAGGATGGATTTTATCCAATTTAGACGCACCTGTGGCTAAAAGAAAGCAACAAGGAGGCGGTAGTCTTATGATATGGGCTGGAATTGTCGACCAAACCATTATTGGACTCTTCAAAGTCTATGAAGAATTTAAACTAAACAGTGCTAACTATTGCGAATTTATGAACAAGATTTTCTTTGCTTGGTACAAGTCCCAGTCTCGCAGATGGAAAGTGAAGTGTGTATTTATACATGACAGTGCTCCATCTCATGTGTCTAGGCTTACCCATGAATTCTTTGAGAATAAAAGATTTACAGGAGATCAGATAATGGAATGGTTACCATCAAGGCTTAACCTGAATCCGATCGAAAATCTATGGTCACTTATGAAGATGAAATTATATGAAGGTGGTAAACAATATAAAAGCAAAGCAGACCTATGAGAAGTAATTAAATGTACCATGTCGGAAATTGAATTTACAGGAGATCAGATAATGGAATGGTTACCATCAAGTCTTGACCTGAATCCGATCGAAAATCTATGGTCACTTATGAAGATGAAATTATATGAAGGTGGTAAACAATATAAAAGCAAAGCAGACCTATGAGAAGTAATTAAATGTACCATGTCGGAAATTGAATTTACAGGAGATCAGATAATGGAATGGTTACCATCAAGTCTTGACCTGAATCCGATCGAAAATCTATGGTCACTTATGAAGATGAAATTATATGAAGGTGGTAAACAATATAAAAGCAAAGCAGACCTATGAGAAGTAATTAAATGTACCATGTCGGAAATTGAATTTACAGGAGATCAGATAATGGAATGGTTACCATCAAGTCTTGACCTGAATCCGATCGAAAATCTATGGTCACTTATGAAGATGAAATTATATGAAGGTGGTAAACAATATAAAAGCAAAGCAGACCTATGAGAAGTAATTAAATGTACCATGTCGGAAATTGAATTTACAGGAGATCAGATAATGGAATGGTTACCATCAAGTCTTGACCTGAATCCGATCGAAAATCTATGGTCACTTATGAAGATGAAATTATATGAAGGTGGTAAACAATATAAAAGCAAAGCAGACCTATGAGAAGTAATTAAATGTACCATGTCGGAAATTGAATTTACAGGAGATCAGATAATGGAATGGTTACCATCAAGTCTTGACCTGAATCCGATCGAAAATCTATGGTCACTTATGAAGATGAAATTATATGAAGGTGGTAAACAATATAAAAGCAAAGCAGACCTATGAGAAGTAATTAAATGTACCATGTCGGAAATTGAATTTGCTGAGGTAAAAAAATTAACAAAATCAATGGATAATAGATTAATGGCTGTTATTGAGAAGAGGGGTCATTATATTGAAATTTAAAGCATTCAAAGACTTATATGTGTTTGTTATTTGTTCTATTATAGATGTTGATCCATTTTTGATGATTTATTAGCTTTTTATTGAAGTAAAATGTGATTATATAACTTCAGACGGAAGTTTTTTTTAGAATACATCAAATAACTTAAATATATTCAATAAAACATAATGATACTATATAAAATTTTAACTAATGCTTTGTTTTATGTTATATACCTTGCCTATGTGTATGTCCCAATCCTCATCCATACGTTGGACAATATTGTAAGTGGCGGAGTAATATGCTAAATAGTCCATCACTAGCAGTGGTTTACCTACTTCACGCCGCTGGCGAGTATTGTATTTTGACGTTACAAAGATTACCATTGCATTTTCTACCTCTGTTTTTGGTTATTCCTCATTCAGTAACCTTTCCTAGGTTACAACATTTTGACATCTAAATTGTTTGTTTAAAATTTGACAATTTTTTCGAACCAAATTTGAATTATTGAAGTTTATATGATTTGCTTAATAACTTCAGACAGCCTGAATTAAAGTGACCTTGTTGGCACTCTAGTAGTACACTAAATTCATGAAGTCTAGGTACCATAGCCAAGAATTCATTCGAAGCGTTACTTCCACATATAAAGTCACCAAAGAAATGTTTAGCCTTTGTATAAATGATCGATTCACTTATATTATTACAGGCGAGTTCTTTTTTTCTTTGATTCCCACCGAGAGTAAATTTCCAGTCCCTTCAAAAGAAATTGTTACGTGATTTAATGAGTTTGGTTATTTTCTAAGCCGCTGGCAGTATTTTCAATTCATCCTTGAATTTTGCAGTTTCTTGATTTCATCATTCCATACACTGCACTTGATCATGGTCAGGAGTTCTGTAATTCGTTATAGTCTGAGGGGCACCAGTTGAAGCGGCGTGTCTTGGGCAAGATAGCTTGACGTAAACCAATTCTCTCCAGGCTAGTTTGAATGCAGTTTTACTTCTCGTATACCGGTTGCCACCCAAGGCTATAGAACCTATTCTATCTTGCTATTAGTTTGATGCAAAAATAATGACGTAATAATGTCGTTTTTTGACGTATTTTTTAACTTCAAAAAACGACATTATTACGTCATTATTTTTGCACCAACCTAATATTTCCCGGAAGCTGAGGGTGGGAGAGGAGAAGAGAAGGATTCATACCTTCCCCAAGGGTATTAGCAGGTAAATGAATTCAACGGGAATTCGAACTCGGCTCTCCGATTCCGCAATCCGACACGTTACACTGCATTGTTTTCTACATCTTGTTTCACTATCACGTGTTGCCTTCCCTCGATCAAAGGTCATGTTTTTAGTAAAAAAAAAAACTAAAAAATTAAGAAAAAAGGAAAAAAATATTATAATAGATTGAACTGACCTCTCTAACTTCCACTAACTTCCCAGTGGTGAAAAAAACTGGCTGGTTACTTTCAATACCTCAAAAACCAAACTAGTTATTAGGTTGGTGCAAAAATAATGACGTAATAATGTCGTTTTTTGACGTATTTTTTAACATCAAAAAACGACATTATTACGTCATTATTTTTGCACCAACCTAATATATTCAGTCACGGCCGGTCAGATCCCGAACTACCGCCATTTAAATTCAAACGGATGTCCCCTCGAGGAGACAACGTGCCTTGTGAGAATATTGAACCTCAAACTCACACACTCGACATCAAGTAGAACTCTTATATACGATCCATCGCTAAAGATGCAGCTAAAATGATCGGTACCCTGACTTCTAATGCTATGCTTTACCATTATAAGTGCAAGATGAGACCCAAAACGAGTACTGTAGCCATATTTGGGCGAGGGTTGCCTACATCTCACTTTCAAGTCTTCATAGAGTCCAAAAGCGCCTCCAAGTTTTTGTGAAAGAAGAATTATTTTCCACCCTCCAACAGGCGGGATGTGGCGAGTCTCTCACTGCTCTATATCTGCTTCCATGGAAAGTGCTCGGACAAACTATATAACTTGCTTCCGCCAGGTCGAACCTGCACGGCTAGGACCCGCCATGCCACTTACATAGTAGCAAACCACCCACATTTCCTTTGTATTCCATCGGTGAGAAATAAGTTCCACTCGAACAGCTTCTTCCTGCGAACCACTGCTCTGTGGAACCGATTCCCAAGATATTTCCCCGATCACTAGAATCGTAACCTGTTCACGTCGAGAGTTAACTGCTATGTTTCCCTCTTAGTCGTACAAACAACTACTTAACGAAACCCTCTACCTCGAGTGGCCCCAGGGCCTTGTACAGGTTGAACCTTACTGTGAAAAAAAAAAACGTTAAAACGCTGCGTTTATTGGGTAGAATGTTGAATTTCAAAGACAAAGCGTTTACACTTATGAGCAGTGTGGTCATAGAAATGAACACTGCATGGCGACAGTCAGTTTCACGCCTTAAGCGATCACGAAACCGAATTAGAATCGGCAGTTGACAACCTAAGGAAAGAAATTCCCAGTCGCATGTGTATGTGTGTGTGTGTGTGTGTGTGTGTGTGAAAAAGTGATTTTTTTTATTAATCCGACAGATTTTATTAGTTAAATTTTATTTTTAGTGGATACTCATATTTGAGTAGATGCTCCATTTATTTATTAAACAGTATATTTATTTATTGTTTATTTTTGTTTAGCTACCTGAATATTCCATAAATCTTTTTAAAGAAAAATATGTGCTCTTCAGCAGGAATTGAACCTGCGTCCCCCTTGTTAAGGGTGGGCATATATAAAGCACAAAAGAGCTTTGATCGTCGAAGCACAGCGTGGCTGGGGCGGTCTGAAAGCACATCGGATCTAACGCATGCATATATCTCTAAAGAATTAATTGATTTATTTTTAATCCGGCATCTAAAGTTTTTTTAATCATATCACCCCATGCAAGGCAATAAAGCCACTTGAAGATAAAGGGATCGCTGAGTGTAAAAGAATAAGAAAAAGGGAAAAACATTAGGGAGCGAGAACAATAGAAGAGTAATCAAGAAGACAGTAGATAACGATTGACATTGCATTTAACATTTTGAAGATCAAAGTTGGCTGGAAAGCATGGAGCAGGAAGAGAGTTCCACAAGTGAAAAGTGCAAGAAAAGAAACTGCTAGCATAGAACTTACGGTTACCTCTAGCCAACTGACCTCTAAATTGATGAGACCTAACCGCCAATCTAGTACTGTGCTTAAATTCATACATTTTACTTACCATAGCGAAGAGCTCAACCAAACAATTAACCTGGAAAATGTTTATAGAAAAGGCACAGGAATGATACAAAATGACAAAAGCCGAGACGCCAGATCAGGACCAATAATATTGTAGATTCTTCTTTAGATTTTGTCAAGAATCTCTAAATATTCAGGAGAAGCCTCAGACCAGGTAGCAGCAATATTCAAAGAATGGACGAATGGTAGTCTTATAAATATGCTTAACCTATTCGGAGTTTATAAGGGCCTCGAGCGGTTTACTAAAAAGAGGCAGAAAGCTAATAGGTCGATAGATCGAAGGGTCAGACGGTTCGCCTAAGTTCTTAATGAGTGGGACAACAGAAGAGGATTGCGAACTACCAGGAAAGCAAGAGACAGCGAGGCATTTACTGTATAGTTTAGAGAGAACATGAGCCAGTTTAGGAGCACATTTCTTAAGGGCTATTGCAGGGATACCATCAGGTCCACATGCTTTGTGGGGAATCCAGATTATGTATCTTACTCAACAGACTCGGTTGTAAGTGGAAAGTCAGACAGAGATGCTCCAGATAAGCCAAGAGTAGAATTTGCAGAAATCTTACTTTGCTTTATCAACAGGTTAGCGCCTCAAATTGAATGAAGAGAGAAGGAATAGGAAAATTACTCTCAATTAATGCACTGTTACAGAGCCGCCGGTAATCATGAGAATCAAAGTTATTAGATGCAATACAGCGCCTCATTCTGTCAACAAACACAAATTTAGTGCCTTCGAGGACATATTTAAATTTATTACGTGCAGCCAGGAATAGTTGTGATGGGAAGTGTGATGTCGATATAGCCGGAAATAGTGGTTCCTTCAAACGTTTTTTTTAGTGGATAAATGTGTTTGAAATAGACAGAACAAAAACAATTTCTAACGAAAAAATCAATCCATTTAATTGTATAGAAATTGATTTGTTTACGTTTCAGATACGAAACAGAGGAGATGGGAAATCTGAACGTGGAACTGAACATATCTCAAAAGAGCAAATAAAAACGCTCACCATTCATCCAATGTCGGTGTTCGTGCGGTCTAATTTTCACCGGATCAAAGTCTGCATCTTTCCTAAGAGAGATCCACGTTCGAACGTTGCGTGAGAGCCCACAATTCTTTTTTTATTAAGTATTCGCCAGAGCTTAGAATGATTCCCAACGTGGGGCGCATGCCCCACCGGTGAGACATGATAGTATTTTGGTGAGGCATGCGTAGGATGTGCACCCTTCGGTTTACTATACCAACAGAATAAGGAGGAAATTCGAGAATGAGTTATTAACAATGAATTATTTTCTAGTCATTCAATATGAGAATGTCAATACATACGATGCATATAAGGTATGCATTGATAAAAATATTTTCTGTGTACGTATGTGCATGTGTAATTGGTGTACATGCAATAATTAAATATTGCAGGTGAGTGCACCAGAATTTTAGAAATACCAAAGTGGAACATGGCCCAAAATTGGCTGGGAACCGCTGGCTTAGGCCGATGGAAGTAATATACATTTGTTAAAGTAAAAACAGAAAAAAACATGGCGTCTGTTTCAAACACCGGTATCCATCTAAAAATAACGTTTGTAGTAATAAGAAATATAGATATGCATAAGTATATATGTAAACTCAATGGTATATATATATATATATATATATATATATATATATATATATATATATACATATATATATATATATATATATACATATATATATATATATATATATATATATATATATATATATATATATATATATACATATATGTGTGTGTCACTTCTAATATTTCTCCCAACGCTTGATATAATCATATATGGTGACAGCTATGTGCAGCGTCAAATGCGACAAGTCAGTATTTAACTTAGTCATCTGTCGTCACAGATGTCTCATCTGAAATGTGAAAGCAAACATTTTAATCGGACACCGGCTTGAGGGACGGCGATGACTGCCATCAACGGCCTTGAAACTACACAAATATCTCTTCATAATTTTTCAGATCGATATATATATGAACAGAATGATATATATCACCAGGCAGATATATATTAACAGTATATGGGGAATAGCCTATTTCGGCAGTTTGTCATAACAACCCCGGTATGGATAGTGTTCGTGTCAGAAAATTTCCAATTTTTTTTTTTTTTTTTTTTTTAAATAGCTGTCTGGTGTTTTAATTTAAAAAATTTGGAAATTGAAGGAGAAAGGTTTGAGCCCAAAGATAGTATGGAAAATTATAGGTTCCGCACGTACTCCTAATAGTCATAGAGATAGGTGTGTTTTATGCTTAGAAGAAAAAAAAAACAGAATAATAAGACATAATAATCAAAGCCAACTATTAAATCAGAGGAATGAATTAGTTTCAAAATGTCGACATAAAAACAAATTCAGATTTCCATAATATAGGTTTTATTTAATTAGCTAGTATATTTTCAAAATATTCATTCCCCTCTAATTATTCAAATGTCAAAAGTATAACTAATTCTAATTTCTATATTTCCCCACTCTATAACCTCTTTACACTATATTAACTATAATTTATAAGCTTTCCCCTACTCTAATATCTCCCCAACTCACTTTCCATTAATCACTTATATTATTTTATCTATATATTTTAAAGTTATTTTTAAACTCCTTTTTATTCCTCTTTTAATTTTAAAATTTTATTTCATTCTTCATATAAACGGCAAAATAATGTCATAAGGTTAATATTGGGGTTTAATTTTATAAAACTTCTTCCTTTTAAAACAAATACCTTCCACCTTCTCCTGACCCCTGTCTCGTGCCTTTCTTCTGATTGAAATATTGAAATGAATAAATTCTGTATTACTTTTTCGACTGTTTTTTTTTTTAATTTTTTAGCTTTCACAGTTAAATTTTTATTTCTGACACAAACTCAGTCAACACCGGGGTTGATAAAACAGACGAGATGACTGATATCTTCGAATTGGAAAATCTACATTGGACGAAACGCGTCGGCAACTATTACAGTTTTCCTAGTGACATTTATATTTATAAATATTGTCTCTTTTCTACAGGTTAACTCTGAGAAATTTTCATATTTAATTTTTAAATTTTCATTTTAAAGAATTTACTTAAAATAAATAGTAAAAACATGTTTATATTATTTATTGAAACATGCATTAATATATATACATATATATTAAAGACATTTTTATGTTTAACGTTCTTTTTATAGATACAAGTATTTAAGTAAATGCCCTGTTTATAATAAACAGTATTAAATAACATTTACCGGCCTGAATGTCCGAGAAATTTTCATAGAAAATATTCGTCCTTAGACAGGATTACGAACCTGCATCCTATACGGAACCGTCATTTACGCTGACGTGCCTTGACCGCTCGGCCACCAAGGATCGTTCGGTATGCATGGTCGAATTTACTGTTTATAAACTTCAATCTTCCATGAATCTCGTACATTCATAACTGCTCATTGGTGTATCGAATGTAAACAAATGACGTCATATATTAGGAAATGGACAAAGTCCGACAATTTATTTATTAAAGACATTTCGTAATATATATATATATATATATATATATATATATATATATATATATATATATATATATAAATGAATATTGTTAACATTGTGATCAGATTGTTGTGGTTTGGGATGGACGTATGTGGTGTACGTCTTGAAAAACATTCGGAAATGGATTTAACCATTTTCTTTAGATTTATTATCCTATAGTCGTATATGTTGTCTTGGGATGATAGTAAATCTTTCAGGAAGAGTAAGATTGGAAAGAAAAAGATTTGCGTTTTGATAAGATTCGATAGCGACACCCTCGAGGATTTTCCTTCTGAATAAATTACTTTTGTCAAAAAATAAAAAAAGAGGTCAGGAAAGAAAGAAAGAAAGAAAGAAAGAAAGAAAGAAAGAAAAAAAGAAAGAAAAAAAGAAAGAAAGAGAAATAACGGTGAGATAAAGGAGAACGAATGAAGACAAAGAAAGAAAGAAAGAAAGAAAGAAAGAAAGAAAGAAAGAAAGAAAGAGAAATAACGGAGAGATAAAGGAGAACGAATGAAGACAAAGAAAGAAAGAAAGAAAGAAAGAAAGAGAAATAACGGAGAGATAAAGGAGAACAAATGAAGACAAAGAAAGAAAGAAAGAAAGAAAGAAAGAAAGAAAGAAAGAGAAATAACGGAGAGATAAAGAAGAACAAATGAAGACAAAGAAAGAAAGAAAGAAAGAAAGAAAAATAACGGAGAGATAAAGGAGAACAAATGAACACAAAGAAAGAAAGAAAGAAAGAAGAGGAAGAAAAGAAAAAACGAAAGACAAAAAGTGCAAAAAGCAGAAAGAAAGTAGTGACTTTTTTGTGTGAATCATTTCACCCCATGCAAGGTGGGAATGCCACTAGTACGCAGGGGATTACAGGGAGTGAAAATGAGAGAAAAGACTGAGTATAGGGAGGATTGAGGAAAGGACAAAAGATGAACGGGATTCAAGAAGATAAAAGATGGCGATTGACGTTGCATTTAAATTTTGTGAATCATTTCACCCCAAGCAAGGCGGGAATGCCACTAGTACGCAGGGGATTACAGAGAGTGAAAGTGAGAGAAAAGACTGAGTATAGGGAGGATTGAAGAAAGGCTAAAAGATGAACAAGATTCAAGAAGAAGGTGGAAATTGAAGTGCAAGAAAAGAAACTGTTGGCGTAGAAGTGTCAGTTTCATTTAACTATTTCAACTGTAAAATGGTGGGATCTAGATGCCGCCCTAGTAGCACGCTTAAATTCATGTAGTCGGTGCACCAGGGAAAGAAAGTTCGTCAGAGCAGTTGTCATGAAAATATTTGTAGAAAAGACAAAGGGAATCTACGTTATGTCGGTGAGAAAGTGAGTGATGTCGAGATGCCAGGTCAGGTTCGATTACATTGCAGATCCTTCTTTGAATATGGTCAAGAACTTCGAGATGTATATTCGGAGAACTAGACCAAATATGGCGGGCAAATGGTAAATTTCTAAGTGTACAAGAAAAAAGAAAGAAAGAAAGAAAATGCCATTTAAGAAATTAAGATAAACGCATGTAAACTAACGAATCCCATGTGAAATGCACACCCAACCCTCGGATGGAAAAGAAGAAAGTAAAAAATGAAATCAAAAAAAGATAAGTTGTCAAAAATAAAAAATAAGTTGAGATAAAAAAGAAAGAAAGAAAGAAGAAATAGAAAAAAGAAAGAAAGAAAAAAGAAAGAAAGAGAGCGAAAGAAAGGGAGCAAGAGAGATAAGAAAGAAAGAAAGAAAGAAAGAAAGGGAGAGAAGAAAGAGAGAGAAAAAAAGAAAGGAAAAAGAAAGAGAAAGAAAGAAAGAAAGAAAGAAAGAAGAAAAAGAGAAAAAAGAAAGAGTGTGAGCGAAAGAAAAAGTAAGAATGAAAGAAAGAAAAAGAAAGAGAGAGAGAGAGAAAGTAAGAATGAAAGAAAGAAAGAAAAAACAAAGAAAGAAAAAACAAAGAAAGAGAGAGAGAAAAAAAGGAAAGAAAATGCCCTGAGAGATATTAAGATAAACGCTAGAAAACTGACGAATTCAAAATACGCACCTACTTCAGCCACCGAATTGACTCCGTACTTCTGGCTATTATATGTTATTAATGTCACTGTCGGACAGATTAGAGAAAACGTTACCGTTCTTGTAAAATCTGAGCAAAAGGTAGCAAAAGGAATGAGTGTCCAGCGTGACGTTGCAAGGCCCACAGTACCTGAAATGCTGTGCTCACTCACAAGACACAACAACGACTGCGCACGCAATCATTGTGTATAATCATAATATATTATAACTATAATCGTTGAAGTTAACACTCGGCGAGGGCGAACCACAAATATAACATAATTGGGGTTCAGTTAATGTCCCCCAGCAGCCAATTTACATAATCCTTGCATTGTATCATCAAGTAGATCTCAAGACGCTATACAAAGAAATTCCCACTGAGATAATAAGACAGAATATACACACATGTATAAATTGTAAGCATAGCTCAACTGTCTTCCTGAAATGGTTGCAAAGCCAGGGGTGTAAAATTGAGATTGATACTTACTGGGCGATATGTGACTGTAGCCCAGAGCCAGACATTGAAATTTAGTGCATAACTAGAGGCTCCGTATATACTCGTACATAAGTCGATTCCAGCCTTAAGTAGATTCGTCCACTCTTAAGTAGAATCGTCCACAAAAAGTATAGGGAAAATTTCGATAGAATCAACGAATTCTATATCCGACATTATTTCCTGCTGAAGTTATTTTGTAGATGCCCATGTTTGAGTAGACGCTCTGTTCTTTTTATTGTCGTATTTTGCGTTTTTTTTTTTGTTTTGTTTTTTTTCAATAGTGTGAATTACGACTACCAGACTGTGTTCCACTTTATATGAGAAAAAGGGGCGCAGGTTCGAATCTTAATGGAGTGAATATTTCTTTATTAAGTCACTAGATAGGCAGTTAGACGTAATTTAAACTGTTAAAAAATAAAACGTGACGTCTACTCAAACACGGACATCCGCAAAATAACTTTTAAGGTAGTAGGAAATATACTCGTCTCTAAGCTGATCCGGGACTACTTAAAGAAATTGGTCCACTCACAAAAAGACAGGGGAAATATTTTTGAAGATAATTTTAATAAATCAGCATTTATTAGACCTTGATCAAGGCATGGTCAGGATCAAGAAATACTGATTTTCAAAATCATTTTAGAAGTGGGGGTTTTGTTCATAATATCGATACAGTGTCAAATCGATCCCTCGCTTTTATAGGATTGACGGGTATACACAGATAAAGAATAGGTAATTTTTTTCTTAGGGGATAATTTTTGTCGCAAAATAGCATTCATTGGACTCTTAACGTTTGTTAGAATTGAAAAGTATTTTTTTTTTATTTATCTTAGATGCGGAGTTCTGTTCATAATAAAAATATAATCTTAAATTGAACCCTTACATCAAAAATAGTTATGTGTACTTTGTTTTTTTTTTTGTTTTTTTTACAAACGTCATATTTGAAACCGTGCTTACGTCATTGATATCTGCGTACGAAAACACAGGGTTTTTTTTCCAACATTTTGTTTAAATAAATTACCAAACAGATATATGCATTTTATTTTAAGAAAACAGTTTAAGCGAGCAATAGCAATGATGCTTGTCTGTCGAAACAGATTTCAAGTTACATAATTTGCGAAAAGAATTTTTGTCATTAAAGAACGAACGGATATTAGGTTGTTCGGAAAATAACGTTCGATTTTAGAATAAACATTTTGTGTTATAATATTAGATTGGTGCAAAAATAATGACGTAATAATGTCGTTTTTTGACGTTAAAAAATACGTCAAAAAACGACATTATTACGTCATTAGTTTGCACTAACCTAATATATTAGTGTCCTTTCTTTCTTTCCTTTCCCTTAAACGCCGTCGTTGCTCACATGCTAAAAGTCTCTTGAAGTGTGGCTGTAATTTCACGAAACTCTTAGTAGAGATAAGGGAACACTTCCAATATACCCATTTTAATAGCAGCACAAAAATATCTTATTCCTTCCAATCGATGAGAATGCCCTCTTTGTAAATTTTATTTCAATCGCTTTCCGAATTTGACTTGAGACATTATATAAATCATTATCTTGGACATTAAAAAAGAAAGGATGCTTTTATTTATTTATTTTAATTTATTTTTTTTTTTTATTTATTTTATTATTTTATTTTTTTTGCATGAGTTCAATTTTGGTCAGAGTGATTCTCTAACTGCTGCCAAGATTAGCATAAGAGTAATGATCCGCTTGTAATCAGACGGTACGGAGCTGGTTTCTGAAGTTTCGAACTTCAGCAGTAGGGATACGAGTCTTGAAGGTCGGCGTGGTAGAGGGCATGAAGAATATCGAACCATCCCCTCCCCACAAAAAAAAAATATATAGCAAGGCGAAGAAAATCGATAAATGGGTTCTACATTCACTGAAAGTTAAAGATTTTGATCTTTTTGAAGTGTGTTCGATATTGTATCTGTGAAGTTCGAATGACCAATTTCTTGATCGAATAGTGACTTGCGATGAGAAATCGATCATTTATGTTTATTGTAAACGACTGGCTCAGTGGCCTCATCATGACGAAGAATTCAAACACTTTCCAAAACCGAAATTGCACCAACAGAAGATTATCTTGACTGGTTGTCTGCCATTAGCCTTATCCATTACAGTTTTCTGGAATCTAACCAGTGCATCCCTGCCAAACTATATTCTACCAGCAACTGGATGGAATGCGTGGGGCGGTTGGTAGATATCCTTGCTTCAGGGATTACTAGCCTGCCACACGATTCCCTGTCTTTCAGTAGTGTATTCTCTTTTAAAATAAACCTCTCTTTGTTTCATCTATACACGTGTTGCTGTTCCTTCACTCGAGTACCACCTTTGTCTGTTTTTTGTTTTTGTTTTTGTTTTTTTTAAGCATTTCACCCCAAGCAAGGCGGGAAGCCACTAGGACGCAAGGGGTTATAGAAAATTTAGAGCAAGATCAGATAGGAGTGATAGAAGAAAGAATGAGGGTAGTGGATAGATCAAGGCAACTGGAGATGTCGATTGACATTACACTTGAATAGCTGGAGATTATAGCTCACAGGGAAACAGGAATAGAGAAGGTAGTTCCACAGGCGAGAGGTGCGAGACATGAAGCTATTAGAGTAGAAGAGACGGCTACATTTAGGAGTTTCGACAGTGAAGGGGTGAGAGCGGGATGCCAGCCTCGTATGGCGCTTGAACTCATGACGTCTGGGAACCAGCGAATGCAGCTCCTCGGAGCAATTTCCATGAAAGTATTTGTAGAACAGACACAGGGAGGCGACCGCGCGTCTGTGAGAAAGTGGCTGTAGACGAGATGCCAGAGCAGGGCCAACTACATTGCATATCCGCCTCTGGAGCCTATCAAGAAACCCGAAGCAAACAGAAGGGGCACCAGACCATATATGGCAGCAATACTCCATGCAAGGGCGAATTGTTGATTTGTAGATCTGGAGGAGAAAAACTTCCTTGCGCGGCTCAGGGAGCCAACTTTCCTTGCGGTGGACGAAGCAATTGACTCAATGTATTTATTCCATCTCAGGTCAGCAGTCAACGTGAGACCGAGAAGCCGATAATCTCTTTAAGGATACAACAGATTATATAAATCCACATCTTGGATATTAAGAAAGAAGGGATGCGATTATTTTTATTTATTTATTTGTAAATTTTTTCATGAGTTCAATTTTGGTCAAAATGATTCTCAAACTGCTGCCAAGATTAGCATAAGATTAAGGATCCACTTTTGATCGGATGGTAGGGAGCTGATTTCTGAAGTTTCGAACTTCGTCAGTGAGGATACGAGTCTTGAAGGTCAGCGTGGTAGAGGGCATCAACAATATCGGACCATCGCCTCTCCTCAAAATTGGCAAGGCGAAGAAAATCGATAAATGAATTCCACATTCTCTGAAAGTCAAAGAGTTCAATCTTTTTTAACTATTGCTGCTATATCTGGTCTGGTGCTCCTGTTATGTATTTCGAGATTTTCAACAAAATTGAAAGAAGGGTCCTTCATGCTGTCGGTCCTGAGTCAGCATTTCGACTTCAGTCACTTTCCCACCGCCCTGACATAGCGTCCTTTGTTCTTATCTATAATGTTTTCATTTTTTTTTTTTCTTTTTCTGATGACCTCTCTTGCTTGGTACCTAGACCGCATGAGTTTAGTCGTACTACTAGACTGGCAGCTAGGTCTCATCGTTTTACCGCTGAATTAGCTTGATGTAGCCGTAAGTTCTATTCTAAGAGTTTCTTTTCTCGCACTTCTCGCCTGTGGAACTCTTTTCCAGTTTCTTGCGTCCCTGCCGCCTTGCAAGTTCAAAAATTTAAATGAAACATCAATCGCAATTTTTTTATCTTTCTGAAACTTGTTCTTTTATTGTCCTTTCTCCACACTAAAGCCTTTTCCTTCTCTTTCACCAGGGTGGGTGGGGGGCTGACCTGGAGCAAACTTCCAGCTACTGAATGGAGAAGCATGCGACCTAACACCTGCATCTGGTTTGCAAGCGTGGGAAAGTTTCTGTGATGCACGCGGTTAAATAAACCACCGCACCTCGCAGTCTTGAGCAGTCCCTTGCGCGCCACAGTCGAAGAATGTAACCCTTACACAGCCACATTGGCCGAGAATAAATAAGGAAATATCGGAATGAAGAAAAGCGGAAGTAATGAAAATTCAAGTTGTGTGTCATCGTTTAATCGACACACGCAGATAGATGTGAACAGACCGAGATAGATAGATAGATAGATAGATAGATAGATAGATAGATAGGTAGATAGATAATGAACTGACTGAGATAGCTAGCTAGTCAGCTGTCTTGATAGATAGATAGATAGATAGATAGATAGATAGATAGATAGATAGATAGATAGATAGATAATGAACAGACTGAACTAGCTATCTAGCCAGCTACCCTGATAGATAGATAGATAGATAGATAGATAGATAGATAGATAGATAGATAGATAGATAGATAGATAGATAGATAATGAACAGACTGAAATAGCTAACAGACTGAAATAGAGAGGATATAGAGAAATATGATAGATAGATAGATAGATAGATAGATAGATAGATAGATAGATAGAAAATGAACAGACTGAAATAGCTAGCTAGCCAGCTGTCTTAATAGATAGATAGATAGATAGATAGATAGATAGATAGATAGATAGATAGATAATGAACAGACTGAACTAGCTATCTAGCCAGCTACCCTGATAGATAGATAGATAGATAGATAGATAGATAGATAGATAGATAGATAGATAGATAGATAGATAATGAACTGACTGAGATAGCTAGCTAGTCAGCTGTCTTGATAGATAGATAGATAGATAGATAGATAGATAGATAGATAGATAGATAGATAGATAGATAATGAACAGACTGAACTAGCTATCTAGCCAACTACCCTGATAGATAGATAGATAGATAGATAGATAGATAGATAGATAGATAGATAGATAGATAATGAACAGACTGAAATAGCTAGCTAGCCAGCTGTCTTAATAGATAGATAGATAGATAGATAGATAGATAGATAGATAGATAGATAGATAGATAGATAGATAGATAGATAGATAATGAACAGACTGAACTAGCTATCTAGCCAACTACCCTGATAGATAGATAGATAGATAGATAGATAGATAGATAGATAGATAGATAGATAATGAACAGACTGAAATAGCTAGCTAGCCAACTGTCTTAATAGATAGATAGATAGATAGATAGATAGATAGATAGATAGATAATGAACAGACTGAACTAGCTATCTAGCCAACTACCCTGATAGATAGATAGATAGATAGATAGATAGATAGATAGATAGATAGATAATGAACATACTGAAATAGCTAGCTAGCCAGCTGTCTTAATAGATAGATAGATAGATAGATAGATAGATAGATAGATAGATAGATAGATAGATAGATAGATAGATAGATAGATAGATAGATAATGAACAGACTGAAATAGCTAGCTAGCCAGCTGTCTTAATAGATAGATAGATAGATAGATAGATAGATAGATAGATAGATAGACAGACAGATAGATAGATAGATAGATAGATAGATAGATAGATAGATAGATAGATAGATAGATAATGAACAGACTGAACTAGCTATCTAGCCAACTACCCTGATAGATAGATAGATAGATAGATAGATAGATAGATAGATAATGAACAGACTGAACTAGCTATCTAGCCAACTACCCTGATAGATAGATAGATAGATAGATAGATAGATAGATAGATAGATAGATAGATAGATAGATATCTGAACCCTAACATACACCACACGAACACACTGAATCTAACGTGTAACCTGCCTTCGTTTTACAGCGTGTCCCATTTATATAGGTTCCTCCACAGAAACGCGATACCAAAGGTTTAAAATGAATAATTAAAAATTAAAAATCATTCTTGAAGGTTTTATTTATTTTTAATTGCAAGCTAATAGATGAAATTTAATATTTTCAATAAACAAAAACCTTTGCTGCATTACAAACTGAATTTAAATTGATGTTTTTAAAATCGCTAGTCAGCCATATTGAGAAATCTCTTAATACAACGTAATTCTTCTTATTAAAAATATTTCAAAAATAAAATATACTTTTTGAAACTTTATTTGAGGAAGATTAACTAATTTAAAGTTTTGAATAATTTGAATTAAAATAAATATTACTTTTAGTTTAAAATATCACAGAAAACCATTTTTGAACATTTTTTTAACGCGTTATTGGAGTTTATTCTTTGAAAAATAAAGTTGAACACAAATAAAAAGGAAATTATTTATGGCTCAGCTTAATAGTATTCACACAACCAATGTTTATCTATAGACCCAAATAAAATATACAAATAAAAATATTTTGACATTAAAAAATCCAACAATGTTTGGTCTATCTTAAAATGTCACACTGCAACTCAACGTTCCTACTGGAATTGATGCACACTTTAAAAACGAAAATGTTAAAAGCGATTTTAGATATCTACCTCATGGGTTTAAGATTTTACAATTGCTAAAATCTCCTGACGAGTGGACCGAACGATTACAAAAAGGTTTCATCTACGAAACTCTGAAGTCGGGGTGCTTGCTGAATATAACATCAATCAGCTAAGTGAAGAATTTTATATTTGTATTAATCCTAAATGTATTTTTGTCCAAATAAAAAACAAACTAAAAGTAATAAAGCTAGATACCTCCAAAGATTCTCTAAAAAAAAGAGCGTACCATGATGGAAAAATGTCCCAAATTTAATAAAGACAAATTTTTATCGTCAGTATTTTTGTTATTAAGAGGAAAGTCCAAAGGATTTTTGATTATTAAATTATATTTTTATTTATATTATCATATTTTTATTTCATTTTTTTTTTTTTTTTAGAATGTTCAAAATTTTGGTTTTCTTGCGTCTGCGGGATGAGCGTGGAGGTGGAGATTAGTATAGGACATTTTAGCACCTTTTTGCGGTGAAAAATGCATTGATTTGAAAATTCTTACAAAATTCAAATAATCATTAGATTTTAATTCAACTTTTAGGACTTATTCACAAATAAATGAAATTATTTTAGAAATGTTTCTTTTTATTTTTTTGTAAAATCTTGGTAAAAACATTTGTTTTTTTACATGTGTTAACCACTGCTTATTTAATTTTATGAAATTTCGAGAAATAAATTCTTGTAAAACATATTGCTTATATTAGTTATATATATATATATATATATATATATATATATATATATATATATCCTTGGAAAATTTAAATCATGATTTTTTTTTTTTTTTTTAGCTACCGAATTCCAGTCGAGTCCATTACATTCACTTGCCTGCTAATAACCTTGGGGAAGGCATGAATCCTCTTCTTCAAACTATGGATAAATAGCAGGACAGACCGGACAAAAGAAATGGCAACCTACTGCGGGGAAAAATCTGCCTTATCAGTCATATATCGAAAGATTCACGATCTTTGGCGATCGTGAATCTTTCGATATATGTGTATCACACATGGCCCATAATTGAATCGGAGAGACGAGTTCGAATTCCAGTCGAATCCATTACATTCACTTACGTATTGCATAATTAAACAATTTCTTTCCATCTTATAAATTTCATCTGTAAAAGTAAATAAATATGACAACATCGTTCAAAAGACACTGAGCAATTTATGCTCAAATTCTACCAGGAAAACAGAAAAATGGTCGGAATGGTAGAATAAAAATCTTAACCTTTTTGGCCCTGCATTTCTGAATAATTTTAACCCTTCTGCCTGAGCTCCTGAGTCAAAATTCGCAAATAATTGGTATGTAATATTTCACAGTAGATGTAAAAATACTTACAAGTGTTTACCCACCGTTCAACCGGTGGCTGGGCATTGTCATTTTTCCCTGCTACCGTTCAATCGTTGGTTGGGCATTACGTCATTTTTTTCTACCACCGGTAAAGCGGTGGTCAGGGCTCAAAGGATTAATGCAAAAAAGATCGAGAAGAGTGGCCATTCAAGACAACTATCATTTACCGATTTGATAAGACTGAATCACTTCAAACATTTATCCAGAAATAACATAATCATTCAACTTTTAAAGAAGACCGACAGCCGAAACCCTGACAAGTGCCTTCACCATTCTTATCTAAAGCTTGATAGAATATTTCAGCAATAACCGTTAGCACGTTAGCAGTGGACCTAGAAAAACAAAAGCTATATTGTTTGTCTGAAAGATGACCCTGTGAAATGAGATGCTTAATCAATTCCGAGATGATTAGAGCCTCTAAAACTGTACAAAAAAGAGATAGAAAACTAAGAGACCAATTGGCTGACTCATGTAAGTCTGGGTAAAAAAATAGATAAAGGAAACAATAATTAATACAGAGGATATAGAGAAATATGTACACAGTTAAAAATAAAGTAGAAAATATTAAAAACTATGCTTTTTAAGAATGTGCTTGTTTATGTGTACGATAGAGATGAGCATGATACACACGTACGTGTGTGTGTGTGTGTGTGTGTGTGTGTGTGTGTGTGTGTGTGTGTGTGTGTGTGTGTGTGTGTGTGTGTGTGAAACTCCTGCATACAATGAATAATTGATGTGGAGTAATGGATAGCGGCTCGGATTGAGGAATCGGAGAGCCGAGTTCGAATTCCAGTCGAATCCATTACATTCACTTACGTGCTAATACCCTTGGGAAAGGTATGAATCCTCCTCTTCTCCTTCCAGCTATGGGTAAATAGCAGGACAGACCGGGTTCAAGAGCCTTGGATGGCAACTGCTCTACTGCAGAAAGAAATGGCAACCTACTGCCAGAAAAAATCTGCTTCGTAAGTCATGTATCGAAATATACATAATCGCTTAAGTGTGTATCACGTATGGCGCATAACTGACTGACGACATTATTTAATTAGAAAAGCTTTAACTGCTTTAACATCAAACAGCTAAGTGACAATTTTTATATTTGCATTAATCCTGAAGGTATTTTTATTCAAATAAAGAAAACATTAAAAATAATAAAGGAAACAACATTGCTAGAGTAAATATCGATATATTCTGCATATCAAATATATAAATAGCCATAATTGTGCTACTAATTTCAGTGTGGACTCATTTAGCATTCTTTGCAAGTCCCACTCGAATTACCACTTGAAAGTGTTGGAGGTCATTTATATTTTATCGTTGAAGCCCTCTCTGTGAAAACAGGACTTCGTACTGGACCTCCAACTAATTTCCATCTAAGCAATTTTTTTTCCAATACATGTTGTCCATTTTTTAGTGATAATTCTGTTTAATTTATTAACCTCGATTTAGCTCTTTTAAGCGAGATTCGAAACCGGTTAGCCTAGCCTGTTTTTTAGGTTTACTTTTTTATCTATTATCATCATGAGTGGCAATAAAAATAATTTTTGTCTTTTTATGGCAGTCATAAATATATTTCTATTGAAACATTGTTGACGCCAAATGCGAACATCGTTTTTAAAAACAGGTTCGTATGAAGTCTTTCATTTCAAATAGATTTTTCTACACATTTAAAGAATTACCAAGTTCCAAGGAATTACATTTCGGCTGGTCGTTCGAGGGAATAAAGCAAGTGCAAGCAATTTTTTTTCCCACGTGAATCTTGGTTTCTAGTTCAGTGGGCAAGCACAATAGAATCCAAGCGGACATTTGTGGTTTCTATGTCCTTTGACTGATTTCCAGGTCAATTATGCAACTGTATTAATGTTATTTTTACGTAAGAGGGAGATGATACAAAACGAATCTAATTAAAAAAAAATAGGGGTTTAGTTTGTAGTAGTGGTCTAAACTTATTAAAAAACATTCTTAAAACCCCTGAATAGTAGCATCATCTAACCTCATTAACATTAACACCAGCATTCTTAAGAAGGTGTCAATCAGGATACTTAATTTCCAAAATCAGATACTGGGATAAAAAAGCAAAAAATAAAAATACCCACTACCAAAGCGAAGGATAATGCTACACGCACTCATCACGACCACTTACCGAATAAAAACCCAGAAAAAGTGGGCTTTAATGTCAGTTCTCTTTTGCTCTCCCCTTTCACCAGAAAGCGGGATAGGCTGGTTTACCAAAGATCACATCAAGAAGACTATCTTCTACAAAGAAGATGGGGTTCGCTATCGCTATCTCTCTCTGTTTCAACGTACTGCAAGCTACGAACTTTATCGCACGAGAAGGATACAATTTGTACTCATAAAAAAGATAAACTTTCCAAAACAAGGTTCGCTCAACATTCTGCGCCAACCTCTGAAATATCTAAAAACTTGTCTGCGGCGAAGAGACGGGTTTTCCTAGAGCTTTCACCTGTGTTTCAACTTTACAAATTTCAGCGCAGTACTAGATTGAGGGCAAGGACATTTTACAGCTGAAATGGCTAGATGTAACCGTAAATTCTATACTAACAGTTTCTTCTCTCACACTTCTCGATTGTGGAACTCTCTTCCGATTACTCGCTTTCCAATCAACTTTCATCTTCAAAACCTTAAATTAAATTTTAGCCGCCATTTTCTTGTTGGAAATTTTGGGTAAAACCCGGTGTGCTAGTGAGCCAGCCAAAATGAGCTGACTCATTTTATAGTTCACCAATAGAAGGGTTAACCAATCAGAAGGCTCAAAATATTCAATGCGACGTGTATAAAGGCGGCCATGTTTTTCCCGAATATTCACTGCCAGCCTTTGATATTGAAGACTGAATAATTACGGAACAGCTGCTGGTGATATTGGCGATATAATAAGATTCACTAGAGTGTCTGACTCGTGAGTGTTAATCTTTAACGCTGTGTCATTGAACAGATTACGTACTGCGCTGTATTCTATATTCATAGACTATGGTGAACATTGTCAACATTTCTGTCTTCTAAATTCCTCTTCTTTTATTGTTCTCTCTCCTTAATAGTGTTTTTCTTTTTCTCATATTCTTTCACACTCAGTAACCCCTTGCGTCTTAGTGACTATATTGCCTTACTCTGGGTGAAAAGATTAAATGCAGTGTCAATTGCTATCTTCTGTCTTCTAAATTCCTCTTCTTTTATTGTTCTCTCTCCTTAATACTGTTTCTCTTTTTCTCAAATTCTCTCACACGCAGTAACCCTTTCTGTCTAAGTAGCTTTATTGCCCTGCTTGGGGTGAAACGATTAAAAAAATGTTTAAACTTTGCATTTAACCCATATAGACGTTGTTTATCGGTGGGATTTTCATCCTACAAACAAAAAATATAGGGGTACAGGTCTATATCATGATTTTTTGATAAATACAAGGAAACTTGTGTCATGTTTTAATGTTTGGCAACTTGCATCAAAAATAGAAAGAGATTTGTCGCGATCAATTTTTATTTGCGTTATTCAAAGTTGGGGTGTTCAGAGACAAAGAAAGCAGGTAAAATATAGTAAATATGTTTTGTTAATTTGACTAAGATTAGTCTAATTTGTTGTAGATCTGCAAATCAACTTGATTATAGGTCATTTTTGAAAAAGAGCCAACTACTCTAAATTTGAAAAAAAACAACAACATAGGAACAAAGGTTTAGATCATGATTTTCTGATGAATACGAAGAAAGTTATGTTGAAAACTGATATTTGGTGCCTGGCATCTAGTACCAAAGTCGGGGAATGGACAATTCAACGTATAAAAGAAATTTAGTATTTTTTTTTAAATATCTCCCCGAGAACAATTTTCTTGTAACTGGCAAAATTGCGTTGTTTTAATATTTAGAAACTTACTCTAAAAAAGAGAAGAAATTTTGCCTCAAGCACGTTTTGTTAGTGCCATTCAAATTTGTTGGTGTTGGGATCAAAGACAAAAACAGCAGGTAAAAAAAAAAGAGCAAAAACTGGGTTAATTTGACTAAATTTTGTGCTGTAGGGCTTCAAAATCCACTGTGTCATTTTTGGGAAAGAGTGCCGAGTTAAACACACACAAACACACACACATACACACAAACACACACACACACACACACACACACACACACACATATATATATATATATATATATATATATATATATATATATATATATATATATATATATATATATAGGTAGTATGTTGAGAACGAATAGAGTACACTTCCAACGTTCGTAACATTTAATTTAAAAGAGGACTCAATACATAGGAGAGCAATATTATTATATATTATTTAACGGTTACATGTTCACCTAATAATTCTATATGTTTAGATTATTTACTGGTTTCTTAAAGAGGCTTCCTATTTATCTACTGCAAAAAAAAAATATATAGGAAATTCACAAAGTTTATAACTACAGTGCAACCTCGGTTCTCGAACGTCTCACATGTCGAACAAATCGGTTTTCAATCAGAAAATTCGCGATGAAAATGCCTCGATTATCGAACAAAATTTCGGTTCGCAACATTGCCGAACCGAGTTAACCCGAACGGAATCATTTCTGAGTCGACCGCCGGGTTGTATACATGTGTGTGTTGTGTTGTGCTTCTTTGCAATTTTATTGTACTGTGACTTTTTTTTTTCTCTACATTGATTCCTATTGGAAAAATAGTTTCGGTTTACGAACATTTCGGGTTACGAACGGCCTTCAGGAACGAATTAAATTCGTGAGCTGAGGTTCCGCTGTAGTTGGGCATTCAGTTAAATTACCTCTCTGCTGACTTACCGCTTTTATTTCTTATGAAAGTTGATGTGTATATTTATTGTAACCATTTGTATCAGTCTTTAAGTTAATGCCTGGCTGCTGATAGATTTAAAATCTTGGCTATGTCACATTTTCAATTTCTAATTTTTTTCTTTTTCACTTTTATAAAATTTAACGTAAGTCCGTAAGTCATATTCGACTGATTGATCAGGGTTTTACACACACACACACACACACACACACACACACACACATATATATATATATATATATATATATATATATATATATATATATATATATATATATATGTAAAAATCCGTAAGTAATCCAAGTAGATCCTATTAATATAAAATATTAAAACTGATCCACAAAAGAGAGTTTAATATATTTATTATAGATCATATAAGTGAATTACAAAAGTGAAACACAAATTACCCCATTCAGATGGGGCTTGGAAACTCGTAGCCTTTACTCTACGTTTTAAAATATAAATCAGGGGTTTTTCATGTAAACTCAAACTTTTAGCTCAATTGTAAAAATATAAAACCCAATAAAACTATGAAATTATTTAATTTAAAAAGCTTTTAATGGCTTTTCTGAATCATATAAATTAAGGACATTTTTATCTGAAATCAAAATGAATTGTTACAAGATTTGTTTTCTTTTTTTAATTTTAAATGAAAAATACGATAAAATTGTTAAATATTTTAAAATTAAGTTTGTTACTGTAAGTCAATGGAAATGCTCTTATTATTTTATTTACTTTTTACAGGTCGTAAATTTGAAAGCTTATTAAAATCTGTTATGCGAGTACATTTTTATTATAATTTTTTAATATTCCAAAAATGTATTAAAATTGCCTCTGACAAAAATATGGATGCACAAAGCTGAAATAATGTCAAGCGTGATAGAATTGTTTCTCCTTATAGCGAGAATCAGGCGTCATAAATTGTTTGATTCCGTCATTTTTTTTTTTTTTTTTGCATATTTCACTAAATATTTTCTTTTCATTTTTTGAAAATATTTTTTTTTCTTTTTCATTAAGAGACGTAGCGCAATTATTAATTTTTCTTTTTTAGATTCAATTTTAAGGACAGAAACAATGAAGCCTTTGGACATATCTTCATTTAAAAAGTACCTAAAAATATCAATAAAATATTAGACTTTTGAAAGTATTTAATTTTTAAGAATTACTTTATAGCTAAATAAGCTGGTCCACTTAAAATTTAAAAATACTGTCACTTCTGCCCGATAAATTGCCGTAACGTTAGTTGTCGATACCTTGACGAAAACGTCAATTCACACCTTCAAAACCAATCACCATGGTGAGATATGCTTCTCTTATATTTCCAACTAAATTTTTTATACTAAAAGAATAACTAATGCTTGTTTCAAATTACATTAAGTATACTTTAAATTTTCTAATTTTCCGAGAATAACTTTTGATAAAAGTATAATTGAATTTTACAAGATTTTTAAACGGAAAAATTAATTTTTGTTTATAAAACTGTCATTAATGGATGACATGATTGATTTTACGTCAATTTTGATGACTAAAAAAAAACAAAATTTTTAGCCCAAATTTCGGACGTGCTAGAAAGGATTATAAAATTTTTTTTTTTAAATATTCAAAACATCCTTTTAATAATAACAAACATTCAGACAATAAAAAAAAAATGTTTAATCAAATTTGTTTTGTTTTTTTTTCCATCAGGGTATGCTCTTTTTTAACGAAGTTTTGGACATACCTACTTGTTTGTTTCTCTTTTTTCTTCTTTTTCCTGCTCTTTTTTTTTCTTTCCTTCCTTCCTTCCTTAATTTTTAGTTTTCAAATTTCTTTAAAAATAAAAAAAACGTTAGAATTCATTTCTTTAACAAATGTATTTGCATTAACAAGTCCCAGAGAGAATATCCCGAAGACGAAATGGCCATTTTAATGGGGTAATTTGGGTTTAATTTTTGTAATTCACACACACACACACACACACACACACACACACACACATACATATATATATATATATATATATATATATATATATATATATATATTGCACTAATTATATTAACTTTAAAAAAAAATGCTAACTACTTATTGTTCATTTTTTTCTGCTACTACCTTCGTTCATTCGTTTATTTCACTTGTGATTTACTCCGCTCTTGAGTTTGATATAAAAACGAAAGTGGAGGAAATACTTCAGCGATAAAATGTCGACTGAGGTACGTTGAACAAACTTGACCTTCAATCCAACAGCGCACCACGACAATGACGACAGCAATATAATCTGTTAACTGTGAGTTGTAATTATTTTTAAATATTGTCGGACAGTTTGCCGGTGCTGTCCTGGCTCAAAGTCGTCTTAACTGCCTTTAGCCTTGTGGACACTGCCAACGTTGTCGTCGCTGCTTTCCAACGATTGGGTGCCGTGCCAGGGTAAGTAGACGTCTATTTATTTATGTTTTTTAGACGTATTTTTACTGACGTTAAACAGGCGTCGGCAGCATCTCCTTATAAAAGAAACCGTTGCTATCAATGTTCTAGTCTATTTTTGTTTCTGACCTCAGCAACACACGCACGATTATTCACATCTTCTGTGTGCTGTGTTTCTTCAGGGCGGGATCGATCATAGCTCTCCACATCTTCGTATCCTCTGTAGTTCTTAGAAACCTTTGTCTCCCTGTTAAATTGGGGAGAGTCATGATCGCCTACGTCCTGAAGTGACTAATTCTACTGACGAATTCTGAGAATACTGGGCACGTGATGAGTTGACTTTAGAGGAAATAGAAAGTGTTGCTTACTGTTATGGATTTGTCGACACATAACAAGGAATGATGGCTTGGAAAATATAACACTCACAGGGCACATCGAAAACTAGAAAAGCAGTGGAAAGTAGCGAGTAACCTATTTGACAAGTTTGTGCAAATAGGCAAACAAATATTGCAAGAGTCGTAAATATTACGGAGAGTAACAAAAGATAGGACGTTATGGAGAGCCATGATCACTCATATCCTTATGCTGATATTTTGTTGCAATGTTTTATTTAACTTTTTATACCGTCTCATATTTGAGATACAAAAATATGCACCGACCAGTTTCTGTTCGTACAAAGCAATGTAATATTAGTGAAACTGTGTAGCGCCAATCGTCCTAATGTATACGACTTGGCTATCATGAAGACACAAAGCTAACAGCCAACTCGTCACATTGAACATTAAGTTCAATGCTTACCTAGTGCTCCAATATTACTGGTCTTTTGCCAGATGAAGATGAAGTTAGGCGCCAGGTGTTGGTGTACGAACACTTGAGATAATTTTCGAATTCTGATTTTTAAATAAGACAAGCTGTCCCCATTTAAATTTTAATGTTGTACAATCAAGATGCTCCATTTAAAACAAACTCGCCTACGGACTAATTGTGATAATATGGACGCCCACGGTTGGCTGGTTGGTTATTTTGTTTTACGGCATATCAACCTCAGTGGGTCATTTAATGCCGACAATGATTTGGAATGGTTTGCTTTGCTTTGCTTTACATCAAATCAACCTCATTGGGTTATTTAATGCCGACAAAATTGTTATTGTTAATAATATTTTAAAAAAAAAATCAATTTCTGGTAATATTTTTTCTTCAAAAATCTATTTCTGGGAATAATTTTTCTTCAAATACGTATAGCTGGTAATATTTTTTTTTAAAAATGTACTGTTGGTAATATTTGTTTTTCCAAAAATGTTTTGCTGGTATTAAAACCTATTTGCACACGTTTTGACTCCAGTTTGGAGGGTTAACTATTTGCCCATAGCTGGGACCCTAACAGGTGCTACCACACCGGGTCAGGGTGGACCTGGGAACACCAGCAATTAAGAGGTGGTTCCACGCCCCTCAAAACCTCCTGATCAGAGGTCTTGCTATTGGACGTAGTTTATCGTCTTACCCTGGACGCGGGTGTAGTTTATTGTCATACCCAGGACGGGGACGCCCACAGAGAAAGAGAAAAAGCGATTTTATCTCGATCTAAAGTGTTTGTGTTTGTGTTTGGTGAACCGACAGATGGCTCCTTTTTAATTTCGGCCTTCAAGCGACATCCACTTTGACCAAAGAGGAACGGGAAATAACGGAGTGGATGGGAATTTTTGGAGATCAAGTGGCAAAAAAACGGAAATAGTGTATATCCGCGTGCTGGTCTATATTAACAACCATGCTTGAGATCGGAGAGCGTTCTGGCCAGCCCTTGATGAGAAGGGGAGAGGGGAAGCAGGCCTTAAGTAATAAGGTGGCAGACCTGCGCACCCACCCCTTCCGGTAAAAAGATTACAAAAACCAGTGCTCGGAGCGGCCACGCTTTGAAAAAGAAGCCATGGCAAAAACTCCGCCACCCTCGTCTGACTGCAACCCAACACCTGCACGTAATTTCACTTATTTTTCCACAGTCTGGGGGACAGCTGACATACCGGAAGCTGTACCAAGTATTACTTACCTTCCCATCGGGACGCGCAGGCGAATCGCTGATTAAAGCATCTACATATAAAATGTGAAACACGGTTCGCATTCTTATTTCTCGACGTGGCGTTTGTCTTTTAACCGTGTTAACTTATGAGTATCATTGGACGGCTGGCGGAAAGCTTTGGCGAGGATTGCGTTGTATGTTTACATAATCGCTACCAGAGTAGTTCACGCTAAAGGGCGTTCGATATTCTTTGTTTTGTCAACATTTGAAACACTGTCCAACTTTTTTCTAGCAGCAAACCTAGCAATTTATTCGATATAATGTTTCCAATTCCTGCCAGTGGAAAATGCCAGCGATGGTCAGTTTTCGAGCAAAATTGTAAAAAGAAAGAAATTGTTTGAATGCTGATTTTTAAACGAGCCGAAATCTTCCCACTTGTATTCAAGCATCAAAAAAGGCCGTGCTTTATGGCTAAATCGGATTGTTTTTGGTTTTATGCGATTCATGAAAGGAATTTCATATATTTTCCTGTGTTAGCCACAATGACAGAATGAGAAGAAATCATTGTTTTTTGTTTTGTTTTGTTTTATTGAGAGGTCGCACCTATCGTTGGAAACAAGTAAAATCAGCTGATAGCAACAGATATGCTGTGGAGATTTGTTTATACATACAAGCGCATGCCGTGTCATCTGAAGTATCTTTTGAATTTGTACTTCTTCAGGTTTGACCTGTTTAGATAACGTTTGAAAAGTCAATTTTTAGGCATTATTTGGTTTATAGTGTCATTTAACTACTTGAACGATATACCAATGATTCACACACCCACATACATGTATTGTAAAGTAGTCATACAAAGAATAAATCAGTAAAGTTAATGTAATTAATGGCGAAATCTCTTCGCTAACAGATTAAATAAACCATTAACTCACTAACTACTCGTTGAACGACGCGATCCTCGTTTTTAAAATCTGTAAAACGGATTCGATGTTCAGTCCATATTGCAGGTACTTTCGATATCACTTGTATCATATTCAGGCATGGATGTTATTTTTCGATTTCAGTTATTTTCAGATAAAATTTTACCTGAAATTATCTGAAATTGAAAAATAACAAAGAGGACCGAAAAGGGAGTTTTATTTAAAAAAAAAAAAAAAAAAAAAAAGCATTTATATATATATATATATATAAATAAAAGGTTAGGTTCCTACTTTAAAAATAGTAAATTATACTTAAAAATATATTAAAGATATATTAAAAAGATAGAAAAATAAGATGTATTTAGATAAATTATCTTAAATTTAAGCAAGAATATATTTAAAAAAATTTATATTAAAGAATAAAAAATTTAAAAATTTAAATATTATAAAATGATATATAATATGTATATATACATATATATATACATATATATATATATAAGTGTATGTATATATATATATATATATATATATATATATATATATATATATACATGATATGTGTGTACACACACACACACGCACACATACACACACACATATATATATATATATATATACATATATATATTTCTGTAGTTTAGTGCTAGCAGCAAGCAGAAATATTTCTCCTCCCGATGATGGCCATTTCGGCCGAAACTAGTCGAGGAATCTAAATGGAATAATAATAAAAAACGAAAGAATATTAATCTACAACCCAGTGTGTCTGAGGATTTTAATTTTTTAATTTTTTAATTTTTATTGTTCAAAATACATATATATATATATATATATATATATATATATATATATATATATATATATATATATATATATATATATTAAATAATATGTGGAACTAACCATTCTTTGCCTAAGGAAGGTTAAAAGATCCGAAACGCGTGTTGCGATATATACAAAATAAACGAAATTAATAAATATACATATTATCCCTCACCGATAGCACGACTCGGAGTTTCATGCACAACGTGTTGAGTACTGCTTTATTAACACCAGAACTGTATGAGATATAATTATACATATTCATACCCCATGCATGTTTCAATTGTTTGTCCGTGGATATATATATATATATATATATATATATGTGTGTGTGTGTGTGTGTGTGTGTGTGTGTGTGTGTGTGTCTATATTTCTGAGATGAGGTATTATGTACATTATTTACATTATTCGGACTATTGTCCACATCTTTGTCGCCATATTTATTACAACGTTTCGACCGTTGTACGCCCCGGCCTTCTTCAGGTGGTTGGAATGTCGAACTGAACCCTTTATTTCGTTCATTGTGGTAGACTGTTCAAAGTAGACTTCTCGTATACCATCTCCTTCACCAACGTGAGGAGTCTACATTCCAACTTTGCTTCCTCAGGACGAAGGGACGGTAATTTTCGACCGAACATCTGAGAAGATTGACAATATCCTTGCTCAGTTCCCCTCAGCCAGCCTTCATATATGTGGTGACTTCAATATCCATCATAAAGAGTGGCTAGTCCACTCCAACAAAACCAATGTTGAAGGTAGATATTGCAGAGACTTCTCCATCGACTATGAGCTAACCCAGATCATCCCGGATCCCGAACACGAGTGAACATCAGGTGAACCTCCTCAACCTCTTGCTAACCTCATGCCCTGATAAATGCTTATCGCAAATTCTACCCTCACTAGGGACGTCGAATCACTTCCTAATCAGTGTCTAGATTGATGCCAAACCTAAGTCATCGCCTGACGTACCATTCCATAAAACGTTTTTTTTTTTTGCCATGCGAAGGCAGACTGGGACAGCTTTCGATCCTATATGATGGAAGCTCCCCTCCTAGCCTTCTTCAAGCATACTGCCTCAAAAACTGCTGCCCTTGTCTCTGATTGGATCCTTTCTGGAATCAAAAACTCCAACAAAAAACAGTCAACCACTGCAAAAAAAGTTCTAGAAAACACCAAGTGTGAGCAGTCCAGCCCCAGGTTGAAAAGAAACAAATTGGATCCCGTGACTTATGGAATATCACCAACCAAATCATGAACAGAGGTAAAGCGGCTCCGAGGTCATATCTTTCCGACGGATACGGCGAACCTCTTTGCCTCGGTCTTTGCCTCCAACTCAACGTCAGATGACAAAGACTATCCCCTCGCCAACTTCCCACGTCTCACTGAGCACAATCTCAGTATTATTACCATCACAGCACGAGGTCTCCACACTTATCAAAGGCCTTGACCGTAAGAAAGACAGTGGTCCAGACAAAAATTCTGGTGGTTGTCCTTAAGAAAATCATCCAGGAATTATCCCCAATCCACGCAAAACTATTCAACCGCTGCTTGAAGGAGAAATCTTTCCCAAGCTTGCGAAAAGTGTCAAGTCTAGTTTTCAAGAATGCAGGAGTGCGATCTTCTCCCTCCCAGTACAGACCCACCAGCCCCTTCAATATCATCATCAAGCTCTTTGAGGCCATAATCAATAAGAGGATCGTCGCGCACCTAGAAAATAACCTCTTCAGCATCGAGCAGTATGAGTTTCGGTCGACCCGACCCACTGCCGATGCCCTAACTACCATCACTCACAGAATCATTGTCACCCTGGACGACAAACACACCTCGAGTACAATAGCACTAGTTATCTCAAAGACCTTCGACAAGGTGTGACACAAAGTCTTACTACATAAGCTCTCCAGTTATCCAATCACTGGAAAGGTCTTGTCGATCATAAAATCCTTCCTAACAGTTATGTGCATGAAGGTAATTATCAATGACCACTCCTCTGGAGCCCTTGAGGTCAACACAGGCGTCCCCCAGGGGGTCACTCCTTGAACCAACCCTTTTTTTGATCTTCATAAATGACCTGCCTAAGAATATACTCAGATCATTTGTAAACATCTATGCCGATGATACGACTATATACAGGCTCACCTCTGAAAGTCTTGATGGCCAGAGATTGGCGACTGAACTCTATTCCGATCTTGCACAAACTACCCAATGGTGTAAAAACTGGCTGGTTACACTCAATGCCGCGATGACCAAGCTAGTTTCATTCCATCATCGCCGATCTAACCCCAAAATACTACCAATCAATGTAAGCGGATGTACTCTCGGGGAAGCACTGTGCCTTGACAGACTGTGGGGTCTTAAACTTGTTGTGGCCTGTTATGGGCCAGATAGAAAGACACAGAAAGAAGAAGGTAGGTTGAACAAGTGTATTGAAATAACAGAACATATATACAAAATAAGAGTGTTATTAGTCAGCAGATAGAAGTGTCCGTCCGAACTGTCAGGTTACACTGCGTCCCGACTACCGATATTTAACAGTCCCCCCACGCGGGACGTATGTGACACAAGGCCGAGTTTACCGTGCATTCTCCGAGCCCATAGGCTCGGCCAAAAATATCCCCACAGAACCCGAGTAAACGGGTTTGGGTCTGTCTACCACCCCGGACAAAACTCTGCTCTTCGGCATAGCTTCATCCGGTTTCCTCTCTGCTTCGCCTAGGAAGTCTCGCAGGTTAGTATTTATGAAGGGGGAAGAGTTCATTCTAATGTAGCTAGGTCACCATAAAAATCACACCTGATCTCAAGTAGAAGTCGTACACACGAGCCATTGCTAAGGATGCAGGTAAAATGGCCGGCTCTCTGTACCGCTCCAGTAAGTACATGACTCCTCCTGTTTTCCTCTACCTTTACAAGAACCAGATCAATCTAAAAATGGAGTACTTTTGTCATATTTGGCAGGGTGCTGCATAGACTTCACTCTCCAGCCTTGATATAGTTCAAAAGCATCTCTGAGTCCTTGTGGGTTTTAAAAATGCCATATAAATTTTGCTTTTTCCTAGCTATTGTCAAATTTTGTACCATAAAGAACATTTAAATATATATATATATATATATATATATATATATATATATATATATATATATATATAATAATATTTTTTGTTTAAAAATATGATTCCTTCGCTACATAAGAGTTCTCATGTTTCAAAAACGAAAGCCGAAACCATCCAAATAATTATTAGAATTAAGTTGAATTGAGGTGTTTAGTCCCATTTCATCTTCAAGCGATATTTTAGTAATAAGCTATCTCTTCGTTTACGTGTGTTTTTAGGCATGGTCCGTTATAACATTCGTTATTGTGGGAGTAGCTAGGCTAATTTTCTTCGTTAAGTGGTCAGAGAGTTCATTCTTATCTATAGATTCTGAGAGGTTTTGCTAAGGTTGGGTAGGGTATCTATTTCAAGGCTGATGTTGGCGGTCATCCTCTCGTTAGTTCCCAGTAAGGGATATTTTTACGGCGCGCCTACAAGTCGTTATGTGTCGGGAGGATTGTGTTTTATTATTGTCTATCTGATTATCTATTTATTTATTTGTTTATTCAAGTGAGTGTTTTATGTACAAACCGTATTGCACTGAATTTCAGTTTGTTTTTTGATGACTACAGAAAGGGTTTTTCCTATTTAATGATTTGGCTAAGCTTTTAAGACTTTTATTAAATTATGGGATTTTTTTTTTATGCTAATTATTTAATGCGAAAATTTGTTGATGTCGGCAAAAAACCGTTAACTCCTGCCTATGGTTTAATAATTTTTCATTATTTAGAAACTTAAGAAAACAAAAAAAGAAAAGCAATTTCCAGAAGCGTCTAGACCAAATAGTCAAAAGTATAAACCACATCGATAAAATACTAGCTAAATCCGATCAAACGGGAAACTGACAACTACAAGAAATTAATGAAAAATTTAACTAAAGACTTATAAAAAGCCCAGAATAACAACATAAATATGGTTGACATAAGTGTTCTTTTCTATTAGGTTGGTGCAAAAATAATGACGTAATAATGTCGTTTTTTGAAGTATAACGTCAAAAAACGACATTATTACGTCATTATTTTTGCACCAACCTAATATTTTCTGCATACATGCGCATATATATATATATATATATATATATATATATATATATATATATACAAATAGGGCAGACCGGGATGGTAGAGCAATTAATCTTGGAGTAGGTTTACACTGAATTCAACTTCAGTACATTTCCTAAGAACACAGTCATTATCACCTACGTCCTGAAAAAAATAAAAATAAAATAAACATATTAATTAAAAATAATCAATTTTCTGGGTATAGTTATTCCTATTCAATCATTTTGGCTTCTTCATATCAATGCAACGGATAAAGTTTGGCCAAGTAACTGCGTGTCTGAATTAGCATTAAGTGCACAGACCGGGGCAAAAGTTCACCCATCTGAAGAGAAAAGACAGAAGATAGAAACTGGTAATGGAGGAAAATATTCTTTCTTAATGGTTGGTCGTTATAGTGAGAAAGTCGAAAAATATGACATTTTCTCTTTTACTCCGGCTACAGATCGAAAACTTTTCTGTCATTTCATTGATCTCATCTTCGCTGTTAAATCACGATAATTTATAAATGTTGGCCTCAAGGTGTCAAGCCGTCAGTCGGTACCATAAAAAGAATAGATTCAATGGAGACTAAAATGGAAGTCGTACATACGAGCCATTGCTAAGGATGCAGGTAAAATGCTCGGCTCTCTGTACCGCTCCAGTAAGTACCTGACTCCTCATGCTATCTTCTACGCTTACAAGGTTCAGATCAGGCCAAAAATGGAGTACTATTGTCATATTTGGACGAGTGCTGCCCATACCTCGCTCTCCAGCCTTGATATAGTTCAAAATCGTCTCCGAGCCCTTGTGGGTGATGAATTATTCTCCACTTTTCAAACTCTCTCCACAACGTGTCCTAATTCAAAGTATAAGTCCTAATCTTATAGCATAATAATCTAATCGCGATTCAAACAATATTCATTGAAAAAAAAAACATTGTTGAATATTAATTTTTCACTTAACTTTCACCGGACTTTGAATTCTAGCACTTTGTGTCCTCCACGCGATTTAACGGACATTTCGATCGCCTGATAAACATTCATGAACCTTCTCAAATTTACAAGCCTTGATAAACCAATGGCATCTTTGTCTCTCTGTATATAAAGACATGCAGCATGATAAATCTTACATTGCGTTGATAAAGTTCCTCAAAGGACGAAACGCGTCGGCTAAGTAGAGTTTTTCTTCTGTCTCTCTTTTATTCATATATATATATATATATATATATATATATATATATATGTGTGTGTGTGTACAGGGTGTCCATAAAGTTCGTGTGCACTTTAAAACATTTATAACTTTATTTGTATTTGCGATAGAAATAATCTGTAAAAAATGTTATAAAGTTTAATGTATCTAGTTTTAAGTACAGTGTAACCCGGATATAAGAGAAACCCGGATATAAGAGAGGTTGTCTATGGTCCCAAATTAGAGCCTGTGTTAATGTATATAGATTAGACCAAACCCGGATATAAGAGAAACCCGGATATAAGAGACTTCTTATCCGGTCCCGACAACTCTCTTATATCCGGGTTACACTGTATAGCTAAAATAACTAATGTGATTTCAGGCATTACTGTAAATCATTTGGCAAATGTTTTCCGTGCAAAATCGTATTATCCTTTGTATTGCTAATGATGGAGAACATGTAGAAACTTAAATAAAATTTCAATAAAGCCTTCAAAAAGATAGATTTACTTCTTTCTAATTCTTTTTACAAATTATTTCTATCGCAAATACAAATAAAGTTATAAATTTTTTAGAGTGCACACGAACGTTATGGACACCCTGTATGTATATATGTGTGTGTGGGTGTGTGTGTGGCTTGAAGATTGCTTCCCAGCACGAAACAGATTTGTCGCCAATCTGTGTTAACATCGATATTCGCATTTATATTTACATACGCTCTACCCCTGATATTAATCACTTTTACCCATAAATAGCAGTCAGTTATGTGCCATGCGTGATACACGCTTAAGCGATCATGTATTTTTCGATACATGGCTGACCTGGCAGATTTTTCCCGCAGTAGGTTGCCATTTCTTTCTACGATAGATCAGTTGCTATCCAAGGCTATAGAGCCCAGTCTGTTCTGCTATTTACCTATAGCTAGGGGGAGAAGAAAATGATTCATACCTTTTCCCAAGGGTATTAGCAAGTGAATGTAATGGATTCGACCCGTGATAAACACATTGATTAGGAAATTCTTGCAAAAATTGAATAATTGTCGGATTTTAATGATACTTTCAGGGTTTATTTACAAATGAATGAAATTAGTTTTGAAATTGTTTTTTTGTTTTTTTAGAAAATCTTGGTAAAAATTATTTTTTTTACATATTTTACAAATCACTTAATTTCATGAAATTTCGTTTTTTTGCATTCACCCTAAAAAGGTTTTTACTAGTTAAAAGCAGGAGTCCTTGAAGAATGTAAATTACATTTTTTTCCAAATTACTACTCATTTCCCGAAAATCTGCTCCGAATCATAAAATAAAAAAATGTAATAAAACTGAGATTATTTAATTAGAAATGCTTTTAATTGCTTTTATAAATTGTCTTAAGAAAAATAAATAAATAATGATGAATTTTTACAAGATTTTTAAAAAAAAATTTTTATTTAATAATTTATAATATATAAATCGTTTAAAATTTTGCATTACTTATCCTAAGCTAGGTGATATTGTTATTAAGTGAAAATTATATTTACGAATGAAAAATTGAAAAGCTTAATAGCAGTCGTTTTGCACCATGGTTTTTAATATCATTTTTAATTTTTTTTAATGTATATAAAATATTATTTTTTTAATGTATATAAAATATTATACAACGTGCCCCTCTTTGAAAGTATGGTTGATCATACACAACATAATCAGAAAATAAGAGGGATGAATTAAATTCAACATTCCTGAAATTAGATTATGGAGAATATTTTCCAAAATTTGTAAGATTACTGAGTATTTAAAAATTATATAACTAAAGCGGTCACCCGTCATTTTTAAATTGTTTTAACAGACAAAGTCTCCGAAAAACAACAATAAAGGTGTTAACAAATTTATCATCACTTCTTCAGTGATCTACGAATGACAAGCGCGTAATCACCACTACTGTTTGCTTTAAAAATCCATTTCTCTGTTATTTTAAACTTAAAGTAAATATTTTTTTTCAAATCAGATTAATTATACTTTAAATAAGCTATTATTCCTCAAATAAAGTTTCAGAAAAGTATATTTCATTTTTGGAAGATTTTTAAAACCGAGAATTAACTTTTGTTAATGCGTCAAAAACGGACAATTTTAAACGATTTTGGGAAAGCGACCAAAAAGTTGATATTCGAATCAAGATAATTTGTATTTGAAAATACACCAGAGTATTTTTCTTACAGGAAATAGTAAATTTAATCATTTAGTCTTCAATTAAAGCAAAAAAAGAAAGTTTCAAGAATGATTTTTGATTTTTTTTAAATTCATTTTTAACCTTTGTATCGAAAATTTAGTGGAGGTCCCCAACTTAAAACTATATATATATATATATATATATATATATATATATATATATATATATATATATATATACTAGCAGTAGAGCCCGGCGTTGCCCGGGGATGTAACAGTAAGAGATAGATCAAGTATCGATCATCATAAAGACTGAAAAATAAAATTGACAAAGATTATTGTTTAAGATTGACGGAACGGACACGCATGTCTTAATTAGTTTTTTTTTTTTTTTTTTTTTTTTTTTACGAATTGGTCAAACTCAAACAAAATTCAATCGTTATGAGTCTACCGATTGAATAGAATTTTATTATAAACAATTGTCTTGTAAATGGAATTTTTAAATCATTCTGAATGTAAAAATAAAGAAAAAGTGTGCAAGACAATAAGAAACACTATCTGCCAAAAATAAGTGAAGTTTTGTTGAAATCGGTTGAAAAATGTAGGAAATCCGATCCCATATATAAACGAACACACACACACACACACAAACAACCGACCTGGGTTTTATAATAAGTATAACTCGATAACTCGATATTAATAAGTATAACTCGATATGAGTTGTCCCCCTTTCCTTAATGCCTTAATCGTGTTTTCAAATTGATTTCGTGCAAAAACAATTGTGTTTTTTCGATTTTGGGCGCTGTCAGAACCACCGCAAGGAAATTTTACCTAATCCTGTGAAGTTTTGTTGAAATCGGTTGAAAAATGTAGGAAATCCGATCCAATATATAAACGTACAGACAGACACACACACACACACACAATCTGCGTTTTATAATAAGTAAGATATAGGAAAAAACTGAAATTGTTAGAAAAGTCAATTCAAAAACTTGTATAGAGAAAATAAGATTTGCAAAAAAAAATAAAAACATATGTATTTATATGTAATATTTATTATATATATATTTTTACAGAGAAATATAAAAATTGTGTTACTTACAAGTGGGTTTTCAGAATTGTTTTACTTTAACCGGTTTCGCTTTTAGCTTTTCAAAAAGTTTGTAAATGTTTATATTCCCACGTGTTGACGCTTGTGTCTTGAACAAATGAAAAATCGATGGGCGTAACTGGTTTTATATGTCGCTTATAGTAAGAAAAATATGATAAAATCTATTTTGGGTGATGCACTCTTGGTTTATGCAATGAATTGAGTATTGGTTTGAACTTGCTGATAAAAAATGTTTCTTTATTAATACGCATTTGGTTAGTGGTTTTGTAGTCGCATTGGTAGAATGGGAAGATATTAAAGTTTGGCAGATTTTGTTACCCGCATTTCTCTATATGTTGGCTAAGGGGTATTTTTCTGGTGTGGGAATCCCTAATTTGTTGGCGGTGAATTGCCGTCCTTTGACGGAGTGTCTGGCCGGTGTGGCTAAGGTAATGTTTGCATTCATCCATAATACGCACACTTAAAATTGTGCTAAAAGTGTGGGAAAATGCTTCTACTTACGCATAATATGCACCCCTTGTTTGGTATTCAAACCCTATAAACTGTACCTCTCCAATTTCTCCTATGTTTTCATTATGTTTGGAGCATTTTTTCATCACAGGGTACCGATTTTTTAGCGATTTCGTGGGGGTACCTTTATATATATAAATTAAAATTTACAATTTTTGTTTTACTCTTGGAAATGACATTTCTATTTTTCTTTAAGCAATCCTCACGCTTTTAACTTACGCATGTCTCACGAACTCAATTCGATCGAAAAAAAATTTTGTTAATTTGAATTTATAACATATGCAATGTAGCTTAGTCACTGTTTCATTTATTTCTCAACAGAGGTCAAGAATTGCAAAAGCTTTCCGAAATATATCTGTTTTAACAATAAATTATCCGTTGGAATTACAAGTTTTCATTCTTTTTAATTCAATTTCACTAATGGAATCAAGCGTTTTTAAAATTGAATTAAAAAATGGTTATTTAAAAAACAAAACAATTAGGTGCAATCGAGCAATAGATATTTTTTAAATTTTTTTTATTTTATGAGATCGGACAAAAAATTCTATTCCGGGATATTTAATTAAAACTTAATATCTGAT
>OZ010603.1:72739923-72857423 GCA_963932145.1 Acanthosepion lycidas | reverse complement strand
CCTTGCATTTTGACAACTTTTTGAATATCTTCAAAGATACATTGCAGTCAGCAGGGACTGCCATATCAATAAGGAGGCACCGTTTTTGTTTGTGGTCTTTAATAACAATATCTGGGCGGTTGGCCTTGATTGTTCTGTCAGTGTGAATTGTGTAGTCCCATAGAATTGTAACAGGTCCTATCTCCGTAACCGGGTCTGGGTGGTGTTGGTACCAGTTTCTTTCAGTTTCCTTCCCGTAGAAGTTGCAGATTTTCCAGTGCAGATATTGGCCCACTCTGTCATGTCGGGTTTTATATTCAGTGGGTGCCAGCATCGTGGAACCTGATACAAGATTATCAATCGTTTCTGGATATTTATCACAGAATCTTCATTTTGGGCTGACACAATATTTTGGTACATGTGGTCGATAATTCCTAGTTTATTATTATTATTATTATTATTATTGTTGTTGTTGTTGTTGTTGTTGTTGTTGTTGTTTGTGTGTTATGTTTTCTGCTTTGTATCCTGTAGAGCCGGGTCCAAATTATGAAACTTAGAGCCTAAATGAGAATTGTCATTTAATTGATAGCAGTTTCTCTGAGTATATAGGATGTTCCTACTAGCACGATCTTCTGGGCAACTTGCCTGTTGATGTTACCTGAGAGACTGTTAATAAAATTGTTCATTCCTTTTCTCAGAAGGCCCAGAGCTCCGTTAACCATTGGTACAATCTCAGTCTTCATTCTCCACATATTATTATTATTATTATTATTATTATTATTATTATTATTAACATTATTTTGGTGTCGCACATCGACGTTGTCAATGGAAATTCTGTTCTTGAGGAATGGTATCAACAAGAGTCCTCACAACCCAAGAACGTTTTGGAGAAACCTTGCAGATTAAATTATGGGGATTATGTGGAGATTTACAATCTTGGTTGATATTCTCTTTCAAGTTTCTATGTAGTGTTCTGGGTGCGACCATTACTACAGGAGTTACTTCAGCAGTCATGATCTATAGCTACATCAACTCCCTAGACAGATCCTGCTATTTTTCAATCTTTTAAAATTCTTTGGGGTCCGCTCCTGTATTATGTGTAACACCAAATCAATAATTTAAAACTGGCTAATTTCCTTATCTGTGTGTGCTTATATATGTGCGTACGTGAGTGGGCATATTAATTTTAACTAGTTTTATTTTCATTTTATATTTAGCAGCTAGTAATAAACGTTATCTCCTTAATTTGTCAAATTAATTATCATTTTTTTTTTCTTTGATTTCTGGTGTTTACACATTTCTTTCCGTTTCCTGCCAAGGGACCTAAGGTTAGAAATGGCAGCATGACACTTTCCACTGACAAAAAAAAATTACTTAGATAAAGCCCTTCGTAAAGTGTGGGCTGTACTTGTCAGAACAATTTTTTGTATCTCCTTGAGGCATAGACTTCCAGGAATCCCTTCAATTAGTCTACTGCGACCTTTTCCAACCAGTCCTAGGGCTCCAACTACAACAGGGATTGTTGATGTTCCCATATGTCACATTTTCGAGATTTCTATTATTATTATTATTATTATTAGGTTGGTGCAATAATAATGACGTAATAATATCGTTTTTTGACGTATTTTTTAACGTCAAAAAACGACATTATTACGTCATTATTTTTGCACCAACCTAATATTATTAGTATTTCCTTTAATTGTATACACATTTCTTTCCGGGTCCCAAAGAGAGACCTAAGGTCAGAAATGGTCATCATGAAATTTTCCGCTGTTAAAAAAAAAAAAAAATTAAATTAAAAAAAAAACAGAAACTTACAAACTCATGGATATTTTAATTAGACAAAACCCTTTGAGGAGTTGAGTTGTACTCGTGAGTATAATTTTTGTATTTCTTATGGCATGGGCTACTAGGAATCCATTCAATGAGTCTATTGGAACCTTTTACAATCTAACTGAAGGGTCAAACTACAACTGAAAATATTGATGTCCTCATGTGCCACATCTTTGAGATCCTTGTATTTTGATAGATTTTTGAACATCTTCAATGATACATTATAATCTGTAGTGACTGCCACGTCAATAAGAAAGCCCATTCTGTTTTTGTGGTCTCTAATCACGATGTCTGGGCGATTAACTTTGATTGTTCTGTCTTTGTGTATTGTAAAGTCCCATAAAAATGTTATAGGTCCTTTCTCTTTAACCGGGTTTGGGTGATGTTCGTACCAGTTTATTGCAGTTTTCTACCCGTAAAAATTGCATATTTTCAGTGTAGCTATTGTCATATTATATTACCATCATTATATTTTGATTTCTGCTATGGTCACACAACCTACCAAGTCTCCGGGAAGACCTAAGGCAGGTAGTGGTACGTTGTTATGGCTATATTCCATTCCAGAGACCTAAGGTTAGAAATTACATCGTGACATTTTCCACTGAAAAAAAATTATTATTATTTCCTTTGATTTCTGGTGTGTACACATTTCGTTCCGGGTCCCAACCATAGATCTAAGGTTAGAAATGGCATCAGGACATTTTCCACTGAACAGTTTAAAACACACACACACATATTTAACATAGATGAAAACCTTCGTAAGATGTGGTCTATAATCGTGAGAACGATTTTTTGTATTTCTTTAAGGCATGGGCTACCAGGAATCCCTTCAATGAGTCTATTGGAATTTTTTCCAACCAATCCGAGGGCTCCAACTACAAGAAGGAATTGTTGATGTTCCCATGTGCCACATTTTTGATATTTCGATTTCAAGGTCCTTGTATTTTGACAGCTTTATTAATATCTTTAAAGATATATTGCAGTCCGCAGGGATTGCCATATCAATAAGGAGGCACATTATTTTTGTTTGTGGTCTCCAATAACAATGTCTGGGTAGTTATTATTATTATTATTATTATTATTATTATTATTATTATTATTTACTTTGATTTTTGATGTATACTCGTTTGTTTCTGGGTCACAACCTAATCGTCAAAAATGGCATCATGATTTTTTTCACTGAACATTTTTAAGGGAAAAAAAAATAAAAAAAATAAGAAAACACACATTTTACATAGATAAAGCGGTTGGTTATATGTTGGCTTTATTTGAGCGTATATTTTTAGGCATAGGCTAACCACTTCAGTGAGTCTATCGGGACCTTTTCCAATCAATCTGAGGACACCAACTACAATTGTAAATATCGATGTCCTCATGTGCCACATCTTTGAGATTTCCATTTGAAGATCCTTGTATTTTGATAGATTTTTTGAAGGTCATCAAAGATACATTACAGCCTGCAATGACCATCATGTCAATAAGAAAGCACATTCTGTTTTTGAGGCCACTAATCATGATTTCTGGGCGATTACCATTGATTGTTGTCGGTGAGTATTGTTAAGTCCCATAAAATTGTTACAGTTCCTATTTTTGTAACCGGGTTTGGGTGATGTTCATACCAGTTTCTTGCAGTTTTCTTCCCGTTAAAATTGCATATTTTCAGTGTAGCTCTTGGCCTATTATATTATCATCATTATACTTTGTTTTCTGCTATGGTCACACAACCTACCAAGTCTTCGGGAAGACAGGTTGTGGTGTGTTGCCATGCGATATTTCATGATTTGTTTGTCTAACTCCCAAAACAGAACTAGCGTTACATAGACAAAGATCTTACTGTGTGAGCTGTACTTATCACGACAATTTTTTGTATTTCTCTTCAACTGGGATTTTTTTCTAATGTGTTGTTGTGTTCCTTTTTTATAATTCCAAGCACACCTACTATGACTGGTACTATTCTTCTTTTCAATCTCCATATTTTTTCTATCTCTAATTCCAGGCCTTTATACTTCGATAGTTTTTTCAAAATCTTTGGTTGCTATGTTACAATGCGCTGGGCTAGCCATATCAATTAGAAGACATTTTTTTTCTTTTCGGTTTTAGACATTTATGTCCGGCATATTTGTTTCAATCTTCCTGTCTGTAAAGATGGTGTAATCTCATAGAATTTGATTGTTCTCTCTGTGTGTATTTTAAAGTCCTAATTATTATTATTATTATTATTATTATTATTATTATTATTATACTTGAGTAATAAGGCAAGCATTGGTCAGATTTATAGCTGAGTTAGCAAATTCACCTGGAAGATGGCTCCTTTTTGAGGTTTATACTCTTCTGTAGGAGATGAAGTCGACATTTTCTTTTTCTTAATCCCTTTTTTCTTCATTTTATACATGTTTCATTTTGTTTTTAGTCCAGCATGCAACAGCCCTGGGGGGGGGAGGTAGAACCGTAAGTCCTTCTTACAAGCGCTACATATCCATCAGGATCAGTTAAAGACTCATATCCTGAGAACAGCCACGTGACAATCGACTTCAGTGCATCCAACCAGTTTCTTAGAATGGCTGCCAGCCAAGGCTAGAGAACCCATTCTGCTCTGTTATTTAATCCATAGCTGAACGATATGATATGGATTCCTTTCTTCTTTAAGCATATTAGTATATAGATAAGTAAAAAAAAAAACATTGCATAACGAGTGCTGTTAGTAGCAAAAGTGCTCGATGTAAAATAACAGAGCTAATATTTATACTATCAATAATAAATATACATTTTTCCATCAGTGTTTATATAACTTTGATGCATACAGCAATCTATGAGTATTGTTAAATTGTACATATATATATATATATATATATATATATATATATATATATATATATATATATATATGTTATGGGGTCCACCCCTTTTTCATATGTGGACTGTACCAAGTGTACCTGTCAGTGAGAGTAGTCGGTAGTCGGCAGTCAGTAGTCGGATAGAGAGAGGATATACGGAGAGTGTGAGAATATACGAACGGAGATAGTGTGAGGTAACCTCTTGTAGAAGTCAGTTACAAGCACGTAAACACTAAGGAAGTCCTACTTCGAGACTGTATATATCTATCTGTATTTGCTACTAACCACGTTCCTGGACTTACTAACAGTATTACTCTTTGTATGATTGTGTAAATACATTTTATTTCTTATATTTAATTATTGCGTTTGTCATTCCTTGGAGACCGAATTCATCTCGGAATCCACAACAATATATATATATATATATATATATATATATACCGGGTGTAACAGCATAACTGTCCATCCCACAGAATGTTTAATATCTAAAAAAACCACTAAAGTAATTGGGTTTCTTTTTTCCAAGTTTCCAGATAAGACGTTTAGCCATCTTGACAACATCTGTCGTGAGAACCACTGAAAACCCTTTTCAGTTATTCAGCTAGAAAGAGAAGAGGTTAAAATCGTTTTGCGTCAGCCCCACTCTTTACCCAAATGAGCGATGGTGAGAAGAAAAAGATCATTCAGGTCTTCAGTAAGGGTATTAACATTCATACTCTGTCTTCCATCTTCAAAGTCCATTCAAGAACCATCAAGAGAACGCTGAATAAGTTTAAAAGAACAGGGAAGAGTAGAGAGGAAAACTGGGTCAGGAGGTCACAACGTGAAGAGGGATCGTCATTTCAACTTAGAGTTAAAGGGATCGATTAGAAAAGATCCAACTCAATCCATGACGTTTGCCATATGAGAGAGTACTTTCAGCTATGACAATCCAAAAGAGCAGGAAAAAAAAAGACTTGAAAATGAAATCGTACGTGAAACGTATGAGGTACCTTGTTACTCCGGGACAGAAAGTTAGAAGGTCAGAGAGGTTGGAAAAAAAGTGCTCATTATCAGAGATAGAGCGTGTGTAAATATAAATGTGAACATTGAAGGCAACACTAAGAGGCGACAAGCTGTTTCATGCTAGACGCGATCGTCAGGCCTATATATATATATATATATATATATATATATATATATATATATATATATATATATATATATATATGTATGTATGTATATATATATATATATGAACTTAATTTCAATCATCCGATCAATGAATAATGAGCATCCGATCCTTAGCTATGATTAATTAATGATGAACATGTCATTTTCGTTTATGATCGATTTCATCACGATTATTCTGTTAAGCTTGGAGAGCATTTATACGTTCTAATTGCTCAAAGTAGAGTCCAATAGTGTTATAAAAACCTCGGAGAATTCCAGTAACATGCCTTTAATCATTTTTAAGATACAACAGTTGAAAACTTAATCTAACAAATGGACAATTTTGCTGTTACACCCGTTATGTATTGGGAAAAATTTCTGTGACGCATTTCATCCTTTAGGACTTCATCAAAACTGCATTTGTTTACGGTGTTGTGACTACGCATGCGGACGAAGAGACTCTGTGAGTTTCAGAATCTTAGAAAGAATTTTCTAAATTTGAAAGTTTCTTTGAAAACTTTCATAGATAAAAATTTATATATTGTTATCTGATATATATATATATATATATATATATATATATATATATATATATATATAAAGAGAGAGAGAAAGAAAGAGAAAAGGAATACTTGAGAAAGATAAATATGATTTAAATTGATTGATTGATTCGTTTTTTACGGCTTATCAACCCTCTGTTGGATATTTAAAGACAGAAAATATTTTGGATAGTAAGAATTTGTTGGGGGAGGCGATAATAATCGTTTAGTGACACAAGTCTTGCCAATTAACCCATAGCTGGGGGAGAAGTGGCAGATTCATACATTTCGCAAGGGTATTTGGGCGTATGTGAATATAACGGGTCGAACAAGAATTGGAACTCGGCACTACGATTAACAATTTCGAGCCAATATCCATTGCACCACCTGCACATCCAATCATACAGCACCAGAAAACAGAGTTAGATGAGGTAAGAAGAAGGCAGAAAAAAGTACAGAATTGTCTGCTGATGGTAATAAGATGGTTGATGTAAAATAATAGAGCTAAAATTTAGAGTGTTACTAATAAATATACTTTTTTTTTCGTTACCATTTGGTACAACTACGAGTTTCACGCGCACATCAATCTTCAGGTACGGATTGAAAAACTCATTTTTTTTCTAAAGATTGTCATGTGAATGAAATCAAAAGGTGAGGAATAGATGTATATTTATATTATTTATATATACAGAGTGAGTCAAAATTCGCATACCAAAGGGGCTAATGGATAGCTCGAAGTAGTCCTGTGGAGTGGCAACCAATGTCACCAGACCTCACACCCTTTTTTTCTTGAAATCAGTTGTTTATGAGAAGCGTACAAGACATATCGAGGAACTTAAAGAAATAATTGAATATAAATGCAGTAAAATCACAGAGAAAACTCTCTGACGTGTTAATGAAGGATACAGGGACAGAATCGAAATGCGTCTTGAAAAATAATGGCATTTTGAACAGCACATATAATAAAATATTAAATAACTAGCAAATAAAATATTCCTATGTAATTCTACTTTTAATAAATTAAATGGGTGTCAGGTGCGACTAAGAAATATTAAGGCAATTAAAGAAAGAATTAAATATGAATGCAGTGAATTGACAGCGGAAACTCTCTGATGTGTTAACGAATTCTTCTAGCACAGAATTGAAATGTGTTTTGAAAAAGAAGGATGACATTTTGAACAGCACATAGAACAACTGAATATCTAGTAAATGAATGTTTCATATATATATATATATATATATATATAAAAGATGCAATCGTCAGGCCACCGATTGCGTCTAGCATGGAAGAGCCTTTGGCCTCTAAGTCGACTTCAATGTTCACTTTTATATTTACACACGCTCTATCTCTGATATTGAGCACTTTATCCCATAAATATAGAACACCTTAAAGGTATATTTCTTCATATATATATATATATGTGTGTGTGTGTGTGTGTGTGTGTGTGTGTGTGTGTAGGATGAGTCACCGATGTCACCAGACCTCACACATTTGGATATATTTCCTGTGGGGCCATTTTGAAATCAGTTATCAAACGTGCCCAAGAAGTAGTTAATGATATATATATATATATATATATATATATATATATATATATATATATATATATATTTCATTAACTACTTCTCTAGAGAGAGAGAGAGAGATAGAATGATAAATTAAGAAAACACCTTAAGAAACCATATCGATTATAATTTAATGAATATTGTTATATTCCTCTCTTCAGATCGAAAGGTTTTAAGAAACTCATTCTTAAAACCTTTCGATCTGAAGAGAGGAATATAACAATATTCATTAAATTATAATCGATATGGATTCTTAAGGTGTTTTCTTAATTTATCATTATAAATTACTCTGTAACTTACATTGAGCAGTCATTAGATTAATGATCTTCTTGGAATAATCCCTAACAATTAAAAATTGGTATAATATATATATATATATATATATATATATATATATATATATATATATATATAATAAAAAGGCTTAAACACTAATATTCCATGGTCATAATTTATTCCATTGGAATCGTAAATACTATCCTATTCATCAGACCTACAAATTCAAAAAGAAAACAGAAAAAACAACTCCGGAAATAAAAAAAATAAAAATTAGAGAGTGTAAGTATGAGAGTGTGGGACGAATGTTAGAGCTAAAGAGAGGGGTAACAGACGAGAGAAGGTGGGGGATTAAAATTTAACAGAGAGAAATTTTAGAGAGGGGAGTCAAAGACGTTTTTTAGTGATAGAAATATGAATGTTGTCGGATGTCTAATACATGAAAGATGTAACCGGAAAGGATACATTTTGTGGTGACATACACACACAATAGACGATCTAATCTTAAAGATCATGATAAGAGAGAGGGGGAGGAAGAGAAAAGAAAAGAAAAAGGTGTGGGGGAGAGAGATGGGGCGGGGGGGACTAAAACTGAAGGGCATTTATAAAAGGGCCGCTGTGTAATTAAGAAAATTTGACAAAATTAATATCGACTACAGGTTACAAATCAAATATAAACATATAAAAACTAAATATAACGATTATCTAATCTAGCAACGACCTATATTTCTATGTTCAAAAACATGCATATAAACACATACACAATAACATATACACGTACATACATACATATAGGCGAGTACACATATACACACACATATACCCACGTACACATATATTTACCACTAATATTATCAATCAAACTGACCAGAGAATTCATAGCAGCATCCAGCTCTTATCTCAAATAACAACTTAAAAGAGACTGTTTGACCAACACAAGGAATATTAAGATTCATGTTAAAAAGATAAAAAAATAAAAAAAACAAATGAAAACTACAGACAAAAGTTCATTTTCTCCATCAAGACATTCATTTCTGTAGTTTAGTGCTAGCAGCAAGCAGAAATATTTCTCCTCCCGATGATGGCCATTTCGGCCGAAACTAGTCGAGGAATCTAAATGGAATAATAATAAAAAAAACGAAAGAATATTAATCTACAACCCAGTGTGTCTGAGGATTTTAATTTTTTAATTTTTTTTATTGTTCAAAATATATATATATATATATATATATATATATATATATATATATATATATATATATATATGTATGTATGTATGTAATACAGTTCAAATGTTTCAGGAGAGCCCTGATAATGTTTTAAATTTGTCCAAAAAGTAGTTGGTTTGTACTTTAAATAAGAGAAAATTATTATACATGATTAAAAAAAAGTGAGGCATTATTTTTTTATTAGGAATTTTATTATAACAAAAAGAAAGAAAGCATTTTATGATTCAATTTTGCTCTCGTCAAAATATCCTCCTTTAGATTTGATGACTTCAGCACAATTTTTTGAAATTCGTTGCAAAAATTTCTCAAAGTATAAGTTTGATAATTGATTCCATTCTTTTTTCAAGAGCTCTTTTTCATATTTTCACTCTTCTGTCAATTTCATCCCATGCTGATTCTGAAAGTGGCTTCAAACTTTTGAACTCTAGTATATATATATATATATATATATATATATATATATATATATATATATATATATATATTAGGTTGGTGCAAAAATAATGTCGTAATAATGTCGTTTTTTGACGTATTTTTTAGCGTCAAAAAACGACATTATTACGTCATTATTTTTGCACCAACCTAATACTTACCTCGCTTATGTCAGAGGGTATCCCTCAGACGAGGTTCTGCCGAGGGGCGGAGTCTCGGCTCGGGAAACTGACTCTGTTTTTACGTTGTCTGTAGGGAATTTTTGCCCGAGCCAACGGGCTGGGATACACCACTTTAAACTCGGCCTTGTGCCACATCTTGCTGCGTGGCATATATATATATATAATTGTGGGTGTTTGTGTGTGTATGTGTGTGTGTGTGCGTGTGTGTGTGTGTGCGTGTGCGCGCGCGATGACACGCTATGATCAGGCAAAACACACCTGCGAAATTTATCTGAGAATTTCAGACAAGCATCTTTATATGAATCTCTTTAAAATGCTTTTATTATTCATGACCTAAATAAAAAAAAACAATCATTTCTTGTTTGGCATGAGCTTCACCTGTCATGCACTTCGCATTTTATGTACTGTTGGTGAAGCACGCGGAATTTTTCAATGACCCTGGTGCTAAAGTACAAATGGACTTTTGTATAATCCATTTGTATGCGCTGTTCACGTTCGAGCGTTTATCTATTTTCGAATTGACTACTTGTTCATCTGAAGAATAAATTGCTTGAAATAACCGAATGATTTAATTGTCCTTTGTTTCAAATCAACCAAATTACGGAGGGTGTTTTTTTTTGTTTTTTTTTTGTCTGATTACTTTGTGGGTGATTAAGTTCGAATTCCAAACTATATATTGACCAAATTTTTTCGTAACTGACAATGAATCGTACAGCCTTGTGTTGATGTTGCCTTGGCATGAAACTAGGAGTTGTTCTGTTTTGCCAATATCTGTGTCTTTCAACTTAGGTAATTAAATCACAAAAGGGGTAAAAAAATCTGTAACGCGTTTCGTCCTCCTAAAGAACTTAATCAGATAATTGATCGATTGATTCGCTTTCTACGCCGTATCAACCCTTTGCCGTTTTTATAAATCGAGAAAAATACTTTTAGATTGTAAGATTTTTTTTTTTTTTTGAGATTATAATGGTTTAGTAATACAAGGCTTATGGTAATTTTTTAAGTGTAGCTTAGATGTGACACAAGGTCGAAAGTATGCGGTACCCAGTGAGGATCGAACTCACTATTCAGTCGTAATTGATCCAGTGAGGCAAGTTTACTGACCATTGTGATTTTCTAAGCACATCTTAGATGCGACACAAGGCCGAAAGTATGGGGCACCCAGTGAGGATCGACCTCACTATTCAGTCGTAATTGATCTAGCGAGGCAAGCTTACTAATCATTGTGATTTTCTAAGCACATCTTAGATGCGGCACAAGGCCGAAAGTATGGGGCACCCAGTGAGGATCGAACTCCCTATTCAGTCGTAACTGTTTTAGCGAGACAAGCTTGCCAACCATTACACCACGCCAAGGTGCCCATACAAGTCTTATGGGAGGCACGGTGGAGTAATGGTTAGCGATTCGGATTGAGGAATCAGAGAGCTGAGTTCGAATTCCAGTCGAAAGGAAAGGTATTAATCCTCTTCTACCCGCTTTCGACAGCTATTAGTAAATAGCAGGATAGACCAGGTTCTGTAACCTTGGATGGCAACTGGTCTACCACAGAAAGAAATGGCAACCTAATGCGGAAAATAAATCTGCCCCGAAAGACAGATGATCGCCTAAGCGTGTATCACATCACTAACTGAATACAAGAATTACTAATTAATCCATAACTGGGGGGAAGAGGTGGATCCATAGCTTTCCCAAGGATACTTGCGTGTAAGTGAATATAATAAACCCAACGGGAAGTGGAACTTGGTTCTTCGGTTAACAATTCTGATTGGTTGATTTTGTTTAGTGGCATATCAACATCTCTATGGGTTATTTAATGCTGAAATCTAAATATTTTGAATACAATCTTATGGTTTCGACTACAGATAAAATGTATTGTTGGCAATTCTGCAATAAATAATTAGTATTTTTAGTATAAAAATATACTTTTATACTTTCAGAGTCTTGTTTTTGCTTATGTGTTCATTAAGTTATAGCTGCGACCTTAACAGGTACTAGCACCCCAGGTCAATATGTCACTTTATCCACTGTGCCATGTGTCCTAGAAGACACATGACACAGTGGATAAAGGTGTTAGTTAGATCCAGTGACAGGACCCAAAGACTGTGAGTTCAATACTCGGTTAAGGCAGTGGAGAACTTGGAGAGGGGAATTAACAGGAGATAACTGATAACTGAGATCCATTAGAGATGGCAGATAGAACTAGAACAGTCTATCCCAGTGAGCGGAATAAAGGGTTCAGTTCGACATTCCAAACACCTGAAGAAGTTGCTCAACTTCAATGATCTGACGAAAACCGGTGTTTCAATGTAACATGGACGTAAGCTTCCTCCAGCGCCCGTTCCTCCGGCTCTCACGGTGTCAGCAGCGCGTTGGAACATCCTCCAACGCTAGATTAATCTACTGGATGTCCTTTGAGGGTAACAGTTTTCTAGTGGATGCGTGGTCTACTGCGAGGTCGTCGGCAGTTTGCAGATGGCGGGTCAAACTGGTAGTTGACTTTGGATCACTCGACCTGTTGAATATTTTTAGTGTTAAAATACCCACCAGATATTTTAACAGTCAAGCTAATTTTCTATAAAAAAATTCTGTGACTTCCGTTAATCTTTCTGTCCTTCTAAAATAGCCATACATTGACCGATTGAAACCAAATTTTGGGGAGAAGTATAAACAGGAAAGGGGGTAAATATGTAAACCGTCAACAGGGTGATCAGTAAAAAAAAAAAAAAAAAGGCGGTAAATTCAGAAAGACGTGAGACAACCGTATAAACTGGTGAAGACTGAAGTGACTGAAAAATTCAGGAAGAATTTCTGCACATTTCGTCAATTCCCACGTCGGATATTCTTTGAAAAGTACGATAACTTGAAGCTCCTAATCAATGAGTTGTTTAGCCATATGAGAAGAGCAGAACGAAAGAAGAAAGCTGTCTGCAAATAACCTTTAAATGACGAGTCACAAGATCAAGCAGCAATTATACGCGAGTGTTGAATGATTATTCAAGGTCATGAATATTCAAGAAGTTTATTCAAGGTTATACAAGGTCAATTATTCCTGAAAGATAATAAATTTGCCGTTTTGTTTTACTTGACACCCTGTACAATGCAATAAGTTTTAAAACATCGACTAATTGCCAATTTTACCTACCTTCACTTCCCCGGCAATGTTTGTGGTTTTAAAAAGTGATAATTAGAATTTTAATAAAACCGAAATATATGAAAATGAATTTATATATTTTCTTTGCTCTTTAAAAATTTACAACAAAAATATTAAGCACTATTTATTAGACTGTTTATTTACAAAAATAATTTTATATTTACATTCTTGAAATGCCAAGCAACTAATACAATGCAATATTTATCATTTATCTGTTTACTAGCCGATTTACCCGCGCCTTGCTGCATGTCACACGTTTTTTTTTGTTTTTTTTTTTTGTTTTTTGTTTTTTGTTTTTGTTTTTTTGGAAGAAAATGATGATTGATTTTAAATCGTTATAATTTAAGGAGAAAAATGATGCATTTCAATATTACTCAATGGTCTTGTCGATGTGACCTCCATCTTCTGAATTTCTCCTTCTATATTTTGAATAGGAGTGATTCCTTTGTTCAAATTTAAATTTAATTTAAATCAAAGGAGAAAAAAAAATTCGTTTGTGCAAAAACAGCTAGATCTGACCCCTTTGATATTCATTTGATACAATACTTGATTGAATGAATTGAGCAGATTTCAACATTGATATGACAGTTGAATTGGCGCAACAATATGTATTGTAAGGCACTACCTACTGATTGCTGATTTCTTGCTCAACTTGACGTTCATATTATCTCGTTTTGATCTTGCCCAGGTGACCTCCATCTTCTGACTTTATCCTATATTTTGGATAGGAATCATTCAATTGTTCAAATTTAAATTTAATTTAAATCAGAAGGAAAAACATCAGTGGGGGTGCCCCATAGGGACTCCCTTTGAGGTGACCTCCATCTTCTGAATTTCTCCTTCTATATTTTGGATAGGAGTCATTTACTTGTTCAAATTTAAATTTAATTTAAATCAGAAGGAAAAAAATCAGTGGGTGTGCCCCATGGGGACTCCCTTTGATCAAAATGAAATATGCTTATCCAAGTATTCTAGAAGTTATTTAATTTATATAAAAGGGAAAAAATCATTGGTGGGGTGTGCCCCTCGGTGACCCCCTTTCATTAAAAAGAAATATACTTATTCAAGTAGCCTGAGTAATGTAGTTTCGGACTATATATGTTATGGGGGTCTATCTTCAAAACCCTAGGAGGCATTCGATAACAAACAGACAGACAGAGGCTACAGCTGTATATATATAGATAAAGAAATAAATACGCTTTGTGATGTTAGACGCTCACTAGTTGTAACTTTCCGTTAAGTCAACGAATTCTTGTTATCACTTTCAAAATTCTCGTTGTAGACGAGACTTTGTACATACAGATTCTGGTAGTAGTAATACGTTCAAATAATACTCGTACTAATAATACTTGTTTAAATAATAATCTCCGAGTAGTAATTAGTATAATGATCAGTATAAAGAAATAGTATAGTGGATAGTATAGAGAATAGCGATCACTTAGACGTCACGCTAATTCCCATTCATATGTTCGCTTTACGATCAGGTGATCTACTTATTTAATGATGGAATCATCTGTGTTTGCTCACTGGTGATCTGTGTTCAAACTACAGTGTCAGCAACGACACTTTATTCCTATACAACAGAATGTAAAGAGATAGTAAGAGAATGATTGCACGTGTCGTGCCAAACTTGTTTCAAATTACATTTTACATCTGCTTGGCAGAAAAACTTACTTACCCACATTCACTTGTTGATTTTCTGTCTTTTTTCATGCGAGGTTAATTTTATGAAACTATACAAACACATATTCACAGATTATATCGCAAAACAAAATATCTATTGCCTATAATTCGTAAGGTACTTTTGTTATATAGTAACGAAAGCAATTTACTACTTCCCACTGTTTTGTAATGTTAGACTCTCACTCGTTCTAACTTTCGTTAGGTCAACGAATGCTCATTATCACTTCCGAAATTCTCGTTGTAGACGAGACTTTGTAAACACAGATACCGGTAGTAGTAATGCCTTCAAATAATACTTTCACTAATAATAAGTGTCCAAATAGTAATCACCGAATATTAATTTGTATAATGATCAATATAGAGAATGGTGGAGTAATGGATAACGGCTCAGATTGAGGAATCAGAGACCTGAGTTCAAATTTCAGTTAAATCCATTACATTATGAGCTTGGGAAAGATATGAATCCTCTTCTCCCCACTGGCCATGATAGTCATGTCAGTGGGATCACACAAACTGCTACCTTTCCCTAGTTAAGATACAGTCTCATCGTGTTTCTTAAAACAGCTTGGGTAGTATGGCTCACATATAATAAAACTGAATTTGATCCATTCAAATGATTCCATCTATTCTGTCCCTTTTCAGGATCAATGGTTAGTTTTGTGATGTTAGATGCTCACTCGTTCTAATTTGCGTTAGGTCAACGAATGCTCTTTATCACTTCCTAAATGCTTGTTGTAGACGAGACTCTGTAAATACAGTTTCTGGTAGTATTAACGCATTCAAATAATACTTGCACTAATATTGCTTATTCAAATAGTAATCGCTGAATAGTAATTCGTATAATGATTAGTATAGCAGAAATAGTATAGTGGATAGTAGATATTTACTTGACCCCCCCCCCACTGAGTCAGGTTGTAACACAAGGTCAGTTTTTGACGTGGGGACTCGAGTGTTCTCACTTGGGGCGTTGGTCTATGCTGGTCTTAGCTGGTCATAGCTTGTCCAAGCTGATCAGAGCTGGTCTAAGCTAGTCATAGATGGTCTTGACTTGTCATAGCTGGTCCAAGCTGGTCAGAGCCAGTCCAAGCCAGTCGTAGCCGTGATACCACCAGTACAGTGACGGATCCCTGTGCCAGTAGCAATCACTTAGACGTAACACTAATTCCCATTCATAGGTTACCTTTACGATCACCTGATCTACTTATTTAATAATGGAATCGATTAACTTTTATATATATGTATATATATATATATATATGTGTGTGTGTGTGTGTGTGTGTGTGTGTGTGTGTGCATGTGTGTGTGTGTGTGTGTGTTTATAATATAGCTTTCATTTTTTTAAATAAAGCGTTAAGAGGTCATTTGATAAAAATCGCCTGAAGGTACCGTAAGGTTGAAACCAATGTAGCGAATTTAACTGACCTCCAAAGTATTATATATATATATATATATATATATATATATATATATATATATATATATATATATATATGAATCAGTTTTACCACATGCAAAGCAATAAAGCCATAAAGACACAAGGGGCTATTGGGTGTGAAAGAATTAGGAATAGAAACATCAATAATGAGCGGAAAGAGAGAAGAGTGATCAGGAGGACAGTAGACAGCGATTGACATTGCATTTAAATTTTTGAAGTTGGCTGGAATACCTGAAGCCGTGGAACTCACTTCCGGTTCCATGTTTTCCAGTCAACTTCAAAAATTTAAAGCAATGTCAATCGCTGTCTACTGTCCTCCTGATCACTCTTCTCTCTTTCCGCTCATCATTAATGTTTTTGTTCCTAATTTCAAACCTTGTAACTCCTGGTGTTTTAGCGGCTTTACTGCCTTGCATGCGGTGAACTCAATACATATATATTTCTCGAAAATAAAACACACCAATAAATAATACGCACCCCAACAAATGATCCAAAAATTAAGAAATATATCTATATAATACGCATCTATAAATTTTGTCAAAAAAAATAATAATTACGACATTTCGCCGACCTTGACATTAAGAATAAAATCAAAACTAAGCGGTTAAAATAATGTTAAAAATTACCAGCGGTTTTACCGATAAATGTAACATTTTATTTTACCGCCAAAATGTCGTCAAAACGTGCGAGTTTTAGTGCAAATTTCAAACAAAAAGTAATAGAATAGGCAAAAGGTGAAGAGGCCGAAGATAATTTTGAACAGGACGAAGATAATATTATGAATGATAATTTGTTTAATAAATTGTTAACTTGATATCCTCTTTTCTTCGAAATTGACCTTTTTATAGATTTTTTTTATTTTTTCCCAAAATAAAAGATACGGTTACTGATAAACATAAATTTATTGACAAAAAATGTTACAATTATTATTGTTGGATTTATTAATGTTGGATTTATTTTAGAACATCAAGAACGTATTTATTATTATAAATCAATAACGAAGAAAATATTTTTGTTTAAATCTATTTATAATTACACACCTCTACTATCACCTGTAATTTACAGTAAAAAATGCGTATTATTTTCGAGAAATTAAGGTATTTGAATTTTTGTTCTTAAATTAATGACTGTATCAGCTACTTGTGAGTTTCAAGATTATAACATACTTATTGGAATTCCTGTATTGTATTGCGAAATATTTGAGGATAAAAAGCTTAAGAAAATATTGCAATGATAATTGTAAATATGAATTGAGGTCATTATTTGAAAAATAGGGTACAAATGAAAAGAATGAAAATTTGAGAAGGTTTTCCATTTCACAGACATTATCTCCTTCTCTATCTTCTTTTCTCTCTTTCTTTTCCTCATTGAAACGAAACAGTATATAGATATACAGTGAAACCTCGGTTCTCGAACGTCTCACATGTCGAACAAATGGGTTTTCGAACAGAAAATTCGCGATGAAAATGCCTCGGTTATCGAACAAAATTTCTGTTCGCAAACAACATTGCCGAACCGAGTTAACCCGAATGGAATCATTTCTGAGTCGACAGCCCTGTTGTATTGATTTTCTAAACATTGCTTAGATGTGGCACAAGACCAAATTATGGGGCACCAAGTGAGGATCGAACTCACCACTCAGTCGTAATTGTTCTAGTGAGACAAGCCTGTTAACCATTACACCGCCTTGAGGTACCCCGACCGCCCTCTTGTATACATTCGTGTGCTGTGGTGTACTTTTCTTTTCCAATTTTATTGTACTGTGACTTTTTTTGATTCCTATTGGAAAAATAGTTTCGGTTTACGAACATTTCGGTTTACGAACGACCTTCAGAAACGAATTAAATTCTTGAACTGGGGTTCCACTCTATATTTTCCGTCTTTCCTCGCGATCAAAATGTAATATTCTATTATTCATGACATACAAACAAGGGGGTCGTACGTTAATATTTTGGCAAAAGTCGATAATTGCATTTTCGAGATGTGACTTTATGTTAGTTATAAGCTTTTATACTCTTTCCACTTCAGTTGGTTATAGGATTTCCGAAAATGTCTTTCTCATTCTTGGTTTTAATATATTGGCTTTTGAACGACGTGTAAAAAGAATGGCGTCTATGTAACCACGCCGGCATATTGAATAGTTTGCATTCTCTGTAAGCGTTCATGTGAAAATAGATCAGAGTTACTGGTCGAGGTATGTCTTCTGTTTCATATTCACCGAAAAATATACAGAATGTACATTCTAACGCAAGGGATACAGCCAAGAAGAGGTCAATGGGCGAAAAACGTTGCGCATCTAACCTGGGACCTTTTTTACACCATTTACACGTTTATTAAAACAGAAAATGTGAACACGGCGTATTGCGTGCTGAAAGGTTCTGCGCCAGAGCCACTTTTTAAAAAAAATCATTTTACCTCAGTCAAGGCAACAAAGCCACTAAGACGCAAACTGTTACTGAGTGTGAGAGAATATGAGAAAAAGAAAAATATTAGTAAGGAAGGAGAACAGGAATTAAGAAGACAGAAAATAACGATTCGCACTGCATTTAAATTTTTGAAAATCAAAGTTAAATGGGAAGCACAAAACCGGAAGAGAGTTCCACAGGCAAGATAATTTCGTTAAATATTTTTTTTTAATCATTTCATCCCAAGCAAGGCAATAAAGCCACTAAGATGCAATGGGGTTACCGGTTGTTAGAGAATATGAGAAAAAACATTATTAAGGAGAGAGAACAATAAAAAGAACAGGAAGTAAGAAGCCAGAAGATAACGATTGACATTGCATTTAAATTTTTGAAGATCAACTCGATTAGAAAGTAAGAAGCTGGAAGTGAGAACTGCGAGAGGAAAAAATGTTAACTTGAAAACAGCGTTACATGCTGTGACTTTATTGCCAATCGAGTACTGCTCTTAAATTCATAAAGTCTAGGTAACAGGAGAATGTACATCAGACCAGTTACCATAAAAACATTTATAGAAAAGGTACAGGGAAACTTTACGCCAGAGGGAAAAGTGATCGAAACCGAGATGCCAAGTCAGGACCAATAATATTGCAGATTCTTCTTTACATTATTTCTAAGAATACTTAAAAGAAACACCAGATAAGATGTGACAACAATATTCATTGCATGGACGAATGGTAGACTTTTAAATATGGAGGACCATTTTATTACTTGATGGCAATATAAAACTGATACCCTATTTTTTGTCCATTAGAAATATCATTACTCCAAGGAGATACAAAAAGATCTTGACTCGAGCCGAGAACCTTTCAGTATGGGCTAATTCTGAGTAGATCAGTTTTTTACTTCATAACACAAGAATTATGCAATGTCACTCTGTATGTACTTCTGGTACAATGTAATGCACCACTGGCTGTCTCATTGTCGTGTCATCGGCGACTAAACCGGTTCTCCCACCAGACCTTTCTGGTGAGGACTGTAGCTATCAAAAGGCGAATGGATATTCTTGTAGAGTTAACGGCTATCTAGCACAATGCGATAGACTGGCCTCCGTAGATATGAATGAAGTCAAAGTGGTAATAATACGACGTCGTTGGGCAGAGGTCTTCCCATACTGAATTCAACGACCAAAGCAGAGAATTGGATCACCCGCCACGTGTCCATGACCAAAGCATGCCTTCAAGTTTGAGGACATCGGCTATGGTTTGACCTCCCAGATGTACTTGCCCAGGATATGTGGCAGGGTCTGCTTTGGTGTTCAGTTTCACAACGACTCTACCGGGCATCGGCTATGGTTTGACCTCCCAGATCTACTTGTTCAAAATATGTGGCGGGGTCTGCTCTGGTGCTCAGCTTCACAACGACCCTAGGAGCCCACCTGATCATGGGACTGATGATGATGATGATGATGATGATGGTAAAAAATAGAAATCCTGTTTCCTCAGTCTGTTCAGTAAATCTAGATTCCACCCTTTTACTGCTGAAATGGCTAAATGCAACGGCCACTTCTACTCCAAAAGATTCTTTTCTCGCACTTCCGGTCTGTGAAACTTCCTTCCGTATAGTTGCTTCCGTGATGACTAAAATCTTCAAAAAATAAATGCAAAGTCAATTGCCATCTTCTTCTTGAATCCCGTTCCTTTTTTTTTTTTTTTTTTTTTCGTCCTTTCTTCAATCCTCTCTATACTCAGTCTTTTCTCTCGTTTTCATTCTCTGTAATCCCCTGCGTACTAGTGGCATTCTCGCCTTGCTTGGGGTGAAATGATTCACAAAATTTAAATGCAACATCAATCGCCATCTTATATCTTTTTGAATCCTGTTCATCTTTTGTCCTTTCCTCAATTCTCCCTATACTCAGTCTTTTCTCTCATTTTCACTCCCTGTATTTATCTGCGTGCTAGTGGCATTTCCACCTTGCTTGGGGTGAAATGATTCACAAAATTTAAATACAACACCAATTGCCATCTTCTATCTTTTTGAATCCCGTTCATCTTTTGTCCTTTCCTCAATTCTCTCTATACTCAGTCTTTTCTCTCATTTTCACTCTCTGTAATTCCCTGCGTATTAGTGGCATTCCCGCCTTGCGTGGGGTGAAATGATTAAAAAAAGTTCAGATCAGTTTTGCCAACTATTCCAATAAATAATATATAGTGCAAATAAGCACTCTAATCAGTAAATAGTTTTTATTATTTTGGTTGTAAATTCTTAAAGAACAAAAAACATGTATAAATTCACTTTTCATATGTTAGTTTTATTATAATTCTCATCATTGCTTTTTAAAACAATAAACATTACCGAGGAGTGAAGGTAGTTAAAATAATAGCGGTGTCATGGGAAAAACCGTCTTTTTGATGCTCCGTTTTATTGTGAGCACATTTGTCTGTCTCCCTCACACCAAAAAAAAAACAAAAAAAACAATGATCTTTATACTCGGTCTTTTCTCTATATTTTCGCTCATTGTACCCGCCCTCCTCCTGCGTACTAGTGCCATTCCAGCCTTGCTTGAGGTAAAAAGTAATCTTATACTGATATTTTGAGGAGACATTGAAAAATTCTGTGAACGCCCTACTTACTAAAATCTGAAACATTAGAAGAGATTCAAAAATGATTTTCATTTTTCAAATACGTTCTTAGTAGGTCCAAAAAATTGTCAGCACCGCCTCTAAGCATTAATATAAGATTCTTTTGGACTGAAAGTGGTGAGTTAGCTTTCTATTGTTATTAAGTGATCTCCCCGGAATCGATACTTCAAATATACAAATCAACCATTCGCCCTTGCATGGAGTATTGCTGCCATATATGGTCCGGTGCACCTTCTGTTTACCTCGGAGTCCTTGACAAGATCCAGAGGCGGATATGTAATATAATTGGCCCTGATCTGGCATCTCGTCTACAGTTGCTCTCTCACAGACGCGCCGTCGCCTCTCTCTGTCTTTTTTATAAGTACTTTCATGGTAATTGCTCCGATGAGCTGCTTTCACTGGTTCCCAGACTTCATGAATTCAAGCGCCCTACGAGGCTGACATCCCGCTCTCACCCTTTCACTGTTGAAACTGTTAAATGTAGCCGTCTCTACTACTCCAATACCTTCATATCTCGCACCTCTCGCCTGTGGAACACCCTTCCCTATTACTGTTTCCCTGAGAGCTATAATCTCCAACTATTCAAATGTAATGTCAATCGACATCTCCAGTTACCTTGATCTATCCACTATCCTTCTCCTCATCCTTTCTTCTATCACTCCTATCTGCTCTCGCTCTTCCGCAACCCTCTGCATCCTAGTGGCTTCACGCCTTGCTCGGGGCGTAATGCTTAAAAAAAAAAAAAACGATCTCCCACCTCGTATAACAACACGCGTTTGCTGTTTGCGTTAACAAAGAAAATCATTGTTTTCAAACACAAATTACTATTCCGGAATGAAAAGCCTGGTTTGTTGAGAGAGAAAGGTTAGCCAGTCTTTTTGCGTGTGGGTCGGGTTGGCGCATACAATGTCGCCTTCCTACTTTCAAGTTTACCGGTGATTTTTCTCTTATTAGACTTTTTTGCGGTTTTCGCAGTATTTAACATTGTGGAAGTTATCGCTAACATTTTTTGTCGAGATTTACAAACTCTACGTTTCATTCAAATTCGCAAACCAATCGATGAAATTTGAATAAGCTGATTTGATTTCAAAAATACTTAGACAAAAACCTTACTTCACAGTTTATATAATTTCTTTAATTTAATTTAATTTTATAGAACTTCATGGTAAACAATATTTTTTAAGAATTTTATTTTTTCCTTTTTAACAGCCAAGAATAAATTCTTAGGATTTCTTATTCTTGAGCATGCAACATACAACTGGCCATGTGTAAAGATTTCTTTTTGTAGACGAATTCCAACTTTTTGAAGAGTTTGACTTTGTAATTTGTTTATAGTTCTCGCAAACGGAGAGTGAACTGGAAACTAGATTCTTGTATGTATGAAAACTTAAAGACCAGATATGCAAAAAACAATATTTCATTTTTAAAAATAAACATTTGTTGTTTTAATCATTAAATTGTTTTTAAAATAGTGGGAGTATTTTGTATATTACATATTAAAACCTTTAATTTGTCAAAAAAAGTGAATGAAAATTTATGGTACGCACCCTAGTAAAACTAACTGCACTTTGTACCCCCATACCTGTTTGCAATTCTCCCCTAAATTTGGTTTTGATCTGTTAATGTGTGGCTATTTTAGAAGGTGTGATCGACGGACTAACGGAAGTCATAGAATTTTATATATAGATTGTCGCAGCCTATCATGGTTTTTCCCTCTCCCTCTCCCTCTCTCTCTCTCTCTCTCTCTCTCTCTCTCTCTCAAACACGCACACACACACTTCTCATTTGGGTGATTTGCAGATTCTATAAATATATATGGCCTTTTTATCTGTTTTCACACACTGTTAATTAGCCTCTGTTTTCCGTACACCGGATGTTTGAGTAGTGTATCGATTAGCGATTCTCAAAAAGAAAGTAGAGATCCGAGTTCGTATTACGTTCAGGCTTACGGTCACATCACGTTGAAACTCCAGTTCACGTCCGATTACCAAAGTTAGGCAATGTTGAGCCTGGTCAGTAGCTAGATGGGTAACCTCTTAGGAATAACATGTGCTGCAAGTTTGGATGTGCCTGTGGCGTAATGAATAAGGGCTCGGAATGAGAAATCGGATAACCGAGATCGAATTCCAGTCGGATTTGTTATATTCACTTTCGTGCAAATACTCTAGGGAAAGGTATGATTCCACCTTTTCTCCTCCATCTATGGTTTAAATAGTAACTCTTGTATGAGAAAATCCTTATTATCTAAAACAAAAAATGTTACAATCCAAAAATATGCTCCGGCATTTAATAAACTGCAGAAGGTTGGTAAGACGTAAATAACAAATCAATCTTTTAAAATTGATTTTTTTAAATATTTCGATGAACTCACACTTGAACCAAAGCATCACATTTTGTTAGCTAACTAACCTTCCTCGGGTTTGAACACACAATTATGACGATAAAAGCGAACTGAAAATATGTTGGATTACCAACAGAACTTTATCACGTCATTTTTAGTGGATATTCGTATTTGAATAGACGCTCCGTTTGTTTATTAAACAGTATGTTTATTTGCGTCTACCAGCCTGAAAGTTCGAGAAATCATATTAAAGAAAATACTTGCACAGAGCGTAAATTAAAAATCAATCAATCAAAAACCGTATTACGTTCATTTTTGCATAAATACCCTTTGAAAAGGTATCAATACATCTCGTCTCCCTGCCAGCTATGGGTTTAATAGCAGGACTGGCTGGGCTCTTTGGCCTTCAATTGGTAATCAGTTTGAAAACTTTGAAATCAGAATCAGTCTGAAAAATGATGGGGTCCGCTAGGCGATCTTACACTAGGTAAGCTATCGTTGCCATGACTACACAACATGGGATACATCTACAATTCTAATGGTCTAGGGAACTCGTCACGTGGCGTTCTCTATAACATGACGCACTACACACCCTAAGAAATACGTTGTTATAGTGTTTTTTTTAGACTTAGCATGAGCAAAACAGATTTACGAATGGCGTCAAAATTCACGTAAATATCACATCCTTTTTTTATGTCATTATTGCTTTGTTTAATTTGTAATGTCTATAAATATAAGTAGGAAAAAGCAAATATTGATAAGATAACAAAGGTCACAAAGCACTAGCTGAGGCTCTCAATCAGGCTTTCCAATGTTGAGGTGTAGTACCCACCGGCCCTGTATATATGGGTGATAATGAGCAGAGTCGGATTCATGCCATTCCCAAGAGTATTAGTGCGAAATAGCCAATCTAATCTAACCTCAGAAGTTAATATATGACATTTTTTAAACCGTTCCCAAATTATATGTGCTATGACTCGTCTGAAAGTTGACAGTCTCAGAATTACCGACTAGTTTTACTTTGCCCTAAATCCAAGCTATGATCGTTTGAAGTTAGTCAAAAGTTTTAGATGGTGGCTTTATAAGCGTAGCTTAGATGTGGCACAAGGCCGAAAGTGTGGAGCACCCAGTGAGGATAGAACTCCCTACTCAGTCGTAAATGATCAAGCGAGACAACCTTGCTAACAACTACACCACGTCGGACTGCCCTGGTGAAGTTTTAAACGTAGATTAGACGTGGCACAAGGCCGAAAGTGTGGAGCACACAGTGAGGATTGAACTTCCTACTCAGTCGCAAATGATCAAGCGAGACAACCTTGCTAACAACTACACCACGTCGGACTTCCCTGGTGAATTTTTAAACGTAGATTAGACGTGGCACAAAGCCGAAAGTGTGGAGCACCCAGTGAGGATCGAACTCCCTACTCAGTCGTAAATGATCAAGTGAGACAACCTTGCTAACAACTACACCACGTCGGACTGCCCTGGTGATTTTTTAAGCGAAGCTTAGACGTGGCACAAGGCCGAAAGTGTGGAGCATCCAGTTAGGATCGAACTCACTCATCAGTCGTAATTTATCTAGTGAGACAAGCTTGTTGACCATTACACCACGTCAAGATAGCCAGATGATTTACTAATCGTAGCATTGATGTGGCATATGGCCTAAAGTGTGGGGTGCGCAATGAGTTTTGAACTCACTATTCAGTTGTAATTGTTCTAGCAAGACAAGCTTGTGACACCACGTCGAAGTACCCAAAATGATTTTCTAAGCGTAGTTTAGGTGTGGCTGAAAGTATGGAGCCCACGGCGTTGATCGTTCAATTGTTTCTTTTTAGATGATTCTGGATAGTTGCATTTCCTGTCTATTTTTGCTGTGAATGTTATTGGAATCCTATTGAAATGAATGTTCTGAATGGAAGACAGGTTTAACGTGACACTGTTTTAAAAAATGGCCTTAATCAAGTGGATTTTTATGCCCTACAACACTAAATTCAGTCAAATTAACAGGGTTTTTTTTCCATATTTTGTTTGTCTCTGAACGCTAATAACTCTAACAAAAATCCCGAAGATGATTAATTTTTTCTCTGTTTAGTGTAAATTCTCAAATATTTAAACAATTTAAATTTGCAAAATGAATGAAAAATGTTTGTAGGAACATATTTAAAACGTACGTATCTTCTTTCATATTTTAGATTGATTATTACTGGCTTTTTAGCCCCATATTCCAAGTACCGAATATCAATTTTTGATGTTTGGTTTGGGTTTGGTTTGTTTCGTTTTACGGCATATCAACCTCAATGGGTTATTTAATGCCTGCGAATTTTTTATTTCTGGTAATGTTTTTCTTTAAAAATCTATTTCTGGGAATATTTTTCCTTGAAGAAATCTATAGCTGGTAATATTTTTTTTTTTTCAAAGAATGTATCGCTGTTTGTATTGATGGTATTTTCTTTTTTAAAGTATTGCTGATAATAATTTTTCCTTCAAAAATTATTGCTGGTAATAATTTTTTTATTACAAAGTATTTCTGGTATTAAAACCTATTTTTACACAAGTTTGGGTGTTAACTATTTTCCCATAGCTGGGTCCTTAACAGGTGCTACCAACCCGGGTCAGGGTGGACCTGGAGAGACCAGCAATTAAGAGGTGGTTCCACGCTCCTCAAAACCTGCTGATCAGAGGCCTTGCTGTTGGACCTAATTTATCGTCTTACCCTGGACGCGGATGTAGTTTATCATCATACCCAGAACGCGGACGTAGTTTATCGTCTTGCCCTGGACGCGGATGTAGTCTATCAGCATACCAAGGACGGAATTTTTTATGTAACTTTTCTCGTATTTATCAGAAAATAATGACCTAAACCTCTGCTCTTATGTTTTTGCGATGCTGAATCCAATTTAGTTACTGGGTAAGACGATAAACTACATCCAGCAGCAAGGCCTCTGATCAGGAGATTTTGAGGAGCGTGAAACCACCTCTTATTTGCTGGTGTTTCTAGGTCCACCTGCGTCGGGGTGGTAGCACCTGTTAGGGTCCCAGCTATGGGCAAATAGTTAACCTCCCACCCCAAAACTGGGGCCAAAACTCTATGAAAGTGTAAAAATAGGTTTTAATACCATAGATACTTTGTAAAAAAAAATTATTACCAGCAATATATTTCTGGAAAAAAAGATATTACCAGCAATAGATTTTTGAGGAAAAATATTACCAGAAACAGATTTTTTGAAGAAAAAATATTACAAGAAATACATTTTTGAAAAATAAAATTACCAGCAATAAAAATTTTGTTGGCATTAAATAATCCATTGAGGTTGATATGCCGTAAAACAAAATAAACCAAACCAATCTAAACCAAAGAATACATATTCTATTCATACGAATCTATCCTAAAAATGCTGTCGGCATTAAATAACCCATTAAGGTTGATATGCCGTAAAACAAAATAAACCAAACCAATCTAAGCCAAAGAATACATATTCTATTCATACGAATCTATCCTAAAAATGCTGTCGGCATTAAATAACCCATTGAGGTTGATATGCCGTTAAACAAAATAAACCAAACCAATCTTAACCAAAGAATACATATTATATTCATACGAATATATCCTAAAAATGTCGTCGGCATTAAATAATCCATCGAGGTTGATATGCCGTAAAACAAAATAAACCAAACCAATCTAAACCAAAGAATACATATTATATTCATACGAATATATCCTAAAATGTTGTCGGCATTAAATAATCCATTGAGGTTGATATGCCGTAAAACAAAATAAACCAAACCAATCTAAACCAAAGAATACATTATATTCATACGAATATATCCTAAAAATGTTGTCGGCATTAAATAATCCATTGAGGTTGATATGTCGTAAAACAAAATAAACCAAACCAATCTAAACCAAAGAATACATATTATATTCATACAAATATATCCTAAAAATGTTGTCGGCATTAAATAATCCATTGAGGTTGATATGGCGTAAAACAAAATAAACCAAACCAAAGCAAACCCAGGCAATCATCCAATCTAGGTACTGACCCGTCTCGATGTTGCTTAACTTTGGATATCGTACGATAACCGGGGTTTCAACGTGACATGGCCCCATCTAAGATTGGAATTGTTAGCATCTATCAAGAAATGTTTCTTTAAAAATTTGGCTGCGGTTCGACTTATCGTCTTTTTATACCCTATGTTCTTTGCGGACAGTCTTGCTCTTTCAAAATCTATGATGGCTTAAGATGATTAAAAGACCAGCTGGTTTGTTTTCAGCTGTCTGAGCCTAAACCTTTTTACACTCCATGACCAGTGCAATCAGTCTTGTACTTTGAAAAAAAAAACTCATCATGCGTTAAATAATTGCCTCATCATGTAAAAACATGGATAATTAAAACAACTGGCACGGGTTCAATCCTAGCAACCTATTTTGCCACGGCTTTTTTCTTTTGCAGCCTGTCTACAATTAGAACAACTCAATTAAATTAATGGCGATGACGAAAGGGGCAGAGCCATTGCTCATCTAGTTAAAAAGTTGCTTACCGAACCAGACAGTTTAGACTCAATTGTATTGTCCTGAAGTCTTTTACACTCTATGCCCCTGTCAATAGTCTTGTACTTCTAAATTACAATATCTATTACAAGATATCTACTCGAGTTCATCTTGTCAGAATATGGGTTTGTTAATCAACAAACTCTGCTCCATGATGTTCAATAACGATTATTATTATTATTATTATTATTATTATTATTATTGTTTCCTTTGATTTCCATTGTATACTCATTTCCTTCCGAACTTTATGATCTAAGGTGAGAAATGAATTAATGATATTTTCCATTGAGTTTTTTCATAAAATAAAAAGAAAAAAATACAACTTAATATCACACACATTTTACATAAATAAATCTCTTTGTAATGTATGAGGTCTATTTGTGAGTACAATTTTCGGGGTGTTTTTAAGGCATGGGCTACCAGGAAACTATTCAATGAATCTATTGAAACCCTTTCCAATCAATCTGAGGGCTCCAATTACAACTGGAATCATCCATGTCCTCATGTGCCACATTTTTATTCCATTTCAAGATTCTTGTATTTTGGTTGTTTTTTGAAGATCCTCAGAGATACATTACAATCTGTCGGAACTGTCATGTCATTAAGAAAGCACAATCTGTTCTTGTGGTCTCTAATCACGATGACTGGGCGATTAGCTTTGATTGTTCTTTCTGTGCTTATTATAAAATCCCATAAAATTGTTGGAGGTCCTATCTATGTTACCAGGTCTGAGTGATCTTCATACCAATTTCTTTCAGTTTCCTTTCCGTAAAAGTTGCAAATTTTCCAGTGCAGATTTGGCCCACTCTGTCATGCCGTGTTTTATATTCAGTGGGTGCCAAAACAGCGCAACCTGATACAAGATGATCAATTGTTTCTGGATATTTATCATAGACTCTGCATTTTGGCTGAACACACTTTTTCAGTGTGTATGCTTGGTAATTTCTAGTTATTATTATTATTATTATTATTATTATTATTATTATTATTATTATTATTATATTTATTTCCTTTGATTTCTGGTATACACTCATTACCTTCCGGGTCCCAACCAGAGACCTAAGGTCAGAAATGGCGTCATGACATTTTCCACTGTAAAAAAACAAAAACAAAGCAAAACAACCTAAAATCACACACATTTTACATAGATAAAGCTCTTTGTACGGTGTGCCGTTACGAGTTTGACGATAAACTACATCCGGCAGGAATGCCTCTGATCGGAAGATTGGAGGGTTTGAAGAACAAAGAACCACATCTTACCTGCTGTTGTTCCCAGGTCCACCCTGACTCGGTGTGGTAGCACCTGCTAGGCAGGGTCCCAGCTGTGGGTAAATATTGAACCCCCACACAAAAATCAAGAGTAATTTTTTTTTACCATCAAATGACCAACAGTACATTTTTATAGCAAAATGCCAATCAATGCAACACTAAGAAAAATATATTTCTATAGTAAAATTTCTGTAGTGAAATTGCTAAAAATACACTTTATGATCTACAAACAATATCTCTAAAAAACATACCTTTGCTCTGAAAGTATAAATTTATGTACAAAATATTTAGATTTCGGAATAAAATAACCATAGAGATGTTATTATACCGCAAGACAAAATCAACCAGGCAACCAATTGTAAGTTGTGAGCTGTACTTATGAGGACATTTTTTTTTGTATTTCTTTAAGTCTTGCGCTACCAAAAATCTCTTCATTGAGTCTATCGTAACTCTTTCCAATCAATCCGAGAGTTCCAACCAAAACTGGAATTATTGAGGTTCTTGTGTACCACATTTTTTAGATTTCCACTTCAAGATTCTTGTATTTTGATATTTTCTTTTGAAGGTCTTCAATGATACATTACAATCTGAAGAGAATGGCATGTCAATAAGAAAGCATATTCTGCTTTTGTGGTCTTTGATCACGATTTTTGGGTGATTAGCATTGATTGTTCTGTCTGTATTGTAAATTCCCATAAAATTGCTATTATTATTATTATTATTATTATTATTATTATTATTATTATTATTATTATTATCCAGGACATTGAAAAAAAAAAAGATCGTACACATTTTACATAGATAAAGTCTTTCGTAATGTGGGAACTGTACTTGTCAGTACAGTTTTTTAAAAAAAACATTGACTAACAAAAATCCCTTCAATCAATCCGAGGGCTCCAACTACAAATGAAATTATTGATTTGCTCATTTGTCATATTTTTTTAGATTTCAACTTCAAGATCTTTGTATTTGGATAGTTTTTTTTAATGATCTTCAAAGATACATTACAATCTAAAGGGTCTTCCATGTCAATAAGAAAGCACATTCTGTTTTTGTGGTCTTTGATCAAGATGTCTAAACGATTAGCTTTGATTGTTCTCTCTGTATTATAAAGTCCTATAAAATTGTTGTTGTTGTTGTTGTTATTATTATTATTATTATTATTATTATTATTATTATTATTATTATTATTTACTTTCATTGCTGTTGTACACACATTTCCTTCCGGGTCCCAACCAGAGACCTAACGTCAGAAATGCCCTCATGACATTTTTCACTGAGCATATTTTGAAAAAAAAAATACAAAGATTATAAGCATTTGACATAGATAAAGCCTTTCGTATTGTGTGAGCTGTACTTGTGAGTAAATTTTTTGTATTTAAAGCATGGGCTACCAAGAATGCCTTCAACCAACCCGAGGGCTCCAACTACAACCGGAATTATTGATTTCCTCATGTGCCACATTTTTTAGATTACCACTTCAAGACCTTTGTATTTGGATAGTTTTTTTTAATGACTCTGTCCCCACCAAAAAAAAACAAAAAAAAACTAACATCGCATGCATTCTACATAGATAAAGCTCTTGGTAAGGTGTGAGCTGTACTTGTGAGAAGAAGTTCTTGTATTTCTTTAAGGCATGAACAACCAGAAATCATTTCAGCGAATCTAACAGAACCAAACTACGAGGGATCCAAACACATTTGGAATTTTTGATATCGTCATGTGCCACATTTTTTAGATTTCCACTTCAAGATCCTTGTATTTTGATAGTTTATTGAATATCTTCAAAGACACATTACAATCTGTAGGGTCTCCCATGTCAATAAGAAAGCATATTCTGTTTTGTGGTCTTTGATCACGATATCTGGGTGATTAGCTTTGATTGTTCTGTTTTTGTGTATTGTAAAGTCCCATAAAATTGTTACAGGTAACCAGGTCTGGGTGATGTTTATACCAGTTTCTTACAGTTTCCTTCCCGTAAAAGTTTTAATATTTCCAGTGGCTCATTTTGTCATGCCGGGTTTTATATTCAGTGGCTGCCAATACCGTGCAACCTGATACAAAATAGTCAACTGTTTCTGGATATTTATCACAGAATCTTCATTTGATATCAACACAATTTTTCAGTATGTGTGCTTGGTAATTTCTAGTTAGCAAACATTGGTCCTTTGCAGAAAGAATAAAACCCTTGGTTTTAGCTTTTAACCCTGCATTACGTAACCACAGATAAGTACGGGATTTATCTACATCAGCTTCATTGGTATAAACAGAATATTGACCATGAAGAGGCTTATCTTGCCATCGTTTTTGCGTTTGATACATTGAATTTACTCTTGCTTTCGTCTTTTAGGAGTTTTTTTTTTGACACTGTAGTAATTGCATTATGGTTTATCTGCACTTCCTCACCCACTCGAAATTCCATTTTGAATTTGTTACTTTAATTTATTACTGAATAAAATTTGTTATTTCTTTCATGTTCTTTGACACAGATCATCGTCCAGTCTTCTGTAGTTTCTAGGTATCTTTGAAATCTGGTTGTTGTTGTTTTACAAGACAGTTCTAGTTGAACTAATCCTCTTCCACCTTCGGATCTGGGCACATGGAGGTGATCAACATCAGCGGTGGAAAGTGAGAAACTTTCTCGTTTTGAAATCCATTCACTTAATATCAATTATGATCCAATTATGGATGTTGAAACTGTATTTCACTACAGGCACAGCTAAAGTTTTTATGGATTATATTCTCTTATGTGAATTCAAATCCGTATTTAACACCAGACGCACATGACTGTAGTATTCTTTTTTTTTTTACATTTGGCCATACTCTATTCCATCTCCTTCGTTAACTCCTAGGTATTTATAGACTTCTTCTTGTTCCAGTTCCCTAATCTTTGTGACAAAATCTAAATTTATTGAGTGTGTTTCTGTAATTCTCCCTTTCTTGAATGTTACTTTTGCACATTTATCTAATCCGAAATCTATACCTATGTCGTCACTGAAACATTTTACAGTATTGAGGATTACTGAATAAAATTTGTTATTTATTTCATGTACTTTGACACAGATTATCGTCCAGACTTCTGTAGTTTCTAGGTATCTTTGAAATCTGGTTGTTGTTGTTTTACAAAACAGTTCTAGCTGAACTAATCCTCTTCCACCTTCGGATCTGGGTACATGGAGGTGATCAACATCAGCGGTGGCAAGTGAGAATATATATATGTTATAGGTCTTATGTGTCTGTATTATTATTATTATTATTATTATTTCTTGTGATCTTTTTGTATGCACATTTCATGCTGATTCTTCAGGTGACGGTTTTATTATATATTTTGCAATTCTGACCGATATATCCATCTTGGTGGTTAGACTTACAGTTAAGTTTCGAACGTTTTGCCCGCCGGCATTCTTCAGATTTTTGTGTTATTATGTGATCCGCCATTTCAACCAGCACGCTCCTAACGACCACAAAATAAAAAAAAAGAACAAGACAGGATCAGCGGAATGGGCACAATAGATCCTCATAGAATTAATTTCGAAATTCCCTCGAGGTTACCCGAATTGAAAGATACCTGAAGAACACAATGACCGAAACGTTGCGATAACAATGTTGATATTACTCTAACTTTAAATAGGGTAAATATGCCAAATAGACTTCATAAAGAAACAAGTCATGCTGAGAGCAACAAAAAACCAAGAAGCTGTGGAGAATCATATTCGCGTAAGAGTTGACATGTCTTGTTAAGATTAAACGATCTCTGTCATATATATATATATATATATATATATATATATATATATATATATATATATATATATTGTCATCCACAGATAGACTGTTTCGCTGTATCACAGCTCATCAGTATGGCTAGACATCCGATTGCCTCCAGCCAGGATCCAAATCCGACTAAATTGGTATCAGTCGGAGATTTTTGCCCTAAGTTTTCATCTTCAGGCAGAGAGGAAAGTGAATTTTTACGTATTTATTTTTTTAATAAACACACCAGTGACTCAGAGTTCTCGATTCATAGAAGAGAAGTCACTGTTTACAAATTCGCGCTTCCCATCTAAAGAGTTCAACCGAATTTTATTTTTCGAGGGCGGATGTATATATATATATATATATATATATATATATATATATATATAAGGTTAATGGTCAGAGTTGAATCAGACTAGGAAATAGTAGTACTAAACGTGCTCAATAAACCTGTAAAAAATAAAATAAAAGTAAAAATAACAGGTAGAGCTTTTAACATTAAAAATCAGGAAAAAAAAATTTAAAGACAAAGCTTTATAACAAGCACAACAATATTTGCAACCTCTGCCAACAGGAAAAATTAGCAATTATGATATTTCCGGTTTCAAAGAACCTTCTGTACCAGAAATCCGAAGAAATCCTTGCTTACATATTAGAAAATTCCTCATGAGCCCATATGAGGTTGGATAAAAAAAAGTATGGTACATTTCAATTAACCCCACACCGATACATTTACACCCCCCTTGCTTTTCTCTTCCCCTTCTTCTTCTTCTTTTTCTTTTTCACACCATCTTCCCCCCCCTTCTATTACACCCAAAGACGTGTGTTTCTATATTTATTTTTGAAAATAATAATATAGCATTCATTTAAAAAAAAAAAAAAAAAGCGTTAAGAGGTCATTTGATAAAAATTGCCTGATGGTACCGTAAGGTTGAAACCAAGGTAGCGGATTCAACTGACATCCAGATTTTTAAAGTATTATATATATATATATATATATATATATATATATATATATATATATCGGGTGTAACAACGAAATGTACAAATCGTGTAACAGCAAAATTATCCAATTGTTAGATAAAGCTTTGAACTGTTGTATCTTAAAAATGATTTAAAATATCTTAGTGGAATTCTCCGAGGTTTTTATAACACTGTTGGACTCTATTTTGAACAATAACAATGTATAGCTTTAAGTTGAAATGATGATCGCTCTTCCTGATGTGACCTCCTGATCCAGTTTTCCTCTCTACTTTTCCCTCTTTTTTAAACTTATTCACCATTCTCTTGATGGTTCTTGACTGGACTTTGAAGATGGGAGGCTTAAATGATCTTTTTCCTCTCACCATTTCTCATTTGGGAAGATAGTGGGTCTGACATGAAACAATTTTAAACTGTTTTCTTCCTGAATAACTCAAAGAGTTTTTCAGTGATTCTTACGACAAATGGTGTCAAGATGGCTAAACGTCTTATCTGAAAACCTTTTTTTAGATGTTAAACATTTTGTGGGATGGACAATTACGTTACACCATGTGGACAATTTTGCTATTGCACACGGTATACTGTCCAAAAGGTGTCGATCCCACTAAAAACACGAAACTAATTGAGTTTCTTTTTTCCTGATTTTCAGATAAGACGTTTAGCCATCTTGATACCATTTGTCGTAAGAATAACTGAAAAACCTTTTGAGTTATTCAGCTAGAAAGAGAACAGGTTAAAATCGTTTTGCGTCAGCCCTACTGTCTTCTCAAATGAGCAATGGTGAGAGGAAACAAATCATTCAGGCCTTCAGTAATGGTATCAACATTCATACTCAGGCTTCCATCTTCAAATCCATTCAAGAACCATCCAAAGGACGGTTAATAAGTTTTAAAAAGAGAGAACAGTGTAGAGGAAAACTGAATCAGGAGGTCACAATAGTAAGAAGGGTCATCATTTCAACTTAAAGCTAAAGAGATCAATTAGAAAAGATCCAACTCAGTCCATAAGACGTTTGGCACGTGATAGAGGACTTTCACAGTCCAAGGAGCACTGGAAAAAAACTTGAAAATTAAATCGTACGTGAAACCCGTGAGGCACCTTGTTATTCCAGGACAGAAATATATATATATATATATATATATATATATATATATATATATATATCGTTAAATAATATGACGGACATGGAAAATCTTTATTTAGTTTTTCCAGCGTTCTTACATTTTCCGTTTGCTGCGAGATAGGAACAACAAAACTGTCCATACGGTCCATTGTCCCAAACTCTTTCAGCAACATATTTAACGAAAGATGTTTAAAAGAAAGGTTGCTGCCCAAATATACATAAATAGAAATAGAAATAAATTAACAAAACGGCCAGTCCATACTCAGCACCTGAAGATTGCGTTGTGCATGAAACTCCGAGTCGTGCTACCGGTGATATATATACACACACACACACTACTAATTTTTTCTGTATTTATAAAGGAAGACTGTTCAATATCGATCTGGTTATATATACAGTGCGGACATAGGGATCAACATTGCTAAGTTTCCTATTTCACTTCCATCTTTAGACCAGTTACGATGCAGTGTTGATCCCTTTGGGATCTCTCTCTCTCTCTCTCTCTCTCTCTCTCTCTCTCTCTCTCTCTCTCTCTCTACACACACACACATACACACACATATATATTATATATATTAGGTTGGTGCAAAAATAATGACGTAATAATGTCGTTTTTGACGTTAAAAAATTACATTATGACGTCATTATTTTTGCACCAACCTAATATATATGGCGATTTTCCAAGCGTAGCTTAGATATAGCACAAGGCCGAAAGTATGGGGAACCCAGTGAGGATCGAACTCACTACTCAGTCGTAATTGTTCTAGCGAGACAAGCTTGCTAACCATTACGCCCTCCTAGGAAAGGCAAATATCTATCTCTTTTCCCTTTAAACACTAGGCTAGACTGGGTTCTCTGTCTTTGGGTCGCAGCCAGTCTAGAAGAATAAAAAACTTTGAATTCAAAGGTAAAGGACAAAATAAGCTCGTTATCTTTCCTAAGAAATCATGGTGAATCACAAATAATAGAAAAAAAAGGATAATAGAAAAAAAGAAATATATATGTATATATATATATATATATCCGATGGAATGAGAAGGAAAATAATATATAAATTCTAACGTTCACAACATTAATACAAAAGAGGACTCGATACTGATAGTAGAGCAATAATTATTTATTATAATTTTATCATATAGACAAAAACATTTTACTCACTACAAAGATGCAACTTCGTTTTGGTGTATTTCGATTGCACCTCAACGGGTGAGAAGCAAAAATAGTTGTGCACAATCCTAGAATTGTTTATAACCATTTTTGGTTTTCGAAACGAAGTTGGATCTTTGCAGTGAGTAAACTGTTTTTGTCTATATGATAAAATTATAATATATATATATATATATATATATATATATATATATATATATATATATAGATACACCTAGTGAGCCAGACAAACCTACCTAGGTTTCACCTAAACGGATCGTCACGGAAAGTTCGGCTAACGAGGCAAAGAGGAACGCATATTTATAGGCGATAGCTAAAATTATACGACGTGACCAAAGAACCACAAACACAAACACCTAGGTACGTTTGTCTGGCTCACTAGGTGTATCTAGGTCTGCTCTACGGTTGTATTGAGCTCTTTTGTTAGTTGTTTACTCGTATCGGGGTTTTTTCTTTGGGCTTCAGACCTGCATCTGTGCGATTTTTTTCGGCAGTAGTTCATGTTTGTAGCTCTTTCTTTTTTTAAAACCTTTTTTTCCATCGAGATTGATTTGATTATTGGTAAATCAAAAATTCGAGGGTTTTTCGAAACGAGTCTAGTTATCTATATTTGTATGTATAAAGTTCTAGGTTATTCTATCGAGCACTGTTTTAAATCGACTAATATGGAACGTGTAGACATAGGTTATTCACTTAAAAACATACCTATACCTGACCGTCACTCATACAAGTTATGTTTACTAAGATAAATCTAAATTCTTGTATAAAATGAGCCCCAATAATTACAAAACAATATTACATAAAGAGGTAATAAAACATTATATAAAAGCTCCAAATGACATAGAGACTAAAATTAACAATGAGGCTAGTATCTTAATTAATAAATTTGGATTAGGTAATCGGGTTGAGAAAATAAACCTAAACACTTGCTTTATCACCATAAAAGATCATAAAAGTAATTTTATTAATAATCCTGAATATAGACTTATAAAACCTACCAAGACAGAATTAGGTAAAATAAATAAAATAATTCTGCAGGATATATGTAAATCCCTTAGGACTTTCCTTAATATTAACCAATGGCAATCTACTAAGGATTGCATTAAATGGTTTGAAAATTACAACAAAAATAAAAAGTGCTCATTCATTAGGTATGATATTAAGGAATATTATCCGTCTATTTCAGAGAAAACCCTAAATGAAGCCCTCAGCTTACCCAAAGAATACATCCAAATTTCTGATGACAAAATAAACCTAATTAGACATTGTAGAAAAACATTGCTATTCCCCGATAATACTTTATGGATAAAAAAAGATAATATTAACGGTTTTTACAACCCTATGGGAGCGTATGATGGAGCAGAGGTGTGCGAGATAGTAGGGTGCCTGCTGCTCCATAGGCTTAATGAATATATAGACTTTAATAACCATTGGTTGTACCGCGACGACGGTTTAATCATAGTGGACAATAGTAACCCTCAAAAATGTGACACTATCCGTAAAAAACTGCACTGGTTTTTTAAAAAATTCGGATTCAATCTCGATATAGAAACTAATTTGAAAATCACCAACTATCTAGATATTACGTTGAATTTACAAAATAGCACAATATCCCCGTATAAAAAAGAAAACCAAGAACCCCAATATTTAAACATAAAATCTAACCACCCAGCCCATATCATAAGGCATATTCCAAAAAATATTGGGTATAGACTTTCTACTAATTCCTCCAATAGGGACATTTTTGAGGCCAATAAAACAAGTTATGAGGAAGCCCTATTTAAGAGTGAACATAAAAATAAATTAGAATATATTAATATAAATAACTACAACTGTACTCAGAATAAACGTAATAATAGGCAAAGAAAGATTTTGTGGTTCAATCCTCATTTTAATTTAGCGGTAAAAACAAAAATTGGCAAGATATTTTTTGATTTATAAGAGCAACATTTCCCCCAAAAAAAACTGAGTTACATAAAATATTTAACAAAAACAATGTAAAACTTAGTTGTTGTTGCATGCCGACTATAATAAATGGATTGAATAAGAAAAAAACTAAGAATAATCCACGCAGTAATCCTCCTACTTGTAATTGTAGAAACAAAAACATCTGTCCATTACAGGGAAAATGTCAGCAAGAATGCGTGGTTTATCAAGTGAAAATTTACAAAAATAGCGAGGATACTAACCCTAAAACATACATAGGTGCTACTCAGGATAAATTTAAAAAGAGATATTATAACCACACGAGTAGTTTTAAAAACGAAAAAATTAAGCATAGTACCACGCTATCTACCTATGTATGGAAAGATAAGAAGATTATGAAAATTAAAGTTAACAAAACCTGTTCCTAAATGTTTCGACTCCGAGCAGTTGTTTTCTAAAATTAGGTTTGCACAACCTCAAAAAAAAAAGAAAAAAAAAATTCTGAAAAAGTTTTAAAAATATAAGTAATATTTTTCTTTAGTCTCTAGAAGTACAATTTTAAATTCCAAACCGTGGAATCGGAAAACGGGAAGCCACTCCCCTTATTTAATCCCAGAAGTCATAGTATTTGAGAAGTAATAAAAATAGGAAACTGCAGAATCACGAACACCTACTTTCCTGAATGGACATGTCTTAAAAAAAAAAGTTAGCTTACAGTTTTTAATATCTGTCTATATTTCTAAAGGTATTGAAACTACTTAAACATTTTGGACTTTAATTTTTTTTTTTTTTTTTTATAAGCGTTTCACCCCAAGCAAGGCGGGAAGCAACTAGCACGCAAGGGGTTACAGGGAGTTGGAGCTAAAGCAAATAGGAGTGATAGAGGAAAAGATGAAGAGAAGGATAGGGGATAGATCAGGAGACGTCGATTGACATTACATTTGAATAGTTGGAGATTGTATCTATCAGGAAAACAGGAAGAAGGGAGGGAGTTCCACAGGCGAGAGGTGCGAGACATGAAGCTATTGGAGTAGAAGAAGAGACGGCTACATTTAACAGTTTCGACAGTGAAAGGGTGTAAGCGAGATGCCAGCCTCGTAGAACGGTTAAATTCACGAAGTCTCGGAACCAGCGAAAGCAGCTCCTCAGAGCAGTTACCATGAAAACATTTGTAAAAAAGACAGAGAGAGGCGACGTCACGTCTGAGAGAGGGCGACTGCAGACGAGATGCCAGATCAGGGTCATTTACGTTGCATATCCGTCTCTGGATCTTATCAAGAACCTTGAGACAAACATAAGGGGCACCAGACCATATATGGCAGCAATACTCCATGCAAGGGCGAATGGTTGATTTGTAGATTTGAAGGATCGACTCTGACGAGAAAAATTTCCTGGCGCGGCACAGGGAGCCAATTGTCCTTGCGGTGGACGAGGCTATTGACTCAATGTATTTGTTCCATCTCAGGTCAGCAGTCAATGTGAGGTTGAGTAGTCGCAAAGACGAGCTCTCGAGAAGTTGAGCGTCAGACATTCTAATGGGGGGGGCAGGGATGATTCTCTGTGGTGAGTAATAGAGAGCAGTTTTGTTTTTGAAACATTAAAGTTAACCAGCCAATTCCTGCCTCAGTTCATTACCGATTGGAGGTCCTTTTCGAGACGAACGGCCAGGTTAGTTTTGTCAGTGACATAAGATTTGTTTTTGAGACAGGAGTAAATAGTAGTGTCGTCCGCATAGATGCCTACTTGGGAATCTATGACGTCAAATATAACATTCACGACGTTTCGGCCGTTGTACGCTCCGGCCGTCGTCAGGTGGCATATGTTGGGTTTTCGAACCGAACCCTTTATTTAGTCCACGGAGTACTATTCCCTCAGGGATACATCGATAAAGACATTGCTTAGATCCAGTGACTAGAGTTGTGAGTTCAATACCAGTCTACAGAAGTTGTGAACCAAAAACTTGGAAAGTTGAGTTAAAGGAAAATAACTGAGACATCCGGAAAAGGCGTGGCACGTGGAACTAGAACAATCTGCCCCGGTGGACGAAAGAAAGGCTTCGGTTCAAAATTCCAATCACCTGAAGAAGGCCAGAGCGTACCACGACCGAAACGTTGTGGATATGGCAATGAAGATGGAGATAACAGTCTGAATAGTGTAAATAACCATATTACCTCCACTCGGACAGATAATTTATCATAAGAAGAAAACATCGAAAATTCCTGAGGCGAATCTTCCTACGGCAAAAATGTTTACGGCGAATGTTCCTAGAACCATCAATTATATCTACCCAAAAGTCTTAGATAAAGTACGTTATTCAGTATATGTAAAAAAAGAAACACAGACCTCCTTCCATACTTGATAACAAGTTACTTCGCATATTTAAAAATGCGACGAAATTGTCCTATGGCAAAAAATCCTATACGGCAAATTTTTCTACAGCGAAAATTTTTGAGGCGAGTCGTCCTACGGCAAAAATATTTACGGCGACTGTTCCTAGAAGCCTCAATTATATCTACCCAAAAGTCTTAGATAAAGTACGTTACAAAGAACTGTTGGAATTGTTAGGAAACCCTGACATATTTGAGAAGGATCATAGAATATTCCAGAATTTATACGGAGAGCAAACCAGCTGCATACGGATAGAAAATGAATTCAGTATATGTAAAAAAAGAGACACAGACGTAGACGAGGCCATCTTCCATCTTTCCATACTTGATAATAAGGTACTTCGTATATTAAAAAAAAAAGTGCGGCAAAATTGTCAAGGTTGATGCCCAGGTTACTCGCGGCTCTTTTACAGACATTTTTGAAGCATAGTTGACGTCTGCTTACAAGGCACTTTCCCGGGCCAGCCCTCCGTAAAGAAAGTTCCTGGGTATTCGACAGTCGTCCGTTAGCACGACGTGTCCGAGCCAGTGCCAGCGTTTCTGTGTGCACAGTGTACATGCTGGGAACACCAGCCCTTTCGATAATGGTGCTGTTCAGGTCTACCTTTCAAAAGGCAACGGGAAAACCATTCCACTATATTTCCCAAGAAATTTTCAGGACATTTCACAAATAATAAAGGAAATGGATTATGTGGAAAACCATAATATGGAATTTCAAAAAAAAATATAAACAAGCACAGATAGCCCAGTCTATAAAAGCGTTGGTTGATTGATAAAAAAAATTGACTTGACCCAAAGTGTTGTGAGTTCAATCCCTTTCCTCAGTGGAAATAAAAACTTGGGGTGTTATCAAGGCGAATTAACTCAAAACTGAGATATCCAAAGACATAGTACGTGGAAATTAGACCAATCTACCCACGTGGGCTAAATAAAGGTTTCGGTTCGAAAACCCAGTAAATGTTACCTGAAGAAATCCGGAGCGTATTGTTGGAGATGTGTGAGAAGTTAGAAAGTATCAGAAGGTTTAAATGGTGAGAAGGCTTAAAATTGGGTGTGTTCAATAATCTTCTATCCACAACAGTTAATACAAGACAGAACATAATGGTTTAAAACATAACATTTGATTTTATTTGTCTTAATGTCGATATACGTAAGTTAAAGTTTTGATAGAGTTATGTCTCTTAGATTCGGAAATATTTGTACCGGAGCTCATAAAGGTTGAATTAACTATTAAACTGTAGTTTAGAAGAATAAAGTTCCTGTTGCATGTTAGGAAATGTGAGTTGGAAAATTGGTAAGAGTTTAGAGTTCGTACTTGCATGTTGTAATGTTCTTTAATATCTGACTGCATGGTTAAGACGAGAGTTCTTGAATGTCACATTTTAGCAGCAAGGAATGAGACGAGAGAGAGAGAGGGGGGAGGGAGAGCTTGCTCGTGTTTTTGTTTATATAAGATGGTGTATCACGTGATCGGCTCAACCTTAGTGAGCGGGAAATTTCATTCCTCGCGTGCAGGATATTTGATTTGTCGAAATTGACCAATCGGAGAGCTAGTTTTGAGGAGATTAACCAATGAATGCTTGTCGCATGATTTGTATGTATGATGGTGATGATAATTACCACAGGGGAAGAGTGCATTTTCCCGCGGGGTGTAACTGGCAAATGTGGAATCTTCCACAGTATAAGAGGCGAAGAGTCATGAATGTGACAGTAAAGTTGAGGACAAAAGACCGAACATTGCAAATAGTGTACATAGTTACAATACCTAATCTCAGAAATATAGAGATACTGAAGGATCGGTACGGACCCGATATACCAAAAATATGTTTAATATCGCAATAAAGATGTGGACAACAGTCCGAACGATGTAATAGTGGTTTACCTACTTCACGGCGCTAGCGAGTATTGTATTTTGTTGATGTTATAAAGATTACCATTTCATTTCCAACCTCCGTTTTGGTTATTCCTCATTCAATAACCTTTTCTAGGTTACAACAATTACTTCTGTACTGCCATGAGTTCTGAGGTTAGATAAGTGGAGTGGAATTCAAAATGGTACTTCTAGACTAAAGAAAAAATAGTATTTATATTTTTAAAACTCTTTCTACGTCTATAAAATCCCCATGGAAATTCCTTTACTTCATCCTTAAATATTTGAGTTAAATAACTTTAACAAGATGTTGCAATCTTAAATAAAAGTCTTGGGTTACAAATGGCGATTCTTACGTCTTTTGTTGACCGGCTGAGAGACCGAATAGCCATTTTGGCCTACAGATCACCTACACAGAGTAAAAAGGAAACCTATATACATACCTATACTCCTGCTATCATGCACACCCGTTTTTGCGAGCGACCCAGTCATAACAAATGCGTTGTGGTTACAAAACAGAGGACCATTCAAGATCCTGAAGAGACATTCTAAACATTTTACTGTGCGCATTAATAATGCAAACCAATGTGAGAATTTCTTCTCACACTGTTTAACCCTTGGCAGAGACAAGAAAAGACATACAATTAACAAAGCCTACCTTAAAATTCAATACAAATTTTATTGCGTCTTTGCAAAAAAAGATTATGCCCTTTTTGCACCTGTGATTAGGGTGGGGTAGTTACTTCAAAGAAGTGGTAGTGTTTTTCTTCTCCGTAGGACTCAACTGGTCTCTATGCAGATTCGAAGAAGCAGGAACTTGACGGTCGTCGCAGGAGCATTACCAATTTGGTTGCTGAAATAAAAACTCGGCTATTGTCGAGAGCATGCAGAAAAGTTCTTCATGTATAATTTGACGACAGTCAATAATCCGACTGAATTATTCAGCCTTAAAAAGTCTCTAGAATATCAGACAAGAAGAATAATTGCCTAGTCATTTAAGCTTAATTTTGGGCGCTAAAAGCCCTGCAATGTGAGAGAAATATGAGTCCTGACATTTCGAAGATTTTGCAGCAACTGAAAAAAGAGGCACGGGCCGTTGAAAATGCCCGCGAAAAGCAAAGTCAAATTCAACCAATGAGATTGGTCGGTACAAAATACAGTGTGGCATAAATTAGCCAATAGGAGCTTATCTTTAATTCCAGAATTTCTCACACCAAACAATTAGTCTAGAGAGGCTGAAACCAGTTTTTCTGGATGCTTCTTTTTTTGTGTCCTTTCAGGACGTAGGTGATCATGGCTCTTCACTTATCTCTTATCCCTTGTAGCTCTCAATATGCTTCGTGCCTCTGCCACCTCCCCCAGACCACGTTCTGTCATCCACTTGCTCAAGGTCGCGTTGCTTCTCTTGTCTCTCTTTCCTTCTATTCGACCTGTGAGTATCAGATTCTCCGGGCCCTCCTTCCTCATTATGTGCCCCAGAAATTTTAGCTGCCTCTTCCTGATGTTAAGTATAAGCTTCCACCTTGTTTGCATCCTCTCCAAGACCTCATTGTTGCTCACACGCTCGGTTCATGATATCCTCAACATCCTTCTGTAGAACCACATCTCTGTCGCCTAGAGTCTTTTCTTCATCTTTGAGAAGACCGTCCAACATTCGCTGTCGTATAGGAAGACAGATGTCACTTTACAGCTCAGTACTCTTTTTCTTTTCCTCCAGTCTCGTAATACTCTGTTCAGCTTCCTTGGCCATCCCAATATGTCTACGGATCTCAGTGTCGTACTTGCCGTCTTCTGTCAAAAGACTTCCCAGATATTTAAACTTCTGCACCCGTTTGATTTTAGTGTCCCCGACCTGCAAATCGCATTTCGGGCTCATCCTTTTACTGATGACCATGCATTCTGTCTTCTTGTAGTTTATAGTTAGTCCCTTCTTCTTGCTCTCCCTCCCTACTTTCTGTAGGAAGTTTTATATACGGTTAAATAAGGATACTCAAATCACTCCTATATCTCTAGTACCAGCAGATTGACCAAAGCAAACTGCGACCAAGTCTGGACGCCATATTAAATGGCCTTAGCTTTTCTTATCTTAATTAGTTTCCTTGTTTGTTTGTTTTTTCATATGAACTCTTGCATGATGCTAACACAGAAGGCATTTGTGCACTATTGGTTGGACATGGTGAAAGCAATGTGACACGTTTAATATTGCATACATATTCTTTTTCATACTGCACTTTCTATAAAGTATGTTCCCACATTTCTATATCAACAACAAGCAGAATAAAGGTAACTCCTTGTGCCAGGTTCTAGAATATGTTTAGGGAGGGGGTAACTGTTGGGATACAAATGGCGATTATCTCCTTTTTGTTGAATGATGGCCGATGATTGACGTTAGGAGATAGACCGACGAAGGGAGTAGTGATGTAGAACCCAGACAATGGCGTTGCATGCCCACAGCAGGAGGCTTTACAGGAAAAACCACATGGCCTAACCTGGTTCGAGTAACTCCAGTTTTCTCTTCGGAAAATATTACAAGTATGGTTCCTCTTTCTTACACACCGTTTGTTGCTGCATATGTTGTAATTTCTCTGTGTGGGACACGTGTATATGTGTATATATCTAATTTTGTGTTTCGACGTAGCATTATAAACATCTCCGAGTACCAAGCATGTTTATTATTCTTTTTACCATTCAGCTATTGCGTGCTGTCTGCGAACTACTATGTTGTTATATCACGGATATAACAGTACACATAACGAGAGATGTATTTGGGAAAATAAATATGTATTTCCCTCGCTCTCATTATAAAAGTAAGAGGTTGCAAATGAAAATATTTTAAAAGGATTTCGATTTCACTGAAGCAGACGTTAAACGAATAAGCGCGTCAATCTTTCTTTCTTTCTTTCTTACTTTCTTTCTTTCTTTCTTTCTTACTTTCCTACCGTCCTACATATGCGTCCAACAGGAGGTTTTGAGGAGCGTGGAACCACCTCTTAATTGCTTGTGTTTCCAGGTTCACCCTGATCAGGGGTGGTAGCACTTGTTGGGGTCCCAGATATGGGTAAATAGTTAGCCCCAAATTGGGGTCAAAGCTCTATGAAAGTGTATTACCAGCAATAAATTTTTGAAGAAAAATTGTTACTAGCAGTTCATTATTAGCAGCAATACATTTTTGGAAAAAAAATTATCAGCTGTACATTAAAAATAAATATCAGCAATGTATTTAGACAGAAAAAAAACAACAAAAAAAAAACATTATCAACAATAAAAATCTTGTCGGCATTAAATAACCCATAGAAGATGATGTGCCGTAATCAAAACAAACTAAACCAAACTTTCTTTCCTATTATTATGCATATTTTCTTTTACTCATAAAATGAAAAATCTTGTTAATTTTGTATCTTTTCATTTGTACCCTCTTACTTCTTTAAATAATGACCTGGATTCAGATTTCGGAGGCACAGTGGGGTAATGGATAGCGGCCCAGATTAAGGAATCAGAGAGCCGAGTTCGAATTCCAGTTGAATCCGTTACATTGGGCAAGGTATGAATACTCTTCTTCTGCCTTCCCCCCACCAGCTATGGGTAAATGGCAGGACAGACCAGCTTTTGTAGCCTTGGATGGCAACTGATCTACCGCAGAAAGAAATGGCAACCTAATGCGGGAAAAATCTGCCTTGTCAGTCAGGTATCGAAAGATACATGATCGCCTAAGCGTGTACCACGAATGATACATAACTAACTGACATTAATATCTATGATTGTTATAGTATTTTGCTAAAATTGTTTAGCTCAGTTATTTGATCATTCAACAGGGGAATTGCCATGGGTCTTTTATAGTCACCGAGCTTACAATTCAATCATTAACTTAAGAATTAAGATGTAGCAAAAAAGTAATAGCTGGCCGCTTGTATGCCTGTCTGCTAAAGCAGCTAGTCAATCCCCCAGCTCAGGCACATGTGTGTTTGTTCCCCACCCACAGATCCCAGCTATGGTTTATACAGCTGAGCGGGCCTTAGTTACAGTTTCTGGGAGAGAGCGCATTATTTGGCGTGATCAGCACTCTGCACAAGGCCAGTACTCTCTAACCCTCGGTCAAGATGACTTGCGATTTCGTGCTAGCTCAACCATCGGCGGTTATTCCCATATAGTTCCGCCTACCTAATTTCACTAACAAGGCTTGGATCAACCCCGTTATTGTTTTCAGGAACTTTCCAAAGGTGCCGCATGCTGGGATCTACAGGGTGATAAACATCAAGAAATTACCTTCCTGACAAATCGACCCTAGTACGATTCGAACCCAGGCCTCATGGTCAGAAAGCTTACTTTTTAACCATAAAAATAGCATAAAATGAAAATCGGAAATCCATGAAATTTACAATGGAATTCTTTCTTTCTTTCTTTCTTTCTTTCTTTCTTTCTCATGCGCCATGTCCTTTCAGGACGTAGGCGATCATGGCTCTCCACCTTCCTCTATCTCTTGCAGCTCTCAACATGTTCCTTCCCTTTGCTATCTGCCCGAGAACTCGTTCTGTCATCCACTTGCGTAAGCCCGCCAGGTATACCACGAGTTGTTTTCCCTTGTTTCTCTTTTCCTCTATTCGACCCGTGAGTATCAGATTCTCCAGGCCCTCCTTCCTCATTATGCGTTCCAGAAACATCAGCTGTATCTTCCTGATGTTAAGCATGAGCCTCCTCCTTGTCTAGGTTCTCGAAGATCTCATCGTTGCTAACAAGCTCGGTCCACGAAATCCTTTGCATCCTTCTGTAGAACCATATCTCCGTCGGCTCGAGTCATTTCCTCATCTGTCCCGTCTATCTATTAGGTTGGTGCAAAAATAATGACGTAATAATGTCGTTTTTTGACGTTACAATTACGTCAAAAAACGACATTATTACGTCATTATTTTTGCACCAACCTAATAATTTCACTCACACGTCTTGGCTCAACCATGGTATGGCTTTCAGGAAATTTCCAAAGGTGCTGCATGCTGGGATCTACAGGGTGATAAACATCAAGAAGTTACCTTCCTGACAAATCAACCCTAGTACGATTCGAACCCAGGACTCGTGGTCAGAAAGCGAGCTTTTTAACCATAAAATAGCATAAAATGAAAATAGGAAAACCGTGAAATTTTCCTTGGAATTTCTATTAGGTTGGTGCAAAAATAATGTCGTTTTCTCACATAGTAACATATGTGAGAAAACGACATTATTTTTGCACCAACCTAATAATAATAATGCTAAATAAAAAATTAATTCAAAAATATTTTTGCAGGGTGTTTTAAAAATGGAAAATAAGAAATCTGTTTTTCTAATTTAATAAATAATTTTAATTTAGTTACCCAGCCTTCCCATCAAGGCTGAATGTCACACAAGGTTGTTTTAACGTGGCGAGCGCTATACGCATATGGGCGATGGGAAAAATTGTTTTTTGCCCAACCCCTGCGACCACTGTCAGACTGGCGTCGGTAAACCGATTCAACCTCTTTAGCACGATAGGGAAGGTACTGCAACAGGGTTGGAATCCCCGGGGCAGTGCAACGTTTCCGATCTAAAATGACGAGAAACATAACTCTTTTTACAGCACAGGGACGTTAACCACGCCTCAGTAAACCCGCATTGGCAATAACTCCTGTGCCAGATAAAGTATCTCACTGCTTCAGCTTACAGGTTGCAACTGCAAATAAATACGTGACTGGATTTTTTTTATTCACCTGTTCATTAAAGTTGACACAGGTACGACAAACGGGGAAAGATCTATGTGTATACCTTAACTGGATACGAAATAGCAAGAAAATAAAAATAAAAATAAAAATAAAAAACGCAAATGACAAAGAAAGACGCTATGAACCTATGTTAAAATTTCTACAACCCTCCCTCTCTCTTTATTTCGCTGCTGGACTCACACTCATTGCTTGGTGAGGAATTCTAATACGGTGTAAGAGAGGTTAAAGGTCAACCTTTTTTTGACCCTGCTTCGTATGTCTGCATTAAAACTACTAGCTACGCGTTTAAACTTTTCTTTTAGCTTATTGTTTATTTATTTCTTTTTTTATGACTCGTATGATTGAAAGAGAGAGAGAGAGAGAAATAGACAGAGTGAGAGAGAGAGAAAGGAAGGAAGAGAAAGACAGAGCAAGCAAGCTATGGTGACTTTAGAAGGCCCTGTGAACATGACAAGTTATCGCTCTACACACCAAATCTCTTCACTCGATCTATCTAAACTTAAAAAGGCGACACACACCGCGGCAGCTCTCTTTCCTTTTTAAAATAAGCAAAAGTCTGTCAACCCATTGATTGGCTATTTCTCCCCGTTTAGCAGAAGTGACATCAAACTTTTTCGATTTATTGATTGTACCCAGAAATCAGTTTGCTATTAAGGTACGGTAACAATTATTATTAATTCTTTAATGTTTTTAAAGTTTTTCACGGATTTAAAAAAAAAAAAAAAAAAAAAAAAAAAAAAAAATCCACATGGTCTTAGGGATTTAAAAAGAAATTAATTTACCCCAAGCAAGGCGGTCATACTACTAAGACACAACGAGGTACTGGTAATGAAAAACAATAAAAAAAGAGTTTTTTTTTGTTTTGTTTTTTTAGTTTTAGAAGGAACCAGAAACCCAAAACACTAAACAGGAAAGAAAAAGTAATCTCTACTGACTGAGTCTACTCTATGAACTCCTGTTCAAAAATTTAACATAAGGAATTAAAAATTATCCATATTTAATTAATTGTACCTTTTTCTGCTTTAAGGCTATTTTTTCCCCTTTTTTTGACAAGTGCGATGTGTTTGGTTTTTTATATATTTTTGATTTTTTTTGTGCTTTCAGCTTTTTTTAAGGATCAAAAATTCTTCTGATTCAAATTCTTAAAAATTTATTATTTAAAAATGTTGTTAATCAATTCAACAAAGCAGTTACAATTTTTATATAGAATATCTGATGTATTGATACTACTTTGTTTATTTTTTAAAATTTTATTGTAAAAGTTGTTTTTTATTTGTTTTGTTTTTTTCGTTTTCGTTATTTTTTGTTGTCGTTGTTGTTTTATTTTTTGTTTGTTTTGTTTTGTTTTTTGTTTTTTTTTTGTTTTTTTTTGTTTGTTTGTTTTAGTTTTTTTTTTAATCAGATTTGTATCCGAGGGCTTCCTTCATGACAGTCATAATATTTTTTGTGGGGTGGGGATGATTTCAAAACATTAAAATTTTAAATTGGTAATTTAAAAAGAAAATTTGTAACTTCTTTGCATCATCTCGAAGTTTTCAAAGCGCATTTTTCTTAAAACCAGACCCTTTATTAATTATTATATATAATTATTATATATTTTTTTAAATAGTGACTTTAAAAATAAACAAATAAACTTCGATCTACAACAGAAACAGGCTTTTTTTTTATTTATGACAATTTTCATTTTTATTCTATTTTTTTTTTTTTTTAAAGACAAGTTGTCCGTATTTACACACGATCTTACTTTCTACGTCCAACTACAAAGTGATCGTAAATTAAAACATCGAGCAATTTTTTTAAAAATGTTTTCAATTTTTTTAAAACAATTTTTCGGGTTGTAATCAAATATTAAAAAGAAAGTAATAAAATAATTTCTCAAAAGAAAAATAAGTTTTTTTTAAAAAAAGAAAAAAGACAAAATAAAAACATTTTGCAACAAAAGAAGCGAATTTATTTTATCTTTTGAGGTAGGGGATGGTAACAATGAAACTTCCCAATGGCTTTTCTTTGACGTGTGAGACAAGGTACAAGGAGTGTAAAAAAAAAAAAAAAAAAAAAAACGAACAGTTTTATTTGTATGTAAAAAACACAAGTTTAAAATTCGAATATCTCCGTTTTTATTCAACGGAAGAAAATAAGGATTTTTCTCCAATTTCTTTCTTTTTTTTTTTTTGTTTAAATTTGAAGAATATTGCTTACTCGACATTTCGATTAAAATTGTTCTTTGTTGGTGGATGCCAATTTTTGCAACAAGAACAAGATCTTTATTTTTTTATTCATTGCTATCGTCTTTGGGCACTTCAACATAATGTCTAACGCTTCGCAAGATTGTCTCGCTAGAGATCAATTATGACTGAAATAGTGAGTCCAATCCCATCTGGTTGTCTCATAATTTCACCTTGTGCCATACATTTAAAGCTATTCTTAGAAAATCATGATTGCTATCGTCTTAGTTTTTTTTTTTTTTGTTTTGTTTTTTTTTAATTTTTCAACACTAAAGTTTTTACCTATTGTGTTACAAACTTTTATGACCTGTAAAAAAAAGTTTTAATTTTTAAAATTAAAAATAAATACACTTCTAAAGTTTTTTTGACAGTTGACGGGCTCTTGAAAAAAAATTTTTTTATCGAATTAACAGTTCACTTAAACACGTGTCTTTTTTTTTTTTCTTCATGGAACAGAAGAAATTACTCACGCAACGCACTTGTTGTCTATTTTAAATTCTAAATTCCTATGTTTTTAAATGAAATTAAAATAGAAACAAAAAATACATTTTGTAAATAATTATAATTTTTTAAATAATCAAATATTTATTTTAAGAATATTTGTTTTCAAAACTAATTTTATTTTCAAATGTAAATATTTGTCTTTTTCTCCCAACTGCCGAGTTATTTTTACAAGATTCATTTATACAAACAATAAGTTTAAACACTAAAAAAGGCAACGTCTTTGTATTTTGTTGAAATATCTTGGGAGGATAAATATAACTTTGCCAATTTTCCCCAGCTGTTTATTGCAAACAATTTCTTGTTTTGTAGTTGAGCAAACTTGTGCGTGTGGGTGTATGAGTGAGGGTGGTGTGTATAAGTGTATTAAGAAGATTTTTCCTTTTTCTTCTTTTTTTGTTTTTGAAAAGTGATTAAAAAAAATGTCACATGACCTAGTCTGAATTGATGAAGTGAAGATTGACAAATTTATCAATTGTTTTTTTTTACTTCTGATCTATTTTTGTTTATTTTCTCTCTCTAAGGAGAATTGAAAGAAAGAAAGAAATTGTGCACTCTCCAAAACTTGAAGATTTGTGAGTTAAAACTAAAAGAATTGCAAAAAATAAGGACTTTTTCTTTCTTTCTTTCTTTCTTTCTTTATTTATTTTTTGCGGGAATCTTGGCACAAAGAAACCCTAAAATCAAATCTGACCCCATAGACATATGATCACGATATTATTATTTTATTTTATAATAATAATTTTTTATATCAAGTTCTTTCTTTTTAATTTCTGTTGTGTCCTTACAAAAAAAAAAAAAAAAATTTATGGATGTATGAGAAAAAATTAATGAAAAAAAAACATACGAAATATTTCTTATCCGTCATTTAATTTATCGAAACACATTAAAAAAAGGGTTGCTACCGACATGAACACCTTTGAAAATTCCTGTATCAAGATTTGTATTTTAAAAGTAAAACTGACCTAGTTACTGTAATCTGGTCACGTGACCTCCCATTAATTGATGAAGAATTGAAGATTTAACATAAAAATTTATTTTATTTTTTTTATTTATTTGTTTATTTACTTCTGATTAATTTCTTTTTTATTTCTCTAAAAATTGAAAAAAAAAAAAAAACTTTTTTGTACACTGCAAAACTTGGAAGCTTTTAATTTATTTTTGGGTCAAGGTTTGTACTTTGTGTAGTAAATAAGGGGCAACTTTTTTTTTTCTTTCGGGAATCTGGGCACAAAGACAAGTTAAAAGCAGTCTGTTCTTTAGGGGTCGGTCGGTATGGGGTCAGATTATAAGTTTGCTGGGTCGCTCTTTAAGTCTCTGGTAAGAAGTGTGTGTGTGTGTGTGTGTGTGTGTGTGTGTGTGTGTGTCTTTTAAAGAGTAGTAGAATGAACGAAAGTTGTTTTATTTTCTTCGTTTGGCTTACAGGCACAAAGCTACAAATAAAAATGGATGCCCGATGCTATAATGAGCGAATTGGTTTGTATGAAAAATTCACTATCTCGCCTAATCAGGACAAAAATAAAAAAAACAATGTCTGAGATTTTTGAATAATTATTTCATGATGTGATGAATTTATTTTTTTTTTGTCTTACCAACCTTTTTGGGAAGTTATTTTTAAAGCCAGTTTTTTTTTGGGGGGTGGGGGGTGTCGGGGGGCGGATAATAAAGATTTAGTTTGCACATAAGTGATAACGAAACCTACCGAAATCGGAACTCGCCTCTTCAATCTTCAATTCCGTGCTGTTATCCATTGCACGACCCGCACATCTAAGCTTACAGCCCCTGGTATCCCCAAGAAGTGGTCACCGATCTAGGTACTAACCAAATTTTGTTGCTTAACTTCGATGATTCTTCTTCTTATGGGAACTGGTCTTTCAATGTGATGTGGCTGTAAACCTCCATGATGTGATTCATTTTTTTAAATATGAATAAACTCGGATTTTGTAAGTAAAGTTTAGCTTTTCAAACAACTTCTTCATAAGCACTCTATCTTATATCGAACTTTGTTTTTTCTTACTATTTGTTACCTAGTACAAGGCTCAAGAGCCACTCAAAGTAGATGATTACTAAATGAAACTGTTGTAATGTAAGGGCATACAAGGAGGAGGCAAGTGGTGCATATTATGATATGTAGGATAGATAAATGCTGTTCCGAGACTTGAAGAGGAAATTATAAAAATTAGGAAACATCCTCTCGGGAGTTTGTTCCACACTGCAAATTTATTTTAACTAACCTCATATTCTGAGTCCTGAGAAGATAATTCTGTGTTTGTTATGCAGATATAAAACAAATAGTGTGAAGCTATGGCAACAATAAATATTTTTCTTCGTGTATATGAAGCAATGTTTGCAAAGAGAAAATATTTCCCAAAAACAAAATTAGGACATTTCTACCCTCACTGCTTTTTGGAGATTATTGGCTAAAAACAAGACATATTTACAGATTCTTGATAAAATCCAAAGAATCTGCAATATTATTGGTCCTGACCTGGCATCTCTGCTTCAGTCACTCTCCCACTGCTGTAATGTAGCTTCCGTCCTCCTTTTCTATAAATACCTTCATAGTAATTGTTCTGATGAGCTATCCTCTTTGGTACCTAGACTTTATGAATTTAAGTGCAGTACTAGATTGGCAGCTAGGTCTCATCATTTTACAGTTGAAATGGCTAGATGTAACCATATGTTCTATGCTTACAGTTTCTTAGTCTGATAAGTATGTTCATGGTAATTATTCTGATAAGCTATCCTCTTTGGTACCTAGACTTTATGAATTTAAGAGCAGTACTAGATTGCCAGATAGGTCTCATCATTTTACAGTTGAAATGGCTAGATGTAACCATAAATTCTATGCTAACAGTTTCTTAATCTGATAACTATGTTCATGGTAATTGTTCTGATGTACCTAGACTTTATGAATTTAAGTGCAGTACTAGATTGGCTATCCTGGGTATGACGATAAACTACGTCCAACAGCAAGGCGTCTGATGAGGTTTTGATGGGCGTGGAACCACCTCTTAATTGCCGGTGTTCCCAGGTCTACCCTGACTCACGGTGGTAGCACCTGTTAGGGTCCCAGCTATGGGAAAATAGCTAACCCCAAAACTAGTAAAAACACTATGAAAGTGTAAAAATAGGTTTTAATACCAGAAATAATTTGTAAAAAGATTATCATCAGCAATAAATATTTGAAGAAAAAAAACTATTACCAGCAATACATTTCTGGAAAAAAATATTACCAGCAATACATTTCTGGAAAAAAATATTACCAGCAATACATTTCTGGAAAAAAATATTACCAGAAATACATTTCTGGAAAAAAATATTACCAGCAATACATTTCTGGAAAAAAATCTATTACCAGCAATACATTTCTGAGGAAAGGTATTATTACCATTTTTGAAGAAAAAAACTATTACCAGCAATACATTTCTGAGGAAAAGAAATATTACCAGCAATACTTTTTTGAAGGAAAAAATTATTGCCAGAAATAAATTTTTGACAAAACAAAATATTACCAACAATAAAAACCTTGTCAGCATTAAATAACCCATCGAGGTTGAAAACACAACAAACCAAACTAGATTGGCAGCTAGGTTTCATCAATTTATAGTTGAAATGGCTTGTGGAACTCTCTTCCAGCTTCTTGCTTTCCTGTCAACATTTGATCATCAAAAATTTAAATGTAATTTCTATCTTCCGTCTTCATACTTGTCCTTTTATTGTCCTCTCTCCTTAATATTGTTTTTCTTCTTGTATTCTCTAGCATTCAGTAACCCCTTGAATCTTAGTGGCTTTATTGCCTTGCTTGGGGTGAAATGATTAATTTGTTGTGCTTAAGATTTCTTTTTGAAGTTACGGCTTGTACATTTAAGTTTAACTTACGATTTGATGAGGGTGTCAACGATTTTAACTAGTTACAGAGGAAACTATAAATTATGTTCTCTTTGGGAGAGCGTCTTTTAAATAGAAATTGAAAGAATTTATATTTATTGTTATAAATAATCCAGCATGTGGATAATTTCATCAAGTGGATAATTTTTCAATTCATTTTAAAGAAAGTGTTTGGTGATTAACCAATTTTATATTCATATAAGTAGTGAAGTAATTATTCTAAGTAACGGGGTAATCGAATTAAGTACTGCATAATTTGTAGTGTTTTTAAAGTTTGTCACTTGTCACATCTCCTTGTTTTAGTGAAATTTATTTTGACGAGACAAATCTGCATCTTACGAACATTTCTCTTAATAATTTAAAATTAATTCTGCAGACGATATTATTTTATTTATGGTAACTGGATTTTTGGTGATTGCCTTACTCAATTTCCATTGCTTGATACTGTGTGTCTGAAAAATGCTGCTTTTGTCATGGCCACTATTGCTTCTCTGCCTTTTGGCTGGGATCAAAGTGTAGTATCTACCCTTTGGTATATAAATTACCTTTCATCTCACAGTTGTGCCTCTGTCTTCAGAGTGCAACTGAAAATATTACTGAGGGATGCCCAGTCTCAGGAACAGCTACCCAGTGCAGTACCTCCCTCATTGCACTAAAGAGTGGGGATTGGTACTAATATAACCGATTCCAGTGCAACTGATGGTTACAGGGACTTGACCATTTTGGGGCCTAACCAGGGTGCACATGCTTAGGCACCTCACATTAAACTGACTTTGTGGCAACTAAAAATATAATCACTTTTCAGCTTTTTGGTTAAGATCTAAGTGTAGTATCTGTTCTCAACAGATTACTCTGATTCTCTCTCTCCAATTCTAGCTTCCCTTTTTCTTTCTTTCTTTCTTTCTTTCTTTCTTACTGAAACCAAGTAGTGTCTTTTCCCTCTTTCCACACAATCAAAATGGAATCTATGAGGTATTGGCAGTTGTAGAATAAACAATTTTACATGATAAACAATCTGGAACTTTGATTATAATAAGCAGATAATTTTTCAATTCATTCTAAATAAAGTATTTAGCAACCAACTGAGTTTATACATACATACATACATATATATATATATATATATATATATATATATATATATATATATATATATATATATATATATATCCTTGTTTGTATAAGTCTTATAATTTTTAAAAAACAAGTATCATAACATTCATCAAGTGATTTGTAGGTAAATGCACCTTTAAAAAAAAACTACTTTTTGTATGAATGATTCATTGTAATATAACTGGAATTGCACCACATATTCATATATATATATATATATGTGTGTGTGTGTGTGTGTGTGTGTGTGTGTGTGTGTATAAGTGGTGAAGTAATCATTCTAAGTAACGTGATAATCGAATTAAGTACTGCATAATTTGTAGTATTTTTAAATCCTTGAACTTGTCACATCACTTCTTTTAGTGAAATTTATTTTGATAATTATGCGTAAGTAGTCAAAAGGAGTGTGGGTGGGGGTCATAACTTTTATTTATTTATTTTATACTAAAACTCAAAACATATTACCATATGAAAAAGATATTTCATTTCCTTGGTTAAAATGTGGGTGGTGTTGGGAAAATATTTTACTGTCAATCTTTAAAAAAACCTATTGAACCAGGAATGTACGTCTTATACAAATTCTTCAGTTTAAGTAACGATTATCTCTGTGGGATTTGAAAGTGGAGAGCTAAGTCCAAATTCTGGTCTATCATTAGGAAAGGCAGTAGCATACAAAAATTGGAGCAGAGGGTGTGACGGCCCCGGGTATCCTTATAAGGAGGTTTATCCAATCAAAGAGTGACAGAAAAATTCAGTTTATATTTAATTTCAATGATGTTTATTTCATGTTTCATCTTTTTTTTTTTTTACATGTCTTCCTTTCTCACATTTCCCAGTGCTAGCCCCCACCCCCTACTTTAGTCTTAGGGGGCATACACTGAAGAAGTTAGACCCCGAGCATCACCGAACATCACCAAACCTTTACATGTCACTGAAGAAATCCATTTATGTAATGAATATGTATACACCTGGGTTCCCCCTCACAGTAATATGATTGGCTGGTGTCAGCCATAAATACAGACTGATGAGGAGGTACATGACGACACCTATTGGCTACACCTATTGTCTTCACCTATTGCCTAAGCATATTGCCTACCACTACGCTGAGGACCGGTTACCTGCTAGATTGTCCTACTCAGGTACAGTAGTCAACAACCACTTTGCTACTTTGAACAAATATATTCCTTTCTGGGACATATCCATGAATCCATTTCTTCTCACCCCATCTTTGGATTAAATAGAAGAATAGAATGGTACTCTTTAGCCATAGCTGGCAATCAGTCTAGGAGAAGGAAAATTCTGAATTCCAAACTATGGAATAAGCAACACTACAGTTTTTTTCCCTAGAAGTCAAGGTTATTCAGAGATAACATATAATAAAGAAAAAGGAAACTGTGTAGGGCTATGATTGCCTACATTCTGAAAAGACATAAAATTTAAAACATGCAAAAGAAAAAAAAGAAGAGGGAGGAAAATACAAAGATATTATAGATGCAAAAACAATGCCTTTCTTCTGGTATTTTAACACTTATTTTTTTTATCCAAATGAGATGAGTCCAAAGATTCTTCATTGGTTGATTTGTTTTTTACAGCTTATCGACCCTTTTTGGCATATTTTAGATTGTACAAATAATTTTTTTTTTTGCTGAATGGAATTTGCATTAACAATTATTGGTTAGTATCTGTCTATATTTCTGAGATGAGGTATTATGCACACTATTTACATTATTCAGATTATTGTCCTCATCTTTGTCGCCACATTTATTACAATGTTTCGGCCATTGTACACCCCGGCCTTCTTCAGTGGTTGGAATGTCGATCTGAACCCTTTATTTCGCTCACTGTTCTAGTTCCACGTGCCATGTTTAATGGGTATCAGTTATCAGTTATCTCCTGTTAATTCCCCTCTGCAAGTTCTCCACTGCCTTAACCAGGTATTGAACTCACACTCTTTGGGTCCTGTCACTGGATCTAACCAACGCCTTTATCCACTGTGCCATGTGTTCTTGAGGACACATGGCACAGTGTATAAATTTCTGGGTATTATAAGCCTAATGTCTTCAGCAACCATTTTTACCAATGCCCATATTGCAATTTTTTGCTGTTATCATTTCATATTTTTACCAGAGCTCATATTGCAACTTTTTTGTTATTATAACTTTTCTGTATTATTGGTTAATTTGCAGTATAAGCACCAAAAGCCTCTGTTATTGAGAATGTACAATTCTGCTCTGAAATTGCCTGGTTATTTTGAAAATGACATTAAAACATTATGCTCGATTACTGTTTAGACACTATGGACAATGTAAGGTCAACTTTTTTCTCATCACATACACAGAGCATCCACCATTACTGGCTTTGTTTACATATGTTTGCCTTGAGTTATCATGCAGCATGAAAGCTTCACTTGTCTTGATTACTGCGCAATGCATGAAGTTTGAAATGAATGTGTGAAAAAACTAAATAAAAAAAAAAATAGTAAAGAAAAATTACGTGTCTAAAAAGTAAAAAAAAAAGGGTCTTTTTATTTTTTCAATGATGTCTTTGTTTTATGTATTGTGAAAGTTTCTTAAATTTAAAGCTTCATAAATTACATTTTAGGGTGAGATTGTGTTTCATTAACTATAAGCAGATTTATTCAGGACAATAAAGAAAAAATACTATTCATTTAAAACTTCATTTTAAAAAATAAGCGCGTTTTAAAAATAACGTCTGCGAAAATCATACAGTTATCAAGACCAGTAAGATGTGAAAAGCTGTAAAAAGTCTGTTAATTAAGTAAACTTCTGTGCATTACTACTAGAGGAAAATGTATATAAACAATGTCAGTAATGGCGGCCGGACAACGCAAAAGCAATCAAACTTACAATAAATCAAAAATGGTAATCGAGGACAATGTTTTAATGTCATTTTTGAAATAACCAGGCAATTTCAGACCAGAATGGTACATTCTCAAAACCGGGGGCTTTTGGTGCTTATACTGCAAATTAACCCAATTTTTTACAGATAACAATATTTCTTTTTCCAGATACATGTCCTAATATTTAACCCATAGTGGGGAGAAGTGATAGATTTATCTTTTTTCCAAGGATATTTGTGTGTAAGTGAAAGCCAAAAATTCAATTGGAATTCATACTTAGTGTTCTGATTTCCTACTCCGAGCCACTATCCATTAGCCTACCTACGCATCCTCAAGTCCCAAGAAGATAATTGTTTAAGAACCAGTTTGTTGCATAAAAATACCATTATGTCATTTGTCCTGGCCCTAAAAAAAAATGCTGGATAAATATTTATTGAAGGTTCAGAAATATGGAAAAGTGAATAAATTTTACATTTTTGTGATGAGCAGTTTTGGTTGAGCAAAGATGTCTGATGGTATGTCACATTCTTTTTTAAAAATCATTTCACCCCAAGCAAGGTGATTGTTGTCGCATTCCTACAGGCAATAATGGGTATGCTCCCATACTCCCATTCCCATAAATACAGTAGTAAATACTGTATGTTGGTCTGCAGTTGGAGATTCATTACAGAATTCACTTGACTCACTTCTAGCAATTGACTACTACTTCTACTGGAGAATCTTATATATGTTGTTCTTGTCCTAAATATTATCATTCATTACCAACCTTTGTGTGATTATTCTATTCAGTAACCTTCTCTAGGTTACAACAGTGATAAAGCCAAACAAAATAAAGGGAATGAAAGAGAATGAGAAGACTTTAGTGAGGAGAAAGGACAATAAAAGAACAGTATTCAGGAAAGATGGAAGATGATTGCATTGTGTTTTAAAGTTTTGAAGACCTCAGATGACAGGGAAGCAAGAAAGCGGAAAAGAGTCCCGCAAGTGAGAAAAGAAACTATTAGAATAAAACATATGGTTGCATCTAGCTAGTTCAAAGAGTAAAATGGTGAGACCTAGCAGCCAATCTAGTAGCACACATAAATTCATGTTGTCAAGGCACCAAGGATAAAAGCTCATCCAAAACAGTTGCCATGATAATATCTGTAGAAAAGACAGAGGGAAGTCACATCACATCGGTGAGATAGTGACTGAAGTCAAGATGCCAGGTCAGAGTAAATAACATTACAGATCCTTCTTGTGTCACTTGTAGAAGGGATCACAAATGGTATAGAGCAAGATATTGCCAGGGAAGAAACAGTCCTGTTGGAGGACCTCATGCTCATACTGTTGGAGGACCTCATGCTCATACTGTTGGAGGACCTCATACAAGGTAACAGGCAGACGAAAAAAATGAGCTGAGAAAGTGGACTGGAAGATCATTCGTAGAGACTAGGATATTGGCATGCAACAGAGACATATGGAGGGAGATGGCCAGGTCCTCACCTGCGCAGGGACTCTATGACCTGACCATACCATATTAACTTTCTCTTCTTAACAGTCATTACGAGGTCTTCCAATGGGTCTAGTTCTTGTCTGATGGTGTCTCAAATTGTCAGTAAGAAACTGTTAGCATAGAACTTATGGTTACATAAAATGATGAGACCTATCTGCCAATCTAGTACTGCACTTAAATTCATAAAGTCTAGGTACCAAAGAGGATATCTCATCAGAACAATTACCATGAACATACTTATCAGATTAAGAAACTGTTAGCATAGAACTTATGGTTACATCTCGCCATTTCAACTGTAAAATGATGAGACCTATCTGCCAATCTAGTACCACATTGAAATTCCTAAAGTCTAGATACCATACATGAAAATAATATTTATTTTGGTGTCATAAAAAAATGTGGCAAAAGGTCAAAAGCAGGGATAGGGGAATACTAGTCTTCAATCTGTCTTATCTTAAACTTGGCTAGCCACAATTTTTGACCCAAACATACCACAGTATTCCTTATACCAAAACAACTAATTTTTATTTACCAGTCTTACTACAACCACCATAATACCACAAAGTCTCTATGTAGTCCTAACTAGTTCCCATATGCACAATTTGTCTGTTGGTGGGTGAGTAAGAAAACATAATTTAAAAATAGAACCCCAATGAATACTTATAATGAATATATAATTTATATAGAAGAAACTAAACAAAATCTTGTTTAGAAAGCCAGAGCGTACAATGGCCAAAACGTTGTGATAAATATGGCAACAAAGATGAGGACAATAGTAATAAAAAAAACCCTACAATCCTCAATTGTAACAGAAAAATCAGTTACCTGGCCAAAATTATTTTCATACTGGAAAGTTCATCAGAACAATTACCAGGAAAGTATTTATAGAAAAGGCACAGAGAAGCTCTGTTATGGCAGATGGGAAAATAACTGAAGCCAGGATGCCAGGTCAAGACCAATAAGATTGAAAATTCTTCTTTGGATTTTATAAAGAATCTTTAAATTCATAGCAGAAGCACCATACCATATGTATGGATATGAATGCCGTAGACTAGGCCAGAAACTCAGCCTGCTGATTCACTTTCTCTACTGATAACCATTCTGCTACTACCACATCCTTGGGGACAAACCTGCTATAAAACCTGCCTGGCAATTGTAACAAGTCCAGGCATTTAGAAATTTATCTGACAGAATGTTTTGTCTTTTTTTTCCTTTGTTCCTTATAAAATATCAATGGCATTTACAATTTAATTACCGAGGTGATTATCTGTTGAATCAGTGGAACAATTCATGTCACTTTTTATTTTGATACAAAACACAAACAACAACACAATAGTAACCACCTATTAGATGAACAACAGCCATTCCCGCCCCGTCAGTGCCACCGGACAGATAATAACTGACCCTCAAGTTTGGGTCTTAACCATCACTTGAATCATAGATTCTTTACATTGTGCCAAATTTTTCTTTATTTTATTTTATTTTTGTCAAAAAATTAAATTATCTCCTTCTCATTAATGTGTCATGTTCTTTCAGAACATTGGGGATCATGACTCTCCACAACATCCCTTCGTTTCTTCCAGGTATTCTAAGTAACTTCTAATTACTTTTATTACCATCATTCTTTGTTCATCTGTTCATTTTTATGTATACTATCGTTTCCCAACATAATGTAGGTGAACATGACTCTCCACAACTTCCATTCTTTTGCATGTTCTAAGTATTCTAAGTAATTTATTTTTATTACCATTCCTCTTCGTCTATGTTGAGTCATCCATTTATTTTTATGCATTCTATCATGTCTCTTCAACATGTAGGGGAACATGACTCTCCACAACTTCCCCTTTTTGACTGTTCTAAACATCTTGTGATTTTTTTTTATTACTATCCCTCTCTCTGTTCAGTCATCCATTCATTTTTATGCATACTATCATGCCACTTCAGCATGTACGTGAACATGACTCTCCACAACTTCCCCTTTTTGGATGTTCTTAGTATTCTAAGTAATTTGTGATTTTTTTTAATTATCATCCCTCTTTGTTCAGTCTTTTTGTTTTTATGTATACTATTGTGTCCATTCAACATATAGGTGAATATGACTCTCCATTACTTCCTATCTTTGTTACTCTAACTAATTTTTGCTTCTTTACAATTCTTTTTGTCTATGTAGTCATTCATTCACTTATTTGTGCCATATCCTTTCATGATGATAATCATGATTCTCCACAACTTCCTATTCTTTTTAGGTCTTTAGTGTTATTCGTCGTCTTGCTATTCCTCCTGGTCTATGTACTGTTATCAATTCTAACAATCTCACCATTTCTTTCTGACATTCTTGCCTTTAAGATGTTCTGTGGGCATCACTGGTGCTCCTGCTATATATTTCAAGATTCTCGACAAAATCCAAAGAAGGGCTGTAATGTTATTGGTACTGACCTGGCATCTCAACTTCAGAATGATATGGCTTATCCCTATCTTTTCTATAAATATTTTCATGGTAATTGTTCCAATAGGTTTTCCTCTTTGATCCCTCAACAGCACAAACTTAAATCTTGCTTTGAATATTGCAGCCACATCTGGTCTGGTGCTGCTGCTATATAGTTAAAGATTCTTGATAAGAATCTTCAATATTATTGCTCCTAAACTGGCATCTCAGCTTCAGTCCTTTTTCCCACTATTGTAACATGGCTTCCCTGTACCTTTTCTAAAAATGCTTTCATGGTAATTGTTATGATAAACTTTCCTCTATGGTACCTAAACTCTATAAGTGCAGTACTTGATTGGCAACAAGGTCTCTTGATTTTACATTTGAAATGCCTAGATGTAGCTGTAAGTTCTATGATAACAGTTTCTTCTATTACACTTGTTAAACTTGTAATTGTTATCTTCTGTCTTCTTAATTCCTGTTCTTTTGTTGTTCTCTCTCATTAATAATGGTTTTTCTCATATTCTCTAATACTCAGTAGCCACCTCTCTTGCATCTTAGTGGCTTTATTGTCTTTGCTTGGGGTGAAATGATTAAAAAACATATTTAAGTAAATCATCTTGCTTGTGGAACTCTCTTCTGGTTTCTTGCTTTTTAGTCGACTTTTGAGCTTCAAAAATTTAAATGCAATTTCAATCTTCTTAATTCTTATTCTTTTATTGTCCTCTCTCCTCAATAATAGTTTTTTTCTTATATTCTGTAACACTCAGTAATCTCTTATGTCCTAGGGGATTTATTCCCTTAGGGTGAAATGATTAACTAAATATGAAGTGCACTACTAGATTGGCAATTAGGTCTCATCGTTTTATTGTTGAAATACCTAGATGTAACCATAAATTTTATTTTAATAGTTTTGTTTTTTGCACTAGTCATATATAGAACTCTCTTCCAATTTCTTGATTCCCTGCCATTTGGGATATTCCAAAATTTGTATGGAATGTCAATCACTATCTTCTGTCTTCTTGAAACCTGTTCTTTTATTGTCCTTTCTTCTTAATGTTTTTTCTTTTTCTTGTTTTTTCTCACTTTCAGCAACCCCTGTGTCATAATGTATGAAACGCATAGGCAAATGGAACAATTATTATGGGACAGAAGTCACATTATATAAATATTAAGTTGGTGCAAAAATAATGACGTTTTTTGACGTTAAAACCTAATAATAATGTATTGCCTCTGTCCCATAATGGTTGGTACATTTAGTGGATGAAATGTGTAGGCAAATGGAACACTTGTTATGGAAAAGATGTTGTATTATATAAATAATAATAATAGACTACCTCTGTCCCATAATGGTTGGTACATTTAGTGTATGAAATGTGTAGGAAAATCGAACAATTATTATGGGATAAAAGAAGGATTATATAAATAATAATAGACTACCTCTGTCCCATAATAGTTTGACATTTCATGTATGTAATGTGTAGGAAAATCGAACAATTATTATGGGACAGAAGTCAATTATGATATTCTAATTCTGTCCTATAATATTTGGTACCTTTAGTGTATGAAATGAATTAACAAATGGAACAATTATAATGGGACATAATTAGTCTTATATCAATATTATATCTGTCCCATAATAATTGTTATGTCTTGTGTATGAAATGTGTAGGCAAATGTAACAAAGATTATTGGACAGTGGTTGTATTAATTATGGCCATATTTATTTGAAAAGACAATATTCAAACATGTCTGCGTAGTTTAAGGGTTAGTGAGGCTCGTCTGTTACTTAAATTGTTCCTCTCATTTTCAGAATTGCACAAGTCTGAAGCTATTAAATAGAGACCTGCTTTCTTTGCATAAATGAAACGAATGGTTGTTGTGTCTCAATGTGATTCTGTTTGTAGCATGAAAATATATACGTATGTCAGTACGACAATTGTTACCTATGCATTTTGTTTTTGTTTGTCAGTTGAGTCCTGAGGAGAGTGGAATGAAGACTGATCAGAATGCTGAGAATGCCATGGTTGGTGCATGTGGGCAGCAAGGAAGTTTTAAGGAAAAGAACGAGACAGATAACATTTTTGGGGACACAATGAGGATCAATGGCATTTTTTTTTTTTAATCATTTCACTTCAAACATGGATATAAAGTATTATTGTCTTGCTTGTGGTGAAATAAGTAAAATAATAATAATAATAATAATAATAATAATAATAAATTGTTATTAAAGACCACAAACAAAAACGGTGCCTCCTTATTGATATGGCAGTCCCTGCTGATTGTAATGTATCTTTGAAGATATTCAAAAAGCTGTCAAAATACAAGGACCTTGAAATAGAAATCTCGAAAATGTGGCATATGGGAACATCAACAATCCCTGTTGTAGTTGGAGCCCTAGGACTGGTTGGAAAAGATTGCAGTAGACTAATTGCAGGAATTCCTGGAAGCCCATGCCTCAAGGAGATACAAAAAATTGTTCTGACAAGTACAGCCCACACTTTACGAAGGGCTCTATCTATGTAATTTTAATTTTATTTTTTTTTATTTTTTATTTTTTTTATTTTTTTTTTGTCAGTGAAAAGTGTCATGATGCCATTTCTAACCTTAGGTCCCTGGGTGGGACCCGGAAAGAAATGTGTAAACGCCAGAAAGCAAAGAAAATAAAATTAATAATAATAATAATTCAATGAAGAAAATATATGATTATTATTATTATTATTATTATTATTACAGTGTAACCCGGATATAAGAGAGTTGTCGTGACCGGATAAGAAGTCTCTTATATCCGGGTTTCTCTTATATCCGGGTTTGGTCTATTTTGTTTAGGTAAGTATGGCTCTAATTTGGGACCAAATAAAATCTCTCTTATATCCGGGTTTCTCTGATATCCGGGTCTCTTATATCCGGGTTACACTGTATTATTATTATTATTATAAAAATATATTTGTATGTTCATTTTGTATAAGTATAGAATTAGACATTAAGATCTTCCTATTTAAAAGATAAATTGCATATATAAGTTTTTCCTTAAATTTCACCTCTCAGCTTATGTGTTTACAAAAAAGAATATGGTTTGGTTTGGTTTGTTTTACAGCATATCAACCTGAATGGCCAGCAAGATTTTTATTGCTGGTAATTTTTTTTTTTAAATGTATAGCTGGTAATAATTTTTCTTCAAAAATTTATTGCTAGTAATAATTTTTTACAAAGTATTTCTGGTATTAAAACCTATTTTTACACTTTCATAGTTTATTGGCCCAAATTTAGGGGTTAACTATTTACCCATAGGTGGGACCCTAACACCTACTACCTGGACCTGGGAACAGCAGCAACTAAGAGGTAGTTTCATCACTCCTCACAGGCTGCTGATCAGAGGCCTTGCTGTTGGACGTAGTTTATCGTCTTACCCAGGACACAGATGTAGTTTATCATCATACCAGGATGTGAAAATGAATATGATGGATGTGTGAATAATGTAACAGGTATATGTACACAAAGTGAGATTGGCATTCCAATTCTGGCTAGCTTGCTGCGTCCATATTCATACAAATGGTTTCCAGCCTTGCTTAGCAACTGGGAAAAGAGAAGGAAAACTTTGTAAAGGCACAGTGAATGAAAGGATTTTAAATGCAACATCAAAAGCAATCACCCTGAATCCTGTTTTTTTTTTTTTTATTGATTCTTTCTCCTCACTAAGTTAAGCAACAACAAACCTGGTCAGTACCTAGATGGGTGACCACTTGGAAATACCAGATGCTGTATGCTTGGATATACAGATGGTGTAAATGGATAATGGGTCAGAATTGTTATTCAGAGAGTCGAGTTCCAATTCAAGTTGGCTTCATTATGTTCGCCTACACGCAAATACCCTTGAAAAAACCTATTCGCGTAAGTTCACCAATATTAAGCAACATCGAGCCTGGTTTATACCTACATGGGTGACTGCTTGGGGATACCAGGTGCAGTAAGCTTTGAAATGTGGATGGTATAATGGATAATGGCTTAGAATTGTTAATTTGAGAGCAGAGTTCCAATTCAGGTTAGGTTCATTATATTCACTTATAAGCAAATACCCTCGGGAAAAGGTATGAATCCACTTCTTCTCCTCTACAGCTATGGGTTTTAATTAATAAGACTTGTATGACTAAACCATTATTAAAGAAAAAAAAATTCTTACAATCTAAAAAAATATTTTCTGGCTTTGAATAAACTGCAAATAATTGATAAGCCATAAAATATGAATTGATCAATAAAAAAAAAAACTATCTTTCACTCTCAATAACCCATCGTGTCTTGATGACATTATATCCATGTTTGCAATGAAATGATAGATAGCTATCTTTTGTTTGTCAATAAAAATATTCTTTACTTTAAGAAATACCAATTGCAAACTAAATTAGGACAAATCTTTTAACACTATTATGATAAAAAAAAAAACAGATTTTTTTTATAAACAGCATTAACCAAGCTATAATCCTAACCAAAAAGAAAACTACACCTGTATATCCACACAAATTATTTACATCAAGTTAAAATTATTTATATCTAAATAAAAAAAAAAAGTGTATACAGAGATACGTACATACATACATACATACACATATCAAGGATTGGGTTTAGCTTAAGACAGGTGCTGCCAAAAATTGACTTGGTGGACCCCTTATAAAGGAGGACATTGCAGCAATGACTATGGGCACTGTGGCAATTTTTTTAGAATTTCCAAATTTATATTTTTTCATTCATAAAAACATAATATTAGCGTAAAAAATCTTTAAAAAAGTTGATAAAAATAAACAAAAAGCTTTAAAATCAAATATTTTTATTGACATATGACATAGATTATGATGATTATTAGCAATGATACATTGCAGTGGAACATTTTCAAAAAAGAAATCAAACATTACATTATTAGCTTAAAATATGTTGTGGGAAGAACAAGATTGTTGTATTACTGTATAAAAATATAAAGCTTTTTCAGCATAAAATCAAAATAAATATTGAAACAAAAAAAAATAAATCAAAATTCAAAACAATCTTTTACTTTCCGACATGAATATCAATTAGTAATTTTTTATAGATAAAAATATTTTCACAACTAAGTTTTCTTATCTAGCATTTAGAAGAAATATGCCAGAATCGAAAAAAATTAATTTTCTATTATTTTAGATTAGGGGGGTGATTCCTGTTTATAATATAAATACGTCAAACTGATCCCTGAATTCTTGACATACATGTAGTTTTCCTTTTTAGTGGGGGACCAGTCTATTTAAGTATTGGTGGTTTTAAAATGAAATGTAACAATAGGGAAATTAGTTTGAAATTATTTGACTTTGAAATTATTTGGCTATAAAAAAATTAATTTGAAATTATTTGACAATAGGAAACTTTGAAATTATTTGGCTATAAAAAAATTAGTTTTAAATTATTTGACAATAGGAAACTTTGAAATTATTTGGCTATAAAAAAAATTAGTTTGAAATTATTTGGCAGCAGGAAAATTTGAAGCTAAGTGAAACTTTAAGGATTCATATGAAATTATCTGTCTATATAGAAGAAAATCAATTTCAATTACTTTTAATGTCATTTAAATAATTGTTTTAAACAAATTCTTCAAGACATTTATTATTTGCAATGATTACATATGTCATGACAAACTTATGTAGGAAGTCATGAAAGAGTTAAGATCAACAACTTCACTTGACTTGAAATGTAGATATCTAAAAATAGGTCAAGCAATTCAATCTTATCCAACAACAATAGAAAATATCTTCTGAAGACAAGTCAGACCAACACCCACAAAAGTTTAAAGCTGTTAGACAAGTGAGAAGACAATACTTGTAAGTTGTTTAGCAAAAAAGACAAACTGGAATGAAGAATTATCTTAATCAAACTAAAGTGCTAAAAGTTAGAAAACACTACACAGGATGGTTTCAAGCTTCCATGGTTATGGAAATAGAATCAAATATATGATGTGTTTGCATGATATAAGTAAAGTGGTAGTGTAGCTGTACAGTTATATGGCAATTTTTGCATGGTTTAACACTGAAATAATTGTTTGGGGCCAGAAAGATGAAGCATTCTTCCTGAAGTAGCAGCTGCTCACTATCTCAAAAAAGAAATTCCATGAATGCTTCCATCAATGGAAACTACACTGGGTTAAGTGTGCGGCTTCAGAAGGGGACTAATTTAAAGGAAATGAAATGCAGAATTGATATTTGTTGTAGTTTTCTTTTTATAGCACCAGGCCTTATATATATATATATATCCAGATACAATGAAAACAAATACAGTACAATTCCAACATTCATAACATTTAATTTAAAAGACGGCTGAATACAAAGTATAGCAATATTATTTATTTGAGGATATTAAACTGAAAACATGTCAGTCTCTACACAATTGCAGTCATGTTTAATGCATATCAATGCATCTCACCAGGCGATTGTAAATTACTGGCTCGTGAATGATTTATTGAGATTTAAAAACAAATATCATTCATCACTTTTTATTGTAAATATAATGATGCCTCACGCTTATTACGAAGACACTGATGCTCCATCTTCATTTGTGGATAGGGTAATACTCTGTTTTTGTTTCTTGGTATACTGATAACCCATTCAAGCTTCTGGATATATAGTGATGCCCCATGCTTATTTGTGGATATAGTAATGCTTTGCCTTTGTTGTAAATATTGAGATATCCCTTTCTTTGTCAGTATCCTAATGCTCCGTTCTCATTGATGGATATAATGATGCTTTGCCTTTGTTGTTAATAATGTGATGTCCCAATCTTTGTCAGTATACTAATGCTAAGTTCTTGTTCATTGGTATACTGATGCTCTTTTCTTGTCTATGGATATAATGATGCTTTGCCCTTGTTGTTAATATAGTGATGTCCCATTCTTTGTCAGTATACTAATGCCTTGTTCTTGTTTATTGGTATAATGATGCTCTGTTCTCGTCTATGTGTATAATGATGATTTGCTCTTGTTGTTAATATTGTGATGTCCCATTCTTTGTCAGTATACTTATGCCTTCTTCATGTTTATTGGTATACTGATGCTCTGTTCTCGTCTGTGCATATAATGATGCTTTGCCCTTGTTGTTAATATTGTGATGTCCCTTCCTTTGTCAGCCTTGTTCTTGTTTATTGGTATACTGATTCACCTTTTCTCATCTATGGATATAATGATGCTTTGCCCTTGTTGTTAATATTGTGATGTCCCTTCCTTTGTCAGCCTTGTTCTTGTTTATTGGTATAATGATTCACCTTTTCTTGTCTATGGATATAATGATGCTTTGCCCTTGTTGTTAATATTGTGATGTCCCTTCCTTTGTCAGTATACTAATGCCTTGTTCTTGTTTATTGGTATAATGATTCACCTTTTCTCGTCTATGGATATAATGATGCTTTGCCCTTGTTGTTAATATTGTGATATCCCTTTCTTTGTCAGTATACTAATGCCTTGTTCTTGTTTATTGGTATACTGATTCACCTTTTCTCGTCTATGGATATAATGATGCTTTGCCCTTGTTGTTAATATTGTGATGTCCCTTCCTTTGTCAGCCTTGTTCTTGTTCATTGGTATAATGATTCACCTTTTCTTGTCTATGGATATAATGATGCTTTGCCCTTGTTGTTAATATTGTGATGTCCCTTCCTTTGTCAGTATACTAATGCCTTGTTATGTTTATTGGTATAATGATTCACCTTTTCTTGTCTATGGATATAATGATGCTTTGCCCTTGTTGTTAATATTGTGATGTCCCTTCCTTTGTCAGTATACTAATGCCTTGTTCTTGTTTATTGGTATACTGATTCACCTTTTCTCGTCTATGGATATAATGATGCTTTGCCCTTGTTGTTAATATTGTGATGTCCCTTTCTTTGTCAGCTTTGTTCTTGTTTATTGGTATAATGATTCACCTTTTCTCGTCTATGGATATAATGATGCTTTGCCCTTGTTGTTAATATTGTGATGTCCCTTCCTTTGTCAGTATACTAATGCCTTGTTCTTGTTTATTGGTATACTGATTCACCTTTTCTCGTCTATGGATATAATGATGCTTTGCCCTTGTTGTTAATATTGTGATGTCCCTTCCTTTGTCAGCCTTGTTCTTGTTTATTGGTATACTGATTCACCTTTTCTCATCTATGGATATAATGATGCTTTGCCCTTGTTGTTAATATTGTGATGTCCCTTCCTTTGTCAGCCTTGTTCTTGTTTATTGGTATAATGATTCACCTTTTCTTGTCTATGGATATAATGATGCTTTGCCCTTGTTGTTAATATTATGATGTCCCTTCCTTTTATCAGTATACTAATGCCTTGTTCTTGTTTATTGGTATAATGATTCACCTTTTTTCGTCTATGGATATAATGATGCTTTGCCCTTGTTGTTAATATTGTGATATCCCTTTCTTTGTCAGTATAATAATGCCTTGTTCTTGTTTATTGGTATACTGATTCACCTTTTCTCGTCTATGGATATAATGATGCTTTGCCCTTGTTGTTAATATTGTGATGTCCCTTCCTTTGTCAGCCTTGTTCTTGTTTATTGGTATAATGATTCACCTTTTCTTGTCTATGGATATAATGATGCTTTGCCCTTGTTGTTAATATTGTGATGTCCCTTCCTTTGTCAGTATACTAATGCCTTGTTATGTTTATTGGTATAACGATTCACCTTTTCTTGTCTATGGATATAATGATGCTTTGCCCTTGTTGTTAATATTGTGATGTCCCTTCCTTTGTCAGCCTTGTTCTTGTTTATTGGTATAATGATTCACCTTTTCTTGTCTATGGATATAATGATGCTTTGCCCTTGTTGTTAATATTGTGATATCCCTTCCTTTGTCAGTATACTAATGCCTTGTTCTTGTTTATTGGTATACTGATTCACCTTTTCTCGTCTATGGATATAATGATGCTTTGCCCTTGTTGTTAATATTGTGATGTCCCTTTCTTTGTCAGCCTTTTTCTTGTTTATTGGTATAATGATTCACCTTTTCTTGTCTATGGATATAATGATGCTTTGCCCTTGTTGTTAATATTGTGATGTCCCTTCCTTTGTCAGTATACTAATGCCTTGTTCTTGTTTATTGGTATAATGATTCACCTTTTCTCGTCTATGGATATAATGATGCTTTGCCCTTGTTGTTAATATTGTGATGTCCCTTCCTTTGTCAGTATACTAATGCCTTGTTCTTGTTTATTGGTATACTGATTCACCTTTTCTCGTCTATGGATATAATGATGCTTTGCCCTTGTTGTTAATATTGTGATGTCCCTTCCTTTGTCAGCCTTGTTCTTGTTTATTGGTATAATGATTCACCTTTTCTTGTCTATGGATATAATGATGCTTTGCCCTTGTTGTTAATATTGTGATGTCCCTTTCTTTGTCAGTATACTAATCCCTTGTTCTTGTTTATTGGTATAATGATTCACCTTTTCTTGTCTATGGATATAATGATGCTTTGCCCTTGTTGTTAATATTGTGATGTCCCTTTCTTTATCAGTATACTAATGCCTTGTTCTTCTTTATTGGTATAATGATTCACCTTTTCTCGTCTATGGATATAATGATGCTTTGCCCTTGTTGTTAATATTGTGATGTCCCTTCCTTTGTCAGTATACTAATGCCTTGTTCTTGTTTATTGGTATAATGATTCACCTTTTCTTGTCTATGGATATAATGATGCTTTGCCCTTGTTGTTAATATTGTGATATCCCTTCCTTTGTCAGTATACTAATGCCTTGTTCTTGTTTATTGGTATACTGATTCACCTTTTCTCGTCTATGGATATAATGATGCTTTGCCCTTGTTGTTAATATTGTGATGTCCCTTCCTTTGTCAGTATACTAATGCCTTGTTCTTGTTTATTGGTATACTGATTCACCTTTTCTCGTCTATGGATATAATGATGCTTTGCCCTTGTTGTTAATATTGTGATGTCCCTTCCTTTGTCAGCCTTGTTCTTGTTTATTGGTATAATGATTCACCTTTTCTTGTCTATGGATATAATGATGCTTTGCCCTTGTTGTTAATATTGTGATGTCCCTTTCTTTGTCAGTATACTAATCCCTTGTTCTTGTTTATTGGTATAATGATTCACCTTTTCTTGTCTATGGATATAATGATGCTTTGCCCTTGTTGTTAATATTGTGATGTCCCTTCCTTTGTCAGCCTTGTTCTTGTTTATTGGTATAATGATTCACCTTTTCTTGTCTATGTATATAATGTTGCTTTGCCCTTGTTGTTAATATTATGATGTCCCTTCCTTTTATCAGTATACTAATGCCTTGTTCTTGTTTATTGGTATAATGATTCACCTTTTCTCGTCTATGGATATAATGATGCTTTGCCCTTGTTGTTAATATTGTGATATCCCTTTCTTTGTCAGTATACTAATGCCTTGTTCTTGTTTATTGGTATACTGATTCACCTTTTCTCGTCTATGGATATAATGATGCTTTGCCCTTGTTGTTAATATTGTGATGTCCCTTCCTTTGTCAGCCTTGTTCTTGTTTATTGGTATAATGATTCACCTTTTCTTGTCTATGGATATAATGATGCTTTGCCCTTGTTGTTAATATTGTGATGTCCCTTCCTTTGTCAGTATACTAATGCCTTGTTATGTTTATTGGTATAATGATTCACCTTTTCTTGTCTATGGATATAATGATGCTTTGTCCTTGTTGTTAATATTGTGATGTCCCTTCCTTTGTCAGCCTTGTTCTTGTTTATTGGTATAATGATTCACCTTTTCTTGTCTATGGATATAATGATGCTTTGCCCTTGTTGTTAATATTGTGATATCCCTTCCTTTGTCAGTATACTAATGCCTTGTTCTTGTTTATTGGTATACTGATTCACCTTTTCTCGTCTATGGATATAATGATGCTTTGCCCTTGTTGTTAATATTGTGATGTCCCTTTCTTTGTCAGCCTTTTTCTTGTTTATTGGTATAATGATTCACCTTTTCTCGTCTATGGATATAATGATGCTTTGCCCTTGTTGTTAATATTGTGATGTCCCTTCCTTTGTCAGTATACTAATGCCTTGTTCTTGTTTATTGGTATAATGATTCACCTTTTCTCGTCTATGGATATAATGATGCTTTGCCCTTGTTGTTAATATTGTGATGTCCCTTCCTTTGTCAGTATACTAATGCCTTGTTCTTGTTTATTGGTATACTGATTCACCTTTTCTCGTCTATGGATATAATGATGCTTTGCCCTTGTTGTTAATATTGTGATGTCCCTTCCTTTGTCAGCCTTGTTCTTGTTTATTGGTATAATGATTCACCTTTTCTTGTCTATGGATATAATGATGCTTTGCCCTTGTTGTTAATATTGTGATGTCCCTTTCTTTGTCAGTATACTAATCCCTTGTTCTTGTTTATTGGTATAATGATTCACCTTTTCTTGTCTATGGATATAATGATGCTTTGCCCTTGTTGTTAATATTGTGATGTCCCTTCCTTTGTCAGCCTTGTTCTTGTTTATTGGTATAATGATTCACCTTTTCTTGTCTATGGATATAATGATGCTTTGCCCTTGTTGTTAATATTGTGATGTCCCTTTCTTTGTCAGTATACTAATCCCTTGTTCTTGTTTATTGGTATAATGATTCACCTTTTCTTGTCTATGGATATAATGATGCTTTGCCCTTGTTGTTAATATTGTGATGTCCCTTTCTTTATCAGTATACTAATGCCTTGTTCTTGTTTATTGGTATAATGATTCACCTTTTCTCGTCTATGGATATAATGATGCTTTGCCCTTGTTGTTAATATTGTGATGTCCCTTCCTTTGTCAGTATACTAATGCCTTGTTCTTGTTTATTGGTATAATGATTCACCTTTTCTTGTCTATGGATATAATGATGCTTTGCCCTTGTTGTTAATATTGTGATGTCCCTTTCTTTGTCAGTATACTAATGCCTTGTTCTTGTTTATTGGTATAATGATTCACCTTTTCTCATCTATGGATATAATGATGCTTTGCCCTTATTGTTAATATTGTGATGTCCCTTTCTTTATCAGTATACTAATCCCTTGTTCTTGTTTATTGGTATAATGATTCACCTTTTCTCGTTTATGGATATAATGATGATTTGACATTTTTATAAATATAGTGATGCCTTGTTTTGATTGTTATAGTGTTTCTTCCTCTTCATTGTGAGCATAGTAATACCCCCATTGTCATTTGTATGTAAGGTGATGACCTGTTCTTGTAGACATTATAATGATGCTTTATGGTTAATAATTACCATGCCACATATGTATAAAGCATTTCCTTATGAAGAAATTGAAATTCAATTCTACCATCTACAAAGATTATTTGCTCACCAATAATACATATGTATTTTTACATTACCATCCATTACCATTCATTACAGCTTATGAAGCAAACAAACATTTTTGCATATATAGTTTCCCACCTATCTTTCCCTGCCCCCAGATATTACTCGTAGTTCTGTTTAGGAAGCTGATGTATTAAGATCATATTTATCAAGATGGTTAATTGATTTTTCTGTTTAATGGCACATCAATTCCTTATGGGTCATTTAATGCCCAAATTTAATTTTCTTGAAAGCTTTGAAGTAATAAAAATATAATATACGTTATTCTGCTATCACAATTAAATACATGGTAGATAATACTCAGCTTTTGTGCCTATACATTTTTGTCTGGACATAATTACTAGAGGCAGGAATATATGTATTTTATGTTGTAGTTTTATTGAAGTTATATTTCAGAATACTGCTTTATTTCTTTCCGAAAATGTATGTTATATGGTTTAATGACATTCATGACTTTCATATTGGTTGGATTTGTTTAGCAACATATCAACATCTCTATGGGTTATTTAATGCCGAAATGCCTTCAATTACAGATAAAATATATTGTTGATAATTTTGCTATAAATAGGTGTTGTTGATAATTTTGCTATAAATAGGTGTTGTTGATAATTTTGCTATAAATAGGTGTTGTTGATAATTTTTTATATAAAAATTTATTGCTGGTATTTTACTATAAAAATGTATTTTTATACTAGTGTTTTTTTTTTTGTTTGTTTGGGGGTTCAATATTTCCTTATAGCTGGGACCCTAACAGTTGCTACCATCCTGAGTTTAGGGTGGACCTGAGAACAACAGAAGTTAAGAGGTGGTTCTACGTACCCTAGAACCTCCCTATCAGAGGCTTTGCTCTCAGATGTATTTTATCGTCATATGCAGTACTGCAGTGGGTTAAAAGAATAAATTTATTAACCACCAAAATTGGAAGGCTTAAAAGTGCATTTTCATGACACATTCGTATACAAGTTCAAGCAAGGGAATAATGCTATAGAGATGTCAAAGAATATGTGGAGTGGTTATGGTTAAGGAGTCATAACAAACCTTTGTTTATATTTCAGAGATGAGGTATTTTAACTATTTACACTATTTACTCTGTTTGGACTGTTGTCCTCATTTTTATTGTCATATTCATGATGTTTCGGCCATTGTACACTCTGGCCTTCTTCAGGATTTGTCTGTATTTCTGAGAGGAGGTATTCTAAGTATTTATACTATTTACATTTTTCAGACATCTTATTGCCATATTCAATCAATTTTGAGTTCTGTAGTTTATTGTTGTCTATTGCATCTACTTCCCTCTACCTATTGTGATGAAGGCCCAATCAAGAGCCCTCCACAGGACCTACCTTAAATGCTGCCAGATAGGGTGGCTTTTAAGCTAGTGTTATATATAGCACATACATAATTACATGTGTACATACATACACACAAATATTTTTATGTATATATACTGTATATTCACTGTATATATTAACTTGTACACACTTACTAGAAAAAATTGCCTGTTAATAACTTGTGGGCATTCACACCATGTTATCAGGTGTTAGGTAGTTATTAGGTGTGAAGTTTATTGACCTGAAAATAAAACTGTCTTTCGTAACCGTAATATGTTTATAATAGTATTTCGAACTATTGATGTCATTTTGTTGATTTTGCGGCAAACTGGCCATATTTTCAATGTTAAAAAATCCCAACGCCTCCATGTGGATTTTGAAGCAGAAGAATTAGGCCATCAAAATAATCTGTGAAAACATTGTAACAACAAAAATTTTGAACAGATTTTGGAATGATAAGGATTTGGTACACAAAAAAGTAAACATTAGAAAAGATATGTCTAGATATTTCATATCTCTCTCGCTCTCTCTCTCTCTCTCTCTCTCTCTCTCTTATTTACTGTCACTCTCTCTCTCTTATTTACTGTCACTCTCTCTCTCTTATTTACTGTCACTCTCTCTCTTATTTACTATCACTCTCTCTCTCTTTTATTTACTGTTTCTCTTTCTCTCTTATTTACCGTTCCTTTCTCTTTTTTCTCATTTACTGTCTCTCTCCCTCTTATCTGTCTCACTTTTCTCTATCTCTTATAGTCTGTCTGTCTCTCTCATTGTCTCTCTGTCTTTCTTATCTCTCTGTGTCCCTCATTGTCTCTATCTTTCTTATGTCTGTCTATCTCTCTCTCTCTTATTGTCTGAATCCCTCATTGTCTCACTCTGTCTCTTAGTAATTGTCTCCATCATTGTCTGTCTCCCTTATTGTCTCTTTTATTCTCTCTCTCTCTTATTGACTGAATCCCTCATTGTCTCTCTTGCTTTCTTATTTTTGCCTCCCACCCTCATTGTTTCTCTCTCTTATTGTCTGTCTTTCTCCCTCATTGTTTCTCTCTTATTGTTAGTGTGTTTCTATCTCTCTTTCTTATTGTCTGAAACCCTCATTGCCTCTCTCTCTCTATTTCTCTGTCATCCTCATTGTCTCTGTCTCACTTCTGTCTGTCTCCCTCATTGTCTGTCTCTGTTATTGTCTGCCTGCTTGTCTCCCTCATTCTCTCTCTCTCTTATTTCTGTCTCCCTCCCTGTCTCTCTCTTACTGTATATGTGTCTGTTAACCTCTGACCTTGTTGATTTAGTGATTTTTTTTGTTTTTAAATTTTAAATTCCAACTTTTAAAAAGCTATTCCCTGTCAAATGCTGAGTTCTACAAAATAGGGAGGATATGACCTTCATGACTTAAACCGTGTTTATGTATTTATCAGGAATGTAAAAAGATATTTTGACTATGAAAGCTTTTAGAATAAACAATGTAAATAGTGTAAATAATTACAATACCTCATCTCAGAAATAGAGACAGATCCTGAAGAAGGCCAGAGTGTACAATGACCAAAACGTCATGAATATGGCAATAAAGATGAGGAAAACAATCTGAACAGGTAAATAATTATAATACCACAGCTCAGAAACTCATTTATTAACTGAATTCCTCATTGTCTCTCCCTCTCTCTTATTGTCTGTCTCCTACATTGTCTTTCTCTCTCTCCCTCTTATTGTCTGTCTGAATCCCTCATTGTCTCTCTCTTATATCTGTCTCTCATGTTCTCTTATTTTTGCCTCCCACCCCCATTGTTTCTCTTTCTTATTGTCTGGAACCCTCATTGCCTCTCTGTCTATTTCTCTGTCATCCTTATTGTCTCTATCTCTCTTATTGTCTGTCTGTCTCCCTCATTGTTTCTCTCTCTTATTGTCTGTCTGTCTGTCTGTCTCCCTCATTGTCTCTCTCTCTTATTTCTGTCTCCCACTCTGTGTCTTTCTTCCTGCCTCTCTCTCTCTCTCTCTCTCTCTCTCATATCCAATTTACTATTTAAATCATCTGTTCTTCTCTCATTAGTGTTAACCTCTGACCTTATTGATTTAGTGATTTTTTTTGTTTTTAAATTTTAAATTCCAACTTTTAAAAAGCTATTCCCTGTCAAATGCTGAGTTCTACAAAATAGGTGGACATAACCTTCATGACTTAAACCGTGTTTATGTATTTATCAGGAATGTAAAAAGACATTTTGGCTATGAAAGCTTTTAGAATAAGCAAAGTTTAAACAGTATAACCTCATCAACTTTCATATCAACAAATGTAAGGACTTCACTATCTTTGAAATGTCAACCAATGTTTCAGTTATCTGCAGTCGGCCAAGTCAACAAAAAAATTGATGCTTTGAATCCTTATTATAGGAAAATTAATTTACAAAGAACTAAAATATAAAGATTAATCACTAATACTTTAGGAACAGATAAAGATAGCTGTTTCCTTATAAGGAAACATTTGGTATTCATTGACCGAGCAGCCAGTGCTACTTGAGTTACAATTTTCTTCACTCCCTGGTCATCAGTCTAGGATGAAAATGTAGTAAAAGAAAATTGGATTAACAGTGGGATCCCCTCTTAGCACTATTTTTTCTCTAAAAGTATTCTCAGATCATTATTAAGCATCTGGTTATAGAATCATCTCCTTCAGTATTTCCTTGGTAAATGTTCAGATGAGCTTTGTTATTTTTCCATCAGTTAAGACTTTTACAACGAGGACCTGTCATGCTATATTCACTTATTTCCTCCATATTCCAATTGTAAGGAAAAAGTTCTACTCAGTGGTTGATTGATTTGTTTTTATTTTATGGCTTGTCAACACTTTGTGGGTTATTTAAAGCCAAAACATATTTGGTGGGGTGTAAGAATATAAGAACAATTCTTTCTATACAAGGGGAATATTGCATTAATGGTTATTTTGCAGTAACAATAATTTTTCCAGATACAAGTCATACTATTTAACCAACAGCTGGAGGTGAAAAGAGTATTTGCATATAGGTTAATGTACTTACTCCACTGGAATTCGAAATTGGCTCTCCAATTTCCCATTTTGCGCCACTATCCATTACAATACCTATACAGCCACAAGCAATGTCAAGTCTGGTCAGGACTTAAATGCTGTTTCTTTTTCTTATATTCTTTTACACACAGTACCTACTGTGTCTTGCTTGGGATGAAATCTTAATTTCTTCAAGGGTCAATCATTATCTATCCTCCTTATCCTCATAATCTTCCTACCACTTCCTCTTTCATTCAGTAACCCCACTAATCCTTGAGTGTCTCTTGAGCCTTTTAATGGGTGCACTTAAATAAATATTATAGAAAGCTTGTCTTTTCTTAGAATTTCTAGAGACTTGTCCTTTTTTGATGTAAACAATCAAGATATCTTTAATATTTTCATGATGCTTAAATTAAAGACATAGATGTAAATATTTAATTATGATAACATTAAATTAATTATTAATTATGGTATGGTAATTATTAGTTATGATAGCATTTTAAAAATGTTTAAAACAAATAATAACCAGTTTAAATTTCATCAAAATTCTTTCAAGTCATGTAATCCAAAAAAGAAAAGCTCAAATTAATGAAATGAAAAACAGTGTAATTCCTTGTACACTGAAATGTTTTACTTCATTTAATTTTTGCACTTAAATATATTTCTAAATTGGGAGAGTTGCATCCCCTCTATCACTGAATGGGCCTACAGTGTATAGTAAAATATCAATCCATTGCATTTTTTGTTTTTTGTTTTTCCCAAAGAATGCATGGAGAGTCATAATTGTTGATGTTTTCAAGGAACATGGCATAAAAGAAAGGATTAAATTAATTCTGTTTTGAAACTTAATTTCTTTCAGAAATAAAAGCACATTATTTTTTAAACATATCACCCCATGCAAGGCGATAAGGTCACTAAGACATTAGGGGTTACTGAGTGTAAAAGAATGAGAAAAAAGCCAAACATCATTAAAGAGAAAGAACAATAGAAGACAGTAAATATCAATTGACATTGCATTTAAATTTTTGAAGATCAAAGATGGCTGGAAAGCATCGAGCTGGAAGAGAGTTCCACAAGTGAGAAACTTTTGACGAAATTCATGGTTACATCTAGCCAATTCACCTGTAAAATGATGAGACCTAGCTGCCAATCTAGTACTGCTCTTAAATTCATAAAGTCAAGGTACCATAGAGGAAAGGTTATCATAGCAATTGCCATGAAAGCATTTATAGAAAAGGCACAGGCAAATTCATAAAATCTAGGTAGCAAAGAGTATAGCTCATCAGGATAATTACCTTGAACATACTTATCAGATTAAGAAACTGTTAGCATAGAACTTACGGTTACATATAGCCATTTCAACTGTAAAATAATGAGACCTAGCTGCCAATCTAGTACTGCTCTTAAATTCATAAAGTCTAGGTACCAAAGAGGATAGCTCATCTGAAAAATTACCATGAACATACTTATCAGATTATGAAACTGTTAGCATAGAACTTATGGTTACATCTAGCTATTTTAACTGTAAAAATGATGAGACCTAACTGCCAATCTAGTACTGCTCTTAAATTCATAGTGTCTACATATCATAGGGGAAAGTTCCTCAGAACAATTACCATGAAAGTATTTATAGAAAAGGCACAGGAAGCTATATTATGGCAGTTGGAAAGTGAATGAAGCCAGGGTTCTGAATACTCATCCCTTAATCTTTACCATGCTAATTCTTTTCTAGAATTGTTCCCCCTGCCATTGCGTTTTTTTGAGGGTGCCAAGTCATGAATACCTACTGTTTTAAAATTGTTATAACTTTCTTTGTATTGTGCATATAGATTTTAATTTTTGTACACTAATAAAACAATGATTGAGTAATATTTTGATGTAATTCATTATGTTTTGCATGCGTGTTTTGACACTGAAAACAAAAAAAATTGAAGTGCAAAATAAAAAAACAAATACATTAAAAAATACATAAATAATTCAACATACATTAAATTTTATTACTCCTCGTGGAGAGACAAAACCATTAAAAAAGCTTTCATTTCATCAAAAAGTGACATGTTTCCTCATGTTTACATATGAGAAGACACTAGCCTTTGTTTGCTCTTTCTTTTACCTGACTCATATTTATTTATCTCATTGACAAATAAAGTTATTATTTCATCGTTTATAAATAGACAAAATAATTCCCCTTCAGAAAGGCTATCAGGTATATCGATGGTCACCAGTAGCTTCCATAAAATTAGTCAGGCATGGAAGACAGTAGCCGCTGGTGATCATCCCCGCTTTCCTCCACATCACTAGTGTGATTATCATCTTTGATCCCATTACCATCAATATCCCCTTGGGTAAAGCCTTCAATATCATCATCAGAGTCCTAATCAAATAAAAACTCCTGAATAAAGGCTTTGTTGGATATTGACAGCTATTTTTGTTTACAAAAAATCACAAATATATTAACGTGGGTTTAATTGGTGTTACACCTCATATAGAGTCTAGAAAAATTCAAAATGGCGTTGGAAAAAAACCTTCTCCCAAAGCAATAGTAGGTGATTTCCAGCTTAAAATACCAGAAATAACAGTTGACAAATGTTTATTTATAGCAACCATCTCAAGGCAACAATGCATCTAGACTAGCAAAGGGAGAGAATTCTATGGTTGACAATTGTCACCTACAGCATGATAATGGTTAAAGAAATACAAAAAATTGTTCTTGTAAGTACAGTTCGTTCACACGTTACAAAAAACTTTATCTATGTACCTTGTGGCCAAACTAGTACTGGGCTAAAATTCATAAAGTCTAGGTACTCTAGTGGAAAGTTCATCCAAACAATTACTATGAAAATATTGATAGAAAAGGCAGAGGGAAGCCACATTATGGCCGTGGGAATGTGAATGAAGCCGAGAAAAAGAATTTATGATATTTGCTCAATTTTTGTGAAGCTTATTAGACAGAACTTTTCAGAATTCCTCATGTTAATATCTCCTGATATCTAAATATTATTAATATCAATTAACTCACATTATTTACAGTGTTTAGGGCTGTTGTCTTCATCTGCTTTGTCATAGTCACAAAATATGACAAAAACAGATGAGGACAACTGTCCAAACAATGTAAATAGTGTAAATAACTACAAGACCTCGTCTCAGAAATACAGACAGATCATGAAAAATGCAGGAGTGTAAAATGTCTGAAACGTCATGAATATGGCAATAAAGATAAGACAACAATCTGAACAGTGTAAATAATGTAAATAATTACAATACCTCATCTCAGAAATATAGACAGATTCTGAAGAAGGCCGGAGCGTACAATGGCTGAAACATCATGAATATGGCAATAATGATAAGACAACAATCTGAACAATGTAATAATTACAATACCTCATCTCAGAAATATAGACAGATTCTGAAGAAGGCGTACAATGGCTGAAACATCATGAATATGGCAATAATGATAAGACAACAATCTGAACAATGTAATAATTACAATACCTCATCTCAGAAATATAGACAGATTCTGAAGAAGGCCGGAGCGTACAATGGCTGAAACATCATGAATATGGCAATAATGATAAGACAACAATCTGAACAATGTAAATAATTACATTACCTCATCTCAGAAATATAGACAGACTTTGAAGAAGACCGGAGCGTACAATGGTTGAAACATCATGAATATGGCAATAATGATAAGACAACAATCTGAACAATGTAAATAATTACAATACCTCATCTCAGAAATATAGACAAATCCTGAAGAAGGCCGGAGCGTACAATGGTTGAAACATCATGAATATGGCAATAATGATAAGACAACAATCTGAACAATGTAAATAATTACAATACCTCATCTCAGAAATATAGACAAATCCTGAAGAAGGCCGGAGCGTACAATGGCTGAAACATCATGAATATGGCAATAATGATAAGACAACAATCTGAACAATGTAAATAATTACAATACCTCATCTCAGAAATATAGACAAATCCTGAAGAAGGCCGGAGCGTACAATGGCTGAAACATCATGAATATGGCAATAATGATAAGACAACAATCTGAACAATGTAAATAATTACAATACCTCATCTCAGAAATATAAACAGATATCAATTAACTCATTTAATATTTACGACTATTGGGCCAAAATAATGTCTACTTTAATGCAACTACACATTCAAGGAGGCCCAATGGAGTAGTGGATAGTGGCTCAGATTGAGAAATCGGAGAGCCAAGTTCAAATTCTAGTCAGATATATTACATTCACTTATATGCTAATACTCTTTGGAAATATATGTATCCTCTTCTTCTCCCCCCAGCTATAGGTAAATAGCAGGACAAACTGGGTTCTATAGCCATGGATGGCAACCATTCTAGGAGAAAGTAACTCTGAAATCGAAACAGTATGTAGACCTAGTGTATCACATATTATACAACTAAAGAAAGCATTGTTTGCATTGGTTCAATGATCCCAACTATAGTCAAATAATAATGATGGTGATGATGAATATTAAATTCTGGATAATAATAAATAAATATTAAATTTAATAAATATTAAAGCTGAAGACATTTTTATTTATGTTATTCATATTAAGAAAGATTTTTCACATTGTCATTATTTATTTTTCATGTGCCACATTTCGTTCTTTAAGACTTCATCAGAGTACAGTGATGTTTACATTGATGTAACTGTACATGCACATGAAGGAGAGGGGACGCTGAAATTCTTAAATTTAAAAAAATTTTAATATGCATTTGGGTGCATATCATGTAACCAGTTTCATTTAGTTTTAGTTTCTTTTTTTTTTAATGTTTTTATTTATTTTCTTATTAAGTATCCACAATGTTCTGATAACAGAAGAGCTGCCAAGAAAAAGGAAGTGATGTAAGAACTTAGATGTAAATTTACTGTGAATGATCTGGCGATTACAGCACTTTCTATACATTTTGACCTATCTTAAATAAATTGTTTCCTCTTTTAATTAAAGTATCATTTTCTTAAATCAAAATTACAGACTCATTACATTAAGCAACTAATTCATTGAGTGTTTTGTTTTGTAAAAGATCCTGTTTGTGTTAATATAATCTTTTATTTAAATTACTTGAGGTTTCTCCTTTGTATTCTGTTAGTCAGTTATGTGCCATACATGATACATGCATAAGTGATTCATGTATCTTTCGATACGACTGATGAGGCAGATTTTTTTCCCCGCAGTAGGTTGCTATTTCTTATTGCAGTAGACCAGTTGCCATCCAAGGCTATAGAACCCAGTCTGTCCTGCTATTTACCCATAGCTGGGGGAAGAAGAGGATTCATACCTTTCCCAAGCACATAAGTGAATGTAATGGATTTAACTCTGATCCAGTTATATACCAAGTGTTAAACACATTTAGGTGGTCATATATCTTTTGATACATACTGATGAAACTGATCTTTTCCTGCAATAGGTTGCCATTTCTTTCTGCGGTAGACCAGTTGCCATCAAAGGCTATAGAACCCAGTCTGTCCTGTTATTTACCCATAGCTGGGGGAGGGAAGAAGAGGATTCATACCTTTCCCAAGGGAATTAGCATGTAAGTGAATGTAATGGATTTGACTGGAATCCAAACTCAGCTCTCCGATTCCTCAGTCTGAGCCACTATCCATTACTCCACCATGCCATCTCACCTATGTATTACTCATGGCATTTATTACAGGTGATAGAATAAATTCCTCGTTATTTTTTTGTATTATTTTTATTATTTTAAAAAATCTAAAATAATTTTGTCAATGTCATTGTTTCTATATTTATATTGCTTAAAACACAATTGGAGATTCTAAAATGCATAATATTAGGTTGGTGAAAAAATAATGTCGTTTTTTGACTATTTTTTTTGATTATCGTTCACCCATTTATCCAACTTTTTTGACTTCCCTATTTGCTTTAAATGGCGAACGACTGTTGAGTGGTCGACTTCGAGTTCAACAGCAACTTCTCGTGTGATTTTGCAAGGTTCGGCTTCAATTAAGGCTTTCAAATGTTCGTTATCAACCGCAGTCGGCTGGCCGCGACCATCTTCATCTTCGAGGCTCTCGTCACCATTGCGAAATTTCTTGAACCACCGTTGTGCCACACGTTTGTTAGTGGTTCCTGGACCAAACGCATCATTGATATCACGAGCTGTCTTGGCAGCTTTTCGCCCTAGTTTGAACTGGAACAAGAAAATCGTGCGGATTTGAATTTTGTCCATGCTGTCGAAAAGCCTGCAAAAAAATGAATGAAGAGATTGAGAATGGTAATGAATAACACGATTCGATAGAGCGAAAAACGCGCTTCAAAATGATATATAACATGGCTATATATATCAATGAATTAATTCAGAAATCATATATAAAAGTAACATATGTGAAAAAACGACATTATTTTTCCACCAACCTAATATATATATATTATACTTATATATGTCCATTATATATGTTCCAAAGGTTGTTATAACTGGGAAGTGATAGTGAAGAAAAGCTTCCACTCTCTATAAAATGCTTCTGTGGCATGTGTCTCAAATAGCCTCTGACAACTAATTCCAGCTCTAAGCCATTGAATGGGGGAAGGTGAAAAACTAGCAGCTTATTATGCTTCAGGTAGACAGAGCTCAACAATCCAGGAAGTCAATCCATCTAGAGGAAGAAAAATCCTGATTTAAAACCTCCACTGCTTTGAGGTCATATCCTCCAACATGATGTCTCAGCTTTTGTCATGGAATCCATAACAAAGTTTGAGACGTCATGTTGGAGGACATTAGCTGTGGTATAGCTCTGCCAAGTCAGCTTGCCCAAGATATGTTACACATGAATGAATATCTCTCTAGTTTTTAACCAGATATGTGGAAGGAACGAGTCAGATGCTCAGCTGTGCAGTGACACTATGACCACATCCAGTCATGTGATAGATCAGGGGTCACCAATCTATGGCCTGCGGGCCAGATCTGGCCCCCAATGTCAGTTCATCTGGCCTGCTGATTCACTGTGCCACAAATGAGCTAAAATATAATTATTTATATGGAATTATCAATAGATTGTAATTAAAATTACTATGTAGGAAAATAAATGTAAGTTAAATGCCAAAATTTGGCCAATCTGACAGGAATATAACACAGAAAAGAGTATGAATGTAAATCCAGACATAAAAACCAAGAGTGGAGCCCTGTCAACATTGACAACTTTCCCACAATTCCTGTATCCAAACTGTTCCCAAATTTAATGCCCTGTATTCTCTTGGATCTTGTCAGCATGGCCAAGTAAAGGAAATCCATGTGGTTTGAGAATGCACAGCCTCCATATGCCATCACCCAGATCTACACCCCAGAGAGGTCACTCCAGTCTCACCTCCAAAGGACTAATTTGGAACCAAACAGAGCAATATCTTTATCCCATGATATAAACAGATACTCACTACTACACTACTGAGTGTTACTGGGGCTGAGTAGCCCATTTCTACCTAGCACATGGCTCCGCCTTTAGCAACTAAAAAGATTTCCCCAATTCCTCCACCAGGCTTTTTTGATGAAGAGGATGACTAAACATCCAAGAAAATTAAAACTAAAACCTGTGAAATAGCATATGAATCTTTTTGTGGGGTTAGCAGCCATCTAGCACAATGGGGTAGTCTGAGCTCTGTAGATATTTACACATCCAAGGAAACGATAAATTGGTATAGCTAGGTGGAGGGTTTCCTAGACTAAAGTCAATAGTCAGGGTGATATCCTCCAGCATGTTGTTTCAGCCCTTGTCATGGAATCCATTACATGGTATAGCTAGGTGAAGGGCTTCCTAGACTAAAGCTGATATCCTCCAACATGTCTCAGCTTTTGTCATGGAATCCATAACAAAGTTTGAGATGTCATGTTGGAGGACATCAGCTGTGGGATAGCTCTGCTAAGTCAGCTTGCCCAAGATATATTACACATGAATGAATATCTTTAATCAGATATGTGGAAGGAAGGGGTTGTATGCTTGGCTGTACAGTGACTTTATGACCTCATCCAGTCATGAGATAGATCAGGGGTCACCAATCTATGGCCCATGTGCTAGATCTGGCCCTCAATGTCAGTTCATCCAGCCTGCTGCTTCACTGTGCCACAAATAAGCTAAAATGTAATTATTTATGTGGAATTATCAATAAATTATAGTTAAACTTACTATGTAGAAAAAAATTTAAATAAATATAAGTAAAATGCCAAAATTTGTCCAATCTGATTCTTGCATCTGACAGTAATATAAGTTTTAGGAAAATCAGTGAAATAAAAAATTCGGCAACTTTTTGGCAACTTTTGATATCCGAATGCTTTTTTTGTGTGAGAACCTGCAATGAAGTTTCTAAGAAAAGCGATTACGAACCTGCTGCAGCAATTATGTTTTAACTTGCGTTACTGTGTTTAAACCGTTTTGAAAAGTGCTGTATATAAAAAGGAATGACTTCATCAAATTATGTCATATATTTTGCCTGAACTCGTTATAAAATCAAAAGTACGTAAAGTCAGCACATATCACGAGGTTGACTGATAAACATTTGAAAGCATTTCTCTTGGTTGAATGCAGCAATATCAAAACAAATATTAATCTTACTTATTATAAAACCTAGGTTGTGTGTGTGTGTGTCTGTACGTTTATATATTGGATCGGATTTCCTACATTTTTCAACCGATTTCAACAAAACTTCACAGGACTACGTAAAATTACCTTGCAGTGGTTCTGACAGTGCCAAAAATTGGAAAAACACAATTGTTTTTGCAAAAATCAATTTGAAAACACGATTAAGAGGCATTAATGAAAGGGGGACAACTCATATCGAGTTATACTTATTATTATCGAGTTATACTTATTATAAAACCCAAGTTGGTTGTTTGTGTGTGTGTGTGTTTGTTTATATATGGGATTGGATTTCCTACATTTTTCAACCGATTTCAACAAAACTTCACTTTTTTTTGGCAGGTAATGTTTATTATTGTCTTGCACACTTTTTTCTTTATTTTTACATTCAGAATGCTTTAAAAATTCCATTTACAAGACAATTGTTTATAATAAAATTCTATTCAATCGGTAGACTCATAACGATTGAAAACAATGTTTTTGTTTGAGTTTGGGTTTGACCAATTTGTAAAAAAAAAAATAAATAAAATAAAACTAATTAAGACATGCGTGTCCATCAACCTTAAACAATAATCTTTGTCAATTTTATTTTACAGTCTTCATGATGGTCGATACTTGATCTATCTCTTACTGTTACATCCTCGGGCAACGCCGGGCTCTACTGCTAGTTATATCTTAAAAAGTAAACACCAGTTTCACAAATCTCATTAACCTTTTGTGCTGGTTAGTTTTTGAGATTTGGATATGTGTGCACTTGGTGTGATATAAATATTTTATTGCTATTGTTTCCTTCTTGGATAACTTTTTAGTAAATAAGTACGTTTGTTGTCTTTATTTTTTGTGCATTCAGTGTTTTGTATTGAACAAAAGGGTTATCAATTCCATGCTTGTCATTCTCTCAGTTATCTGGCCCTCTGGAAAAAAATGTTTAATGACCCTTGAGATAAATGATGATGTTGAAAGTACAATTTCACTTCTCAGTTTTTTCATATCTTGAGAAAGAGAGCAGCAGGGATTCATTTTATTATTTTATTTTCATTATTTTTAAGGAAAATAAATGCCTTCCAAAAGCTAAACAGTGTGTTAAGAAACAGGAACACTTCATTAGAAACAAAAAAAGAATACTGAATGGTTATGTGATATATGTCCTTCTATATGACAGTGAATGCGCAACAATCTCTTCAAAGAGGAACTTGACGCAACAGAAATGTGGTTCTACTGAAGGATGCTGAGGATAACGTGGACAGAATGTGTGAGCATTGACAAAGTTTTACAGAAAATGGAAACAAAAATGAAACTTATATTTTACATCTGGAAGAGACAGCTGAAATTTCTAGAGTGCATAATGAGGAAAGAGGGCTTAGAAAATTTGATACGCACAGGAAGGATTGAAAACAAGAGAGATGGAAGAAAACAGTGCATGACATACTTAGTGAGCTTGAGTAAATGGATGGCGGAACAGGGTTTAGGAGGAATAACAAAAAGACAAAATTTATTAAGAGCTACAAAGGGCAGGACATGGTGGAGAGCCATGATCACCAACATCCTGACGAGACATGGCACATACAAAAAGGAGAAGAATGAGCTTGAGTAAATGGATGGCGGAACAAGGTTTAGGAGGAATAACAAAAAGACAAAATTTATTAAGAGCTACAAAGGGCAGGACATGGTGGAGAGCCATGATCACCAACATCCTGACGAGACATGGCACATACAAAAAGGAGAAGAATGAGCTTGAGTAAATGGATGGCGGAACAAGGTTTAGGAGGAATAACAAAAAGACAAAATTTATTAAGAGCTACAAAGGGCAGGACATGGTGGAGAGCCATGATCACCAACATCCTGATGAGACATGGCACATACAAAAAGGAGAAGAATGAGCTTGAGTAAATGGATGGCGGAACAAGGTTTAAGAGGAATAACAAAAAGACAAAATTTATTAAGAGCTACAAAGGGCAGGACATGGTGGAGAGCCATGATCACCAACATCCTGAAGAGACATGGCACATACAAAAAGGAGAAGAATGAGCTTGAGTAAATGGATGGCGGAACAAGGTTTAAGAGGAATAACAAAAAGACAAAATTTATTAAGAGCTACAAAGGGAAGGACATGGTGGAGAGCCATGATCACCAACATCCTGACGAGACATGGCACATACAAAAAGGAGAAGAATGTGCTTGAGTAAATGGATGGCGGAACAAGGTTTAGGAGGAATAACAAAAAGACAAAATTTATTAAGAGCTACAAAGGGCAGGACATGGTGGAGAGCCATGATCACCAACATCCTGACGAGACATGGCACATACAAAAAGGAGAAGAATGAGCTTGAGTAAATGGATGGGGGAACAAGGTTTAGGAGGAATAACAAAAAGACAAAATTTATTAAGAGCTACAAAGCCAGGAAGTTGTGGAGAACTATGATTGCCAAGGGACATGGTACATAAAGAAGGAAAATAATCCTTTTTTTTTTTTTTTTTTTTCATATTTGAGCTCATAAAGATTATAATTACTGTCTGGAAAAAAAATTGCAATATTTTACTGAAAATTTGGTCATGACTATCACCTTGTCTGATTTTCATGTCACCTGTTTTGATTGGTGTCATTCATATCATGTCAGAGGCTGATATGAAAATTTGTAGAAAAAAATAATTGCAACCCGAAGTAAATTGCTGCTTGCACTTAAAATTTTAAAACTTAAATAACATATCATTAAAAGATATGTGATTGACCCACTTACTGTCCAGGACAGTAATTTCAACAATAAGTTGTACTAATAAGTACCTATTGGTACTATTTAAGTTGCGGTTACAGTTTATGCTTTAAAAATCAAAGACACAAAGAAAGATTTGATTTGATTAACGACTGGAAAATTATTAGGAATGAAATTAACTCTGATGGTGAATTAATGTTTGCGTCATTTAGTTGAGTATCTTCTTTGCTGTGCTGTGTCTATTCAGGACGTGGGCAGTAATAGATCCCCACAATTTCAAGTCTTATTAAATTTTGTCTTTCTGATATCTCTCCTAATCTCTGTTCTGCCAACCATTTTCACAAGTTTGTTCTTTTTCGCTGTGCTTCAGGACATGGACGATCATGGCTCTCCACAATTTCCTGTCCTTTGTTAATCTTAGTAAAGTTTATATTTTTGCTATTTCTCCTAATCCCTGTCCTGCCAACCACAAGCTTCTTCTTCTTCTTCTTCACTGTGCTATGTCCCTTCAGGATATGGATGATCATGGCTCTCCACAATTTCCTGTCCTTTGTAGCTCTTAGTAAAGTTTGTTTTTCTGGTATCTTTCATAATCCCTTCTTTGCCAACCATTTACACAAGCTCATTCTTCTTCTTATACTTCTTTATGCTGTGACTCTTCAAGACATAGGTGATCATGGCTCTCCACAATTTCCTGCCCTTTGTAGCTCTTAGTAAATTTTGTTTTTCTGGTATCTCTCATAATCCCTTCTTTGACAACCATTTACACAAGCTCATTCTTCTTCTTATACTTCTTTATGCTGTGACTCTTCAAGACATAGGTGATCATGGCTCTCCACAATTTCCTGTCCTTTTCAACTCATATTAAATTTTGTCTTTTTGATATCTCTTCTAATCTCTGTTCTGCCAACCATTTCCACAACCTTGTTCTTCTTCACTGTGCTGTGTCCTTCAGGACATGGATGATCATGTCTCTCCACAACTTCCTGTCCTTTGGGACTCTTAGTAAATTTTGTCTTTTTATTATCTCTCCTAAACTTTGTTCCATCATCCATTTACACAAGCTCATTTTTCTTATACTTCTCTTTGCTATGACCCTTCAAGACATAGGCGATCATGGCTCTCCACAATTTCCTGTCCTTTGCAACTCATATTAAATTTTGTTTTTTTGTTATTTCTCCTAATTCCTGTGCTGCCAACCATTTCCACAAGCTTCTTCTTTTTCTTCTTCTTCACTGTGCCATGTCCCTTCAGGATATGGACGATCATGGCTCTCCACAATTTCCTGTCCTTTGTAGCTCTTAGTAAAGTCTGTGTTTTTTGCTATCTCTCCTAATCCCTGTCCTGCCAACTCATTAGGTAGCTGTTATGAGCTGCTTTCTTCTGCCCCTCCTGTTTAGTGTGGGATTATAGCCCAGGTTACATATATCGCACTGTAAAAACACACAAGCAAAACTATCCTCTCTGTCCTGCTATATCTCAAATTCCCACTCCTGTGTAGCAATTAACAAAAAATCATAAACCAATTTATCACACCATATATTCCCAGTAAATAACGACATAAGATCAACTCTTGAAGAAATTTAAATTCTGAAAAAAGAAAAAGCATAGCTTCACTTGACATTGAAAATTTATTCACTAATGTCCCAATTAGTGAGTCTATTGATATTATTATAAAAAACATATACAATAATCCATCTATCTCTCCCTCCACTTAAAATTAGATCTAGTTTACGGAAACTACTGTTAACTTGCATTACTGAAGTCCCATTCTACAATCACAAAAATAATATATATGTACAATGGGATGGTGTTTCTATGGGTTCAATCCTGGGACCAACTTTTAGCAATTTCTATACATCTAGTCTTGAAAATAATATCTTTGATAATTTTAAAAAAACCCTCCATCTGCCCGAGATATGTTGATATCCTTATCTTTGTCAAGAATATGGATTAAATATATCAACCCCCAAAACATTTCCAAAATAATTCTGTCCTTAAATTTACATACGGACTTAATAATAGTAATAAAATTCCTTTTCTAGATATATTGATAAACACTAATAATAAATTCGCTATCTCCTCATATAAAAAAAAAACTACTAGCATAAACTTGTGCACTCTGAAGTATGAGAGTGAATGCCTGAATTAATATAAAATAACAATAATAAAAAACTTAATGAACGATGCAAAAATTAATTCATCCACAAAACAGATTTTCTACAGTGAACTAAAAAAATATAAGACAAACTCTTCTTAAGAATAACTTCCTTAATTATATTGTCAATGAAGAAATAAAATGTTTTGTTAGAAATTTTAATATAAAGCAAATGGAATATAATACTTGTTCAAATAATCTAAATTTAAATCAAACTCTTAATAAAATTAACTATGAACACTGCACAAATATTTAAAAATGTCTACAGTAAATAGTTGAAAAATATTTAGGTTTTAACTAATAGTTTTAAATAATTTGATAAAAAAAGTTAAACTTCTCAATAACTTAGTTATCTCCCTTGACGTTACAACTCGTGTATGTTTACATCATAAAATTTAAAAATCATACAGTATAGTAAAGTTTAGCATTTTTCGCTTCACAAGTAAAAAATTATAATTTTCAGATGAACACAAAAATTTTGTCTTATAAAAATAATGAACACAACAAATTTGTAATAGAAAAAACAAGACCCTGATGATGACATTGTGTTAATGTCGAAAGTACTCGGAATAAAATGAATATCATCAATATGCTAACTATCTTTCTTCCTTTAATAAGGATACTAAGAAACTTGTCCATAAATATCAAAAATAAGTAGACAAAAATTATTTAATGAGACATGTCTTAATGAAAGCATGCTGCCAAAATATATGCAATATATATAATAATAATAATATATATATATATATATATATATATATATATATATAAAAGAAAGAGGTTGTAGTGGTTTCAACGAGAGAAAAGTATGTAACATTAAAGTCAACACTTAGAGGCAACAGTCTGTTTCATGTTAGATGCAATCGTCAGGCCACGTCTAGCATGAAATAACCTGTCACCTCTAAGTGTTCACTTTTATATTTACACACACTCTATTTCACTTTATATATTTATATATATATATATATTTATATATACATATATATATATATATATAAAAGTGAACATCGCATCTAAGTGTTGACTTCAATGTTCACTTTTATATTTACACACGCTCTATCTCTGATATTGAGCACTTTATCCCATAAATATAGCACATCTTAAAACTATATTTCTTTTTATATATATATATATATATATAAAAATCTAAAAGTGAACATTGAAGCCAACACTCGGATGCGACAGTCTGTTTCATACTGGATGCAATTGTCAGGCCGCCAATTGCATCCAGCATGAAACAGCCTGTCACCTCTGTGTTGACTTCAATGTTCACTTTTAGATTTATATTTACATATGCTCTATCTCTGATATTGAGCACTTTATCCCATAAATATAGCACACCTTACAACTATATTTCTTTATATATATATATATATATATCATGGCAGGCTCTCCCATCATATTCAACATATGAGGCTCAAGCAGCTCCATTCCTAGGGACCTACAGCCCAGATACCTGCACATATGATTTGATTATAGTGGTGAAGGCTTTGTGCAGAACCAACCACAGTTTTTGAAGGGCCGAATACAGAGACCTGTTGCACTACGTGCCACAAGGACCCCAAACGACCCTCCGCAGATTTTGAATTCAGAGTTTTCCTTCTCCTAGACCAGTTACCATCCAAGGCTATAGAACCCAGTCTGTCCTGCTATTAACCCATAGCTGGAGGGAGAAGGGGATTTCCTAAGGGTATTAGCACATAAGTGAATGTAATGGATTTGAGTGGAATTTGAACTTGGCTCTCTGATTCCTCAATCTGAGCTGCTATCTACTACTCCACTGTGCCTCCATAGATATATATATATATATTTCTTTTTATAGATACAAATATTCAAGTAAATACTCTGTTTATAATAAACAGTATTAACAACATTTACCTGCCTGAATGTCTGAGAAATCTTCATTAAAAATATGTGTCCACCAACATGTATCGAACCTGTATCCTATACAGAACCATCATATAGCCTGATGTGTCTTAACCAACTGGGCCACAGAAGAGCGTTCAATTAGCAAGGTCGATTTTACTGTTTGTAAACACAATTCACCATGATTTTCTCTCATACATTCATATCTGCTCAATGCGTATCCAAATGTAAACAAATGATGTCATACATTATGAAATGGACAAAGTTTGAGAATTATTTAAGACATTTTTTTTTTTGTTTAAAAAAATATCTACTTAAATATTTGTATCTATAAAAAGAACGTATAAACAAAAAAATGTCTTGAATAATTGTCGGACTTTGTCCATTTCATTATATATATATATATATATATATATATATATATATATATATATATATGAAAATATATAGAAAATAGGAAAGAACTGGTTAGGTAAATAATCCAAAGTTCTTTAGTATTTTTGTTATTATTTTTAAAAAATAGTGCTCGATACAAAAGTAGAGCATAAATATAATTATTTTTGGAATCGTATTTTTAAATAAATAATTATATATATATATATATATATATATATATATATATATATATATTTAAAGATATTTTTGTAGGTACAAAATTTAATGATCGAAATAAAAGTATAAAACTTAATATTATGAGACATATTAAAAACGGGAGAAGCAACCGGTTTCGCTCCCGCTCTTCAGGCTTCAACGGGAGATTTAATTTAAAATTAAACACAGAAAAATGTACAATAAAAGGAAGTCGAACTTGAAGTTTTTAATATGTCTCGTAATATTAAGTTTCATACTTTTATTTCGATCATATATATATATATATATATATATATATAGTTAAACCTAGAGAGCCAGACAAATCTACCAAGGTTTCACCTAAGTGGATCATCAGGGAAGACTGGCTTTTTAATTAGTTAATTTGCGTATTTGCATCAGGGTTTTTTCCTTTGGTCCTTGGACTTGCATGCTGTACGATTATTTTCTGCTAACGTACATGTTCTTGTTTTTTTCTTTTTTTATACCTTTTTTTCCCTTCAGTATTGGCTTGTTTATTTGCAAATCAATACAGTGAAGGTTTTCTGAGCGAGTATAGTTTCTTATACTTATAAGATCTCTATTAATAATAATAATAATAATAATAATAATAATAATATAATATATAATGAGTATGTAAATTTTCTAAAAACAGCAATGGATTTTTATTAATCCGACAGATGTTTTGTTACTTTAAGCATTTTTTTTTAGTCTCTACTCATATTTGAGTAGATACTCCATTCATTTATTAAACAGTATATTTATTTATTTTCGTTTATTGGCATGAATATTCGAGAAATGATATTAAAGAAAATGTCAGAAAGTGTAGATTTTTCTTTGATAAGATTTCTCAAATATTCAGGCTACTTTTCGAAAATAAATAAATATACTGTTTAATAAATAAATTGAGCATCTACTCAAATATGAGTATTCACTAAAAAGTGACAAAATGACAACATTTATTAATAACTACAAAGATCCAGAAAATGTGGAGAGCCATGATCGCCAACATCCTGAAGATACACACCACATAGAAACAGAAGTAATAGCTTGAATAAATAGATAGTGGAAGAAGGTTTAGGAGAGATAACAAAACAAAATTTATTAAGAACTATGAAGAACAGGAAACTGTGGAGAGCCATGATCACCAACATCCTGAAAGTAAACAGCACATAGAAAAAGAAAAGAAGATAACAAAAAGACAAAATTTACTAAGAACTATGAAGGGCGTGAAGTTGTGGAGAGCCATGATCACCAACATCCTGGGAGGACACATATAGGAGAATATGTCATTGTCCAAAACAGTGTAAATATGTTTTTTTTTTATCCTACTAAAAGTGTACCAATTACACACATTGCTCACTGTAATAAACGAAGTGTTAGATATTGTACTTCCCAAAACACCTGTGTTATTTTCCGCCCTGCCCACATGCATGCACAATAATACATCTCAAAAATTCAAATAGAAATTAGTCTTCATTCTCATTTGACGATTTTATAGATGAGCAAACCTTACCTTTCAATGCTTCATTTCACACAGATATGTAGAAAGACATAATTTATTATTCTAACAATTTTTCTTTGGAGTACGAAACGTTGTTATTTCTGTTAAAACAGACCTACTTCATAAAAGTGACGGGTATCACGATAAACTACATCCAACAGCAAAGCCTTTGATCAGGAGTTTTTGAAACGCATGGCACCACTTCTTAATTGCTGGTGTTCTCAGGTCCACCCTGGCCCGAAGTGGTAGTACCTGTTAGGGTGGCAAATAGTTACCCCCCCACCATCACAAAGGAGTCAAAACACTATGAAAGTGTAAAAATATGTTTTAATACTAGCAATACATTTTTGCAAACAAAATATTGCTAGCAATACATTTTTGAAGAAAAAATATTATCAGCTATAAAAATATTACCGGCTTTAAATAACCTATTGAGGTTGATATAATGTAAAACATATCTAACCAAACCATAAAAGTGAGAGGAAGATGAAAAAAAAACAAAACAGGAAAGCTATAATTACATGCTTACCCTCTTCAAGTCAAGGGTCAATTGTTGTATATCCTCCTTATCCTTATACTCTTCACTTCTTAACTCCTCCACTCATTTATATCACGCACTGCATTCATTATAACCATTTTAACAGTAACCTTCTATACAACAATCTTAACATCTTCGAGTCAAGGGATAATCATTATCTATCCTCATAATCTTCACTTTCTCCTCTTTCATTCATGTCACACACCTTATTCAATAATCCTCTACCATGATAGGCTCTTGGGCCTTGTACTGGGTGAACTTTAGTATATAAAAAAAGAGAGTTTGTTGGAAAAAAATAAAAGAAATTGTACACACAAGTAAAATTTCTCCTCTTTGTTTTATTCCCTCTCCCTTACAAACTCAATCAGTAATCCTCTATCTTGAGTGACCCTTGGGCCTTGTATTGGGTGAACTAACCATAAAAAAGAAAGAAATAACAAAAAAGATCAGATCACTTCATATAAAAATTTGAATATGCTAAATTTAAACTTCAAATCTACAATGCGTAATTTTAATCAAAACAAGTCAATTGTAAATATAAAGGATAAAATACAAATTGTGTTAAAAGAATGTCAAAGACCTAAGTATGTATTATAAAGTTTTAAATCTCTACAACTAAAACAACTTGTCTTTTGTAAAACAGTCAGTCAGTGCCAAACGTGATACACAATTGAGCAATCATGTATCTTTTGATACATGACTGACAAGGCAGATTTTTTTCTCGTAGTAGGTTGCCATTTCTTTCTGCAGTAGACCGGTTTCCAACCAAGGCTAAAGAACCCAGTCTGCCCTGCTATTCAACCCATAGTTGAGGAAAGAAGAGATGGATTTCTACATTTCCCAGGGATATTTACGCGAAAGTGAATCTAACGAACGTGAATTCGAACTCAGCTCACCGAGTTCTCACTCCGAGCCAATATCCCTTGCACATGGTGTTATCTTGTACTGCTTAAATTATTGGAGTCTAGGTACCATACTCATACTTGCCTCTCCCTTACAAACTCACTCAGTAACCCTCTATCTTGAGTGAACTATCAGTAAAAAAAGAGAAAGAAAGAAAAAGAAGATCAGATCGCTTAGTATAAAAATTTAAGTGTACATTGAAAGTTAAAATAAACTTCAAATCTACAATGTGTAATTTTAATCAAAGCAAGTCAATTGCAATTATAAAGGATAAAATACAAGTTCTGTTAAAAGAATGTCAAAGATCTAAATATATATTATAAAGTATTAAATTCCTACAACTAAGATCTTAAAATAATGGCTGTGTTTCAAGTCTGACTCAAAATGACTTTTCCAATCCGAGTTTTTCAGTCTACATTCGGGAGGATGAGTAAAAATATAAAATAGGTAAAAATTAAAAAATAAGCAAAATAAGAAATTAGTTTTTTTCAATAATGATTCGGTATTGCACGGTTAATTCATTGTTGATTATCATGCTATTTTGTCCCTATTAGTTTCAACTGAAACAGTTTGTATCGTTTCACAATAACAGATATCTCATGTCAACCAAACAATGGACACCTGAAGATGGCCTGAGGGTATGTGGCAAAAACTAATAGTCAAGAGGAGAAAAATAATTCAAATAAATTAAAAACATATTGACATACAATTATTTAAATATCAGTATTGTTTTTTAAATCAAGCAAGGCAATATATCTGCTGTGGCACAAGGATTACTGAGAGTGAAAAACTCACCATGCTATGTTCCTGGTGGCAAACCATCCCCATTCTCTTCATGTGTCCCTTTGCTAAAAAGCAAGTTCCACTCAGACAGATTCTTCCCAAGAACTGTTATTTTGTATAACAAACTCCCAAGAGAATGCTTCCCTGTCAATTACAATCATGGTCTCTTAAGTATCTATATCTATTCTACTCATTATCATCATACTCTCTTACTTCCCCTTTACAATCGCATTCAGTAACCCTCTACCTTGAGAGGCTCTTGGGCCTTTTATTGTAAAACTTATCAGTAAAAAAAAAAGGTCTGTGTCTGTAATTGTGCTTTGTGTATTGTTATTACTATTTGTATTATTGTTTATTTTATTATTTTCATAGTTTTACATATGAAATATTCTATAACGAACTTAAAAATATATAACAAATGCTAATTATCAGTAATTTACCTGATTGTGTAATAGATAAAACCATGTACTGAGGTTAAGTGTCCACTTGTTAAAATTTTTAACAATTTTTATAGCTTACTCCGTTCAACAACAAAAAATTTTGAAATGGTGTCGAGACACCAAATATCTTTTTTAGCTAATTTGAGGGTGCTGAATCTGAAAATGACCCTTACTTTTTCTTGGTTTGCTACAGTTTTAGCTGTACAGAAATGCCTCAGTTTTGGAAAAAAACATTTTTTTCATTTGTTTTCTGTATATATCATATTGACTAATGGCAATATTTCTCAAAATAAAATCGTAGAAAACTCTCAATTTGTATTTCAACCAACAAATATTGGTCTGCTTATTGAGAAATATTATTTTTGAAATAACAATCAGACCCTAAGTCTTTAAAAATAACACGATTATATATACCAAGACCAACAAGTATTTTCATCACTTAATAAACTAAAAGCGTAAATAAAACCTTCATGAATATAAGAACTTTGGTAAAAATTTTCTCTTTCTTGATTGTCATGTTCAATGTTATTTAAGTCCCTTTTGATACTCCAGCAGTATCATGTACAATGGAATAGGTGTATTCAATTGTCTTTAGTTAGAGTTTCTTACCAACCGCAAATCATCTTGAGTATGATGATAAACTACATCAAACAGCAAGGCATCTAATCAGAAGGTTTCGATGAGTGTGGAACCACTTCTTAATTGCTGGTGTTCCCAGGTCCACCCTGACCCAGGGTGGTAGCACCTGTTAGGGTCCCAGTTATGGGCAAATAGTTAACCCCCAAACTGGGGTCAAAGCACTATGAAAGTGTAAAAATAGGTTGCATTTTTGTTAAAGATTATAAACAGGCAATAATTTTTTTAAGAAAACAATTATTACCAGCAATAGACTTTTGAAAAAAAATTACCAGCAATACATTTTTGAAGAAAAAACAATTGGTAGCAATACATTTTTGAAGGAAAAATATTACCAGCAATACATTTTTGAAGAAAAAACAATTGGTAGCAATACATTTTTGAAGGAAAAATATTACCAGCAATACATTTTTGAAGAAAAAACAATTGGTAGCAATACATTTTTGAAGGAAAAATATTACCAGCAATACATTTTTAAAGAAAAAACAATTGTTAGCAATACATTTTTGAAGAAAAAACAATTGGTAGCAATACATTTTTGAAGGAAAAATATTACCAGCAATACATTTTTGGAAAAAATATTACCAGCAATAAAAAAAATCTTGTCTGCATTAAATAACTCATTGAGGTTACTAAAGAAAACATTGTACATTGGTAGTAAAGAAAACAAACAAAACCAAGCCAAAACCAACTGTGAAAACAAAATGCTCTCAATGTGCTTGGTTTCCTTCCGTAGTGAAGGGATAAAAGTGATGGGATAAATTTACGAATATCAAACAGAAGATTTTAGGGTTTCATTTATTTGTTGTCACCTTAATTATTAGGTTTACTTTTTATTACTGATAAAGTTTGTCAGTTAATTTGAATTTTGGCGATAAATTGGAAAAATTTGGTACTTCTATTTTAAAATTTTTAACTCAGAAACACTTTTTCTCTTATAAAAATATTCATTTCAGATGGCTGACATAAATTGAGCCCTGAAAGTTGATGGGTTTCTATGACCTTTATTAACTAAATTTTGTGATCAGCCATGATCATAAATTGATATTTTTTCCAAAAATGAACAATTTCAGTACAGCTAATATGGTAGCTAACCATGAAAAAGTAAAGTCATTTTCAGATTCAGTGCCATCAAATTAGCTAAAAAAAAATGTGTTTTGTTTCTTGGCACCAAAAATTGTGTTGACCAGTGTAAATTTACCACCATTAATTTGCTGACAAAAAGAGTGTACAATGATGAAAAAAGGCATGGAATTTGATAAAAAACAAAGTTTTATCATCAAAATCTTTGTTATTATTAAGAAGAGGAAAAAATAAAGTATATTTTTGATTATTTTATTACATTTTTTAATCCTTTCTAGCATGTTCAAAAGTTTGGTTAAAAATTTTATTTTTGCTTGCATCAGGGGATGGGACAAAGAGGAAATTTTAGCGACTTTTTTTGTGGTGATAGAGAAAGAAGGATTAGCAGAGAGGGAAGGAGAGATCAAGCAAAGGGGAGCACCAGGAAAAAAATAAAGAGCAGGCAATGCGGGGAGCACCACAGGGAGGAAAAGAAAGAGGAAAAAAACGGGAGCAGCATGGAGAGGACAAAAAGAACAATGAAGGTAGGGGGTCCACAGAGAAAGAGAAAATGAGTAGCAGGGTGAGGGAGTCACAGAGAGAGAAAGAGAGAGAGCAGCAAAGATGAGCGCCAAGAGGAAAATAAAGAGCAGCGCACACGGAGGAGTGCCACAGGGTGGAAAAGAAAGAGCTACAAGAAAAAGCACCAGGAAGAGGACAAAAATGGCAAGTGGAGTGGGGAAGTCACAGAGAGAAAAAAAAAATGGATTAGCAGAGTGAAAAGGAAAGAGCAGCAAAGGAATGGGAAGTGGGGGGGGCGGTACCACCGAGAGGAAAAGAAATTGATTGACATTCATTTTGAAATTCTTGCAAAAATCAAATACTTGTTGGATTTTAATGAAATATGTATCTTAATTTTTTTTCAGTGTCTGTCTATATTTCTGAGATGTGGTATTATGTACATTATTCGGACTATTGTCCTCATCTTTGTTGCCAAATTTATTACAATGAGATCAAGCAAAGGGGAGCAACAGGAAAAAAATAAAGAGCAGGCAATGGGGGGAGCACCACATGGAGGAAAAGAAAGAGAAATGCTTTATTTTACTCACTAGGGTAAACTGTTCTAGTTCCACGTGCCATGTCTAATGGATGTCAGTTATCAGTTCCAAGTTCTCTGGTGGAGAACTTGGAGAGGGGAATTAACAGGAGATAAATGATAACTGATATCCATTAAACATGGAACTACCTGAGTGAGCGAAATAAAGCGTTCAGTTCAACATTCCAACCACCTGAAGAAGGCCAAAACATTGTAATAAATATGGCGACAAAGATGAGGACAATAGTCTGAATAATGTAAATAATGTAATTTTTCTTAATTAGAAAAAACGTTTTGTTTCTTGGCACCAAAAATCGTTGTCCAGTGTCATAATTCCTTTACGTAGACCATTTGTCAGAATCCAAAAATATTGATTTTTATTATTTTAAAAGTGGAGTCCTGATCATCTCAGGCATTTTATAAAGTTATCTGTACTTTTTTATTTATGAATGTCATATTTGGAACTATATTTACCTAATTAATAACTGTACAGTACAACATATTTGGGAACGGGGAAAATATCAGTAGTTCGCAGATAAGAATGATATCAGTGCAGTTTCAAACTTGACATATGTTATTTTATTTATTTTTTTTTTTACAATGATGTTCACCCTGTACAAGTCCCAAGAGCCACTTGAGGTAGATGGTTACAGAGTAAGAGACACAGTTTATGTGGATATGTGGGGAAGATAAGGGTTAACCCAAGACTTGACCAGGTTAAGATTGTCATGCTCAGGGAACCAATTTCTTGAGAGTTGGTTCCACAAGGCTGCTCTTTCTATTTCACACTGAGATTCTCTCTGCTCGTTCCTCTCTATAGTGCTCCCCATGCCCATTGCTTTTTCTTTGCATCTCCATGTGGTGTTCCCCACTGCTCACTGCTCTTTATTTTCATCACAGTGCTCCCCTTTGCTGCTCTCTCTTTCTCTCTCTGTAACTCCCTCGCCCTGCTACTCATTTTTTTCTTCTTTGTGGATCCCCACACCCTTGTTCTTTTTTGTCCTTCCACATTACACCCCTTTCTTCCTGTTTCTTTTCCTTTCTATGATGTTCCCCCCACTGCTGCTGCTCTTTATTTTCCTCTTGGTGCTCCCCTTTGCTGCTCTCTCTTTCACTCTCTATGACTCCCTCACCCTGCTACTCATTTTCTTCTTCTTTGTGGCTCCCCCTACCCTTGTTCTTTTTTGTCCTTCCATGTTACTCCCCTTTTTTCCTTTTTTATTTCCTTTCTATGATGCTTCCTCCCACTGCTGTTGCTCTTTATTTTCTTCTTGGTGCTCTCCTTTGCTGCTCTCTCTTTCTCTCTCTATGACTCCCTCACCCTGCTACTCATTTTCTTCTTCTTTGTGGCTGCACCTACCCTTGTTCTTTTTTGTCCTTCCGTGTTACTCCCCTTTTTTTCCTTTTTCATTTCCTTTCTATGATGCTTCCCCTCACTGCTGTTGCTCTTTATTTTCTTCTTGGTGCTCTCCTTTGCTGCTCTCTCTTTCTCTCTCTATGACTCCCTCATGCTGCTACTCATTTTCTTCTTCTCTGTGGCTTTACCTACCTTCGTTGTTCTTTTTTGTCTTCTCCATACTGATCCGTTTTTTCTTCTTTCGTTTCCTCTTTGTGGTGCTCCCCACACTGTTTGTTTATCTTTATTTTTTTTCTTGGTGCCGCCCTTTACTGCTCTTTCCTTCCCTCTCTGCTAATCCTTCTTTCTCTCTGTGATTATCCACCCTCTCCACTTATCTTTTTATGTCCTCTTTGCAGTTCTCTCTCTTGTTCCTCTTTCTTTTTCACTCTGTGGCACCCCTTCCTGCCTGTTGCTCTTTATTTTTCTCTTGGTGCTCCCCACTTGTTTGTTCTTTCCCTCTTTATGGCTCCCCCACCCACTGTTTTCTTTTCCTCTCTGGGACTCTTTTTTTCTGTCTTTCAGGCCTTTCAATCAGCTGTGTGTCTTGTTTTTATTCAATCAAGACATATCACTGAATGAAAAAGAGTAGTCCTTTGACTATACAACTATGACACTGTATGATCATTCCCTGTTATATTGCATTCAAAACCGACACTGCATGCAACCACCCTTTAGACAAGGTAGGATAAACGGTAACGATTAGTCAAATGTGCACTTTTCATATCTAAATGTTGTCTTTCTCAGCCATGTTGGTTTAATTCTATATAAACTTTGTTGTCTGGCCTTTTGAATTGAGAAAATAGCTCAATGTTTTTTACTGCATAAATTATTTATTTGGTCAAGCTAGCTCAGACATTCATGAGTCTATCAAGGTCAGAAGGTAACTAGGGTGGCATTCTGTGTCATAACATCGTGGGTCAGTGTAGGTAGTTGCTAGGAGACCAACCCGTCTAGGTGTCCAGAACAATAGACTATTTGCAAGTTTGTGTTTTGCTCACCAGCACTGTCCTGAAAAGTGCAGGTGTAGATGGCATTATATAATAAACTGTATAAACCCTTTGTTTTTCTTCTGTATTCAATAATGGCTCTCCACAACTTCCTATCCTTTGCAACTCTTAGCCATGTTTGTCTTTTTGCTATCTTTACCACTCCCTGTTCTGCCATCCATTTACACAAGCTTGTTAGGTAGGTTGATCATGGCTCTCCACAACTTCCTATCCTTTGCAACTCTTCATAAGATTTGATGCCTTTTTTACTATCCTTACTCTCCATTCTATGATATATTTGCACAATCTTGTGAGCGAAGTTACATGCTGTTTCACCCCACCTCATCATCATGCCCTATAAGTGTCAAATTCTCCCAGCTTTCTTTCCTCATTATATGCTCCTAAAATTTCAAGTCTCTTTCTGATTCTAGATAGACAGCTTTGTTTTTCTGAAGACTTCCTCATTGCCATGGACTGTTCTGTAGAACCATATTTGTGTTATGTCAAGCCACAATTACGTCCAGCATGAAACAGCCTGACGACTCTGAGTGTTGACTCCAATGTTCACTTATATATATATATATATATATATATATATATATATATATATATATATATATATATATACACAAACACATATATATATATATACACATATATATATATATACACACACACATATATATATATATATACACCCACTCACATTTATTAGAGCTGTTTCATGTCTTCTGTATTTTAAATCAGTTCACCTCTATAAATGAGGTCTGATCATAAAGTACCAAAAATGGAGCTATAAAAAGAAAACTACCATCCATATCAATTCACCACTTAATCTACTTCAAAGTTGTCCCCTTCTGAAGTGACACACTTTATCCAATGTCATTTCTGGAACTTTTTTTTTCAGATAGCTTGCAGATTCTCTTGGATTCCCTTGACTTGTCTTGAAATCTTGTTCCTTTCAAATGTGAGTTCGAAGAGGAAAAATTTGCAAGGGGTGAGATCTGGAAATTATGGTGTTTGTCAGTGCTGTCGGAATGTTGACTTTGGCCAAAAACTGCTACATAAGCCACGATCACTGATGGTCTGTGGTGTAATGAGACAACCACACTCTACACACTTTCCTTCCAAGTACTGCTATAAACACCGGAAGTGAGCAACCATGTTATAACATAGTGTGTGTGTGTGAGATAGAGTTCAAAGTCAATCTGTGTCAAGTGGCTTCAGTCTGTGTACTTTAATTCTGTTACCATAAAAACAATCACAATCTTTTTGATTAGACTTCATACTTGTGCATACATGCACAGTAACCCAGGCATATACATATATTATAGCCTTTTTTTGCATGTATACTTTTACCCACATATACATATATACATGCCCACTCGCATATACCTGTGCATGCATATACAGGTAAGCTCAGAATGGAAACCTTGTGACTTTTTTTAGAGTCTGAATGAACTCTAATATTTGGAATTTCAATTCTATTTCCGTTCATTGAATGACTAAGCAACTCTTTGTGTTTCACCTGAAGAAAGGCACTAAAGCCACTAAGACTCGAGAGGTTACAAGGTGCAGAAAAATTAGGAACAGAAACATTAATAATGAGCAGGAAGAGAAAAGAGTAATCAAGAGGACAATAGATAGTGATTGACATTGTATTTAAACTTTTGCAGATTAAAGTTGGCTGGAAAGCATGGAGTCGGAAGGGAATTCCACAAGCGAGAAGTGGGAGACAAGAAACTGTTAGCATAGAATTTACGGTTACATCTGACCAGTTCAACTGTATATTGATGAGTTCTCAACACCAGTCTAGTACTGCACTTAAATTCAAAAACTCTAGGTACCATAGCAAAGAGCTCATCCAAATAATTACTATGAAAGTATTTATTAAAAAGACACCAAGAGGTGATGGGAAATGACTGAAGCAGAGCTGCCAGATCAGGACTAATAATATTGCTGATTCTTCTTTGGATCCTATCAAGGAGCTTAAGGTAAATAGCAGGGGCACTAGACCATATGTGGCAGCAATATTCTAAGCATGGAGGATTGGTAGACTTATCGATATTTAAGATAGATTCTGGAGAGAGAAATTGTCTTGTCCAACATAGTGAACTGACTTGACCTAGCAATGGAGTCATTACTTGGAATAAATTGAATAATTCAAATAACTTCTTCAGCTATGTTTGCCTCTACCTATAATACAACATAATTTTGATTCTATTTTTAAATTGATTTATGTGAACATTAAACAACCATTGTTAGCATTCAATGCCTGTCAAAGACGGAAGAGACTAAGAATATAAATTTAACTTGCATCACACAATAGCAAAGAAATTTTTTTTCCCTTTATATTTTTCATTTCTGTGCAAATCTCTCTTTCATCTGTTTCAGTATGTGTGTGTTTATATGTGTGTGTGTGTGTCTATCTCTCTTTCATCTGTTTCAGTATGTGTGTTTATATGTGTGTGTGTGTCTATCTCTCATCTGTTTCAGTATGTGTGTGTTTATATGTGTGTGTGTCTATCTCTCTTTCATCTGTTTCAGTATGTGTGTGTTTATATGTGTGTGTGTCTATCTCTCTTTCATCTGTTTCAGTATGTGTGTGTTTATATATGTGTGTGTCTATCTCTCTTTCATCTGTTTCATTATGTGTGTGTTTATATGTGTGTGTGTCTATCTCTCTTTCATCTGTTTCAGTATGTGTGTGTTTATATATGTGTGTGTCTATCTCTCTTTCATCTGTTTCAGTATGTGTGTGTTTATATATGTGTGTGTCTATCTCTCTTTCATCTGTTTCAGTATGTGTGTGTTTATATGTGTGTGTGTGTCTATCTCTCTTTCATCTGTTTCAGTATGTGTGTGTTTATATATGTGTGTGTCTATCTCTCTTTCATCTGTTTCAGTATGTGTGTGTTTATATGTGTGTGTGTGTCTATCTCTCTTTCATCTGTTTCAGTATGTGCGTGTTTATATGTGTGTGTGTCTATCTCTCTTTCATCTGTTTCAGTATGTGTGTGTTTATATGTGTGTGTGTCTATCTCTCTTTCATCTGTTTCAGTATGTGTGTGTTTATATATGTGTGTGTCTATCTCTCTTTCATCTGTTTTAGTTTGTGTATGTCTCTCTCTTGCACTCATCTGTTTTAATATGTGTGCCTCTCACTTTCATCTGTTTTAGTATGTCTGTGTGTCTCTTCCATCTGTTTTAGTATGTCTGTGTGTCTCTCTCATCTGTTTTAGTATATGTGTGTCTCTCTTATCTGTTTCACTGTCTGTCTCTCTTATCTATGTATGTATGTGTATATACGCATGCACACACACACACACACACACACGTGTGTGCATGCATGCACATTTGTCTCTCTATCATCTGTGTGTGTGTCTCTCATCTTTGATATCAATCTGAGCAATATTTGCCTATAAGATTGAGTATAATGAAGAACAGTTTTTGACATTTTTGACAACAACTTAAAACTGATAACAACAACAAAGATGAAGATATCAGTCTGACTGTAAATATTTATATTCAATTCTTTTTTTTATTTCAAATAAGCCATGGCACATGATGACATTGAGTTAAGAATTAGGAGCTGTCAATTATTATTGATAAATATCTGGATATAGGATCAATTTATCAGCCTCAGTAGTTCAGCAACCACATCCCACATCTGACACTGGCCATGATAGTCATGTCAATGGCATCACACAAATTGCTACCTCTCTCTAGTTAAGAGTCTCATCGTGTTTTTTTTAAAACAGCTTGGGTAGTATGGCTCACATATAGTGAAACTGAATTTCAATCAATCATTTGATTCCATCTATTCTGTCCCTTTTAGGGATCAATGGTTAGTTTTGTGATGTTAGACACTCGCTCATTCTAACTTTCGTTACATCAACGAATGCTTGTTATCACTTCTGAAATGCTCGTTGTAAGCAAAACTGTAAATACAGATACTGGTAGTATTAATGCCTTCAAATAATACTCATACTAATAATACTTGTTCAAATAGTAATTGCCAAATAGTAATCCATATAATGATCAGTATAGAAAATGGTGGAGTATTGGATAGCGGCTCAGATTGAGGAATCAAAGAGCTGAGTTCAAATTTCAGTTAAATCCATTACATTATGAGCTTGGGAAAGATATGAATCCTCTTCTTCTTCCCACTGACCATGATAGTCATGTCAGTGGGATCACACAAACTGCTACCTTTCCCTAGTTAAGATACAGTCTCATCGTGTTTCTTAAAACAGCTTGGGTAGTATGGCTCATATATATTGAAACTGAATTTGATCCATTCATTTGAATCCATCTATTCTGTCCCTTTTAAGGATCAATGGTTAGTTTTGTGATGTTAGATGCTCACTCGTTCTAACTTGCGTTAGGCCAACAAACTTCTGAAATGCTCAATGTAGATGAGACTTTGTAAATGTAGATATTGGTGGTAATAGTAATGCCTTTAAATAATACACGAACTAGTAATACTTGTTCAAATAGTAATCGCTGAATAGTAATTCATATAATGATCAGTATATAGAATGGTGGAGTAATGTATAATGGCTTGGTTGAACCAAGTTTGAATTCCAATCAAATCCATTACATTCACTTATGTACTAATACCCTTGGGAAAGGTATGAATCCTCTGCTTCTTCCCCCAGCTATGGGTAAATAGTAGGACATACCATGTTCTATAGCCTTGGATGGCAACTAGTCTACCACAGAATGAAATGACAACCTACTGTAGGAAAAAATCTGCCTCGTCAGTCATGTATCGAAAGTTACATGATCGCCTAAACATGTATCACGCATGACATATAACTGACTGACTGACTCTTCTTCTCCCCACTGGCCATGATAGTCATGTCAGTGGGATCACACAAACTGCTACCTTTCCCTAGTTAAGATACAGTCTCATCGTGTTTCTTCAAACAGCTTGGGTAGTATGGCTCACATATATTGAAACTGTATTTGATCCATTCATTTGAATCCATCTATTCTGTCCCTTTTAATGATCAATGGTTAGTTTTGTGATGTTAGATGCTCACTCGTTCTAACTTTCGTTAGGTCAACAAATGCTCATTATCACTTCCAAAATGCTTGTTGTAGACGAAAATGCAGATACTAGTAGTAGTAGCACCTTCAAATAATACTTGCACTAATAATACTTGTTCAAATAGTAATCACCGAATAGTAATTCGTTTAATAATAAGTACAGAGAATGGTGCAGTAATAGATACCGCCTCAAATTGCGGAATCAGAGAGCTGAGTTCAAATTCCAGTTGAATCCATCACATTCACTTATGAGCTAATACTCTTGGGAAAGGTATGAATCCTTTCCTTCTCCCCCCCCCTAGCTATGGGTAAATAGTAATACAGACCAGATTCTATAGCCTTGGATGGCAGTCTACCGCAGAAAGAAATGGCAACTTACTGCAAGAAAAAAATCTACCTCATCAGTCACGTATCAAAAGATACATGATCGCCTAAGCGTGTATCACCCATGGCATATAACTGACTGATAGAGAAAGAGTATAGTGGATAGTATAGAGAATAGCGATCACTTAGACGTCACACTAATTCCCATTTATACACTTCCTTTATGATCATGGGATCTACTTATTTAATAATGGAATCGTCCGTGTTTGCTCACTGGTGATCTTCAAACTACAGTGTCAGCAACGACATTTTATTCCTGTACAACAGTTGGTGTAAAAGGAAGGGTTGAAAATTTAAACCAATTTCTGGTGAACTTATTGAAGAAAGAGGGCTTGGGGAATTTAACATTCACAGGACATATTGAAGTCAAGCGGGACAGAATGAAACAATTGAATAACCTACCAAATCAGTTTTAATGAAAGAGTAAAAAGACAAACATTGCTAAGAGATATAAAGCACAGGAAGTTGGGGAGAGCCACATCATGAATGGACATGGTACATAAAAGAAAATACTGTGATTCTACCACACTCACTGGGTAATTATCTGCAACCTATGTTGGCCATGATAATCGATTTAGAGGCGGGGGTTACACAGACTGATATCCTTTCCAAATTAATAAGCAGTCTTCTTATACTGTTAGTTGACTTGGGTAGTAAAGTGCACAGTATATTGAATTTGACCTTGTCATTCTGGTCTTTTATTAGATTAATGGTAAGCAAAAGGGATTTGTAAGAAAGAGAATATTAACTGGCATAATAATGGTATTTATTCTGTCTTGTAGAAAAGTGTTTTAGTTATTCTTCTCGCTGGTCAACTTCATCAAAGCAGTTTGGTTTGGCTTGTTTTGTTTTACGGCATATCAACCCCAATGGGTTATTTAATGCTAACAATGTTTTCATTGCTGGTAATACTTTTTGTCAAAAATCTATTTCTGGCAATAATTTTTTTTTTTTCAAAAATGTGTTGCTGGTAATAATCTTTTTTCAAAAAACTATTGCTAGTTATATTTTTTTCCTCAAAAATGTATAGCTACAGTTTTTTTTTTCCTTCAAAAATTTATTGCTGGGAATGATTTTTTTTACAAAGTATTTCTCGTGTTAAAACCTACTTTTACACTTTTATAGAGTTTTACCCAAGTTTTAGGGTTAACTATTTGCTCATAGCTGAGACACTAACAGGTGCTACCACCCCGGGTCAGGGTGGACCTGGGAACACCAGCAATTAAGAGGTTTGGTCCATGCTCCTCAAAACCTCCTGATCAGAGGTCTTGCTGTTGGATGTAATTTATAGTCTTACCCAGGATGCAGGATGTAGTTTATCGTCATACCCAGGACGGTCATCAAAGCAGTGATTACAATTATTGAGAAAGATGGGAAAAGTTGGTCAGATTTTTTTTTAAACCCACTGTAGTAAAATGGACTTGTGTATCCCAGTTATTTTATAAGCATTGCAATTAGTAGGTTTACTGCTTCTTAAAATGTGCATATGTCAATAAAGGCTTGTAACATATGAGGGTCAGCTGGAAAGTAAAAAATATTGTTGGTCATTTTACTATAAAATGTATTGTTAGTAATTCTACTATAAAATGTATTGTTGGTCATTTTACTATAAAATGTATTGTTAGTAATTCTACTATAAAATGTATTGTTGGTCATTTTACTATAAAATGTATTGTTAGTAATTCTACTATAAAATGCATTGTTGGTCATTTTACTATAAAATGTATTGTTAGTAATTCTACTATAAAATGTATTGTTGGTCATTTTACTATAAAATGTATTGTTAGTAATTCTACTATAAAATGTATTGTTGGTCATTTTACTATAAAATGTATTGTTAGTAATTCTACTATAAAATGTATTGTTGGGCATTTTACTATAAAATGTATTGTTAGTAATTCTACTATAAAATGTATTGTTGGTCATTTTACTATAAAATGTATTTTTATACTGTCATAATGTTTTGTTTTTGTTTGGGCATTCACTATTTGCCCATAGCTGGGACCCTAACTGTTGCTACCACCCTGGGCAGGGTGGACCTGGGAACAGCAGCAATTAAGAAGTGGTTCCATGCTCCTCAAAACTTCCAATTTCCTTATCAGAGGCCTTGCTGCTGGTTGTAGTTTATCATCATACCCAGGACTAAACAAGCAATTCACTTTTGTACAAAAGAGCATAGATGCCAGATAAAAACTGCCAATATTTTTTGCTTTTTATTTCAAACCCCTTTTGCTAACTATTAAACTCAAAAATAGATTGAACAAAGTCAAAATCAATATATATATGCACCTTACTATCCAAGTCGTCTCAAGGAATGCAACAAGACCACTTCTTAACAAGGGAAGGGTATTAGTCTATGTAAATAAATTATGCTTTTGCCTGAAAAATTACTAAAATGAGCCTTGCTTAAAGTTACAAGAGTTGTTATCCAAAAGAATATTTCCACCTGTTGGTAATAAGCTGGTCAGCCAGCTGTTGTATTCTGGTACGTATACATGTTTTTTAGTCAATCAATAGGTGTGTCTACTTAGATTTATATCTTTCTCAGCCTATGAACTTTCCATCTGACCCTCATAGATATCCGACTGTGTACCTTCTTTTTCCACTAAAATAGTTCAGATATAAAAAAAAAATACAAAATTATAACATATATTATTTGTAAAATATATTTATTTCATTAATATTTTACTCATGATAATAATTGGTATAAATAACATCATAATTTTTATATCCTAATTATTCCACTAAGACATTTACAAGACGTAGGTTGTACAGATCATATAAAGGAAAATTTTTGACTGAATTTTAATGATAACTGTAGTGTTTTGCTCAATTGTAATAATTACTTGATTTTTATTTTGTTTTCTTACCTTTGGATATAATAAAGTTTTTATAGGCTTGTGTTCTTTTTTTTTTTCCTATTATTTTTAGTTTAATTATAATCATAGCTTGTTTAATCAAAATAGTACCTCATAAATATAGCCTAGGCGGTACCATTTACTACTAATTTTACTAATTAATTTTTTCTTGATTTGCCTTGCTGAAATTGGGGTGTGTCTTATATGCCGCCAAATACAGTAAATCTCTCCAGCCAATCCTCTATAAACAGAAAAAATTTCTATCAGGCTTAAATGCAATTCGCTTTTAGTTGTTATTTATTTATTGTATAATGTCCTGTATTTGGTGTCTGAGTTACTGTGCATATTTTTTTGTCCTCGATTGAGCTCCGATAAGGGAGGATTGTAAGAACCACTGTAGCTGCTTTTTTTTTTTCTTAATTGTTTTATATTTCAATATAACCATTTTACGGCAATGTAATTTTTTCCGGGAATTCAACAAAAGAAAAAAAAGGGCAAAAATTAAACGGTCTGATGGGCATACATACTAAGCTAAGTTAAAAAGGATTAACGAAAAGAAAAACTATCCTATTCTAAACCTCAGATGAGTGATTGATTATTTTTTACGGCTTATCAACCTTTTGGGGTTGGTATTTAAAGCCGAAACTTACTTTTGGATTGTAAGAGTAATTTTGTTTAATATTAGTACATTGTTTCAATAAAATTACATGCAATAAATTGAAATTATATATTTGTAAAATATATTTGTTTCATTAATATTTTTATTGCGATTGCATTGGTATAAATAACATCATAATTTTTATATCCTAATTATTCCACTAAGACATTTACAAGACGTAGGTTGTACAGATCATATAAAGGAAAATTTTTGACTGAATTTTAATGATAACTGTAGTGTTTTGCTCAATTGTAATAATTACTTGATTTTCATTTTGTTTTCTTACCTTTGGATGTAATAAAGTTTTTATAGGTGTGAGTTCTTTTTTTTCCTATTATTTTTTGTTTAATTGTAATCATGGCTTGTTTAACCAAAATAATACCTCATAAATAAAGCCTAGGCTGTACCATTTACTACTAATTTTACTAATTACTAATTCTTTCTTGATTTGCCCTGCTGAAATTAGGGTGTGTCTTATATACATGCGTGTCTTTTATGCCATCAAATACAGTACTTGTTATTCTTGCTGGTTGACTTAATTTTCTTTTTTTACAATTGATTCTTTCTTCTTGCTTTCATTGACTGTCCTATCTAATTATTCTTTCAATTTTTCTTCTGAATTTGTCAACAACACAGTATCATCTACATTAACATTATTACTGCATCCACACATAATAACCTGGATAGATGCACTTGTGAACTTACCATCCTCACTGAGTCATCAATCACATCCCATGCTGGGTGATGTTAGTTGTCAAAGTGAATCTACACACACTGATACACCATTCAATCCCTTTCTGGGGTCAATGTTTAGCAAAAGGATATGAAACTAAAAAACATTAAAAAAACAAAATAACAGTGACTGATCTTACCTGGCATTTATTCTGCTTTGTACAAAAGTGATTTAGTTTTTCTTCACACCGGTCTACTTCATCAAGGTAATAAGAAAAGTTGGCTGGATTTCTTTTGTTGTATAGTGAAATGGACTTGTCTTGAATTTGAGCTATACATTTGACACCCTGCCTGTTGAATTATGTAACAGTCTTGCACTTGTTTCTTCATTTTCTGCGCTATTTTTCAATCCCTTAATCTTTTGCTCAGTTTCTAAAAAGCATCTTTCTCTATCCTTATGTGCCTTCAAATTTCTGTGTTAAACTTTCCACTATCTGTTGCTACACTGCTCAAAGAGATGAATTTCTCTACCTGATTTATTTTGACATCACTGACTTGTAACTTACACTTCTTTGCTTGCAACCATACATTCTGTTATATAGGAATAAAGTGTCACAGCTGACACTGGAGTTTGAACACAGTATATATGGGAATTAGCGTGGCATCTAAGTGATCACTCTCCAGATTACTTCAGAAGTGTGCTGGTTAAACTCTCTGCTTCTGAACAGAGATGATCCCTAGATGTTTCGAAGGGCAGAGTCTTGTCTCAGGAGACAACAACCTGACCATGTTTTTTATGGGGTCTATAGAGAATTTCTGACCGAGCATACAGGCTTAGATACCCCCAATAAATTTGGTCTTGTACTGCACCAGACCACGTGGGGCAGTTAGTGAATATCTCACTGTCCAGATTACTTTGGAAGTGTGCTGGTCAAACTCTCTGTCTCCAGGCAGAGAGAATCCCTAGACAGGGCTATATCAAAGGACAGAGTCTCATCTCATCTTGTCTCAAGAGACAGCTAGCTACCTGACCCCGTTTTTACAGGGTCTACAGGGAATTTTCAGCTGAGCATACAGGCTCGCATACCCCCACAATAAACTTGGCCTTGTGCTGTATCCGACTGTGTGGAGCAGTTAGTGAATATCTCACTATCCAGATTACTTCAGAAGTATACTAGTCAAACTCTCTGTCTCTGGGCAGAGAGGATCCCCAGACATGGCTATGTTGAAGGGTAGAGTCTCCTCTTGTCTCAGGAGGCAGCTAACAGATGTCGTTTTTTATGGGGGCTGGAGGGAATTTTTGGCCACGCATAAGGGCTCAGATACCCCATGATAAACTTGGCCTTGTGCCACATCTGACTGCAAGGCGCAGTTAGTGAATATCTCACTATATGGATTACTATTTGGATCACTGTTTGGTGGTTACTTTTCAAGCAAATATTATCAAGCAAGTACTATTAGTGCAAGTGTTATTCAAAGGTATCTGACACTAGTATTTTTCTATGGCGTTACTATAGTAGTGACTGCAATTACAAAAGTGACAATGAGTATCCATTGACATTACAAATCATTCCATCTCCACACAACTGAGAGTCCTTTCTTCTCATATTTATTGAATGCTTTATCTAAATGTTCATTTAGTTTTCCTTCTGAATCTGCCATCAACACACAATGTCATTTACATTAACTTTATTAATGCATGTGTACATATAATAATCTGGATAGATGCAATTATGAGGTTATCATTCTCGCTGTGTCATGTCGCAAACTGGCTGTTTTAGTTGTCATAGTGAAGTTACATGGAAGGCAAGAAAGAAAACATTTTGCATACTAATTTTCGTCAACTTATCCAAAAGTGGCAAACAATTACAGAAGATAACAATTGACATTGTATTTAAATTTCTGAAGATCAAACTTGACTGGAAAACAAGAAGCTGGAAGAGATTTGCACAAGGAAGAATTGCAATAGAAGAAACTGTTAGCATAGAACTTATGGTTACATCTAGCCATTTCAACTGTAAAATGATGAGACCTAGCTGCCAATCTAGTACTGCTCTTATATTCATAAAGTCTAGGTACCAAAGAGGATAGCTCATCAGAACAATTACCATGGACATACTTATCAGATTAAGAAACTGTTAGCATAGAACTTACGGTTACATCTAGCCATTTCAACTGTAAAATGATGAGACCTATCTGCCAATCTAGTACTGCTCTTAAATTCATAAAGTCTAGGTACCAAAGAGGATAGCTCATCAGAACAATTTCCATGGACATACTTATCAGATTAAGAAACTGTTAGCATAGAACTTATGGTTACATCTAGCCATTTCAACTGTAAAATGATGAGACCTAGCTGCCAATCTAGTACTGCTCTTATATTCATAAAGTCTAGGTACCAAAGAGGATAGCTCATCAGAATAATTACCATGGACATACTTATCAGATTAAGAAACTGTTAGCATAGAACTTACGGTTACATCTAGCCATTTCAACTGTAAAATGATGAAACCTACCTGCCAATCTAGTACTGCACTTAAATTAGAGGATAGCCTAACAGAAGGATTACCATGAAAATCTTTATAGAAAATGTACAGGGAAACTTAGGGTGGTGGTAAAGTGACTGAAGCCAAAATGCCAGGTCAGGATCATCTTTCTATTTTAACAAGAATCTCTAAATACATATGTGATACCATGGACACCCACTTAGAAAGGGATAAGGTAGCTTTGTCTTCATCTCAAGTGTTTCTGTTCAATAGGCCAACAGAGAGTTCCTTTTGCTCTTCTAAGTAGCATCCACTTTAGCCAAAGGGAAATAAGAAGTAAAAGGGTTTTTGGAGATCAAGTGGCAATAAAGCCGGAAATAGTCTATATCCGGGTGCTGGTCTCTATTAACAGTCTTGCTTAGTGGGAGATGGACATGA
>OZ010603.1:72687423-72734923 GCA_963932145.1 Acanthosepion lycidas | reverse complement strand
AATTAAAACATTCCCTCCCCAAATAACCATATTAATAATCTCTCCTAATTCCTGTTCTGCCAACATGGAGGATCATGGCTCTCCACAATTTCCTGTCCTTTGTTTTGTTTTTTTTATCTCTCCTAATCCCTGTTCTGCCAACATGGAGGATCATGGCTCTCCACAATTTCCTGTCCTTTGTTTTGTTTTTTTTATCTCTCCTAATCCCTGTTCTGCCAACATGGATGATCATGGCTCTCCACAATTTCCTGTCCTTTGTTTTGTTTTTTTTATCTCTCCTAATCCCTGTTCTGCCAACATGGAGGATCATGGCTCTCCACAATTTCCTGTCCTTTGTTTTGTTTTTTTTATCTCTCCTAATTCCTGTTCTGCCAACATGGAGGATCATGGCTCTCCACAATTTCCTGTCCTTTGTTTTGTTTTTTTTATCTCTCCTAATCCCTGTTCTGCCAACATGGAGGATCATAGCTCTCCACAATTTCCTGTCCTTTGTTTTGTTTTTTTTATCTCTCCTAATCCCTGTTCTGCCAACATGGAGGATCATGGCTCTCCACAATTTCCTGTCCTTTGTTTTGTTTTTTTTATCTCTCCTAATCGCTGTTCTGCCAACATGGAGGATCATGGCTCTCCACAATTTCCTGTCCTTTGTTTTGTTTTTTTTATCTCTCCTAATTCCTGTTCTGCCAACATGGAGGATCATGGCTCTCCACAATTTCCTGTCCTTTGTTTTGTTTTTTTTATCTCTCCTAATTCCTGTTCTGCCAACCACATACACAAACTCCTTCTTCTATACAAGATATCTTTTCAGGACATGGGTGATCATGGCTCTCCACAATTTCCTGTCCTTTGTAACTCTTACTAGAGTTTGTCTTATTTTCCTATCTCTCCTAATCCCTGTTCTGCCAACCACATACACAAACTCCTTCTTCTATATAACATGTCTTTTCAGGACATGGGTGATCATGGCTCTCCACATTTTCCTGTCCTTTGTAACTCTTAGTAAAGTTTGTTTTATTTTCCTATCTCTCCTAATCCCTATTCTGACAACCATTTACACAAACTCCTTCTTCTATATAACATGTCTTTTCAGGACATGGGTGGTCATGGTTCTCCACAATTTCCTGTCCTTTGTAAGGATTTCTTTCATGCCTCAAGTTTCTTCTTCATCTGAGAGGAGATTCTCCAGCATTCACTGCCATAGAGGAGGAATGTTATTACATGACATTTCATCACTCTTTGTTTCTCATGAAATTTTTCTGTTTCTTAATCTTTGCTTAGCTTTTGGAAGGCATTTTTTGCTATTCCAATGTAGCTTCAGCTTTCAGTGTCATATTTTCTGTCCTTATAAAACAATTCCCAGATATTTAAACTCCCATACTTTTTTGTTTTTAGCATGTCAAATTCATATGCTGCACCTTTATTTTGCTTGATTTAGTGTGAATCTAAGGTGTACCCAGAAAAAAAGACATGTTTTATAACATTGGAAACAGAATTTTATATCCTGTAAGAAGATAAAAACTACTCTCATCTACCTTGAGGAAATTTTTTTTTCTGGACATCTCTTTCTTTGCAAAAAAAAAAACAGGTGCTAAAAGGTGAAAAATGGTTCTTTAGCCTCTTGAGTTGTTTACACTTGAGGGTGGTTTTCATGCACAGGTCATTTTGAATATGTCTTAAAAGCTATTCAGACATTATAATGTCAATTTCTATTATTTAGTAGTTGAGGTTATGTTTCTCAATTGTGTAATATAATCTGTAACTGTTTCATATCCTTACATAGATAGCATAATGTATAGCATTCAAGAGGCAGGGACTTTATTTGGAAAGGGACTTTATTTGGACTCTTCTGGATCAGTGAAGTAAAAAAACAACCAAGAATGAACAAACAAGAGTGAATGATAAGGAATACAGGAATTTTGTTTAATGCTTGTATTTTAATTTTTCTTCTTGAATGCTACTGAAAATGTTGAAGTACTTACGCTACTGACATATGGGGTTTTTTGTTGCTTGGTTTATAAGAGGAAGGTAGTTCTTCAATACAAGTGGAAATGGTTGGTGTTTGTTATTCTGTTACTAATCAAATTTGAATGTCGTTGAATCATAATAAACAAAACGAAGACTTGATTAGAAAATGAATGGCCAATGTTTATTGACATACATAGATACACGATGGAAACGTATGGAGATTGGTCAACCTCAAAATAAAAACTCCTCACATCTACCTTGGAGATTTTCTTTATAGGTGTATTTCTAAACATCTCTCTCTTTGCAAAAAACAGGTGCCAAAAGGTGAAACATGTTTCTTTAGACCCTTGAGTTGTTTACAATTGAGGATGGTTTCCATGCACAAGTCATTTCGAATATGTCTTAAAAGTTATTCAGACATTACGAAGTCAATTTGTATTGTTTAGTAGTTGAGGTTATGTTTCCCAATTGTGTAATATAATCTGTAACTGCTTCATATCCTTACAGGTCAGATAATATCAGTTAATACATATCATTCAAGAGACGAAGACTTATTTGAACAAGGACATTATTTGAACTCTTCTGGATCAGTGAAGTGAAAAAACTAACCCAGAGTGAATGCTAAGAAATGCAAGAATTTTGTTTAATGCCTGTATAGTGGTCTATGATAAGTTTTTATCCACTCTTAATTACAGCAATTTTGGCTTGTGTAATAACATCTCATCTTTCTTTTCAGACAATACTGTGTTAGTATTAAGCTATTCTCATCTATGAATGATAGTTGATTACATTTTGCAATGAAAGTTCACAGAAGTAAATTGGTGATTTTCAGTGATAGCAAATAGTAGGATGGCACCAGTGTGGCAGGTCAAATAGAGAGATTGCTAATTTTTTCCAGGTTAATCATCAAACAGTTGATAATATTGTCAAGAAATTTAATGAAGAAGGCCATTGTTGTCTGGAACAATGTTCACGAAGACTAAGCATCATGTCTGAGCAAACAAAAATGTCCTTAAGAGAGAAGTCAACAGAAACCATCGTCAGAGCATCAAAGATGTCGCCAAAAGCATGGAAATGCCGCCATATGCAGTGAGAAAAACTCTGAAAGAGCTAGGCTATCAAAGAAAATTCATTTTGAATATGTCTTAAAAGTTATTCAGATATTATGAAATCAATTTGTATTGTTTAGTAGTTGAGGTTATGTTTCCCCAGTTGTGTAATATAATCTGTAACTTCTTCATATCCTTACAGATCAGATATTATCAGCTAATAGATAACATTCAAGAGACAGAGACTTATTTGGACTCTTCTGGATCAGTGAAGTGAAAAACCAACCAAGAATGAACAACACAGAATGAATGATAAAAAATAAAGGAATTTTGTTTAATGAATGTATTTTATTTCTTCTTCTTGAAAACTGCCGATGAAAATATTTCATTTTGTATTATTTACTCTATCAACATTTATGTGTTTTGTGTTGTTCAGATTTCTAAGAGGAATGCCGGAAGACCCTAGCATATATGTATTTGATCGAAAGAAGTTCTTCCTGTTTGTTATCTTTAGTAATTCACATCCATGCACTTACAAGTGATTTCTGCTTGTATTTCTGAGATTAGATAATTATTTACATTGTTCAAGCTATTGTCTTTATTGCCATATTCACAACATTTCAGCCAATCACCTGAAGAAAGCATGAATTTCAAACTGAACTCTTTATTTTGGCCACCAGTTTCACACCTCTTCTGGATGTCTCAGTTATCTCCCTTTAACTCAACTCTCCACTCACAACTTTTTGGGTCAAGTCACTGGATCCAAACAACACTTTTATCCACTGGACAATGTCTCCTTGAGGACATCAGGGTATGAATTTTTAGGACTTATAAACTTAAGGTCTCAGTAACTACTTTTTTTACCAGAGCTCATATTGCAATTTTATTGTTATTGTTTTTCTCTAGCACTCCATATTACTGGTTCCCATATTGTATACATTTCTATGCTTGGCTGGCTTAGGAGATTTTTGTGGCCTAGCATATGTCATATGCAAAAACTTAAGGAATCAGCACATATGCAGAAGTCTCTGGGAAAAAAGTATTTCCGTGAACTGCAAAATCGTATTATCGTGTGTATTGCTAATGATGGAGGACATGTGGAAACTTAAATAAAATTTCAATAAAACTTTAAAACATAGATTTACTTCTTTCTAATCCTTTTTACAAATTATTTCTATCGCAAATACAAATAAAGTTATAATTTTTTTTAAAGTGCACACTAACTTTATGGACAACCTGTATATATATATATATATATATATATATCCTCTCAATTCATTGTTGGAAGTTTTACCTGATGATCCTGAATCCTTAAAAAAGGATTTTGGATGAAATGAATTATCGTAATGGTACCTTAAAGTGGTTTGTTTTTCATTACATATTAGCTCTGTCCTCACATTGAGCTCTCAGGATTTCATCCTCTTTGGATTTACCAATTCGGTTTACCAAGTTCCTTATAACTTAATTATACATATATATATATATATATATATATATATATATAAGCATGTGTGTGTATATATATATATATATATATAAGCATGTGTGTGTGTATATATATATATATAAAATATATATTATGTTTTTATTATAATCTCTTATAATAAAAATATAATGATAATATATTGCCATATATAATATAGTCCATCTTCATGCTATGATTTGGATAACTTTAGGCCATTGCCAACTTGATCCTCGCAGATGAGGTTGAGAAATGAGAAATGGTATTTTAGCCCCAGTTCTTACCAATCTAGATCCTGCACTTGAGAAACTACTGAAGGTTGTGTGTTGTAAATGCAAGATTTTGTCCAAGAGTCCTTGTAGCACAGACATCTGCTCTTGCTGGAAATATCATCTCACATGTGTAGTACCATGTAGTGATTGTAGGGGCACTGATTGCAACAATATTAGTCTGGTTCAACAAGAAGAGGACGAATGGGGAGACAATGCTGATTTATTTGAACATTTATTTTGAGTTATATCAGGCCATTTACACTGTTCTGTTTGCTATTTTTGGTGGTGGAGTTGGGAACATTTCAATACATTTTTGTGGTATTTTATAATCTTTTTTGATGGAGTGCTATTTTCTGGGTCTAGTATTTTTGTGATAGTGTCTGCATTAAAGATTTCAAATTCTATAATTTTCTGTTTTTGTACCAAGGATCAGATTTGTGGGAGACATCAAAAAGATGTGAAAAGATATACACATGTTTTTAATAAGCACCTTGTTAGAGTGAGCCATCAGTTTGCTTAGCAAAACAGTACTCAAGTTAGTGTTTGAATTAAAGATTTCAGATTCTATAATTTTCTGTTTTTGTACCAAGGATGAGAGAGGTGACCTTAATGTAACAGAGAATCAGGTCAGCTCGATAAAAGACTCTAAATTGGTTGTGCGTGGTGCTGTAAGTAACAGGAGTTGCATCCTCTTCCACAACAGGCTGTTGAGAGAAGACCTCCTACTTAGAGTAGGTGGTGCTAACTATTTGCATTTGAACGATACTAGACAGGTATTAGTCAATAGGGTTTTGGGTTGAGAGAGCTATATAACACCAGTTTTATCTTTCAGTTGAGAGAAGTGCTCTCAACATTCGAAAACCAGACCAGACAAGATGAACACAAGCTAGTTTGGCAATTGATGGAAAATGGCAGACCCCAAATCCAATTTAAAGTTAATTCCTGAGTTTGACAGCTCTGTGTTTGGTCTTCCAGTGGTTGAATCAATAGAGAAGCTGGAACTCGTTGGGTGGGCATTGACACTGTACCTGCACTAACACCGTGGACCGTGCACAAAACCTATAAAGTTGGAGATGTGGTGTGGGCAAGACCACCTCAGAACCAATGTACATCCAAATTTATAAAACCAGGAATCTCACTGGGATTATTAGTGCACAATATGTCCTGATTGATGGCATGCTGCATCATTTTAAAGACCTCCAACCTGCATGGGACCAATGCTCTGTCGCAAGCAACATTGATGATTCATCCATGAGCGATGGGGAGTTGGAAATAGATTCCTGGATTTTCGATACGCCCCCTGCTGTAGTAGACATGGATAGCGACAGGAGGATAAAGTACCTCCCCACATAGTGACAACAATGAGGGTGAAGTACCTCCCCTGCGAAGGAGCACCAAAAGGAAACACCTGCCCCCTGCATTTTGGTGCTCTGATCAGATCGGGGGAAGTGTAACAGAGAATTGGTTCAGCTCGATAAAAGATTCCAAGCTGGTCGTATGTGGTGCTGTAAATACCAATACTTATCTCCCCTTCCACAATGGGCTGTTGAGAGAAGACCTACTTAGAGTAGGTGTTGCTGATTATTTGCATATAAACAGTACTGGGCAGGTCTGACACTGGGATAGCTATATAACACCAGTTTTTTTTTCATTCGGAAGAAGTGTTCTCAACGTTTAGACATGTAAAAACCAGACTGGACAAGATGAAGACCTTTCTAAAAATACCATATTTAGCTTGATAACATCTTTTTCCCAATGAACATTGATATTGATCAGACTTCTAGAGCTGTTTCTTTTGTTGACAATCATACATTGTCTCCTTACAATTAGTCCTTTCTTCATACTTTACTGTGTCTAGGATTTCCTATTTTATAAAATTACGCCAGTTGACATTTTTTCAACTTTTTCTGTTGGGCAATGGACATATGTTTCGGGGCTATTTTTTCATGCCGAATCTGGAAATAAGTCCATTTTGCCCCATCACATCACGTTTTCTCCGTATGTGAAGATTATGGCCACCAATAATAAATCCTTTATAAAGAACTTCTCTACTAAATAAATCCTAATATCTTTTCCAAATAAATTAAGCTTTCCTAGATTTCCTTAACTTACATTATTTGGACTGTTTTCCTCATCTTGAGATATTCACAATGTTTTGGCAGTTGTACACTCCAGTCTTCAATTGATTAGAATTTTAAACCAAAACTCTTTATTTCGTCCACCGTAACATCCTCTTCCAGATGTCTCAGCTATTTCACTCTGTGGCCTGGTATTGAACTCAAAAACTCTTTGAGTCTAGTCACTGGATTTAACCAATGTCTTTATCTACTAGGCCATGTATCCTTGAGGACATCTGTGTATGAATTTCTAGGACTTATAAACCTAATGTCTCACCCCATTTTTTTTAACAATGCTCATATTGCAATTCTTTAGTTATTATTATTGCATTTTTTACCAGAGCTTATATTACAATTTTTTGTTGCTAGTCATTGCTTTTCTGTAGCACTCCTTATTACTGGTTCCCATATTGCATACATTTCTATGCTTGGTTGGCTCAGGAGATTTTTGAAGAAGGCTGGAGCATACAACGGCTGAAACGTTGTGAATATGGCAATGAAGATAAGGATAACAGTCCGAATAATGGAAATAATAATCATTTTCAAATACATGTTTTATATTTAACCCATAGTTGGAGGGGCAGAAGAGTTGGATTCATGCCTTTTCTAAGGATATTTTCCTGTAACAAACCTGATAGGCACTATTTACATTATTCGGACTATTGTCCTCATCTTTGTTGCCATATTTATCACAACGTTTCGGACATTGTATGCTCCCGCCTTCTTCAGGTGGTTGGAATGTTGAACTGAACCCTTTATTTTGCTTACCGGGGTAGAGTGTTCTAATTCTATGTGCCATGTCTAATGGATGTCAGTTATCAGTTATCTCCTGTTAATTCCCAATAATGTAAATAGTGTACATAATACCTCATCTCAGAAATATAGACAGAAACCTAACTGGAATTTGAACTTGGCTATCCAATTTCACATTTCAACCCACACATCTAAGCTTATAACATCTGGTATTCACAAAGATTATATGTCGCCTGTACTGACAAGGCTTGAATTGGCTTAACTTCAGTGCCAGTACGAGAATCAGTGTTCCAACATTTTGTAAAAATACAATAAAATAGGTATAAGTACATGTTAGGTTATCAGATATCTTTCATTTTGTAAGTGTGTATAATTGTTTTGTACTTGTTAGTTCAGTGGCATAGCCAAACAAGTATGTTACCCTGCTGGCATCTTATTTGAGGACATAAAGCCAGATATTCGCCAGAAGATAGAGAAAAAAAATAAATTCCTGGTTCCTAACCACTGTCATTGATATTACTAACAGACAACCTGTAATTTAGAAATTGGCTAAGATTAAGTCATATGTTATAAGCATTACTGAATGGAAACGGCCTATCGCCGTAATTTGTAATCAAGTAGGAAGAGAAATTTTATCCTTGTGAGAAATGCATTTCACTCAAATGACTAACGATGATATTAGGGGTCCAGAAGTCTGAGACGGGAGCTTGCATTTTAAGCTACCTTTCCTTTGCTTAAATTAATTTCGTTACACAGCAAATGTTTTTTCTTTTCTTTTTTAATGCTAAAGTTAAATTGATTCAAGAATTGAGGTATAATAATGATGATCGATGAATGGTACCGTGAATGAAAGAGGAAGTGGTTAGAAGTGAAGATTATGAATATAAAGAGAATAGATTTTTTTAATATTAAAGTTCACTTAAGATAAGGCTCAAAAGTCACTCAAGGTAGAGGCTTTAAAACTTTTAAAACACTAATAATTTATGAATGATGTCACATGAATGAAAGAGGAAGTGGTTAGAAGTGAAGATTATGAAGATAAAGAGAATAGATTTTTTTAATATTTAAGTTCACTTAAGATAAGGCTCAAAAGTCACTCAAGGTACAGGCTTTAAAACTTTTAAAACACTAATAATGTATAAATGATGTCACATGAATGAAAGAGGAAGTGGTTAGAAGTGAAGATTATGAAGATAAAGAGAATAGATTTTTTTAATATTAAAGTTCACTTAAGATAAGGCTCAAAAGTCACTCAAGATAGAGGCTTTAAAACTTTTAAAACACTAATAATGTATGAATGATGTCACATGAATGAAAGAGGAAGTGGTTAGAAGTGAAGATTATGAAGATAAAGAGAATAGATTATTTTTTAATATTAAAGTTCACTTAAGATAAGGCTCAAAAGTCACTCAAGGTAGAGGCTTTAAAACTTTTAAAACACTAATAATGTATGAATGATGTCACATGAATGAAAGAGGAAGTGGTTAGAAGTGAAGATTATGAAGATAAAGAGAATAGATTATTTTTTAATATTAAAGTTCACTTAAGATAAGGCTCAAAAGTCACTCAAGGTAGAGGCTTTAAAACTTTTAAAACACTAATAATGTATGAATGATGTCACATGAATGAAAGAGGAAGTGGTTAGAAGTGAAGATTATGAATATAAAGAGAATAGATTTTTTTAATATTAAAGTTCACTTAAGATAAGGCTCAAAAGTCACTCAAGGTAGAGGCCTTAAAACTTTTAAAACACTAATAATGTATGAATGATGTCACATGAATGAAAGAGGAAGTGGTTAGAAGTGAAGATTATGAAGATAAAGAGAATAGATTTTTTTAATATTAAAGTTCACTTAAGATAAGGCTCAAAAGTCACTCAAGATAGAGGCTTTAAAACTTTTAAAACACTAATAATGTATGAATGATGTCACATGAATGAAAGAGGAAGTGGTTAGAAGTGAAGATTATGAAGATAAAGAGAATAGATTATTTTTTAATATTAAAGTTCACTTAAGATAAGGCTCAAAAGTCACTCAAGGTAGAGGCTTTAAAACTTTTAAAACACTAATAATGTATGAATGATGTCACATGAATGAAAGAGGAAGTGGTTAGAAGTGAAGATTATGAAGATAAAGAGAATAGATTATTTTTTAATATTAAAGTTCACTTAAGATAAGGCTCAAAAGTCACTCAAGGTAGAGGCTTTAAAACTTTTAAAACACTAATAATGTATGAATGATGTCACATGAATGAAAGAGGAAGTGGTTAGAAGTGAAGATTATGAATATAAAGAGAATAGATTTTTTTAATATTAAAGTTCACTTAAGATAAGGCTCAAAAGTCACTCAAGGTAGAGGCCTTAAAACTTTTAAAACACTAATAATGTATGAATGATGTCACATGAATGAAAGAGGAAGTGGTTAGAAGTGAAGATTATGAAGATAAAGAGAATAGATTTTTTTAATATTAAAGTTCACTTAAGATAAGGCTCAAAAGTCACTCAAGGTAGAGGCTTTAAAACTTTTAAAACACTAATAATGTATGAATGATGTCACATGAATGAAAGAGGAAGTGGTTAGAAGTGAAGATTATGAAGATAAAGAGAATAGATTTTTTTTTAATATTAAAGTTCACTTAAGATAAGTCTCAAAAGTCACTCAAGGTAGATGCTTTAAAACTTTTAAAACACTAATAATGTATGAATGATGTCACATGAATGAAAGAGGAAGTGGTTAGAAGTGAAGATTATGAAGATAAAGAGAATAGATTTTTTTAATATTAAAGTTCACTTAAGATAAGGCTCAAAAGTCACTCAAGGTACAGGCTATAAAACTTTTAAAACACTAATAATGTATGAATGATGTCACATGAATGAAAGAGGAAGTGGTTAGAAGTGAAGATTATGAAGATAAAGAGAATAGATTTTTTTTTAATATTAAAGTTCACTTAAGATAAGTTTCAAAAGTCACTCAAGGTAGATGCTTTAAAACTTTTAAAACACTAATAATGTATGAATGATGTCACATGAATGAAAGAGGAAGTGGTTAGAAGTGAAGATTATGAAGATAAAGAGAATAGATTATTTTTTAATATTAAAGTTCACTTAAGATAAGGCTCAAAAGTCACTCAAGGTAGAGGCTTTAAAACTTTTAAAACACTAATAATGTATGAATGATGTCACATGAATGAAAGAGGAAGTGGTTAGAAGTGAAGATTATGAAGATAAAGAGAATAGATTTTTTAATATTAAAGTTCACTTAAGATAAGGCTCAAAAGTCACTCAAGGTAGAGGCTTTAAAACTTTTAAAACACTAATAATGTATGAATGATGTCACATGAATGAAAGAGGAAGTGGTTAGAAGTGAAGATTATGAAGATAAAGAGAATAGATTATTTTTTAATATTAAAGTTCACTTAAGATAAGGCTCAAAAGTCACTCAAGGTAGAGGCTTTAAAACTTTTAAAACACTAATAATGTATGAATGATGTCACATGAATGAAAGAGGAAGTGGTTAGAAGTGAAGATTATGAATATAAAGAGAATAGATTTTTTTAATATTAAAGTTCACTTAAGATAAGGCTCAAAAGTCACTCAAGGTAGAGGCCTTAAAACTTTTAAAACACTAATAATGTATGAATGATGTCACATGAATGAAAGAGGAAGTGGTTAGAAGTGAAGATTATGAAGATAAAGAGAATAGATTTTTTTAATATTAAAGTTCACTTAAGATAAGGCTCAAAAGTCACTCAAGGTACAGGCTTTAAAACTTTTAAAACACTAATAATGTATGAATGATGTCACATGAATGAAAGAGGAAGTGGTTAGAAGTGAAGATTATGAAGATAAAGAGAATAGATTTTTTTTTAATATTAAAGTTCACTTAAGATAAGTCTCAAAAGTCACTCAAGGTAGATGCTTTAAAATTTTTAAAACACTAATAATTTATGAATGATGTCACATGAATGAAAGAGGAAGTGGTTAGAAGTGAAGATTATGAAGATAAAGAGAATAGATTTTTTTTAATATTAAAGTTCACTTAAGATAAGGCTCAAAAGTCACTCAAGGTAGAGGCCTTAAAACTTTTAAAACACTAATAATTTATGAATGATGTCACATGAATGAAAGAGGAAGTGGTTAGAAGTGAAGATTATGAAGATAAAGAGAATAGATTTTTTTAATATTAAAGTTCACTTAAGATAAGGCTCAAAAGTCACTCAAGGTAGATGCTTTAAAACTTTTAAAACACTAATAATGTATGAATGATGTCACATGAATGAAAGAGGAAGTGGTTAGAAGTGAAGATTATGAAGATAAAGAGAATAGATTTTTTTTTAATATTAAAGTTCACTTAAGATAAGTCTCAAAAGTCACTCAAGGTAGATGCTTTAAAATTTTTAAAACACTAATAATTTATGAATGATGTCACATGAATGAAAGAGGAAGTGGTTAGAAGTGAAGATTATGAAGATAAAGAGAATAGATTTTTTTTTAATATTAAAGTTCACTTAAGATAAGGCTCAAAAGTCGCTCAAGGTAGAGGCCTTAAAACTTTTAAAACTCTAATAATGTATGAATGATGCCACATGAATGAAAGAGGAAGTGGTTAGAAGTGAAGATTATGAATATAAAGAGAATAGATTTTTTTTTATATTAAAGTTCACGTAAGATAAGGCCCAAAAATCACTCAAGGTAGAGGCTTTAAAACTTTTAAAACACTAATAATGTATGAATGATGTCACATGAATGAAAGAGGAAGTGGTTAAAAGTGAAGATTATGAAGATAAAGAGAATAGATTTTTTTAATATTTAAGTTCACTTAAGATAAGGCTCAAAAGTCGCTCAAGGTAGAGGCCTTAAAACTTTTAAAACACTAATAATGTATGAATGATGTCACATGAATGAAAGAGGAAGTGGTTAGAAGTGAAGATTATGAAGATAAAGAGAATAGATTTTTTTAATATTAAACTTCACTTAAGATAAGGCTCAAAAGTCACTCAAGGTAGAGGCCTTAAAACTTTTAAAACACTAATAATGTATGAATGATGTCACATGAATGAAAGAGGAAGTGGTTAGAAGTGAAGATTATGAAGATAAAGAGAATAGATTTTTTTAATATTAAAGTTCACTTAAGATAAGGCTCAAAAGTCACTCAAGGTACAGCCTTTAAAACTTTTAAAACACTAATAATGTATGAATGATGTCACATGAATGAAAGAGGAAGTGGTTAGAAGTGAAGATTATGAAGATAAAGAGAATAGATTTTTTTAATATTAAAGTTCACTTAAGATAAGGCTCAAAAGTCACTCAAGGTAGAGGCCTTAAAACTTTTAAAACACTAATAATTTATGAATGATGTCACATGAATGAAAGATGAAGTGGTTAGAAGTGAAGATTATGAAGATAAAGAGAATAGATTATTTTTTAATATTAAAGTTCACTTAAGATAAGGCTCAAAAGTCACTCAAGGTAGAGGCTTTAAAACTTTTAAAACACTAATAATGTATGAATGATGTCACATAAATGAAAGAGGAAGTGGTTAGAAGTGAAGATTATGAAGATAAAGAGAATAGATTTTTTTAATATTAAAGTTCACTTAAGATAAGTCTCAAAAGTCACTCAAGGTAGATGCTTTAAAACTTTTAAAACACTAATAATGTATGAATGATGTCACATGAATGAAAGAGGAAGTGGTTAGAAGTGAAGATTATGAAGATAAAGAGAATAGATTTTTTTAATATTAAAGTTCACTTAAGATAAGGCTCAAAAGTCACTCAAGGTACAGGCTATAAAACTTTTAAAACACTAATAATGTATGAATGATGTCACATGAATGAAAGAGGAAGTGGTTAGAAGTGAAGATTATGAAGATAAAGAGAATAGATTTTTTTTTAATATTAAAGTTCACTTAAGATAAGTCTCAAAAGTCACTCAAGGTAGATGCTTTAAAACTTTTAAAACACTAATAATGTATGAATGATGTCACATGAATGAAAGAGGAAGTGGTTAGAAGTGAAGATTATGAAGATAAAGAGAATAGATTATTTTTTAATATTAAAGTTCACTTAAGATAAGGCTCAAAAGTCACTCAAGGTAGAGGCTTTAAAACTTTTAAAACACTAATAATGTATGAATGATGTCACATGAATGAAAGAGGAAGTGGTTAGAAGTGAAGATTATGAAGATAAAGAGAATAGATTTTTTTAATATTAAAGTTCACTTAAGATAAGGCTCAAAAGTCACTCAAGGTAGAGGCTTTAAAACTTTTAAAACACTAATAATGTATGAATGATGTCACATGAATGAAAGAGGAAGTGGTTAGAAGTGAAGATTATGAAGATAAAGAGAATAGATTATTTTTTAATATTAAAGTTCACTTAAGATAAGGCTCAAAAGTCACTCAAGGTAGAGGCTTTAAAACTTTTAAAACACTAATAATGTATGAATGATGTCACATGAATGAAAGAGGAAGTGGTTAGAAGTGAAGATTATGAATATAAAGAGAATAGATTTTTTTAATATTAAAGTTCACTTAAGATAAGGCTCAAAAGTCACTCAAGGTAGAGGCCTTAAAACTTTTAAAACACTAATAATGTATGAATGATGTCACATGAATGAAAGAGGAAGTGGTTAGAAGTGAAGATTATGAAGATAAAGAGAATAGATTTTTTTAATATTAAAGTTCACTTAAGATAAGGCTCAAAAGTCACTCAAGGTACAGGCTTTAAAACTTTTAAAACACTAATAATGTATGAATGATGTCACATGAATGAAAGAGGAAGTGGTTAGAAGTGAAGATTATGAAGATAAAGAGAATAGATTTTTTTTTAATATTAAAGTTCACTTAAGATAAGTCTCAAAAGTCACTCAAGGTAGATGCTTTAAAATTTTTAAAACACTAATAATTTATGAATGATGTCACATGAATGAAAGAGGAAGTGGTTAGAAGTGAAGATTATGAAGATAAAGAGAATAGATTTTTTTTAATATTAAAGTTCACTTAAGATAAGGCTCGAAAGTCACTCAAGGTAGAGGCCTTAAAACTTTTAAAACACTAATAATTTATGAATGATGTCACATGAATGAAAGAGGAAGTGGTTAGAAGTGAAGATTATGAAGATAAAGAGAATAGATTTTTTTAATATTAAAGTTTACTTAAGATAAGGCTCAAAAGTCACTCAAGGTAGATGCTTTAAAACTTTTAAAACACTAATAATGTATGAATGATGTCACATGAATGAAAGAGGAAGTGGTTAGAAGTGAAGATTATGAAGATAAAGAGAATAGATTTTTTTTTAATATTAAAGTTCACTTAAGATAAGTCTCAAAAGTCACTCAAGGTAGATGCTTTAAAATTTTTAAAACACTAATAATTTATGAATGATGTCACATGAATGAAAGAGGAAGTGGTTAGAAGTGAAGATTATGAAGATAAAGAGAATAGATTTTTTTTTAATATTAAAGTTCACTTAAGATAAGGCTCAAAAGTCGCTCAAGGTAGAGGCCTTAAAACTTTTAAAACTCTAATAATGTATGAATGATGCCACATGAATGAAAGAGGAAGTGGTTAGAAGTGAAGATTATGAATATAAAGAGAATAGATTTTTTTTTATATTAAAGTTCACGTAAGATAAGGCCCAAAAATCACTCAAGGTAGAGGCTTTAAAACTTTTAAAACACTAATAATGTATGAATGATGTCACATGAATGAAAGAGGAAGTGGTTAAAAGTGAAGATTATGAAGATAAAGAGAATAGATTTTTTTAATATTTAAGTTCACTTAAGATAAGGCTCAAAAGTCGCTCAAGGTAGAGGCCTTAAAACTTTTAAAACACTAATAATGTATGAATGATGTCACATGAATGAAAGAGGAAGTGGTTAGAAGTGAAGATTATGAAGATAAAGAGAATAGATTTTTTTAATATTAAACTTCACTTAAGATAAGGCTCAAAAGTCACTCAAGGTAGAGGCCTTAAAACTTTTAAAACACTAATAATGTATGAATGATGTCACATGAATGAAAGAGGAAGTGGTTAGAAGTGAAGATTATGAAGATAAAGAGAATAGATTTTTTTAATATTAAAGTTCACTTAAGATAAGGCTCAAAAGTCACTCAAGGTACAGGCTTTAAAACTTTTAAAACACTAATAATGTATGAATGATGTCACATGAATGAAAGAGGAAGTGGTTAGAAGTGAAGATTATGAAGATAAAGAGAATAGATTTTTTTAATATTAAAGTTCACTTAAGATAAGGCTCAAAAGTCACTCAAGGTAGAGGCTTTAAAACTTTTAAAACACTAATAATGTATGAATGATGTCACATGAATGAAAGAGGAAGTGGTTAGAAGTGAAGATTATGAAGATAAAGAGAATAGATTTTTTTAATATTTAAGTTCACTTAAGATAAGTCTCAAAAGTCACTCAAGGTAGATGCTTTAAAATTTTTAAAACACTAATAATTTATGAATGATGTCACATGAATGAAAGAGGAAGTGGTTAGAAGTGAAGATTATGAAGATAAAGAGAATAGATTTTTTTTTAATATTAAAGTTCACTTAAGATTAGGCTCAAAAGTCGCTCAAGGTAGAGGCCTTAAAACTTTTAAAACACTAATAATGTATGAATGATGTCACATGAATGAAAGAGGAAGTGGTTAGAAGTGAAGATTATGAATATAAAGAGAATAGATTTTTTTAATATTAAAGTTCACTTAAGATAAGGCTCAAAAGTCACTCAAGGTAGAGGCTTTAAAACTTTTAAAACTCTAATAATGTATGAATGATGTCACATGAATGAAAGAGGAAGTGGTTAGAAGTGAAGATTATGAATATAAAGAGAATAGATTTTTTTTTATATTAAAGTTCACGTAAGATAAGGCCCAAAAATCACTCAAGGTAGAGGCTTTAAAACTTTTAAAACACTAATAATGTATGAATGATGTCACATGAATGAAAGAGGAAGTGGTTAGAAGTGAAGATTATGAAGATAAAGAGAATAGATTTTTTTTAATATTAAAGTTCACTTAAGATAAGGCTCAAAAGTCACTCAAGGTAGAGGCCTTAAAACTTTTAAAACACTAATAATGTATGAATGATGTCACATGAATGAAAGAGGAAGCAGTTAGAAGTGAAGATTATGAAGATAAAGAGAATAGATTTTTTTAATATTAAGGTTCACTTAAGATAAGGCTCAAAAGTCACTCAAGGTACAGGCTTTAAAACTTTTAAAACACTAATAATGTATGAATGATGTCACATGAATGAAAGAGGAAGTGGTTAGAAGTGAAGATTATGAAGATAAAGAGAATAGATTTTTTTAATATTAAAGTTCACTTAAGATAAGGCTCAAAAGTCACTCAAGGTAGAGGCTTTAAAACTTTTAAAACACTAATAATGTATGAATGATGTCACATGAATGAAAGAGGAAGTGGTTAGAAGTGAAGATTATGAAGATAAAGAGAATAGATTTTCTTAATATTAAAGTTCACTTAAGATAAGGCTCAAAAGTCACTCAAGGTAGAGGCTTTAAAACTTTTAAAACACTAATAATTTATGAATGATGTCACATGAATGAAAGAGGAAGTGGTTAGAAGTGAAGATTATGAAGATAAAGAGAATAGATTTTCTTAATATTAAAGTTCACTTAGGATAAGGCTCAAAAGTCACTCAAGGTACAGGCTTTAAAACTTTTAAAACACTAATAATGTATGAATGATGTCACATGAATGAAAGAGGAAGTGGTTAGAAGTGAAGATTATGAAGATAAAGAGAATAGATTTTTTTAATATTAAAGTTCACTTAAGATAAGGCTCAAAAGTCACTCAAGGTAGAGGCTTTAAAACTTTTAAAACACTAATAATGTATGAATGATGTCACATGAATGAAAGAGGAAGTGGTTAGAAGTGAAGATTATGAAGATAAAGAGAATAGATTTTTTTAATATTTAAGTTCACTTAAGATAAGTCTCAAAAGTCACTCAAGGTAGATGCTTTAAAATTTTTAAAACACTAATAATTTATGAATGATGTCACATGAATGAAAGAGGAAGTGGTTAGAAGTGAAGATTATGAAGATAAAGAGAATAGATTTTTTTTTAATATTAAAGTTCACTTAAGATTAGGCTCAAAAGTCGCTCAAGGTAGAGGCCTTAAAACTTTTAAAACACTAATAATGTATGAATGATGTCACATGAATGAAAGAGGAAGTGGTTAGAAGTGAAGATTATGAATATAAAGAGAATAGATTTTCTTAATATTAAAGTTCACTTAAGATAAGGCTCAAAAGTCACTCAAGGTAGAGGACTTAAAACTTTTAAAACTCTAATAATGTATGAATGATGTCACATGAATGAAAGAGGAAGTGGTTAGAAGTGAAGATTATGAATATAAAGAGAATAGATTTTTTTTTATATTAAAGTTCACGTAAGATAAGGCCCAAAAATCACTCAAGGTAGAGGCTTTAAAACTTTTAAAACACTAATAATGTATGAATGATGTCACATGAATGAAAGAGGAAGTGGTTAGAAGTGAAGATTATGAAGATAAAGAGAATAGATTTTTTTTAATATTAAAGTTCACTTAAGATAAGGCTCAAAAGTCACTCAAGGTAGAGGCCTTAAAACTTTTAAAACACTAATAATGTATGAATGATGTCACATGAATGAAAGAGGAAGCAGTTAGAAGTGAAGATTATGAAGATAAAGAGAATAGATTTTTTTAATATTAAAGTTCACTTAAGATAAGGCTCAAAAGTCACTCAAGGTACAGGCTTTAAAACTTTTAAAACACTAATAATGTATGAATGATGTCACATGAATGAAAGAGGAAGTGGTTAGAAGTGAAGATTATGAAGATAAAGAGAATAGATTTTTTTAATATTAAAGTTCACTTAAGATAAGGCTCAAAAGTCACTCAAGGTAGAGGCTTTAAAACTTTTAAAACACTAATAATGTATGAATGATGTCACATGAATGAAAGAGGAAGTGGTTAGAAGTGAAGATTATGAAGATAAAGAGAATAGATTTTCTTAATATTAAAGTTCACTTAAGATAAGGCTCAAAAGTCACTCAAGGTAGAGGCTTTAAAACTTTTAAAACACTAATAATTTATGAATGATGTCACATGAATGAAAGAGGAAGTGGTTAGAAGTGAAGATTATGAAGATAAAGAGAATAGATTTTCTTAATATTAAAGTTCACTTAGGATAAGGCTCAAAAGTCACTCAAGGTACAGGCTTTAAAACTTTTAAAACACTAATAATGTATGAATGATGTCACATGAATGAAAGAGGAAGTGGTTAGAAGTGAAGATTATGAGGATAAAGAGAATAGATTTTTTTTTATATTAAAGTTCACGTAAGATAAGGCTCAAAAGTCACTCAAGCTAGAGGGCTTTAAAACACTGATAATGAATGAGTAGTTTTATGAACGAATGAGGAGGTGTTAGGAAGTGGAGATTATGAGGATAAGGGGATAGATAATGATTGAAGTGGTTAATATTGTAGTGTTGAGTAAAGTATCAACACTGGTGTGTAAATAGTTAATCCCCCACAAGACTGCATTTAGTTTTGAACTCTGTCAAGGTTGGAAAGTAAGGACTGAGCATCTTCAGCCCAGTTTTTGGTCTAATCTCACTCTTTTGATGATAAAATTTTTCAAATTGATTTCGTACTTGTTATCTTACTCGTTTCGTACTTCGTAATCTTAAATAACCGTGTGGCCAGAAAATTAGTAAAGATAGGAAATGTAGATTATCTGGATAAAGAGAATAGTTTGTTTTTTTAATACTAATGTTCATCCAAATATAAGACTCGAGAGCCACTCAATGCAGAGGGTTACTGTTAAAACCTCCCCATCAATAACTCATTTTTTTTTTTTGCCTTATTAGAGATAACAGGTGAGTGGTTGTCTGGTAAGACAACATCTGACATGAAAGTGCATATGAAGTAACGGTGGGGCAGTGAATTACTCCAAACCAGAAAAGTATTGTCCACCCATTGATATTTATCAATGCTTGCTGAAAATTTATGGAGACCAAACAGTGGATTTGAGCACAGTTAGGTGGTGGTTAATACATTTTTGCTACTGTGGAAAAACATTGTACTTGAAAACTCACTCTGTCTATAGATGTTCTTGTATTCCTTATAGCAGTTTTAGTTTCTGTTGAAACATCAGCCATGTTGGTGGCAGAGGTTAGCTTAAAAAATGTTTTCTAAAAAGACAGCAACTTTGTTTTGGAGGCATTAAAATTAACAAGCCATTTCTTACCCTGTTTAACAACAGACTGTATCTCATTTTTTAGATCAGCTGCCAATCTGACCTTATCAAACTGATCACACTTACAATTAAGATATCAGTAAATAATTTTAAAAAATGGTGTGTTAATTTTAATGTCTCCAAAACAAAACAGCTCTTTTTAAATTGTCTTAGAGAACCTTTCATCATCATGGCTGATGCTAACCTCCAAGAGAGTGACACATTGTACCTTCTCTGGCTAATGTTTTTCACTGACATCAAGTTGAAAGATTATATTGAATCAATTGCTAAGTCTGCTGCTAGGAAAGTTGGTTCCCTGTTTTTCTTGCCAGATTCTATCTTACATATTTATAAGTCTACTATTTGCCCATGCGTCGAATATTGCTGCCACATCTGGTGTAGCGCATCTGCTATATATTTAGAGATTCTTGATAAAATCTAAAGAAGAATTTGCAATATTATTTGTCCTGACCTGGCATCTCAGGATCAGTCAATTTCCCATTGCCATAATATAATTTCTCTGTGTCTTTTTTTATAAATATGTTCATGGTAAATGGTCTAATGAGCTTTCCTCTTTGACCCAATAATAACATCCTAAATTTCCAGGAACCAGTTCTATAAAGGCAGGAAATCTTTAGGAACCTATTCTGCCTATTTTCAAACTGAGAATGGAAACAAATTACTTGATAGTATCAAAAAGGATTAAACCATTTTGATAATTTACTAGAAAACATTTATTTATTAAAATATTTCCAGATTGAAATGCTATTCTCATTATATTTCTGTTCAGAAGTATGATGCTTTTTTGTCTCTAGTATTATCAGGAGGCACATTGGAGTAATGGATAGAGTCTCAGATTGAGGAATTAGAGAGCCGAGTTCAAATCCCAGTTGAATCCACTGCATTCACTTAAGGGCTAATACCGTTGGGAAATGTATGAATCTTCTATGGGTAAATAGCAGGACAGACGGGGTTCTATATACTTGGATGGCAACTGGTCTACTGCAGAAAGAAATGGCAACCTACTGCGGGAAAAATATCTGCCTTGTCAGTCACATATCAAAAGATACATGATCGCCTAAGTGTGTATTACGCATGGCACATAATTGATCATCAGCTTCATTGCTGGAAATTTTTTTTCTCCAAAAATGTATTGTTGGTATTAAAACCTATTTTTATACTTTCATAGTGTTTTGACCCCTTTTAGGGGGTTAACTATTTGATCATAGATAGGACCCTGACAGGTGCTACCACCCCAGGTCAGGGTGGACCTGGGAGCACCAGCAATTAAGAGGTGATTCCATGCTCCTCAAAACCTTCAGATCAAAGGCCTTGATGTTAGTTGTTTAGCGTCTAACCTAGGACGCGATGTAGTTTATCATGATACCCAGGATGGGTTCATTTTTATTGATGGAATCATATGTGTATAGGGAAGGAAACAAAAATTATAATTAAATTTAATTTTGTCAAATTTCTTTTTTTATGGGGGTCAGGTGAATTACATGCTGTATTTGATGAGTTCAATCTCATATTTAATTTCAGTCTATGCTGTTTGGTTAACTGTCTTAAAATACAAAAATGAATTTAGTGTTTAAATAATCTAACCAAACAATAATGACAGGGCTCCTGGCAAGCGTAAAGCAACTTTTACGGACAATCTCTTGTATAGACTTGCTAGTGCGTGACAAATTATTGAACAAGGCCAAGTCAATCCTGAAAGATGACTCTGCCTTAGAGGAACCTATCGTCATGATCAATTTGTTTAACTTGTATCAGTAAATCATAATAATCTCAAAAAAAATCTTAGAATCCCAAAATATTTTCTGGTTTTAAATGACCTGCAAAAGGTTGATAAGCTGTAAAAAAAACAAATTAATCAATCAATTTATCTCAGTATGACACAGAAATCCAAACATGTGATGGGACTGGGAAAGTATTAAGAAAGCAGGAAGAAAGTACTAATTGCAAGAAGCCAGAATTTAAATTTAGTAGCAAGATACAAACTGCAATATCTAGATGTGCAACAAGGTTTCAGTGTTTTAATATTGAAATAGCAAAGATTTAACTGTAACACCTATTCTAATAGTTCCTTTTCTTGCACTTCCTGCCTGTGGAACCCTGTCCTGATTTCTTGCTTTCCTGCTACATACATTCTTTAAACTTTAAAAACAACATCAATCACCATCTTCTATCTTCCTGAAACATGTTCTTTTACTGTTCTTTCTCCTCACTATAGGCTTCTCATTCTGTTTCTCTGCCAGTAACCAGCTTGCATCTTACTGGCATTATTGCCATCTTTTATCTACCTGAAGCCTGTTCTTTTATTGTCTTTTCTCTTCCATAAAGTCTTCTCGTTCTCTTTCACGCCCAGTAACCCCCTCGTGTCTTAGTGGCATTCTCAGCATTTTCTGTCCTGAAACCTCTTATTTTATTGTCCTTTTTCCTCACTAAAGTCTTCTTATTTTCTTTCACTACCAGTAACACCCTTGCATCTTAGTGGCATTATCACCATCTTCTGTATTTCTGAGGCATGTTCTTTTAGTGTCCTTTCTCCTAACTAAAGTCTTCTCATTCTCTTTCACTCCCAGTAACCCCCTTGCATCTTAGTGGCATTATCACCATCTTCTGTATTTCTGAGGCATGTTCTTTTAGTGTCCTTTCTCCTAACTAAAGTTTTCTCATTCTCTTTCACACCCAGTAACCCCCTTGCATCTTAGTGGGATTATCACCATCTTCTGTATTTCTGAGGCATGTTCTTTTAGTGTCCTTTCTCCTAACTAAAGTCTTCTCATTCTCTTTCACTACCAGTAAGCCCCTTGCATCTTAGTGGGATTATCACCATCTTCTGTATTTCTGAGGCATGTTCTTTTAGTGTCCTTTCTCCTAACTAAAGTCTTCTCATTCTCTTTCACTCCCAGTAAGCCCCTTGCATCTTAGTGGCATTATCACCATCTTCTGTATTTCTGAGGCATGTTCTTTTAGTGTCCTTTCTCCTAACTAAAGTCTTCTCATTCTCTTTCACTACCAGTAACCCCCTTGCATCTTAGTGGCATTATCACCATCTTCTGTATTTCTGAGGCATGTTCTTTTAGTGTCCTTTCTCCTAACTAAAGTCTTCTCATTCTCTTTCACTACCAGTAAGCCCCTTGCATCTTAGTGGCATTATCACCATCTTCTGTATTTCTGAGGCATGTTCTTTTAGTGTTCTTTCTCCTAACTAAAGTCTTCTCATTCTCTTTCACTCCCAGTAACCCCTTGCATCTTAGTGGCATTATCACCATCTTCTGTATTTCTGAGGCATGTTCTTTTAGTGTTCTTTCTCCTAACTAAAGTCTTCTCATTCTCTTTCACACCCAGTAACCCCCTTGCATCTTAGTGGCATTATCACCATCTTCTGTATTTCTGAGGCATGTTCTTTTAGTGTTCTTTCTCCTCACTAAAGTCTTCTCATTCTCTTTCACACCCAGTAACCACCTTGCATCTTAGTGGCATTATCACCATCTTCTGTATTTCTGAGGCATGTTCTTTTAGTGTTCTTTCTCCTAACTAAAGACTTCTCATTCTCGTTCACACCCAGTAAGCCCCTTGCATCTTAGTGGCATTATCACCATCTTCTGTATTTCTGAGGCATGTTCTTTAAGTGTCCTTTCTCCTAACTAAAGTCTTCTCATTCTCTTTCACTCCCAGTAACCCCCTTGCATCTTAGTGGCATTATCACCATCTTCTGTATTTCTGAGGCATGTTCTTTTAGTGTCCTTTCTCCTAACTAAAGTCTTCTCATTCTCTTTCACTCCCAGTAACCCCCTTGCATCTTAGTGGCATTATCACCATCTTCTGTATTTCTGAGGCATGTTCTTTTAGTGTCCTTTCTCCTAACTAAAGTCTTCTCATTCTCTTTCACTCCCAGTAACCCCCTTGCATCTTAGTGGGATTATCACCATCTTCTGTATTTCTGAGGCATGTTCTTTAAGTGTCCTTTCTCCTAACTAAAGTCTTCTCATTCTCTTTCACTCCCAGTAACCCCCTTGCATCTTAGTGGCATTATCACCATCTTCTGTATTTCTGAGGCATGTTCTTTTAGTGTTCTTTCTCCTAACTAAAGACTTCTCATTCTCTTTCACACCCAGTAAGCCCCTTGCATCTTAGTGGCATTATCACCATCTTCTGTATTTCTGAGGCATGTTCTTTTAGTGTTCTTTCTCCTAACTAAAGACTTCTCATTCTCTTTCACACCCAGTAACCCCCTTGCATCTTAGTGGCATTATCACCATCTTCTGTATTTCTGAGGCATGTTCTTTTAGTGTTCTTTCTCCTAACTAAAGACTTCTCATTCTCTTTCACTCCCAGTAACACCCTTGCATCTTAGTGGGATTATCACCATCTTCTGTATTTCTGAGGCATGTTCTTTAAGTGTTCTTTCTCCTAACTAAAGTCTTCTCATTCTCTTTCACTCCCAGTAACCCCCTTGCATCTTAGTGGCATTATCACCATCTTCTGTATTTCTGAGGCATGTTCTTTTAGTGTTCTTTCTCCTAACTAAAGTCTTCTCATTCTCTTTCACACCCAGTAACCCCCTTGCATCTTAGTGGCATTATCACCATCTTCTGTATTTCTGAGGCATGTTCTTTTAGTGTCCTTTCTCCTAACTAAAGTCTTCTCATTCTCTTTCACACCCAGTAACCCCCTTGCATCTTAGTGGGATTATCACCATCTTCTGTATTTCTGAGGCATGTTCTTTTAGTGTCCTTTCTCCTAACTAAAGTCTTCTCATTCTCTTTCACTACCAGTAACCCCCTTGCATCTTAGTGGCATTATCACCATCTTCTGTATTTCTGAGGCATGTTCTTTTAGTGTCCTTTCTCCTAACTAAAGTCTTCTCATTCTCTTTCACTCCCAGTAACCCCCTTGCATCTTAGTGGCATTATTACCATCTTCTGTATTTCTGAGGCATGTTCTTTTAGTGTCCTTTCTCCTAACTAAAGTCTTCTCATTCTCTTTCACACCCAGTAACCCCCTTGCATCTTAGTGGGATTATCACCATCTTCTGTATTTCTGAGGCATGTTCTTTTAGTGTCCTTTCTCCTAACTAAAGTCTTCTCATTCTCTTTCACACCCAGTAACCCCCTTGCATCTTAGTGGGATTATCACCATCTTCTGTATTTCTGAGGCATGTTCTTTTAGTGTCCTTTCTCCTAACTAAAGTCTTCTCATTCTCTTTCACTACCAGTAACCCCCTTGCATCTTAGTGGCATTATCACCATCTTCTGTATTTCTGAGGCATGTTCTTTTAGTGTCCTTTCTCCTAACTAAAGTCTTCTCATTCTCTTTCACTCCCAGTAACCCCCTTTCATCTTAGTGGCATTATCACCATCTTCTGTATTTCTGAGGCATGTTCTTTTAGTGTCCTTTCTCCTAACTAAAGTCTTCTCATTCTCTTTCACACCCAGTAACCCCCTTGCATCTTAGTGGGATTATCACCATCTTCTGTATTTCTGAGGCATGTTCTTTTAGTGTCCTTTCTCCTAACTAAAGTCTTCTCATTCTCTTTCACACCCAGTAACCCCCTTGCATCTTAGTGGGATTATCACCATCTTCTGTATTTCTGAGGCATGTTCTTTTAGTGTCCTTTCTCCTAACTAAAGTCTTCTCATTCTCTTTCACACCCAGTAACCCCCTTGCATCTTAGTGGGATTATCACCATCTTCTGTATTTCTGAGGCATGTTCTTTTAGTGTCCTTTCTCCTAACTAAAATCTTCTCATTCTCTTTCACTACCAGTAACCCCCTTGCATCTTAGTGGCATTATCACCATCTTCTGTATTTCTGAGGCATGTTCTTTTAGTGTCCTTTCTCCTAACTAAAGTCTTCTCATTCTCTTTCACTACCAGTAAGCCCCTTGCATCTTAGTGGCATTATCACCATCTTCTGTATTTCTGAGGCATGTTCTTTTAGTGTCCTTTCTCCTAACAAAAGTCTTCTCATTCTCTTTCACACCCAGTAAGCCCCTTGCATCTTAGTGGCATTATCACCATCTTCTGTATTTCTGAGGCATGTTCTTTTAGTGTCCTTTCTCCTAACTAAAGTCTTCTCATTCTCTTTCACTACCAGTAAGCCCCTTGCATCTTAGTGGCATTATCACCATCTTCTGTATTTCTGAGGCATGTTCTTTTAGTGTCCTTTCTCCTCACTAAAGTCTTCTCATTCTCTTTCACTCCCAGTAACCCCCTTGCATCTTAGTGGCATTATCACCATCTTCTGTATTTCTGAGGCATGTTCTTTTAGTGTTCTTTCTCCTAACTAAAGACTTCTCATTCTCTTTCACTCCCAGTAACACCCTTGCATCTTAGTGGGATTATCACCATCTTCTGTATTTCTGAGGCATGTTCTTTAAGTGTTCTTTCTCCTAACTAAAGTCTTCTCATTCTCTTTCACTCCCAGTAACCCCCTTGCATCTTAGTGGCATTATCACCATCTTCTGTATTTCTGAGGCATGTTCTTTTAGTGTCCTTTCTCCTAACTAAAGTCTTCTCATTCTCTTTCACACCCAGTAAGCCCCTTGCATCTTAGTGGCATTATCACCATCTTCTGTATTTCTGAGGCATGTTCTTTTAGTGTCCTTTCTCCTAACTAAAGTCTTCTCATTCTCTTTCACACCCAGTAACCCCCTTGCATCTTAGTGGCATTATCACCATCTTCTGTATTTCTGAGGCATGTTCTTTTAGTGTTCTTTCTCCTAACTAAAGTCTTCTCATTCTCTTTCACTACCAGTAAGCCCCTTGCATCTTAGTGGCATTATCACCATCTTCTGTATTTCTGAGGCATGTTCTTTTAGTGTCCTTTCTCCTAACTAAAGTCTTCTCATTCTCTTTCACTCCCAGTAACCCCCTTGCATCTTAGTGGCATTATCACCATCTTCTGTATTTCTGAGGGATGTTCTTTTACTGTCCTTTCTCCTCACTAAAGTCTTCTCATTCTCTTTCACTCCCAGTAAGCCCCTTGCATCTTAGTGGGATTATCACCATCTTCTGTATTTCTGAGGCATGTTCTTTTAGTGTCCTTTCTCCAAACTAAAGTCTTCTCATTCTCTTTCACTACCAGTAAGCCCCTTGCATCTTAGTGGCATTATCACCATCTTCTGTATTTCTGAGGCATGTTCTTTTAGTGTTCTTTCTCCTAACTAAAGTCTTCTCATTCTCTTTCACTCCCAGTAACCCCCTTGCATCTTAGTGGCATTATCACCATCTTCTGTATTTCTGAGGCATGTTCTTTTACTGTCCTTTCTCCTCACTAAAGTCTTCTCATTCTCTTTCACTCCCAGTAACCCCCTTGCATCTTAGTGGCATTATCACCATCTTCTGTATTTCTGAGGCATGTTCTTTTAGTGTTCTTTCTCCTAACTAAAGACTTCTCATTCTCTTTCACACCCAGTAAGCCCCTTGCATCTTAGTGGCATTATCACCATCTTCTGTATTTCTGAGGCATGTGCTTTTAGTGTTCTTTCTCCTAACTAAAGTCTTCTCATTCTCTTTCACACCCAGTAACCCCCTTGCATCTTAGTGGCATTATCACCATCTTCTGTATTTCTGAGGCATGTTCTTTTAGTGTTCTTTCTCCTCACTAAAGTCTTCTCATTCTCTTTCACACCCAGTAACCCCCTTGCATCTTAGTGGCATTATCACCATCTTCTGTATTTCTGAGGCATGTTCTTTTAGTGTTCTTTCTCCTAACTAAAGACTTCTCATTCTCGTTCACACCCAGTAAGCCCCTTGCATCTTAGTGGCATTATCACCATCTTCTGTATTTCTGAGGCATGTTCTTTAAGTGTCCTTTCTCCTAACTAAAGTCTTCTCATTCTCTTTCACTCCCAGTAACCCCCTTGCATCTTAGTGGCATTATCACCATCTTCTGTATTTCTGAGGCATGTTCTTTTAGTGTCCTTTCTCCTAACTAAAGTCTTCTCATTCTCTTTCACTCCCAGTAACCCCCTTGCATCTTAGTGGCATTATCACCATCTTCTCTATTTCTGAGGCATGTTCTTTTAGTGTCCTTTCTCCTAACTAAAGTCTTCTCATTCTCTTTCACTCCCAGTAACCCCCTTGCATCTTAGTGGGATTATCACCATCTTCTGTATTTCTGAGGCATGTTCTTTAAGTGTCCTTTCTCCTAACTAAAGTCTTCTCATTCTCTTTCACTCCCAGTAACCCCCTTGCATCTTAGTGGCATTATCACCATCTTCTGTATTTCTGAGGCATGTTCTTTTAGTGTTCTTTCTCCTAACTAAAGACTTCTCATTCTCTTTCACACCCAGTAAGCCCCTTGCATCTTAGTGGCATTATCACCATCTTCTGTATTTCTGAGGCATGTTCTTTTAGTGTTCTTTCTCCTAACTAAAGACTTCTCATTCTCTTTCACACCCAGTAACCCCCTTGCATCTTAGTGGCATTATCACCATCTTCTGTATTTCTGAGGCATGTTCTTTTAGTGTTCTTTCTCCTAACTAAAGACTTCTCATTCTCTTTCACTCCCAGTAACACCCTTGCATCTTAGTGGGATTATCACCATCTTCTGTATTTCTGAGGCATGTTCTTTAAGTGTTCTTTCTCCTAACTAAAGTCTTCTCATTCTCTTTCACTCCCAGTAACCCCCTTGCATCTTAGTGGCATTATCACCATCTTCTGTATTTCTGAGGCATGTTCTTTTAGTGTCCTTTCTCCTAACTAAAGTCTTCTCATTCTCTTTCACACCCAGTAACCCCCTTGCATCTTAGTGGGATTATCACCATCTTCTGTATTTCTGAGGCATGTTCTTTTAGTGTCCTTTCTCCTAACTAAAGTCTTCTCATTCTCTTTCACACCCAGTAACCCCCTTGCATCTTAGTGGGATTATCACCATCTTCTGTATTTCTGAGGCATGTTCTTTTAGTGTCCTTTCTCCTAACTAAAGTCTTCTCATTCTCTTTCACTCCCAGTAACCCCCTTGCATCTTAGTGGCATTATTACCATCTTCTGTATTTCTGAGGCATGTTCTTTTAGTGTTCTTTCTCCTAACTAAAGACTTCTCATTCTCTTTCACACCCAGTAAGCCCCTTGCATCTTAGTGGCATTATCACCATCTTCTGTATTTCTGAGGCATGTTCTTTTAGTGTTCTTTCTCCTAACTAAAGACTTCTCATTCTCTTTCACACCCAGTAACCCCCTTGCATCTTAGTGGCATTATCACCATCTTCTGTATTTCTGAGGCATGTTCTTTTAGTGTTCTTTCTCCTAACTAAAGACTTCTCATTCTCTTTCACTCCCAGTAACACCCTTGCATCTTAGTGGGATTATCACCATCTTCTGTATTTCTGAGGCATGTTCTTTAAGTGTTCTTTCTCCTAACTAAAGTCTTCTCATTCTCTTTCACTCCCAGTAACCCCCTTGCATCTTAGTGGCATTATCACCATCTTCTGTATTTCTGAGGCATGTTCTTTTAGTGTCCTTTCTCCTAACTAAAGTCTTCTCATTCTCTTTCACACCCAGTAACCCCCTTGCATCTTAGTGGGATTATCACCATCTTCTGTATTTCTGAGGCATGTTCTTTTAGTGTCCTTTCTCCTAACTAAAGTCTTCTCATTCTCTTTCACACCCAGTAACCCCCTTGCATCTTAGTGGGATTATCACCATCTTCTGTATTTCTGAGGCATGTTCTTTTAGTGTCCTTTCTCCTAACTAAAGTCTTCTCATTCTCTTTCACTACCAGTAACCCCCTTGCATCTTAGTGGCATTATCACCATCTTCTGTATTTCTGAGGCATGTTCTTTTAGTGTCCTTTCTCCTAACTAAAGTCTTCTCATTCTCTTTCACTCCCAGTAACCCCCTTGCATCTTAGTGGCATTATCACCATCTTCTGTATTTTTGAGGCATGTTCTTTTAGTGTCCTTTCTCCTAACTAAAGTCTTCTCATTCTCTTTCACACCCAGTAACCCCCTTGCATCTTAGTGGGATTATCACCATCTTCTGTATTTCTGAGGCATGTTCTTTTAGTGTCCTTTCTCCTAACTAAAGTCTTCTCATTCTCTTTCACACCCAGTAACCCCCTTGCATCTTAGTGGGATTATCACCATCTTCTGTATTTCTGAGGCATGTTCTTTTAGTGTCCTTTCTCCTAACTAAAGTCTTCTCATTCTCTTTCACACCCAGTAACCCCCTTGCATCTTAGTGGGATTATCACCATCTTCTGTATTTCTGAGGCATGTTCTTTTAGTGTCCTTTCTCCTAACTAAAATCTTCTCATTCTCTTTCACTACCAGTAACCCCCTTGCATCTTAGTGGCATTATCACCATCTTCTGTATTTCTGAGGCATGTTCTTTTAGTGTCCTTTCTCCTAACTAAAGTCTTCTCATTCTCTTTCACTACCAGTAAGCCCCTTGCATCTTAGTGGCATTATCACCATCTTCTGTATTTCTGAGGCATGTTCTTTTAGTGTCCTTTCTCCTAACTAAAGTCTTCTCATTCTCTTTCACACCCAGTAAGCCCCTTGCATCTTAGTGGCATTATCACCATCTTCTGTATTTCTGAGGCATGTTCTTTTAGTGTCCTTTCTCCTAACTAAAGTCTTCTCATTCTCTTTCACACCCAGTAACCCCCTTGCATCTTAGTGGCATTATCACCATCTTCTGTATTTCTGAGGCATGTTCTTTTAGTGTTCTTTCTCCTAACTAAAGTCTTCTCATTCTCTTTCACTACCAGTAAGCCCCTTGCATCTTAGTGGCATTATCACCATCTTCTGTATTTCTGAGGCATGTTCTTTTAGTGTCCTTTCTCCTAACTAAAGTCTTCTCATTCTCTTTCACTCCCAGTAACCCCCTTGCATCTTAGTGGCATTATCACCATCTTCTGTATTTCTGAGGCATGTTCTTTTACTGTCCTTTCTCCTCACTAAAGTCTTCTCATTCTCTTTCACTCCCAGTAACCCCCTTGCATCTTAGTGGGATTATCACCATCTTCTGTATTTCTGAGGCATGTTCTTTAAGTGTCCTTTCTCCTAACTAAAGTCTTCTCATTCTCTTTCACTCCCAGTAACCCCCTTGCATCTTAGTGGCATTATCACCATCTTCTGTATTTCTGAGGCATGTTCTTTTAGTGTCCTTTCTCCTAACTAAAGTCTTCTCATTCTCTTTCACTACCAGTAAGCCCCTTGCATCTTAGTGGCATTATCACCATCTTCTGTATTTCTGAGGCATGTTCTTTTAGTGTCCTTTCTCCTCACTAAAGTCTTCTCATTCTCTTTCACTCCCAGTAACCCCCTTGCATCTTAGTGGCATTATCACCATCTTCTGTATTTCTGAGGCATGTTCTTTTAGTGTCCTTTCTCCTAACTAAAGTCTTCTCATTCTCTTTCACTACCAGTAAGCCCCTTGCATCTTAGTGGCATTATCACCATCTTCTGTATTTCTGAGGGATGTTCTTTTACTGTCCTTTCTCCTCACTAAAGTCTTCTCATTCTCTTTCACTCCCAGTAAGCCCCTTGCATCTTAGTGGGATTATCACCATCTTCTGTATTTCTGAGGCATGTTCTTTTAGTGTCCTTTCTCCAAACTAAAGTCTTCTCATTCTCTTTCACTACCAGTAAGCCCCTTGCATCTTAGTGGCATTATCACCATCTTCTGTATTTCTGAGGCATGTTCTTTTAGTGTCCTTTCTCCTAACTAAAGTCTTCTCATTCTCTTTCACTCCCAGTAACCCCCTTGCATCTTAGTGGCATTATCACCATCTTCTGTATTTCTGAGGCATGTTCTTTTAGTGTCCTTTCTCCTAACTAAAGTCTTCTCATTCTCTTTCACACCCAGTAAGCCCCTTGCATCTTAGTGGCATTATCACCATCTTCTGTATTTCTGAGGCATGTTCTTTTAGTGTTCTTTCTCCTAACTAAAGTCTTCTCATTCTCTTTCACACCCAGTAAGCCCCTTGCATCTTAGTGGCATTATCACCATCTTCTGTATTTCTGAGGCATGTTCTTTTAGTGTCCTTTCTCCTAACTAAAGTCTTCTCATTCTCTTTCACTCCCAGTAACCCCCTTGCATCTTAGTGGCATTATCACCATCTTCTGTATTTCTGAGGCATGTTCTTTAAGTGTCCTTTCTCCTAACTAAAGTCTTCTCATTCTCTTTCACTCCCAGTAACCCCCTTGCATCTTAGTGGCATTATCACCATCTTCTGTATTTCTGAGGCATGTTCTTTTAGTGTCCTTTCTCCTAACTAAAGTCTTCTCATTCTCTTTCACACCCAGTAAGCCCCTTGCATCTTAGTGGCATTATCACCATCTTCTGTATTTCTGAGGCATGTTCTTTTAGTGTTCTTTCTCCTAACTAAAGACTTCTCATTCTCTTTCACACCCAGTAACCCCCTTGCATCTTAGTGGCATTATCACCATCTTCTGTATTTCTGAGGCATGTTCTTTAAGTGTCCTTTCTCCTAACTAAAGTCTTCTCATTCTCTTTCACTCCCAGTAACCCCCTTGCATCTTAGTGGCATTATCACCATCTTCTGTATTTCTGAGGCATGTTCTTTTAGTGTCCTTTCTCCTAACTAAAGTCTTCTCATTCTCTTTCACTCCCAGTAACCCCCTTGCATCTTAGTGGCATTATCACCATCTTCTGTATTTCTGAGGCATGTTCTTTTAGTGTTCTTTCTCCTAACTAAAGACTTCTCATTCTCTTTCACACCCAGTAACCCCCTTGCATCTTAGTGGCATTATCACCATCTTCTGTATTTCTGAGGCATGTTCTTTTAGTGTTCTTTCTCCTAACTAAAGACTTCTCATTCTCTTTCACTCCCAGTAACACCCTTGCATCTTAGTGGGATTATCACCATCTTCTGTATTTCTGAGGCATGTTCTTTAAGTGTTCTTTCTCCTAACTAAAGTCTTCTCATTCTCTTTCACTCCCAGTAACCCCCTTGCATCTTAGTGGCATTATCACCATCTTCTGTATTTCTGAGGCATGTTCTTTTAGTGTCCTTTCTCCTAACTAAAGTCTTCTCATTCTCTTTCACACCCAGTAACCCCCTTGCATCTTAGTGGGATTATCACCATCTTCTGTATTTCTGAGGCATGTTCTTTTAGTGTCCTTTCTCCTAACTAAAGTCTTCTCATTCTCTTTCACACCCAGTAACCCCCTTGCATCTTAGTGGGATTATCACCATCTTCTGTATTTCTGAGGCATGTTCTTTTAGTGTCCTTTCTCCTAACTAAAGTCTTCTCATTCTCTTTCACACCCAGTAACCCCCTTGCATCTTAGTGGCATTATCACCATCTTCTGTATTTCTGAGGCATGTTCTTTAAGTGTCCTTTCTCCTAACTAAAGTCTTCTCATTCTCTTTCACTCCCAGTAACCCCCTTGCATCTTAGTGGCATTATCACCATCTTCTGTATTTCTGAGGCATGTTCTTTTAGTGTCCTTTCTCCTAACTAAAGTCTTCTCATTCTCTTTCACACCCAGTAAGCCCCTTGCATCTTAGTGGCATTATCACCATCTTCTGTATTTCTGAGGCATGTTCTTTTAGTGTTCTTTCTCCTAACTAAAGTCTTCTCATTCTCTTTCACACCCAGTAACCCCCTTGCATCTTAGTGGCATTATCACCATCTTCTGTATTTCTGAGGCATGTTCTTTTAGTGTCCTTTCTCCTAACTAAAGTCTTCTCATTCTCTTTCACACCCAGTAACCCCCTTGCATCTTAGTGGGATTATCACCATCTTCTGTATTTCTGAGGCATGTTCTTTTAGTGTCCTTTCTCCTAACTAAAGTCTTCTCATTCTCTTTCACACCCAGTAACCCCCTTGCATCTTAGTGGGATTATCACCATCTTCTGTATTTCTGAGGCATGTTCTTTTAGTGTCCTTTCTCCTAACTAAAGTCTTCTCATTCTCTTTCACTACCAGTAACCCCCTTGCATCTTAGTGGCATTATCACCATCTTCTGTATTTCTGAGGCATGTTCTTTTAGTGTCCTTTCTCCTAACTAAAGTCTTCTCATTCTCTTTCACTCCCAGTAACCCCCTTTCATCTTAGTGGCATTATCACCATCTTCTGTATTTCTGAGGCATGTTCTTTTAGTGTCCTTTCTCCTAACTAAAGTCTTCTCATTCTCTTTCACACCCAGTAACCCCCTTGCATCTTAGTGGGATTATCACCATCTTCTGTATTTCTGAGGCATGTTCTTTTAGTGTCCTTTCTCCTAACTAAAGTCTTCTCATTCTCTTTCACACCCAGTAACCCCCTTGCATCTTAGTGGGATTATCACCATCTTCTGTATTTCTGAGGCATGTTCTTTTAGTGTCCTTTCTCCTAACTAAAGTCTTCTCATTCTCTTTCACACCCAGTAACCCCCTTGCATCTTAGTGGGATTATCACCATCTTCTGTATTTCTGAGGCATGTTCTTTTAGTGTCCTTTCTCCTAACTAAAATCTTCTCATTCTCTTTCACACCCAGTAACCCCCTTGCATCTTAGTGGGATTATCACCATCTTCTGTATTTCTGAGGCATGTTCTTTTAGTGTCCTTTCTCCTAACTAAAGTCTTCTCATTCTCTTTCACACCCAGTAACCCCCTTGCATCTTAGTGGCATTATCACCATCTTCTGTATTTCTGAGGCATGTTCTTTAAGTGTCCTTTCTCCTAACTAAAGTCTTCTCATTCTCTTTCACTCCCAGTAACCCCCTTGCATCTTAGTGGCATTATCACCATCTTCTGTATTTCTGAGGCATGTTCTTTTAGTGTCCTTTCTCCTAACTAAAGTCTTCTCATTCTCTTTCACACCCAGTAAGCCCCTTGCATCTTAGTGGCATTATCACCATCTTCTGTATTTCTGAGGCATGTTCTTTTAGTGTTCTTTCTCCTAACTAAAGTCTTCTCATTCTCTTTCACACCCAGTAACCCCCTTGCATCTTAGTGGCATTATCACCATCTTCTGTATTTCTGAGGCATGTTCTTTTAGTGTCCTTTCTCCTAACTAAAGTCTTCTCATTCTCTTTCACACCCAGTAACCCCCTTGCATCTTAGTGGGATTATCACCATCTTCTGTATTTCTGAGGCATGTTCTTTTAGTGTCCTTTCTCCTAACTAAAGTCTTCTCATTCTCTTTCACACCCAGTAACCCCCTTGCATCTTAGTGGGATTATCACCATCTTCTGTATTTCTGAGGCATGTTCTTTTAGTGTCCTTTCTCCTAACTAAAGTCTTCTCATTCTCTTTCACTACCAGTAACCCCCTTGCATCTTAGTGGCATTATCACCATCTTCTGTATTTCTGAGGCATGTTCTTTTAGTGTCCTTTCTCCTAACTAAAGTCTTCTCATTCTCTTTCACTCCCAGTAACCCCCTTTCATCTTAGTGGCATTATCACCATCTTCTGTATTTCTGAGGCATGTTCTTTTAGTGTCCTTTCTCCTAACTAAAGTCTTCTCATTCTCTTTCACACCCAGTAACCCCCTTGCATCTTAGTGGGATTATCACCATCTTCTGTATTTCTGAGGCATGTTCTTTTAGTGTCCTTTCTCCTAACTAAAGTCTTCTCATTCTCTTTCACACCCAGTAACCCCCTTGCATCTTAGTGGGATTATCACCATCTTCTGTATTTCTGAGGCATGTTCTTTTAGTGTCCTTTCTCCTAACTAAAGTCTTCTCATTCTCTTTCACACCCAGTAACCCCCTTGCATCTTAGTGGGATTATCACCATCTTCTGTATTTCTGAGGCATGTTCTTTTAGTGTCCTTTCTCCTAACTAAAATCTTCTCATTCTCTTTCACTACCAGTAACCCCCTTGCATCTTAGTGGCATTATCACCATCTTCTGTATTTCTGAGGCATGTTCTTTTAGTGTCCTTTCTCCTAACTAAAGTCTTCTCATTCTCTTTCACTACCAGTAAGCCCCTTGCATCTTAGTGGCATTATCACCATCTTCTGTATTTCTGAGGCATGTTCTTTTAGTGTCCTTTCTCCTAACAAAAGTCTTCTCATTCTCTTTCACACCCAGTAAGCCCCTTGCATCTTAGTGGCATTATCACCATCTTCTGTATTTCTGAGGCATGTTCTTTTAGTGTCCTTTCTCCTAACTAAAGTCTTCTCATTCTCTTTCACTACCAGTAAGCCCCTTGCATCTTAGTGGCATTATCACCATCTTCTGTATTTCTGAGGCATGTTCTTTTAGTGTCCTTTCTCCTCACTAAAGTCTTCTCATTCTCTTTCACTCCCAGTAACCCCCTTGCATCTTAGTGGCATTATCACCATCTTCTGTATTTCTGAGGCATGTTCTTTTAGTGTTCTTTCTCCTAACTAAAGACTTCTCATTCTCTTTCACTCCCAGTAACACCCTTGCATCTTAGTGGGATTATCACCATCTTCTGTATTTCTGAGGCATGTTCTTTAAGTGTTCTTTCTCCTAACTAAAGTCTTCTCATTCTCTTTCACTCCCAGTAACCCCCTTGCATCTTAGTGGCATTATCACCATCTTCTGTATTTCTGAGGCATGTTCTTTTAGTGTCCTTTCTCCTAACTAAAGTCTTCTCATTCTCTTTCACACCCAGTAAGCCCCTTGCATCTTAGTGGCATTATCACCATCTTCTGTATTTCTGAGGCATGTTCTTTTAGTGTCCTTTCTCCTAACTAAAGTCTTCTCATTCTCTTTCACACCCAGTAACCCCCTTGCATCTTAGTGGCATTATCACCATCTTCTGTATTTCTGAGGCATGTTCTTTTAGTGTTCTTTCTCCTAACTAAAGTCTTCTCATTCTCTTTCACTACCAGTAAGCCCCTTGCATCTTAGTGGCATTATCACCATCTTCTGTATTTCTGAGGCATGTTCTTTTAGTGTCCTTTCTCCTAACTAAAGTCTTCTCATTCTCTTTCACTCCCAGTAACCCCCTTGCATCTTAGTGGCATTATCACCATCTTCTGTATTTCTGAGGGATGTTCTTTTACTGTCCTTTCTCCTCACTAAAGTCTTCTCATTCTCTTTCACTCCCAGTAAGCCCCTTGCATCTTAGTGGGATTATCACCATCTTCTGTATTTCTGAGGCATGTTCTTTTAGTGTCCTTTCTCCAAACTAAAGTCTTCTCATTCTCTTTCACTACCAGTAAGCCCCTTGCATCTTAGTGGCATTATCACCATCTTCTGTATTTCTGAGGCATGTTCTTTTAGTGTTCTTTCTCCTAACTAAAGTCTTCTCATTCTCTTTCACTCCCAGTAACCCCCTTGCATCTTAGTGGCATTATCACCATCTTCTGTATTTCTGAGGCATGTTCTTTTACTGTCCTTTCTCCTCACTAAAGTCTTCTCATTCTCTTTCACTCCCAGTAACCCCCTTGCATCTTAGTGGCATTATCACCATCTTCTGTATTTCTGAGGCATGTTCTTTTAGTGTTCTTTCTCCTAACTAAAGACTTCTCATTCTCTTTCACACCCAGTAAGCCCCTTGCATCTTAGTGGCATTATCACCATCTTCTGTATTTCTGAGGCATGTTCTTTTAGTGTTCTTTCTCCTAACTAAAGTCTTCTCATTCTCTTTCACACCCAGTAACCCCCTTGCATCTTAGTGGCATTATCACCATCTTCTGTATTTCTGAGGCATGTTCTTTTAGTGTTCTTTCTCCTCACTAAAGTCTTCTCATTCTCTTTCACACCCAGTAACCCCCTTGCATCTTAGTGGCATTATCACCATCTTCTGTATTTCTGAGGCATGTTCTTTTAGTGTTCTTTCTCCTAACTAAAGACTTCTCATTCTCGTTCACACCCAGTAAGCCCCTTGCATCTTAGTGGCATTATCACCATCTTCTTTATTTCTGAGGCATGTTCTTTAAGTGTCCTTTCTCCTAACTAAAGTCTTCTCATTCTCTTTCACTCCCAGTAACCCCCTTGCATCTTAGTGGCATTATCACCATCTTCTGTATTTCTGAGGCATGTTCTTTTAGTGTCCTTTCTCCTAACTAAAGTCTTCTCATTCTCTTTCACTCCCAGTAACCCCCTTGCATCTTAGTGGCATTATCACCATCTTCTGTATTTCTGAGGCATGTTCTTTTAGTGTCCTTTCTCCTAACTAAAGTCTTCTCATTCTCTTTCACTCCCAGTAACCCCCTTGCATCTTAGTGGGATTATCACCATCTTCTGTATTTCTGAGGCATGTTCTTTAAGTGTCCTTTCTCCTAACTAAAGTCTTCTCATTCTCTTTCACTCCCAGTAACCCCCTTGCATCTTAGTGGCATTATCACCATCTTCTGTATTTCTGAGGCATGTTCTTTTAGTGTTCTTTCTCCTAACTAAAGACTTCTCATTCTCTTTCACACCCAGTAAGCCCCTTGCATCTTAGTGGCATTATCACCATCATCTGTATTTCTGAGGCATGTTCTTTTAGTGTTCTTTCTCCTAACTAAAGACTTCTCATTCTCTTTCACACCCAGTAACCCCCTTGCATCTTAGTGGCATTATCACCATCTTCTGTATTTCTGAGGCATGTTCTTTTAGTGTTCTTTCTCCTAACTAAAGACTTCTCATTCTCTTTCACTCCCAGTAACACCCTTGCATCTTAGTGGGATTATCACCATCTTCTGTATTTCTGAGGCATGTTCTTTAAGTGTTCTTTCTCCTAACTAAAGTCTTCTCATTCTCTTTCACTCCCAGTAACCCCCTTGCATCTTAGTGGCATTATCACCATCTTCTGTATTTCTGAGGCATGTTCTTTTAGTGTCCTTTCTCCTAACTAAAGTCTTCTCATTCTCTTTCACACCCAGTAACCCCCTTGCATCTTAGTGGGATTATCACCATCTTCTGTATTTCTGAGGCATGTTCTTTTAGTGTCCTTTCTCCTAACTAAAGTCTTCTCATTCTCTTTCACACCCAGTAACCCCCTTGCATCTTAGTGGGATTATCACCATCTTCTGTATTTCTGAGGCATGTTCTTTTAGTGTCCTTTCTCCTAACTAAAGTCTTCTCATTCTCTTTCACTCCCAGTAACCCCCTTGCATCTTAGTGGCATTATTACCATCTTCTGTATTTCTGAGGCATGTTCTTTTAGTGTTCTTTCTCCTAACTAAAGACTTCTCATTCTCTTTCACACCCAGTAAGCCCCTTGCATCTTAGTGGCATTATCACCATCTTCTGTATTTCTGAGGCATGTTCTTTTAGTGTTCTTTCTCCTAACTAAAGACTTCTCATTCTCTTTCACACCCAGTAACCCCCTTGCATCTTAGTGGCATTATCACCATCTTCTGTATTTCTGAGGCATGTTCTTTTAGTGTTCTTTCTCCTAACTAAAGACTTCTCATTCTCTTTCACTCCCAGTAACACCCTTGCATCTTAGTGGGATTATCACCATCTTCTGTATTTCTGAGGCATGTTCTTTAAGTGTTCTTTCTCCTAACTAAAGTCTTCTCATTCTCTTTCACTCCCAGTAACCCCCTTGCATCTTAGTGGCATTATCACCATCTTCTGTATTTCTGAGGCATGTTCTTTTAGTGTCCTTTCTCCTAACTAAAGTCTTCTCATTCTCTTTCACACCCAGTAACCCCCTTGCATCTTAGTGGGATTATCACCATCTTCTGTATTTCTGAGGCATGTTCTTTTAGTGTCCTTTCTCCTAACTAAAGTCTTCTCATTCTCTTTCACACCCAGTAACCCCCTTGCATCTTAGTGGGATTATCACCATCTTCTGTATTTCTGAGGCATGTTCTTTTAGTGTCCTTTCTCCTAACTAAAGTCTTCTCATTCTCTTTCACTACCAGTAACCCCCTTGCATCTTAGTGGCATTATCACCATCTTCTGTATTTCTGAGGCATGTTCTTTTAGTGTCCTTTCTCCTAACTAAAGTCTTCTCATTCTCTTTCACTCCCAGTAACCCCCTTGCATCTTAGTGGCATTATCACCATCTTCTGTATTTCTGAGGCATGTTCTTTTAGTGTCCTTTCTCCTAACTAAAGTCTTCTCATTCTCTTTCACACCCAGTAACCCCCTTGCATCTTAGTGGGATTATCACCATCTTCTGTATTTCTGAGGCATGTTCTTTTAGTGTCCTTTCTCCTAACTAAAGTCTTCTCATTCTCTTTCACACCCAGTAACCCCCTTGCATCTTAGTGGGATTATCACCATCTTCTGTATTTCTGAGGCATGTTCTTTTAGTGTCCTTTCTCCTAACTAAAGTCTTCTCATTCTCTTTCACACCCAGTAACCCCCTTGCATCTTAGTGGGATTATCACCATCTTCTGTATTTCTGAGGCATGTTCTTTTAGTGTCCTTTCTCCTAACTAAAATCTTCTCATTCTCTTTCACTACCAGTAACCCCCTTGCATCTTAGTGGCATTATCACCATCTTCTGTATTTCTGAGGCATGTTCTTTTAGTGTCCTTTCTCCTAACTAAAGTCTTCTCATTCTCTTTCACTACCAGTAAGCCCCTTGCATCTTAGTGGCATTATCACCATCTTCTGTATTTCTGAGGCATGTTCTTTTAGTGTCCTTTCTCCTAACTAAAGTCTTCTCATTCTCTTTCACACCCAGTAAGCCCCTTGCATCTTAGTGGCATTATCACCATCTTCTGTATTTCTGAGGCATGTTCTTTTAGTGTCCTTTCTCCTAACTAAAGTCTTCTCATTCTCTTTCACACCCAGTAACCCCCTTGCATCTTAGTGGCATTATCACCATCTTCTGTATTTCTGAGGCATGTTCTTTTAGTGTTCTTTCTCCTAACTAAAGTCTTCTCATTCTCTTTCACTACCAGTAAGCCCCTTGCATCTTAGTGGCATTATCACCATCTTCTGTATTTCTGAGGCATGTTCTTTTAGTGTCCTTTCTCCTAACTAAAGTCTTCTCATTCTCTTTCACTCCCAGTAACCCCCTTGCATCTTAGTGGCATTATCACCATCTTCTGTATTTCTGAGGCATGTTCTTTTACTGTCCTTTCTCCTCACTAAAGTCTTCTCATTCTCTTTCACTCCCAGTAACCCCCTTGCATCTTAGTGGGATTATCACCATCTTCTGTATTTCTGAGGCATGTTCTTTAAGTGTCCTTTCTCCTAACTAAAGTCTTCTCATTCTCTTTCACTCCCAGTAACCCCCTTGCATCTTAGTGGCATTATCACCATCTTCTGTATTTCTGAGGCATGTTCTTTTAGTGTCCTTTCTCCTAACTAAAGTCTTCTCATTCTCTTTCACTACCAGTAAGCCCCTTGCATCTTAGTGGCATTATCACCATCTTCTGTATTTCTGAGGCATGTTCTTTTAGTGTCCTTTCTCCTCACTAAAGTCTTCTCATTCTCTTTCACTCCCAGTAACCCCCTTGCATCTTAGTGGCATTATCACCATCTTCTGTATTTCTGAGGCATGTTCTTTTAGTGTCCTTTCTCCTAACTAAAGTCTTCTCATTCTCTTTCACTACCAGTAAGCCCCTTGCATCTTAGTGGCATTATCACCATCTTCTGTATTTCTGAGGGATGTTCTTTTACTGTCCTTTCTCCTCACTAAAGTCTTCTCATTCTCTTTCACTCCCAGTAAGCCCCTTGCATCTTAGTGGGATTATCACCATCTTCTGTATTTCTGAGGCATGTTCTTTTAGTGTCCTTTCTCCAAACTAAAGTCTTCTCATTCTCTTTCACTACCAGTAAGCCCCTTGCATCTTAGTGGCATTATCACCATCTTCTGTATTTCTGAGGCATGTTCTTTTAGTGTCCTTTCTCCTAACTAAAGTCTTCTCATTCTCTTTCACTCCCAGTAACCCCCTTGCATCTTAGTGGCATTATCACCATCTTCTGTATTTCTGAGGCATGTTCTTTTAGTGTCCTTTCTCCTAACTAAAGTCTTCTCATTCTCTTTCACACCCAGTAAGCCCCTTGCATCTTAGTGGCATTATCACCATCTTCTGTATTTCTGAGGCATGTTCTTTTAGTGTTCTTTCTCCTAACTAAAGTCTTCTCATTCTCTTTCACACCCAGTAAGCCCCTTGCATCTTAGTGGCATTATCACCATCTTCTGTATTTCTGAGGCATGTTCTTTTAGTGTCCTTTCTCCTAACTAAAGTCTTCTCATTCTCTTTCACTCCCAGTAACCCCCTTGCATCTTAGTGGCATTATCACCATCTTCTGTATTTCTGAGGCATGTTCTTTAAGTGTCCTTTCTCCTAACTAAAGTCTTCTCATTCTCTTTCACTCCCAGTAACCCCCTTGCATCTTAGTGGCATTATCACCATCTTCTGTATTTCTGAGGCATGTTCTTTTAGTGTCCTTTCTCCTAACTAAAGTCTTCTCATTCTCTTTCACACCCAGTAAGCCCCTTGCATCTTAGTGGCATTATCACCATCTTCTGTATTTCTGAGGCATGTTCTTTTAGTGTTCTTTCTCCTAACTAAAGACTTCTCATTCTCTTTCACACCCAGTAACCCCCTTGCATCTTAGTGGCATTATCACCATCTTCTGTATTTCTGAGGCATGTTCTTTAAGTGTCCTTTCTCCTAACTAAAGTCTTCTCATTCTCTTTCACTCCCAGTAACCCCCTTGCATCTTAGTGGCATTATCACCATCTTCTGTATTTCTGAGGCATGTTCTTTTAGTGTCCTTTCTCCTAACTAAAGTCTTCTCATTCTCTTTCACTCCCAGTAACCCCCTTGCATCTTAGTGGCATTATCACCATCTTCTGTATTTCTGAGGCATGTTCTTTTAGTGTTCTTTCTCCTAACTAAAGACTTCTCATTCTCTTTCACACCCAGTAACCCCCTTGCATCTTAGTGGCATTATCACCATCTTCTGTATTTCTGAGGCATGTTCTTTTAGTGTTCTTTCTCCTAACTAAAGACTTCTCATTCTCTTTCACTCCCAGTAACACCCTTGCATCTTAGTGGGATTATCACCATCTTCTGTATTTCTGAGGCATGTTCTTTAAGTGTTCTTTCTCCTAACTAAAGTCTTCTCATTCTCTTTCACTCCCAGTAACCCCCTTGCATCTTAGTGGCATTATCACCATCTTCTGTATTTCTGAGGCATGTTCTTTTAGTGTCCTTTCTCCTAACTAAAGTCTTCTCATTCTCTTTCACACCCAGTAACCCCCTTGCATCTTAGTGGGATTATCACCATCTTCTGTATTTCTGAGGCATGTTCTTTTAGTGTCCTTTCTCCTAACTAAAGTCTTCTCATTCTCTTTCACACCCAGTAACCCCCTTGCATCTTAGTGGGATTATCACCATCTTCTGTATTTCTGAGGCATGTTCTTTTAGTGTCCTTTCTCCTAACTAAAGTCTTCTCATTCTCTTTCACACCCAGTAACCCCCTTGCATCTTAGTGGCATTATCACCATCTTCTGTATTTCTGAGGCATGTTCTTTAAGTGTCCTTTCTCCTAACTAAAGTCTTCTCATTCTCTTTCACTCCCAGTAACCCCCTTGCATCTTAGTGGCATTATCACCATCTTCTGTATTTCTGAGGCATGTTCTTTTAGTGTCCTTTCTCCTAACTAAAGTCTTCTCATTCTCTTTCACACCCAGTAAGCCCCTTGCATCTTAGTGGCATTATCACCATCTTCTGTATTTCTGAGGCATGTTCTTTTAGTGTTCTTTCTCCTAACTAAAGTCTTCTCATTCTCTTTCACACCCAGTAACCCCCTTGCATCTTAGTGGCATTATCACCATCTTCTGTATTTCTGAGGCATGTTCTTTTAGTGTCCTTTCTCCTAACTAAAGTCTTCTCATTCTCTTTCACACCCAGTAACCCCCTTGCATCTTAGTGGGATTATCACCATCTTCTGTATTTCTGAGGCATGTTCTTTTAGTGTCCTTTCTCCTAACTAAAGTCTTCTCATTCTCTTTCACTACCAGTAACCCCCTTACATCTTAGTGGCATTATCACCATCTTCTGTATTTCTGAGGCATGTTCTTTTAGTGTCCTTTCTCCTAACTAAAGTCTTCTCATTCTCTTTCACTCCCAGTAACCCCCTTGCATCTTAGTGGCATTATTACCATCTTCTGTATTTCTGAGGCATGTTCTTTTAGTGTCCTTTCTCCTAACTAAAGTCTTCTCATTCTCTTTCACACCCAGTAACCCCCTTGCATCTTAGTGGGATTATCACCATCTTCTGTATTTCTGAGGCATGTTCTTTTAGTGTCCTTTCTCCTAACTAAAGTCTTCTCATTCTCTTTCACACCCAGTAACCCCCTTGCATCTTAGTGGGATTATCACCATCTTCTGTATTTCTGAGGCATGTTCTTTTAGTGTCCTTTCTCCTAACTAAAGTCTTCTCATTCTCTTTCACTACCAGTAACCCCCTTGCATCTTAGTGGGATTATCACCATCTTCTGTATTTCTGAGGCATGTTCTTTTAGTGTCCTTTCTCCTAACTAAAGTCTTCTCATTCTCTTTCACTACCAGTAACCCCCTTGCATCTTAGTGGCATTATCACCATCTTCTGTATTTCTGAGGCATGTTCTTTTAGTGTCCTTTCTCCTAACTAAAGTCTTCTCATTCTCTTTCACTCCCAGTAACCCCCTTGCATCTTAGTGGCATTATTACCATCTTCTGTATTTCTGAGGCATGTTCTTTTAGTGTCCTTTCTCCTAACTAAAGTCTTCTCATTCTCTTTCACACCCAGTAACCCCCTTGCATCTTAGTGGGATTATCACCATCTTCTGTATTTCTGAGGCATGTTCTTTTAGTGTCCTTTCTCCTAACTAAAGTCTTCTCATTCTCTTTCACACCCAGTAACCCCCTTGCATCTTAGTGGGATTATCACCATCTTCTGTATTTCTGAGGCATGTTCTTTTAGTGTCCTTTCTCCTAACTAAAGTCTTCTCATTCTCTTTCACTACCAGTAACCCCCTTGCATCTTAGTGGCATTATCACCATCTTCTGTATTTCTGAGGCATGTTCTTTTAGTGTCCTTTCTCCTAACTAAAGTCTTCTCATTCTCTTTCACTCCCAGTAACCCCCTTGCATCTTAGTGGCATTATCACCATCTTCTGTATTTCTGAGGCATGTTCTTTTAGTGTCCTTTCTCCTAACTAAAGTCTTCTCATTCTCTTTCACACCCAGTAACCCCCTTGCATCTTAGTGGGATTATCACCATCTTCTGTATTTCTGAGGCATATTCTTTTAGTGTCCTTTCTCCTAACTAAAGTCTTCTCATTCTCTTTCACACCCAGTAACCCCCTTGCATCTTAGTGGGATTATCACCATCTTCTGTATTTCTGAGGCATGTTCTTTTACTGTCCTTTCTCCTCACTAAAGTCTTCTCATTCTCTTTCACTCCCAGTAACCCCCTTGCATCTTAGTGGCATTATCACCATCTTCTGTATTTCTGAGGCATGTTCTTTTAGTGTTCTTTCTCCTAACTAAAGACTTCTCATTCTCTTTCACACCCAGTAAGCCCCTTGCATCTTAGTGGCATTATCACCATCTTCTGTATTTCTGAGGCATGTTCTTTTAGTGTTCTTTCTCCTAACTAAAGTCTTCTCATTCTCTTTCACACCCAGTAACCCCCTTGCATCTTAGTGGCATTATCACCATCTTCTGTATTTCTGAGGCATGTTCTTTAAGTGTCCTTTCTCCTAACTAAAGTCTTCTCATTCTCTTTCACTCCCAGTAACCCCCTTGCATCTTAGTGGCATTATCACCATCTTCTGTATTTCTGAGGCATGTTCTTTTAGTGTCCTTTCTCCTAACTAAAGTCTTCTCATTCTCTTTCACACCCAGTAACCCCCTTGCATCTTAGTGGCATTATCACCAACTTCTGTATTTCTGAGGCATGTTCTTTTAGTGTTCTTTCTCCTAACTAAAGTCTTCTCATTCTCTTTCACACCCAGTAAGCCCCTTGCATCTTAGTGGCATTATCACCATCTTCTGTATTTCTGAGGCATGTTCTTTTAGTGTCCTTTCTCCTAACTAAAGTCTTCTCATTCTCTTTCACACCCAGTAACCCCCTTGCATCTTAGTGGCATTATCACCATCTTCTGTATTTCTGAGGCATGTTCTTTTAGTGTCCTTTCTCCTAACTAAAGTCTTCTCATTCTCTTTCACACCCAGTAACCCCCTTGCATCTTAGTGGCATTATCACCATCTTCTGTATTTCTGAGGCATGTTCTTTTAGTGTTCTTTCTCCTAACTAAAGTCTTCTCATTCTCTTTCACACCCAGTAACCCCCTTGCATCTTAGTGGCATTATCACCATCTTCTGTATTTCTGAGGCATGTTCTTTTAGTGTCCTTTCTCCTAACTAAAGTCTTCTCATTCTCTTTCACTCCCAGTAACCCCCTTGCATCTTAGTGGCATTATCACCATCTTCTGTATTTCTGAGGCATGTTCTTTTAGTGTCCTTTCTCCTAACTAAAGTCTTCTCATTCTCTTTCACTCCCAGTAACCCCCTTGCATCTTAGTGGCATTATCACCATCTTCTGTATTTCTGAGGCATGTTCTTTTAGTGTCCTTTCTCCTAACTAAAGTCTTCTCATTCTCTTTCACACCCAGTAAGCCCCTTGCATCTTAGTGGCATTATCACCATCTTCTGTATTTCTGAGGCATGTTCTTTTAGTGTTCTTTCTCCTAACTAAAGTCTTCTCATTCTCTTTCACACCCAGTAAGCCCCTTGCATCTTAGTGGCATTATCACCATCTTCTGTATTTCTGAGGCATGTTCTTTTAGTGTCCTTTCTCCTAACTAAAGTCTTCTCATTCTCTTTCACTCCCAGTAACCCCCTTGCATCTTAGTGGCATTATCACCATCTTCTGTATTTCTGAGGCATGTTCTTTTAGTGTCCTTTCTCCTAACTAAAGTCTTCTCATTCTCTTTCACACCCAGTAACCCCCTTGCATCTTAGTGGCATTATCGCCATCTTCTGTATTTCTGAGGCATGTTCTTTTAGTGTTCTTTCTCCTAACTAAAGTCTTCTCATTCTCTTTCACACCCAGTAACCCCCTTGCATCTTAGTGGCATTATCACCATCTTCTGTATTTCTGAGGCATGTTCTTTTAGTGTCCTTTCTCCTAACTAAAGTCTTCTCATTCTCTTTCACACCCAGTAACCCCCTTGCATCTTAGTGGCATTATCACCATCTTCTGTATTTCTGAGGCATGTTCTTTTAGTGTCCTTTCTCCTAACTAAAGTCTTCTCATTCTCTTTCACACCCAGTAACCCCCTTGCATCTTAGTGGCATTATCACCATCTTCTGTATTTCTGAGGCATGTTCTTTTAGTGTCCTTTCTCCTAACTAAATTCTTCTCATTCTCTTTCACACCCAGTAACCCCCTTGCATCTTAGTGGCATTATCACCATCTTCTGTATTTCTGAGGCATGTTCTTTTAGTGTTCTTTCTCCTAACTAAAGTCTTCTCATTCTCTTTCACTCCCAGTAACCCCCTTTCATCTTAGTGGGATTATCACCATCTTCTGTATTTCTGAGGCATGTTCTTTTAGTGTCCTTTCTCCTAACTAAAGTCTTCTCATTCTCTTTCACTCCCAGTAACCCCCTTGCATCTTAGTGGGATTATCACCATCTTCTGTATTTCTGAGGCATGTTCTTTTAGTGTCCTTTCTCCTAACTAAAGTCTTCTCATTCTCTTTCACTCCCAGTAACCCCCTTGCATCTTAGTGGCATTATCACCATCTTCTGTATTTCTGAGGCATGTTCTTTTAGTGTCCTTTC
>OZ010603.1:72677423-72679923 GCA_963932145.1 Acanthosepion lycidas | reverse complement strand
GGCCATTTTGTACTGGCCAGAGTGAGAGCCTATAGGCAGGAAGATTCTATTGGCCAGCGTGATGGCCAACAGCTGACAGACATGAATGTTAACTAGCATGCTAGCATGCAAAAAAAATCGATAGCTGCATTCGTCACAAGTGGGAAAAAATTTAAATTTACATGGCACTTTACTCCAATTGGCTCATTTCCTTGCTTAAACTCAATGTTGATTCTGATTCCGCAGAAATGGGTTGGGCATGAAAAAGTATTTGTTGTTAACATTCTTTTTTCATTAGGTTTTTCCACTTACGAGTCCTTTTTTAAAGCTGATCGTTTTGTGTTCATTTTGTTTAGTTCTTTTTTAGTAACAGATTTAATGTTTAGCTTAGAAAAAATTCGCAGTGTGAGAACAACAACATCAGCATGGCAAAGAACACTCCTTTAAAGGCGAGGAAAGGCAAAAATATTTTAAGTCAAGTGATAGCGATTGCTGTATGAGTCGTACGATTTTTTAATCAAGCCCGGGCAATGCAGGGTCATGCTGCTAGTTTGTTATAATTTATTTCCTTGGCTCATAAGACCACACTTCCAAGGGTGAAAAAATGAATTTAAATTTACATATATTTTTTTATACACTTTTTAGGGGTAGTATTAAGTTGATGTAAGGTGATATAGAGAGTGTATATATATATATATATATATATATATATATATATATATATATATATATACATACATGCATATGCAAATAATTTTCATTGAAAAGAACAAACGTTTTTTTAAATTTTTTATTATACTTTTCCAACTTTATTAACAAATAATTAATTGATGAAATAAAATAAATAAATTGAATTCTTTTGTGCTGGCTCATTCCCAATAACAGTTAGACATGAGGTCATGTTAGACCATTTTCAAAGTCCATTGTCCGATGAATATCAAGATGCTGACAAAGGAGTTAAAACTCTACACAGCAGACACATATCAGTTCTTGGTAATGACTGGAAAATCGAAAATACTTGAGCAAAAATAACAAAATATGAACTTTGGACAGTTTATCCACAACCTCAAGCATAATACTCAACATCTTATCTGAAAGTTGGAAAAGTATAATAAAAATAAAACACACAGAAACACACATATCAATACTCAAAAAAAAAACAATAAAAAGAACCTTCAGATATTGGAGGCCATTTACATTAAAACAAAACAACCCACACTCAACAAAATTGCATTTCAAACTAGTCACAACACATTACAATGCATCTAGACATTTGGTTCTGTTGCAATACTTTGGTCTGTCGCATGGTATGACGTCATAGAACCGCATCTTGAATTTGCGATCTGCATCTGCTATTCTGCGACCATTAACATCAAATAGCAATCTTCTATGTCAAAATAACGAAATATCATCTTTGATGGTGGATATCTTTGTTTCATGTCTGTATAACCACTCTGAAGATGGCTCATATGAGCCGAAATCTCAGGACCAACTTAATAAAAAATATATCCAAATGTTGGACAATTTTTGTCTTTATTTTCACCAGAAATTAAAACAAACATTCAAACATTAGAATAGCTCATGATCAGACATAATAGACATTCATTGTCTCTTATTTAATAATATATGTTTAAATAATGATCTGCTGCCCCTGTAAACTAAATATATATATATATATATATATATATACATGCACAAACACACACACACACACACACACACACATATATATATATATATATATATATATATATATATATATATGATATGTCCCGGAACGGGATATATTTGTTCGAAGTAGCAAAGTAACTAGGTAGAACAATCTAGCAGTTAACTGTAATGGACTGGTCCTCATTGTAGTGGTAGGCAATAGGCGAAGACAATAGGTGTCCTCCTTGTATCTCCACATCAGTCTGTATTTATGGCTGACACCAGCCAATCATATTACTGTGAGAGGGAACCCTGGTGTATGCATCTTCATTACATCCATATATATATATATATATATATGTGTGTATATATATATATATATATATATATATATATATATATATAAAGACCTTACTTTAATTCCATAACTCTGAGTTTCATGTCAGGTACTGAAATTGTCTGGTGTTGGAATTATTATTTTTATTTTTATTTCTATTTTGGGTTATGATGTAATGAATATGCATACACCTGGGTTCCCCCTCACAGTAGTATGATTGGCTGGTGTCAGCCATAAATACAGACTGATGTGGAGGCACAGGGACTACACCTATTGTCTTCGCCTATTGCCTACACCTATTGCCTACCACTACGACGAGGACCAGTCCATTACAGTTACCTACTAGATTGTCCTACCCAGTTGCAGTAGTCCAAACCACTTCACTACTTCAAACAAATATATCCCTTTCCGGGACATATCAGGGTGATACCAGTTTTTTTTTAAATTTCTGGTTCTCACGAGATACTTTATTGTTGGGCTGGAATATTATTGCTGTTAAAATATTTAAATGAATTGTATACTCTGGCCTTCTTC